>CM056821.1:1347500-1947500 GCA_029853015.1 Chelidonichthys spinosus | reverse complement strand
AGACTGTAGTGTATCGATGAATCGATTGTCAGTCCTACCATACGCCTAAATCGATCTGCTAAAATAAATAAATACAATGCATCGCCTTGGCTTCACCAATAATCAATATAAATGTGTTAAATCTTATGAATCGCGATTCTTAATTATAATGAATGACATTTAAGACACTCTCTCCCCTGCCAGCATGTAGCCTATTGAAACATTTTCAAAATAATGGAGCAATATTTCATTACATTGCATTCAGCATATAATATTACGCAGGACTACTTTTTTAAAGAATAAATACGATTAATAAGTAATTCTGTTGTCTGTTTATTTATATTTATATAAGAATACAGATAGTCTCACTCGCATTATTGCATGTTTATTTCATGGATAAAGAATTTTGGTTAAAAGTCACAGAAACGAATCAGAAACAAAATGTGTCCTTGAATCGAATCGCCAACTACCGAATCGTTAATCGCCAAAGATTCACACCCCTACCGACCGCGGCTGTTTTTCACGTACATCCATCATCCATCACTCTCCGTTGCTTGCTGCTGCCACTCTGAGCCAGCTGTCCACCTCTACTTTTGTGTCCCGTCTGCAAACGTACATCAGAAACCCGGAGCAGCTTCAGACTCGTCTCTAAAGCCAAAACCCCATCGCCCAGTCTGCATACATCTCTCCTGCAGACATGCGCCAGAGAGCCAATTAGCTATGAGCCGTCTTGATTAAAGGATATGTCAACAGCTCACTGCTCGTGTTGGTCGTGGCTCACCGGCGATTTTCCAAAAGGTGAGTGTAAAAGAGAGAAGGAGGGGGGGTTGAAGGAGCGAAAAAAGAGGAGAGGAGGCCGGTCTGACATGGACAGATGGGTGGTGAATGGAGTGTGACTGGGCCAGCTGCACATACACTCGCGCAGCATGACTGTCAAATGGCTGGAAGCTACAATTAATTAAGTATGGGTTTGAATGTGTGAAAAGAAATTTAGACACGTGTACGTGCCTTCACCTCCCACAGCAGAGACCATTCCCCGGCAGCTTAGGGCCCCTGCTGCTACTGTACTGTTGAGATGAAGAATATAGACACTAATACTATAATATATATATAAACTAATACTGACATTTCAAAAGATATATGAAAAATATGGTAATTAAATAATGCCCCAACAAGGTGGGGCATTAATTGTTCATTACACATCTATTAAGACCAGAATATGACTGGAAACTGGCTCATAATTAAGAAGAGAAGAATAATGTGCATCAGCAACAAATCTTTAAAGACACACTGGGCAGTTCCTCATCTACAACGATTGTGGCTGAAGTTGCAGAGGGAAAGAAAAGGGAGTTTTCTAATGTGTTTGCTGAGCAACATGACGACCGTATGATTGACTGCATGAAGAAGCCATTAAACAGGTAGAGGGGAGAACGCTGCTGAGCACAAGTGTCTTCCTCTACGGGAGCAAAACCTCAGGAGGTAATCAGACTGTTCTTTGGTAAACAAAGTCCTGCATATATCACTCACTCACACACACACACACACACACACACACACACACACACACACACACACACACACACACACACACACACACACACACACACACACACACACACACACACACACACACACACACACACACACACACACACACACAGTTTGTTAAATATATTGATTACAGCACTATTGTTTTGAGTTTGTGATAATGTATTTTTTCCCGTAAGCATCACGTGGGTTCTAATGACAGCACTATTATATGGAGAACTGATTCCTGATTTATGAAAGATTATTTTGGCATTCCAGTGGTATGTTTTTCCAACACTGATGTTGCATCATAGACATGTCACAAAATTGCCCGTATGCTATTAGTTTCATTATCATGGGCGGCTATCATGATAACATTGTATGGGGAGCCATCATTCACACTACAGACCAGGGACAAGAGTGTAGAGCTAGTGTTCAAACAGCAGTGTAATAGACAGCATGTTTGTAAAATAGGAGCAGAGGACACCAGAGGACATGTCAAGGTCAAACATCATTGGCCATAATGAGCTACAAAGCCTCAGCCTCTGTCTACAGCCTTTCACTGTGTGTGTACAGGTGGACGTCAGGCTGAGTGGCAGACTGTCGCTTCATACCGAGCCAGCACACTTAATCACACAACCTGGAGACAAAACATCACGGTAACAACGTGGCAACGCTTCTCTTATTCTAAATGGTTCTGCAGCTCTAGAGGAGGCAGGACTCTGGACAGCCTTTCAAGACCCGGTCGGTCAGTCAGCATCCACCCGGCTCCTTGAATCCTTGAATTCTCTACCAGCTCCATAAAGACAGCCCTGACTGGATCTGTGCTTCCAGCTCCCTGCACACACTGGAAAACTTCTCTATCAGGGTCAACTCCTCATTATTTTTCTGTCGCTACGTATTCAGCTCCAGGTGACTTTTACATGCAACTGTATAAATCATCTTCTGAGTAAACACATGTACACACACCCACACACACACCAAGAAAATAATTAACACAGTGACGTGCATAAGAAGAAATAAATGACTTCTGTACGCTCTATTAATCTGTGCCTTTGAAGTAACTGATGTGTGGAAGATGGGATAATAACACAATCTGATAAAAAAATATTCCATTTTTCTTCCTTCCCGATTCCTCAGTTGTTCATGGGTTGAACCGCATCCGCAAATAGTTTTCATAATTTTCAATCAGTGTCGAAATCACACAACTGACTTTAGAACAGAAATCAAGCACGAGCTGATGACTGACACAAATATTTTCATGGCCGTTTCAGTCTAAAAATAATCTTAATTTTCTCCAACATTCCACCCAAAAAGGTAACGATAACAAAGCCATTATGATTCAACTGTCGTTTAAATTAGAGCAACTGGGAATGAAAAATGTATCTCACTTTAACTTTAACTATAAAAATATACCCTCAGTAAGGCTTGTTTTTACTGTACATTTCACTTTATTACTCAAAGTCAATCTACACAGTAAATATATTTCTCAAACCTACAATAACTTTTTGATTATCTTAGCTCGTCGTTGATATAAAAACACAATATTAAATAAAGCACAAAGAGACAAATACAAAAAAATGTCTACACCTTTAGCTCCATTAAATATAAAAATGTGTTTGTATTTTGCCTTAAACGTCCAATTAATTAAAAAAATCTGTATTCTCTGAAGTCACGGTTTATATTTACGAAAATAGTAGATTCTCTGATAACTCTCACTTTTACACGGACACAGATTTTCAGTCCTCGCTTGGTTTAAAGTGTAGAGATAAGGTCCCTGGCCGTCTAATGAAGAGAAGGTCGTTTGCGTGGACGTTAAAGCGCAGCATGCCTGCTCTGCACTCTGTCAAGCTGCATCCTCATCCATGTCTTTCTGAAAATGACCTCAGGTCAGACTTGGAGCCGGACGGCAACCATGGAGTTTCTACTCTCAGAGTAATCTCTATCAACAGAAAACATGGAACACAGACAAATAAAGCAAAGCAGATTTAAGGGATATGGAGGGGTTGATATGAAAAGATAGCATGCTGAGAGCTGAGATTCTGGTGTCGTCTGAGCCAGAAATAAAACCACAGTATGAGGGAGGTGAATGAAAGCTCGTTACTGACTGTACGTGATCTGGTTTATAGACCCTGAGAAGACCCCACATCCCATCAACCACTGGGAGCCTAAGGTGAGTTTCCCTCATAGACCCTTTAAGCCTGGACCGAACTCTTTGCTGTACCATTTAAGTAGAGTAGAGTGCTGTTTCTGAACCAGTGCAGAGGTTTTGAAGCTCAGATAAGTTCACAAAAGATCCACTATTCATTCAACAGCATGGAGGAAGAGAATAAAGCATGCTTTAATGCATCAGCAGACATAATCAAGCCCTCATAGGTTTCTGTTTCACGCGCCCTTTATGACCAGAGATGTGCTGACCTTGTTCATCCGGTCAGAATGTACCTGCACTGTTGGGTGAAGTTGTCACGTCACACTAACGCACCGGTGTTTACATCATAACCTCACACACACTCCGCAGATCCTTTTCCGGAGCGCCACCTGGTCGGATCAGTGCGTGTGGGACCAGGAAACTCGCATCAGACCAGCGAACCCGAGCTGAATGTGAACACGGAGGCGTGGAGGGGGGAACGGCAGCAGACGGGAGGGCAGGGCGACAAACACAGGGGAGGCACACTGGAAAATACGTGTGTTTCAGAAACACATCCGCGTACACAAACACCGCAAACACCGCAAACACCGCAAACACACGCATACTCACATTTCGGACTGAACAGGGTCATACCAGGAATGCGAAACAACCAGGAAGTGGAGAGAAGAGAAGCTAGCCAACAACGCCTTCGCTTCTCTCGTGCGGCTCTCCGGGTTCTACGTCCTCGCTCGTGCTGCGTGTGCGCGCGCTCCGGCTGGGGTTTGGTTAACTGCTGTGGTACTACTGAGGCGAACCAGTTGGAGAGGCGCCGATGGGATGTACCAACTGTTGTCCTGTGGCGGGGGTGCACCTCGAGGTACACCGGGCCGTTCCATGAGCAGGGAAACCGGGAGGAGGATTGGATGAGTGCGCAGCTGCTTTCCCCTCAGCAACAGGAGCTTGGCTGGAGCTCAGACTCCAGTGTGTGTGTGTGTGCGTGTGTGTGTGTGTGTGTGTGTGTGTGTGTGCGTGTGTGTGTGTGTGTGTGAGAGAGAGAAGCTGGAGACACAGATGTACACTAAACCCGAGTGAATATGGAAAACACACAAAGGGATTAATGAGAACAATTGCTGTCTCACTATTTGCTGAACGAATAAGCAATTTAAAATGATAAATGCTCAGACAAACAGTGACTTATTCACCATATAACTTCAAGTATATCGAATAGGTGAGCTAAGTAAACAAACTCAATCTCCATCATTATGACATATCACAAGGTTATTTCCATCTCTGAGATCTTGATTATAATTAATGCCACATTTGAAGAAAAACAAACACCCAGCTGAATCACTCTTAGCTTATTGCAAACTGTTCATGCTGTCTTAACTATTGTTCCATTTTTGTGCGTGGAAGTTGGAGAGAGAGAATACACCTGAGGGTGTTTTAATCTCTCTGGCTCCCCAGGAGAGGCTTTCATGTGGGTTTAATTAGCTTCTTTAACAAACAACACAGAGTAAGACTGGCTGGAAGACAAACTTTAATCTTGGTCAAACGATTATTACCTCTTTTCACACTACACTTAACCCAGGCACAATTGCATTATTAACTGTTAACCCTTGGCTAACTGTTCTCTGAGTCGTGTGACAAGGAGATAAATGAGCCCGGCAGCCGTCGATCTATAAGGTGCGATGGCACCGAATTAGAAATATATAATGCGGAGAAGATGTTTTATTCTAAATTGTTAACATTGTTGTGCTCTTAATGCTGATGGTACAATTAGATTCAGCCGTAGTTTTTTATGTTTCCACATGTAAACTAAGCTATCAATGACATAATGTGTCATTACATTTAAATTAACATAAAGCCTGACTAGCAGGGGCGAGCTTTCAGGGTGCTGAGCACCCAAAAAATGTCCCTTAAAAAAAAAACGGGAACATGTTACCAACGACCAATGAACCTGCAGGTTTAAAGATCTCCCTTTTGTTCTCTTTGGTGACACAATGAGGCAATAATTTAAGTCAAAGGTGAAGATACGGCTTTCATCGGTGGGCCATAGCTCCATCACCTTCTTGTTACCTCATTAACCATTTATTTAAATGAAAATATTAGAGAATATTGCTTTAAATCAATACCTTTGACGATATACCAACAAGAAATGCAGAAGATGCCAGCAGCAGCATGAATGGACTATGTTATCATATTTAGATAATCTGTTATTAGAGGGGATCATGTGTTTGGTTGTGTGTGCGTGTGTATGTCTGTCTGTCTGTCCATACTATTTTATTGTTTATACCGTCATTGACTGCTGACTCCTCAATCCTTTCAGGACTTTGTAACCTCAGTAAATCAACACTCTTGAAATAAAAATAAAAACTTCAGTGGAGGTAATTTGACCTTCTATTTGTGAGCAGCCCTCCTATAGAAATGTGTTAACCAGGAAATCAGTGATAAACAGAGAGTTCTCTATATGTGCAAGAGCACACTCCAAA
Source organism: Chelidonichthys spinosus (assembly GCA_029853015.1). Lineage (NCBI taxonomy): Eukaryota > Metazoa > Chordata > Actinopteri > Perciformes > Triglidae > Chelidonichthys > Chelidonichthys spinosus. The sequence continues at coordinate 1,941,377 of CM056821.1, read as the reverse complement.
CAAGCACTCACTATTTATACATTCTAGTCTCTGGAAGAAAGGTTTCTCCTCCTACTGGATTTGTTCATGGCTTTAGCTGCAGTCGTTCTATGCAAGAGGAATAAATCAATTTGAGCTAGAGCATGTGAGAAATATAATGTATTTACATTAGGATAAACCAACAGAATTAGAATACATGTGAATAGATTTTTTTCAAAGCATTACATTTGATGATGCTTAATAAAAATAACAATTATATGTGTTATTTCAAGTGTGAAATACAGCTACTTCTCAGAAAACCCTGTTGTTATTGTCATTTCTGAAGAAATGTTCCTGTAATATGCATTTATGTTGAAATGATAGGATCCAGCCCCATAGAAGGAGGTTTGTTTTAGCTGACGTATTCAAGCTGTGCTTAGCCAACTGACAAATTAACCACATAGCAAACAATAAAGGCTTCGGGCAATAGTGTTGATGAACTCTCATGAGGAGGCAGGCAGCCATGCTGAGGTTCAGCAGTCAGCTAGAAACCACTAAACAAACAAACAAAAAAGCATATACAGTCGCCCCTCCAAAAAACTTGTTTAGTCAGCCTTGCCCTGTTCCCTTGTGTATTTAGTCTGTGTTTTCACGGTTTCTTTGTCAGTTCATCCTGGTTATTCGATTCATGATCTTCCAATCTGTTTCCTTGTGCTCCTGTTTTCCGGTTGTTCTTTTGGTCTGAGCTTGCTGCTGGGGTTCCACCCCCAAATCCAATGGTTAGACCAATGCTCACCAGCCACCAGGGTTACCTGGTCCAGGTATTTGTTCGGTAGTGTCGATGCATTTGGAGCATAGAATGTATACAATAAGAAGTGGATCTAATCATCTTAATGTCACCCATTGGTTTGTGGATTTAGGTTTGCCTCCAGTTTGGTTCATCCAGTTTGGTTCATCCAATCTTCATCTTGGATTTGCAACCACTTAATGGAAGTGACCATATTTGGACGGTGGAGGAGTGATGGATGGCTCTGACTAACACAAGAGGCAGACCAGCAGAGCGTCGACCCGAGCAGCAACCTTATTGGCTCGTCTCGATCCGGCTTCTGGAGCAAAGCTCTTAACAAAGTTAGCTTCAATAATTCAAGGTTAACTTTGCAGCAAAGTGCTAATTGCATTAGTAGCATGTTAGCAAGGCTGTGGTAGCGAAGCCTGTCAATCACAGGGCAGCCATACCCTAAAGCATACCCTGCTTTATCGACTATTTTAATCTAAATGGGGCCATCATTTACAAAATGGACATCATGCTGTTTTGAAGCAGACTGGTGATTAAGACCAACTAATGTTTTAATGTTTACTGAGATAATAAATCAAGTGAGAAGTAGGGTTCTCAATTGTACTTGTTTATGCAACAAGAGGAGTTGCCCCCTGATGGAAGGCACTTCTGCATTGACCTCATGGCTCAGAACCAGAGATTGTCGCCTGATTTGGGGGTGACTTGCTCTCCCAACTGCTTTTGCACCCCGTTATACACGCGTTTCATGGGTCCATTCCTTGTTTTGGGGGTCATCAATCCAGCAGCTGCCCGTTTCTGCCGAGATAAGTCACCCAATCTCCCATGTCTCAAAGGTTGAGCCAGACTGTCTTGTTGCCATGTTTTTTGGTTCAAATGTGCTTGTACTCGCCATCATTTCAGAGACGAATTGGAGCCAACACCTTCTCTCCTGTTTAGCTACTCTGGGTAGACAGACAGACCCAAGCACCAACAGCCAATGAAAATAAATGTTCACCGAGGTATTGCTGTATCTTGACATGATAATCTTCTTTTTAAATGCACCACCGCTCTCTTTCCCCCACCATAGAACACTGCCGACAGCTCATACATTATCCAGTGCCTTTCTCTTTCCTTCCCCTCTGTGTCACACCCACTGACTTGCCCTCACACCGCCCTCCCCTACGACTCTCTGTAGCTGGAGTGTCTGAGTGTGAAAACCTCATTATGTTGTGCTACTGGACCTGTAAACTCAATTGGACAGAGAGCTATGGTCCGGGTCTGTTTTTATGTGAGTGTGGATGCATGAGCATATGCCTGTATGTGTCTGCAGGCCTCTGTATCAGTGGTGAATAAATCAGAAGGATGCCATCAGTGTGACAGAGCAGAAGTATGGAGATCTTTCCCCTTTTTTAGAGCATTGGGTTACTATGGGCAGCAGTGTGATTTGGCCAGGCTGATGAAAAGAGACCTGCGGCTAGCTCCACATTTCACAAGGCTTAAACTGGCACCTCATTTACTTTAGCCGCTGGCCCTCAGCTATTACACTTAACAGACTCTCTCATTCAATAAAAAACATTCTTTAGCACCACTGTGTCTTTTTTCATCCAGCATTAGTATAGATATACATTACTGTGGCAAAATATGATTCATTTTCTTATTTGCTTGTAAAAGTTTTTAAAAGTGTATTGAGTGAAAACTGTGCACAGTGTTGTAAAACATGGAAATCGACTGTCTTTGTTGACCGTATCTGGTTTTCATGCTGGTTACTTAAATGTGAGATAACAGTGTCCCCACTGTCCAGTCTGATCTCAGTTTTGGATGAAGCTGTCTCTCCCTGGAGCAACTCTGGGATCCAGAACACACACACCGACTGTACACTGTTTCCAAACATGTGATGTGTTGAACAAAGAAAAGCGGGCTCAACGAGGAACAGAGCACATTCCTCAGAGGATAGTCCAATTTATACCGGCCAGTCTCTGAAGAACCAATTAGAAGGAGGATTCAAATAAGCACAGAGATAGGGAGAGTGTAAAACTCTGTTCGCTTTGCATTAGTGCCTCTCTCTTTGCCTTATGCAGTAAGGCAGACACAATAGAGAGTATGGCTGAACTGAGTATTCTCAAACAGCCTCATTCATCATCCTCTACCTGTCTGCATTAGGGATAGTCTTGTTCACTGGGATTGCCCAGCTATGACCAAAAAAAACCCAAACCCTCTTAACTAACTAGACGCAAACACATGAAAATGTCTGATAAAAAAAGTGATGTCATTTTTGCAAGATATCAGCATTAATGTAATTCGATATCATGTTCACCAACTAATTTTTCTAAACGCTACAGAGATCAATATTTTTATTCAGCATTGTCGGATGCTGAAGAAGCTGCATGCATTAAAATAACTGGTGCATGAACTCCAAAGTCTTTATTGCAAAGGTATAATGCAACAGTAAAAGACTGATGTCTACTGCATGAGGTAAGACCTGACGATAGAATGTATGAACTTTTCAGCTCATTAAGACACAAGCATTAATTTGGAGATCCGTTTAGATCATTCTGATGAAACAAAGTGCAACATTCACTCTCCTTTTAGCTCTGTTTTTGGTCTCCACCAACTCCTGCAAGAAGTGTCACTGTTGCTAAATCTTCCCTGTATTCAGCTAGTTGCTTACCTTTTGGGGGCCTTTTCCCTTTGCAAACACCAGAATACAGTTCAATCAGGCGAGACAAGTGAATGAAGAAAAGATTATTGTTTATTATGATGTGTGATGATAAAGGCTTGACTCCACAAGGAGATGGGAAATGGAGGGGACATCTGCCCTGAGCAGCAGCCAGTCAAATCCTCCCGTGGAGTCCAGACGTGTGTGGTGTTGGCTGATGATTCTGGAGGAGGCTGATGAAACGGATGAATCTGACTTGTGTAACAGCAGCACAAACGTATTAAAGACAGAGAAAATCACATTTAAAAAGAGACAGCAGCATGATAGACTAGGTCACTGCTACTGGATGGAAAAGACAGTTGCTGAGAACAGATGATATTAGGAATCACAGCCCCAAACATGACAGCGAGGAAAGTATGAGTGAGCGTGTGAGAGATGAGTGAGTGGCAGAATTTAACCTTCACTGGTAAAATATTGAGGATAAGACAAACAGTATGTGGCTCCACCAACAAAGCATCCATTTATTTAATGGATCAAGAATGTGTTCAACTCGATCGATGCAGGTCTGACAGAAACTGTTTGCTAAAATAGTACTTCTTTTTAATCAGAGCAATTCCCTAAGGCCTTCAAAAATGCAATAATCAAACCTCCTTTAAAAGAAAGTCTAATCTGGATGCCTCACTAATAAGTAACTACGCTATCAACCATAACATTATTGGCAAAGATCGTTGAAAGGGTTGTTTATCCGAAACTTCACACTTTCATGATGGTAAAAGCAATCTCTTCATCGCTTCCCAGTCGGGCTTTCGTTTACGCCACAGCACTGAGACTGCACTTATTCACGTTTTACACAACATTTTTAACAGTGATGGGTAAAAAACCTTCAGTATTACTGGATCTCAGTGCTGCATGACACGGTGGATCACAGACGGACTGGAGACTGGTGGGACTCTCAGGTAGTGACTGTGTGTGTGTGTGTGTGTGTGTGTGTGTCACTGTTGCTTGTATTAGTTCATAAAAGCAGTGTTGATAAAGGGGGACTTTTTGAAAACACATACGTGTCACTTCCTGCTATGAGTTTTGCTTGTCGTCAGGCTTCCTAACGACCTCCATGACAGAACGGCACAGCTGCTCACTGCTTCCTTATTATCATTGGACCATTCATCCACTGACTCTCTCTATCACTCTCTCTCTCTCTCTCATACAAAGTAATTGCAGCAGATTATCCTCACCCGACGCGTCGCTCCTCTTCTTCATCCTTTACACTCCTCCTCATCTGCTTGCTCCTTCTCCATTCGGCATGTGACACCCCCCCCCCCCCCCCCACTCCGTCAGGCTGCATCACTCTTTGAAGTTAATGAGTCAAAACTATCAGTCGTTTTGCTTTTAATTAGAAAACGGACAGAATGATTACATTTTTAATTGAAGCTGTCATTTTCAATTAAGCTGACATCCTTGAGAAGCCCTCTCCTCTCACAACCCTTTATTTATTCATTTATCAGCAGCTTTCTCAAGATGTTCCACTCTCCACTGTTACAAAGCCTTCTCATCGTTGGATGGATGACAACAGAGGCTCAACACTTCCACTGTCTTAAATGCATATTTTTTACTCACATCTTACACACATCTGTGGCCATGCCTCTTCAGATTATATCATTAAACCCCATTATATGATTGTTTCATGTATCTTGGATTGACTCCAGTCTCTTTCTCCCCACTTGCTCACAAACGATGCTTTCTTCTTTCTCACATCCATCTTATCCTTCTATCAACAGACATGTGTATTAGAGTTATTGTCATTACAAATTAGATGACATCACATGAATGCTAACGAAACAATCTATGCAAAAATACCATAATAAGACTCTTAATTTAATATATTTCATGTAAAAAGGTGTACATTTGCAGATTGGCTACACAGTAGTTAAACGTCCAGAGGTTGAACACACATCTCTCAAAACTATTTTGAGCAGTGTTGTCTGAATCTTGTTCCAGAAGCTTTTTCTCCGAAGAACGCTCTCCAGCTCTCCTAGCAGAGGCCAGTTACATAGATCACGGAGAGGACGATTGGAAAGACAGGATTTTGGATGCTGTCTCAACTATCTCCTCTAACAGAAAAGGCTGCTATGTCAAGCCAAATTTTAATGGGAAAAGTACCCCACATTCTGTGGCTGATAAAAAGGAAATCTAATTACTGGTGAGCTCTCTTTTTGATTGTGAACACACAGTTCAGCCCATAAAGAGAGGTGGGTGCTGTTGATCTTTCATGACAAATGTAGGTTTAAAAAAAGATCCAGGATTTAATGTTGTAAATGTCCTATAAATTTCATTTGCTTTTTTTTATTTTCAATTCACAATAATATAGCGTTTTAAGTACTTAACTCAGCAACACAAACTTTTAATAGCAGATTAGGAGCATTCAAATATTATTCCAGTAGAGAATGAACTACACACCATGTGTGTGTATAGCAATGCTAAACACACACTTTATTCAGGAGCAGAGTCAGTCAGGATGCACAGCATGTTAATACAGAGGTTGTTGTTCAGCAACGTTTTCATTTTGAATATATATTATTTAGTTGGGTCTGGCAATAAATGAATGTTCCGTCTGGAAAGAACATTGTCTCTTACAGAACAACAATGGTGACCAAGTTGCCAACTGATGGAGACAACCTGCTTTTCTGGTGGTCAGTGGAAACAGCAACATATCGAATTAGTGTTACTTGTTTGAGGATTGTTGCACTTCCCCGACAATATGGATAATTAACTGTTACACAGGTTTGTATTTGACATTCAATTAATAACATGTTGTCTCCAAACAAAGAACGTACAAGGAAAGCACATTTGACTGGGTTGATTCAACTTAAATTTCGAAGTGTTTTCTCAACTCTCTTAACTCTTGACATTGTCAAACTTTGAATTCATTATTCAACCTAAGTTCACATAACTCATGTTTTTAAGGCATCGGGGGAACTACCAATTTTAAGTTGAACGAGCTCAAAAATAATTTGCAGCCAGCAAGGTTTTACGTAACATTAACAGCTGGGGAACACACGTGATCCATTTCATTTTTGTGTAAAATCTATTAACACAACCATAGGGCTGCTGAGCACAGTACTATTTAGGGTGTATTCACATTCTCATTTGTATGGAAACCTGGAGCATTTCACCCGGTTTGGGTTCCTTTGATCAACATAGAAAACCACACTCAGACAGAGACGGTGGTCTCAGCTTCACTTGAACTGGAGCAGTTTGTTTGTAGTTTGTAGAATGAAATCAATCCTTCCATCTGAATCCGCTCAGTTATCATGTGATTGTGTGGTGGTATGCACCCGTAAGGCAGCACATCTTCTTATAAGATGCATCAGAACATTGCATATTGGTGTATTTACCACAGAAATGCAATGAAATCAATAATAATTAATAAAATAATAATAAATAATAAACAAACAATTCTGGTGCTCCATAAAGAAGAAAAAGAGAAAGAAAGAGGAGGAAGCGTTTTGAGGTGAATTTTCCCGATAACAATTCTGACCAATCAGGGAACAGCAGGCATTTGTTTGAACACAAACGAACCAAGAGGCAAATTAATTCGACCCTGAAAGCAAATGAACTGCAGATCAGAAATGCTCTGAGTTGTATATATAAATCTATATATTTGTACTTGTGGACATTTTTGTGCCTTAATCATGTATGTTTTGCTTCTATTCTTTGTCCTTCACATCCCTTCTCTCTGTTGTCCTCCTCTTCTCTCCCTCTCTTCTCCTCCTCCTCCTCCTCCTCCTCCTCCGGGTCGGGAGGAGGAGTGGGCGGCTGGCTGCAGCTCTTTACGGTCCATTTCCTGGTGAGGAGGCTCTTGAGTTTAGCCTGAGCCATTCTTCCCCATACAATGCCTGTGTTCTCATTAACTCTTATCAAAGTTCATCTTGCATCCAAATGCTGTGCTGAAAAGAGAAAATGAAAAAAGACTGAGCAAGCTACAGAGAGAGCGAGAGAGAGAGAGAGAGGGAGAGGTAAAGAATCATGCAGATAAAAGGTGGAGAAATAATGGTTTAATGGTGATTGAGGGAGGCAGAATAATCACTGAAGTCCTCTGACTAGACGGAATATTGGTTTGATGTCAAATTAAACTGTGTTCATATCTGAAACTCTGATAAGCTTGTTTTTTTCGTCCTTTAAATCAATGCTTTTCTTTGTCCGTTTGGATTTTTTCGAGCTGGAAAAGAAGTAAGAGGAGCATAACTGGCTAACAAATAATCAAATAGAATTAAATCTCACTGACACAATGGAGGCCCTCTGATGAATGTCCTCGTGTCGTTAATGTTCAATCCGCTATCCAAAGAGAAATACCAACATCAATACTCACCAACCACAAAGAGCACAGCAGAGATGAAAACAGTGGACACGAGCAGGTGGAGACATAAAGCAGGTACTTATTGCAATCTTCACTTGATTTGTTCAGATGATTAGAAATCACCCTGTAATTCTGTCTGTAAGTGTCATCCACATAAGCATACACGCTTACTCCTCCTCCTGGATCATCAAATCCTACAGTGCAGCTGGATTTCCTCATTGAGATGTAAAGAGCAATAATTGGAGGCTGATTGCAGCCTTCAGTGGCTATAATAAGATGTTCAAACACACACGAGAGCCTGTTTATGATAAGAAAAACAAACCTGCTGTCTGATGAGAGCTTTCATCTAACTCAAATATCATGTGATGGATAGGTGTTGTGGACTTGGTGTCTTCGTATGCTACGTTATGCCCGGTCCTGCTCTGGTTTCATGAAGTCCATGCTAATGACTGCACTGCTTCAGCTTGGCAGTCATTTCCCCCATCTGACTGAACGGTGTGACGTTACTCTGGCTTTACTGCCATGTTTGACGGATCATTTGAACTGAAAAACAGTTTGCAAACTCCAAGGTCAAACTCCCCTGTAACCATAACTCATAAAGAACGCAGCGTTTAGTCTCACATGAACGGTTAACTGTTTCTTCTTGTCAACAGAATCCATGCAAAGACCAAAACTCTCCCTCATAGAGCTCATTGTTCCTATTCATTTTTACCACTGGGTCACTCATAAGGAGTTTCTTATATCATTTCAAACAGCGGGGCATTGTTGGTTTTAGAAAATGTTACTATTTTGTAGATAAACACATTTAGTGCCCTACGTATTCCTGCAGGACGAAAAAAACGTTCATCACTGTTCATCACTATGTCAGCTAGTATACGATGTGGCAACTTTCAACCATCTGACATTAAGTGACAGGATACTGTTATATATGCAATAGGCCTAGTTTGCAATCATATTTGTAGATATTAGTTGTTGTTTTATTAATATTAAAACTGATAATTTGCTGTAGAACTACAAACATTTGAACAAATACAGAAAGACATGTTATTTTAATAGCTGTGACAGAAAAAACTGAGCTTCCAAAGAGGACGGAGAAAGTGTTGAAGTGTCTTTGTCTCAGGAGAATCTCTTAGTAATCGTCACTGCTGCAGTGGCTGATTATTATACGTGTTGCTTAAAACAACGTTATCTGGCCCAATGAGCTTCTTCTCAGCTCGCGGCGTCCAAAGCCCCACGGCACACATCCACTTTACTCACAGCTCAGGAGTTTGAAGAAGTCTGGAAAGCCTTTCCCCTCCATTGTGACTCAGATTAAACGCCCAGAGGAGACTCTCTGATACCATTAACACCAGCAACAAATTAAACCACGATGGATGCTGTTAGACTGTGTTTCCACTTTACCTAGGAACTCTTTCCACAAACTGCAATATTTTCAAATCAATACCTGGTGTTACTGAGTCTGTATATTGTGCTAAATAAACCTCTTGAGTTATTTAGTGCAAACTGCCCCGTGTCCCCGGGAGAATCAGTTCAGTAGAGAAAAAGATAGTTTGGGGGATTAGATGTTCTTTGTAGAAAGGAAAATACAGCGAGTTGGTATTGCTTAATGTGTGTGTTTAGAGGCAGCCTCAGGTCTTCGGGACGGCACTGTTCTGCTGCTCCCACTTTAATTGGCTGCTGGCCCCCTCAGCCTCGCCTGAATGGAGAGTCATTTAGGGACCTTTCACTCTCATAGAGGATTGTCGGTTGCCGCTGCAGGAGAAATTGCATTCCTGTTGCCATACAATGGCTGGACTGAGTTGGATGGGGCAAGAGTATCATTGTCATTATCATGACAATGGAAGCTAATTCCACTGCCACTAGCGCCATTCTGAAACCCTCTGCAGCACCAGCTTATCAGGGGGCACCATGAGACCAGCAGGAAGCTACACGAGCACTGTGTCTGAGGTGAAGATTTACACATCCAGCAAACAGTCACACACACACACACACACACACACAGAACCGTCCTTTGTTTAGAGAGACAGCCGTGGGCACGAACCAACACCGACGTCAGCAAAAAAGTTTATTACAAAGCACATCTCTTTCAGCGACACGCTGTGTGGCCAGACATTGATCAAAATGAATGTTGTCTTATTTCCTCAAAGTTTGTGAACCAGTGAATTCCAAATCGCTTTCAGTGTAAATGAAATAAATGTAACTTCCACAATACCAGTGATCCATCAGTAGCTTAGTCTTTATAAAATAACATGATCAAAAGCGACCAGAATTAATTTAATTCTAGAAAAGACCTGAATGATTTCAAAGATACCATTGAAACAACTCTCATATTCATTTGTTCAATATTAATTTGGACCCATGGGGGACAAAGACTGGAAGGAGGGTTTAACAGCTAGCAGTTAAGGCCTTTACACAATGGAGGTAAATTCACACTTCAATATATATTTTAACTCTTGTTTTTGTTATGAATAGTTTCACACAGAATGGGAATATTACGTCACACCCTTCTGTTCCGAATGAGGTAGATATTTTTTCTGAGATTGAACTGCATCTCTATTTATGAAACAGCAAGATGGAGGCTCCGTAGTCGGCAGACTTTGTTAATCAACCACGACAAATGCAGCGCAGATCGGATCGACTCCCTCATCTCATATCTTTCACAATAATAGCCAGAACATTCACATTTCCGTGTCGTTTCTCTGTCATGCTGCTGCTGCACCATATTTACTGTAAAGACATGGAAGCCGTATGAAGCTCCTGGTCGAGTTCTCAGCCATTCATATAGTTATAAAATGTTAAACTATTCCTTTAGCTGATAGTAGCGTGATAATCAACACACTGACCCATCTGTTTTCATGTTGGGATCACCAGGCTGTGAATGAGCCAGATACTTGGGACCGGTCACATTAGATGTTTGAGGAAGCTTTGACTTTATGTATTATGTAGAGGCACTGCTTACTGACCTTGCAGAGGGGAAACCTAAAATGTGTTGAATAAAGTGGAAACTCAGTGGAGCTGAAACACAATTAGGATATTGGTGCGTTGCTGTTTGTGGCAGCGGTGTAACCCTGCAACCTCCTCCCCGTTTGGTTCATTTGCACTGTTTCTCTGTGCTGCTGTTCTGACCCCATGATGAGCCTTTATCCCTCTCTTCCATCCGAGTGTATAATCACCCACCATCCCACAGGATCCTTCTCTGTTCACTGGAAGGCAGAGGGCAAACCCATGGTTTGAAACATGGCCGGCATTTCATCCAGATTCACTTCACACTTTTACTACATTTACAATACGATAAACACACATGGTTATAGGAGGCAGGAAGTAAGAAATACAAACCTTTATTGATAAGCATTAGCATGCTCAGACATGTACACTATATACAGTACATTTAAACTACATTGATCTGTGTACAATGATTGAAAAAAACACAAAAAAGGACATTAACACATTTGAGAAATCCAGGTCACCTGCCATCTTCCCACTGGGCAATGTGCTCTGCAGCTGTAACACACACACACACACACACACACACACACACACAATGTGATTTTGCATGCTGAATACTAAAACATTGTAAAAGATAAAGGAAGGTAAGTGTTTGCATAACAATCCTTCAATTTAGCTTAAATGTGGCTGAGAGAAAACAGTTCATGTAAAACATGACATAAGAGACCGAGACTCCTTTTACTGCATTATGGAAACACACACACACACACACACACACACACACACACACACACACACACACGGACAGTACTCTACTCTGCAGAGTGTCTGCCTCAGGCTGTGTGATATCCACTTATCATTTTATCACCAATTAACACCACACTGCACTGATGTCTGGATATCACTCTGGTGGGATGGAGGGCTCTGTGTGCCTATAATAAGCAGAATTTATGGATATGACTGTTGTTTCAGTGAAATTTTTGAGAGGCATGGTGGGGAAAAGCGTGAATGAAGAATATTTACACGTTTAGTTTGCAAATGCCCTCTACTATATCCTGCTGCAGTATAAACGGGCATCGAACTCCTCTCTTGATCATGCTAGTGGTGTTTTATACAAAAACACAACCATCAAGAAAGAAAGCAGGCCCGCTGGTCACATTCAGAGCAGATCACTCATTAAGCGATGAGGGATCAATACCAGATTACACACCGACCACTTACGAGGACGCACTCAAGTGGGCAAAACTAAACATTTGCCGCCGCCTCATTCCTTACGATCAATGTAAGTGGTACGTATGGATCCAAACACCGCAGGCCTCTGTTGAGCTGACGTTTATTGACTGCTCAAAGGCTCTGGTCGGTGAGCACTGAGTGCCATTGATTAAGACTGAGAGCTGTTTAAATGTGTGGGCAGGATCACACGGCTCTTTCAGTGTTGTGTTCATTAATAGACACACTGGATCAACATTTAAGCCATCACCCTGCTGGGATTCTCAGTGATAGTTAACTGTCTGGACACATAGAGCACATCAGGTGCTTCTATCCAGTTTGGCAAATAGAACCACATCCATGACTCACAGCACCTCACAGCGTATGTTGGGAGTTGGTGGTCCAGAATACGTACTTGGCTCTCAGCGTCGCTGTTATTTTGGTTGTCTAAATGGACGTACATGTTGGGATATGACCAACATGATATGACACTGTTTGCTAAAGGGTATAATACGTTGAGATGCTGATGGAATATTAATAGAGGGAGTTGTGAGAAAGAGATTTACCATCCCTTTAGTTCCCTCTGTCTTTCTCTTTTCACACCAATGACCTTTCCACTGTCCCACGACATTAATGTAACACAAGGATGGATGTGAGACTGCTTATATAACAGTCAGAAACCTTCCAGGACCCCTTTGCATGGTAGGAATCCTTCTCACCACCATCATCACTTCAATGATCAATGGAGTAGGTTTCTGTCAAGGGATGGGTGTCACATATCGCCTGCATTGAATCCTGTTTAATCCAGAGCCTTGTTTGGAGCCAGTTTAGGGGAAAAGGCCAACAGGGAGAGGACAAGCCAGTCTCCCTTGCAGGACAGTTGTGGGGCATGATGATGCAAAGAAATGCAGCCACGTGTGCATCGTGTTCAGAAGAAGAGAAGAAGCTCCCACTGATCAGCAAGTCTTTTTTTCTATAATCATATGTCATCAACACGGTGACTGAGTGGTTTTCACTGCCGCCTCCTAGCAGCCATGTCCACCACATCACATCACCTGTTCATTTGTTAAAGCTCTACCTTCATCCGCCCGGAAGGAAGGAGCCTTACCGTGCTGGCAGATGTATCGGTTCTGCGTCTTACATCGCTGGTCGTTCCAGTTAAAAGCACTCGATGCCTGCAGCTCCACACAGTTTCCGAAGCTAGACAGAAAGAGAGGCGTAAGATGAAACACGGCCCCCGAAGCACCTCATTTTTATGAGCTGCCGATTAGAAAATTTGGCCACATAGATTATTGAAAATGAAAATTGAAACGAGAGAAAACCATTTCATTTAAACATGAGTACATTCTATGTTACTATATAATAACTAGTTTAAAATATGAGATAGAAAAGCTGTTCAAATAGATCGATAGAGCAGACGAACGAAGTGAGGGGGACAGAAAGAGAGAGACATCTAGTGGTCAGGGTGTACTTTGCAAGTCACTGTCTTTCCGGTTTGTCATTATATGAACAGTATAATTAAATTTGAGCCAACCTTGGATAATGTCATTTTAATTGCTATTTAAAGTGGATTCTATTTCAGAAATAACAACAAATGAAAGAACTACAGAAATACCTTGCAGTAATATATTCACACGTGTTTATTGTCGATCCTTCAGCAGACACATCTGCAGATTTAAAAAAGAAGCCAGAAGCTCCTTCCAAGAAAGTCATTTTCTACCTTTCTGATTATTTGCTTTTTATTTGTTCGGCACCATTGCTCTTGGCCGTCTGCTTCTGATGTACTCCGCAGGAGCTAATGTCTGCTAGTAAATGCGTCTCCTACCCTTGGTTGTCAGGTTGCCCAAAGGCAAAGCTGCTGAATCCGGGGATCTCTCCGGTGTCCCAGCGAAATGACTCTTTCATGGGCTTGTATGTCAAACCTGTGGAGCAAAAACATGCTGTTTAATCTGTGCAGCATCTCCTCCACCACCACCACCTGGTAGTACATCTGGTCCACAGCAGTCTGCTGTTAGAAATCATATATCTTAACGCTCATTTCTGATGAAAACACTGTACCCATCCAATAGTTTCGCGTCTGAAAATCATTGTTGGTGACCTCGTTGCTCGTCTCCAGCTGGCTGAGATAAAACGCCAGGATGTCCTGAACCTTCTGATTGTGTATCTGAGCCAAAATGCCTCGTTGTTTCTGGGGGTGTAAGCAAAAGAACAAGCAAAAGAACCTGCATGAAACTGGAATGAAATATGTATATTTCTATGACACGACTGCAGAGCTTGTCTCACTCTCTCATTGAGCCACATATACCTGTCTCTCACCTGGCAGTGACTCTTGGCTCCATAGTAGGTGTCCACTTCTGAAGACACCATGAAGCAATCACCATCTATCATCACATCACAGCTGTGGAAGGGAAACTGCACTCTCTCTGTTGGGACACCCAAGAACATTAATGATGCCTACATCCACCATGGCTCAGGTTCAATGACACAGATGGTATCCTCTTTTAAGACATTACATTTGTACATTTAAATTAAATTTGTAGAATTATGTTCAGGGAGATTCATAAAAGAAACTCTGCCTATTTAGCCAGAAGATATGAATGCAGTCATAAAAGGTGTAAAACTGTGCCTCTCCTACTTGCTATATGTTATAGATGGATGGATGGATGGATGGATGGATGGATGGATGGATGGATGGATAGATAGGATAGATGGATAATTTATTGATCCCCTAGGGGATATTCGGGGTCAAAGTAGCTCATATATACTTGTATACTCTATACATACTCTATGAAGAAACAAGTATTAAAATACACATTTTAAAAAAGGATTGTTAAGAAGTGACATCCACATGATCAATGAAAGAATCTATGTAAGGTGCATTTTGAGAGTGACGGTGGTGCAACAAGGTAAGACAGGCAGGTAAAGTCAAGAGACCAGTAATAAATAATTTCATTACCACTAAATGGTCTTTGACCAGTCAATATGCTGGTGCTTTCAGCACTTTTTCATGTCACCAGACTCCCTTAAGAGACCGAATGTAACAGCAACCTCATGAGTTTCCTCAGTATGTGTGTGCCTGCGCTGTGCTTTCTGAATTTGAAGCCGGAGTACAAATTGCTGAAGTAAACATAAACACAAAGAAGCTCTTACCTGCACACTCAGCACCGCCGTAACCCACGTCACACAAGCAAGAGCATTCTTCTTGTTTGAAGCGACCGTGAACACACTGCACGTTGCACCGCACTGAAAAACACACAGGTACGGTGAAGTCTACCTCCGAGTTAACGATGTATGAATATGTGTGCTGGGCGCGGTATCAGTACGCCTGATGTTGGAGGTGGTACCTTGGCAGAGGCGTCCGGTGAAACCCGGGTCACATGTGCACTCGCAGGATGAGACGTTAAGATGGCCGTGCCGACCACAGCTCATTCTGCACGGGTTCTTTGGGATCTCTGATAACACACACACACACACACACACACACACACACACATGCATGTTGCAAAATGTACGTCTGGACATTAGGGGTGGGTAAAAATATCGATATGGCAATATATCGCGATACTTTGCTGCCGAATACAATATCAATTTTCAACTCCAAAGATCGATTAAAAAAAAAAAGATTCATGTTTAGACGCGTTGTGAACGCAGTACTTTATCCTTTTTGATCTTTTTTTAAATATTTATTCCAGTGAATTTCATGGGAATTGATAAAATGGAGAGGCTGTTTTGAATGAAATAGTTTTTTGTCCTCTGATCAATACCATCTGATGTACATTTACAGGTATTTTCATCTTTATTTATATCGCAATATCGTGATATCGTGATACGTATCGTATCGTGAGGTTCTTGCCAATACTCACCCCTACTGGACATTGTACCTCTGAATATTTTAGCCAAATCAGCTGTCATTGCAGCAGAACTGTGATTCTAGTTAACGTGATATAAGCAGCGTCGCATGCAACACACAAAATATTTCATGAATGAAAAACCTGCATAGAAAGTCACTGGTAGAAACAATGAATTACATTGCTAACAATCGCTTCGCTACACACAAACACATAAATGTGCAGAAATGACCTTGAGGAGCATATTGGTCTAAATTATCGGTCGTAGTAATGAAATGAATTCCATTTGTATCATACAAATATGGTGATATGACATATCTATGTATCTAAATGTGTATATATGCATGCATGCATTGTCTCACCACATAATCCACCTACATGGTCCCACAATCGGAAGCAGCCAGACATGGAAGAGGTGCAGAGAGAGCAGTACAGCCCCGACTTATAGGGAATCACTGAGCGACCATTCACCTCCCAGTTACCTCTGCAGCAACACACACACACACATACAGCAGAACACACCACGCTCAAGGACAAGTTCACCACTTCATATGATGGAGGGGGAGAGTGTGAAATTGTTACCCAGGGTAATATGCACAGACAAAGATCTCCCGGAGGACTCCGTCTCTCAGACACAGGTGGCTGGCACAGCCCAGCTTACTGGAAGTGGCCCACACTAACTACACAACAACAGAAGGTTGAGACAGAGTAAAACAAACCGATAGAAATGTGTGTGAGGCGTCTGTAAAAGCATCCCTTCACCCAAACGCAGGGCCGGTTTGTATCTGCTCGTTTGTACCTGTGTGTAATGGTGGCAGGAGGCGTTCTCCCTACATTGCCCGTTCACGTAGAGGTCATCTTTCTCCTCCTCAAACCAGGAGTGAATGGCGTGGGAAAAGGAGGCGGCAGCGTCGGCAGAGGGATGTGTGTTCCAGCCGACGTGACTGAGAGACGAGGAGTGTTGAGGAGGTTTGTCTGTGTGACACGATGCTGCACGCTCCTTTGCAAGTAAGGCCAACGCCTCACTCCACTCCTATGAAGACAGTAATATTAATGTCACACACACGTGTCCTCTGGCTTTTGATGGAATCGTTTAAACTCAGATCTGTTTGATAAAAAAAATCATCATCTTATTCTATAGTATTCACTCTTGAGGTCCAACAAATCTTCAGATTAGATATATCGTGTACAGTATTTATTATTTGTTAGAGGTCATCTGTCTGGTGCTTCATGTCCATCAGAAACCCACACAACACAATTCCATATACATAATTAATAATCAATTATAAATGAAGAATTATTAAGCACTTACATGCATAATTACTAACAGGACATTTGCATTAGCAACTAATTGCATTACCAAAGTACGTCCCAGGTTTCTTTCTTTTGAAACTTCCTATCTGAGAGGAAGGTCATATTGTACTTTGTAGTCACTGATTAAAAGTGGATGAAAGGGGAAACTATTTGGCATGAAGGTCATTCCTAATAGTGCATGAGTGATTATTTTATCCCGCTTAATCCTCTTCAGGGGTCAGAGCCGGACTCAGAGTACCGCTGGCAGCAGGAGGCACCTTGGGCGAGCTGCCAGCCCATGGCAGCGCCAACAAACCCAGACTGACATCCATTGTGTGCGACACATAAACACTTCACTAAGTGACACATTCTCCCAGATTTGCAGTCGCTGGTTCAAATAAACGAATGGCTTCCACACAAACTTTCTGCAATCAATCACTCTGCCTTGTTTGCTGGTGTACAAACGTCACATTCAGGTCCACTTAGTGAAGACGACAACATGCAGAAAGTTAGAGTCAGGCTTTGTCTGGAAAATTTAACAAACTAATGTCTCGATTCCTATTTGTATATCATATTTCCTCTGAGGGCTGCTACGTTATCTTGGGTATCACCTTGTAATAGTAAGACACCATATATTAATCATTCAAGTTGAAAATTATGGCTTTTAATAAATATTCGAATACTTTTTCCTGTACCTGCTATTACAATTGGAAATACAGTAAGTAAGTTCCTCATACCAGCCGTTACTATGACACTCTCTTGGTTCAACTTGTTCACGGTAACATTACGGCGCTGGTCAACCTACAGCACATACAGAAACCCTGCAGATGGACAGTGAGGACGGGACTCTGGAGCAGCTAGTGTTAGCCTTGTTGACATGGAATGTGCATGAGAGACTAAAAGTGTCCAGAACATCATGATATTGGTGATAAGAGGTGCCTGCGTAGAGCCCCCGCCACAACCCTTTTGTTTCTTAAAATATGCTGGAAATAATCCCCATTTAACTGCTCCCTTTCTCCATCACACTTTACACCTCACCAGCTTTTATCCTCTTTGTGAGAGTTAACCACCATTAGTACCTCTTAGAAACTACACTTACTTGATCAATTCAAGCATGGAACCTCCAAATAACCAAATCAAATGTCCATCCAACTATTGTTGTGCATGGTTAGACAGCATGTAGAGGATCTGTAGAAAGGCTGAGCCCCCTTGAGTTCATTGTTAACGCTACTCTGATGCCGAAGTCATCGGCTCACACTTTGATGCCACCAGGGGTCACTGGGCAATATTTCATTTCAGACATTTCTTTTTAAAGTCATTTTGGATCCACTGTGGGATTTGAATGTCTCACGATAGATACAAGTTTATACTCTGTTATGCACCAAATGAGCTAAATCAATAAAGTTCCACAATTCGCTGCAACACTCTGCAGATCGGTTTTCTTCCCGCCCTAAGTGCACTAAAGTGAAAGTGCTGGAGCTGGAGAAGATCCGAGGGAGGTTCATAAAATACACATGATTTACATATCAAAAGTAAATGCTGAACTTTCATTTCTGTCTCTGCGAGTGATTGTATGACCTCATAATACTTCCTCTGCTCAAAGAAAACCAGCAGACAGCGTGTTGGTGAAGAAAGGGGGAGAATCATTCATTTTTATCTCACCCCACATGCAAAGCCTAAAGGTCTCTAGTATAATCACTTCAACACAATCTCACCTCTATGCTTACTTCCAGTATAAAAAAAAAAACCCTTATTCAGATATGCACAAACACAGCCAAAGCCTTGAGCCTTTTAACGTTTATCTGTAAAGCTCTTTAATATGCCTCTTCAGCTCGCAAAGCTTCCTCTGAGGGTTTTCACTGGGAACCTGTAATACCACAGCTGTGAATGCAGAATGATTATCCACATCCTCCTTTTCTCATTACTGCCTTATCAGTTGAGAACAGTTCTCCGAGGCTGAAGAGCAGTCGACGGAAGGGATCTGGGTCTGCATGGGGGGCTTCGGGGATGTAATCTATGACAAAGTGGCAGTCTGCCCTGGCACAAATCTCACATTCGCCCGGAGGATGTCGCGTGCATTGTGACTTTCATAATCCGCCGTTACCTCGCCATCGTAATCACATGCAGGCGAGACAGTTATGCAGATAAGTACTGTATGGCGAAGCAATAGATGGCATGAGATAAGGTGAGGACTTACTGTAGCTGGGCTGTTTTGCAGGTGTGAGTGAGATTAGAAAAAACCTGAGTCAAACATCAATATTCAAAATTGCTGCACATTCAGCAACACCCCGCCGTGACCCTGAAACTGTTTTTATTGCTCAGACAAATTTATGAGGTCTTCTTTTGCTTCGTTTACCTATATGTGTTGATACTAAGCAGCCTAGTTAGAGATAACACATTTCAAATATTGCTTGGTTTTGACCAAGCTGTGGCATTTAAGGCATTGGGAGGGGGAAAGGGTTGACGTAACAGTGTCATTTGCTTTTTGCATGTGCAGCTGCAACTTCATTTAAACTCAAAAGCAGATTGGCTACCTTTGCAACACTTGGCCAAACATCTAGAGGAGAAAGTCTGCAGAGACAAATGGACTAAACTTTGGTGTCACAATCAGCAGTATGCCCACTTTTCTACCTCACGTGCAGACTTTCAATACTGTGAATCTTCCTCTAACTCACATTAAGATGACAGCAGCATTCATACCATTCAAGCACACACACAGAAGAAATAGACAATAGATGCCACAGACCATTTTTTGCATGTTAGCTGCCGTGGGTTTGACCCGGCTGCGTAGTCTATTGTGCTGGGCAACAATCTGTGAGTGCACCTTCACCCCGAGCCCTGGAAGAAAACACAAACGCTCACTCAGTAACTCTGCCCCGACCGCCGTCGCCATGGCAACGGAATGCAAATGAGTTGGTGGGATGTTTGAGTGTGTGTGTGTGTGTGTGTGTGTGTGTGTGTGTGTGTGGGTCAGTTGGATTAAACACACATTCCAAACCGTAACTCAAAACAATATTTGTACATTGTTTCTTCCAAGTACAGCATGAGCAAGCAGCATTAAACCAGATTTAAAATGTGTATAAACTCATACAGCACTATTTAAATCTCTATACAGATAAATGACGTGGAAGTTTTGCCCATTCTAAACTTTGCAATAGGAAGCCATGCCAAATAATTCAAATTATATTACATTGGGCCTGAGATAATTACTGCATTGATGTAATGCTGACATTTTAGAGTAGTTGATCTGCCTCATTCAACTTATTTCACCTCTTAAAGTTACTTTAGGCCTGAGGGCTGTGAATCTTGATTTGATTAACGATTAACGATACAGTAGTTGGTGATTTGATTCAAAGACAATTTTTTTATTTTTTTTTTGTTGGAAAGATTTGATTCAGTAACTTTGAACCAAAATTCTATATCCATGAAATAAACATGCAGTAATGCGAGTGAGACTATCTGTCTTCTTCTGAAAGTTGAAAAAATAAACAGACTACAGAATTACTTATTTAACATATTTACTTTATAAAAAAAGTAGTCCTGCATAATATTTTATGCTGAATACAAAAATGTAATTAAACATTGCTCAGTTATTTTGAACATGTTTGAATAGGCTACATGCTGGCAGGGGAGAGAGTGTCTGAACAGTCATTTATCATAATTAAGAATCGTGAATCATAAGATTCAACGCATTTATCGATTATTGGTGAAGCCAAAGCGATTCATTCTATTTATTTATTCTAGCAGATCGATTTAGTTGAAAGGTAGGACTGACAATCGATTCATCGATGCACCGCATGAATCGTTAAACTAATAGCGTGAGCACATTACAAGTTAAAGATTCAGCTCCCTGGTGATGATGGTGAACCATGTGTTCGGCAAAATGTAAAATAAAAACGTGCAAAACCGATGACGCGCAGTCCCTCGTGGCCACCTGCCTCGCGCCAGTGTGTTGTGTGTTACCGGTGATGGTGGACGTCCGGGGCTCCGTCGTGTCGGTGACGATCCGGTTCGCGGAGATGAACGTGGGCAGCAGCACCGACACAAGGACGAGCAGAGGCAGAGACCGGGACGCGGGTCCGGACCCCATGGTGAACTCCAACGACAGAGACGGTGCTCGCTCGTCTCCTGCCTCCCTGCTCTTCCCTCCCTCTTTCACACACGTGCACTGTCTGGTCAGTCAAGCAGTTATTGAATATTCATTAGTTCCTTAAATATTACAGATCATTCATACTGACCTCTCCGTCTAAACGAATGAAGAGTTTCAGGCGAAAAGACAAAATAATCTGAATTATTAAACTAGAATAAAAGGCTTTCACTGAATTATCTTTTTTAGAATATTTTCTGAATACAATCTGTCTAGTTCTTTCACTTCAGCATTAGTAAATCATTGCATTACATGTAAATATGCAATATTATAAGCAAAGACCAATGCGTTTGCATATTATGAGTTCCCTTGAGATTATATTACATTATTTCATTATATCACTAATTCATTAACACTAGGCAGCTTTGATGTTGTAATTGATGGAGTTTTGTCAGTTTAATACTTTATTCCAACACATTTGTGAGCTGATAATGTTCTGTAAAGTATGACAAAGCTGCAATATTAAGTAAAAAGTTCTGATTAAGATTGGAATAACAAAGCTGTATAAAGGTGGGTATAAACAGCAGGTGTGTAACTTGTGCCAGGCAGTCACTGATGACAAATCATATCATCATTTCCCAAACTCAACGGCAAATGGAGAGCTTGTCTTTTGGTCAAGCATGAGTGTTCATGATGGTTAAATGAGTCTGAAGTCGATCATTTAAGTGAATCAGATGAAGCTTTATTCCCGAGGACAGCCGCAGAGTCAGGATGTCTTTGTATTTCAACTAAAATCCATTTTTTATGTAACAGAACTTGAGGTGGCAGAACTTTAATTGGTAGAACTTTAGCAGGTAGGTGGAAAGATCCAGCACAAAGCTGTCTGGTGTCTGTTTGAACAGGGTGAGCATGTTTTTTTATGGACCCAGTGGGAAGCATGAATCATGCTTTACATCGGGGGATGATTCAGTGTCTGGAGATGACTGCACAGCAACACAATACACACTGAATGCGTTCCAGTCCCCAGGCGGTCCAGCTATTCCTTATCTGGTTCATTTTGCTGCTTCAGAGGACCGTCTGACCCTCCTGAACCAAACAGCTCTCAGCTCAGAGGATTTCTCACCTGAATCCAGCAACCAGAAGGACCGCCGCCAGCTTCCTTCCTGCTGGAGCGCTGAGCTCTCAAGAGCTTCCTCATCGCTCTCTGGAGGCCACTGGTGTTGGCTGAATGTGGACAGAAGTCCTTCTACACACTAGATGTTTCTCTACAGCAGCTTTGCAAGGCACACACATCTTTACCATTTACTTTAATCGGTGGGATTTTCCACAGTTTTATCTGTAGAATCGACCAGTCGACGGGCGAAAAGGGGAAAGTAATTTGGAAGCCGTATAATATTGACGTTGCTAGAATTGTCAGTTAGGAGAGGTGCAACCTGACTACCTGTATGTACATATGGCATTATGTATGTCTGTACTGACTGTTGTTTAAGTCAACAGAGAAGAGTTCAGACTTTAACAAGCAACAGGGACCTGGATGTAAATGTTTGGATAGTGAGGGTTGGTTAGAGAAGGGAATTATTATTTTTACAGCTGTCTCCATTGTTATCGGCCTTAAGTTATGATATATAATAAATATTTACTACATGTCATCTTCATTTTAATATTCCCTAACTCCATTGTCATATCTATATCGCCCATCGTCATGCATAACAGCTATGGCCCTTTGACTGTAGTCTGAGGAATATGATATTGTGTTTAACCAACAAACAGTATGAATGTATGTGTGAACATACTCCTGTAGAGGACACAGCTTCTCTGCAGCTTCTCTCCATCACTGAGGGTGAACATTGTGTCGGTCGTGGCTGTAAACGCAGCTCTCTGGTTTGAAGTTGACCTGGCATGAGTTAGATGAAGCACATTCATTCAATCAAAGATTAGATTATATATTTCAAAGCTTTTTCTAACAGAACTGACCATATTTGCTCAGTTTAATCTCGTTTTTACAAAAAGTATATTGTTGTAAACAAGCATTTAAAACCAGTGATAGCCTTGTATAATCCTGATGATTATCATCTCACACATCATCCATCTTTTCCAGCACAGCTCAGTTTTCTTCCACTTCTGCAACATGCTGCTGACCAGAGAGGAAGCACACACCAAGTTAAGTAAAGGGGTAATAATGTGGTCACATTTTTTCTTAAAGTCTCTTTTCCCTGATTGGCTCTGGAAGAGTAAGCCCAGCATTCCTCAGCGGTTCCCTGCAGCAGCTTTGGCCAACTGTGGTCATTCTCTCACCTGGAGCCTCTCACTCAAAGTTCACAGCGCCTGCAGCTCCGACACGTTTCAGGATCATCGACGTGTGTCGGATTAGGATCAGTGGAAACATGATTGCTGCCATCGTCATCACCTTGTGTTTCTGCTCCCTCCATTCCACGTTTGGACAGGTGAGAGAATTCAATGTGACAAGCTCAATTTCATTCATTTTATCATTTATCATAAAAGCCTGACTAACAAAGAACGTTGCATTCTATCTACTGGATTGATTCATTTAATACAGCTTGCCTCTTAAAACTAAACTACGGTAAGTACAATATGAGCCTTTCTCTGGAGGACAGAGTACTGCTTGAACTGTGAGTGTCCTTGTTTGGCATCGCATAGAGAATTTTAGAAAAGCAAATATTGAGTCACCTCCACTTTGTAATTTACGTGCATTTTAGGAGCCTCGGTGAATATATATATAAAAATGTGCTGTGATTCAATTTAATCCCACTGATTTTCTCCAAAAAGCTGCGTGTTTCTGTGAATGACTCCCTTTATGCTTTTGCATGTTTGTGTGTATCTGTGCACGTGTGTTGCAAAGAGAGATGGCCAGCATGATTTCTTGTGTTCAGTTCATGTGTATATTTATATTTATATATGAGGGAAAGCATTTAAAGTTTTATTTCAGAGTGAGACTGTAGATTTAATAGTACTTTCATGGAGAGCTCCAGCGCTGCATGCCTCCTCCACACCGTCATCCAGTGAACGTGAAGTCATGTGAAATGTTGCCGAGCACGGGCAGAAAGAGGCCTTTGACAACTACACTATAAACAGCAGCCGCCCCTCCCAGCTGACTGAAGCCTCTCCAAAACCCCATTTCTGTCCGAATCAGAAAGGTGTTTCCAACAAATATTGACCCTTCTTACATAACCCTGGCTGGACGAAAACACTAATTGGTTGTTTGAAATCATGCATGAGAGGACAGGGCAGAAGGTGGAGAATGACGCTGTTGAGGAAGGCATGGACAGAAAACAAGTCAGAGCCACTCCCTCGCCTCGGCAGCGAATAGAAACGGAGGTCGGAACACAGGTGATGTTTATGCCTGACAGACTGACTCCGAAATCCACCACATCATCAAGCCAAAGATTGCTTCCAACACGGCGGCACATGGCAGTTACATAACTTTCTGTTTGGAACATTATAAATACCCACACGGGGACACACCTACAAGCCACATCACAAGAACAGTGAACTTTCAGAGTGTTCCTGACTGAGTTACAGTATCTGGCTCTGAGAGGAGGAGGTTCCTGCTTGAACAGACTTACAGTGGCCAAACACACTCTGATCCCGCCGCATTAACTCGCCGATATAACAGCCGAGCCTCTGTATGCAGGTGTTCAAGGGCGCTCCTTCAGACGACGTCCGTTTGCTTACATGCCCCTGAGCTGACAGTTTTAAAGTTTTGTGTAGAGATATGCTTGTATTTCATAGTGTATTTTCAGTTAAACCGTTTACCCGGACAATTGGGTAATAAATCAATAGACAACATTCAGTATGCCTACCATATACACATGCAGAAAATAACAGTTTATGTGAGGTAATCACCCGGTGACTGAAAGTTCAATCGTGGAGCGAATTGTGCAAAAGAAGGAAAAAAGAAAGAAAATGCAACATGATTATAATGAATTGAGAATCAGTGGTGAGAATAGAAGGCTTCAGGGTTCAAGTCTTATCATTTTAAGTATTCAATGGAAAGTTAGTTTCAATACATCAATGACATCACTTGGCCTTCCGCTCTCTTTTTTTATGTCAACATATATTTATTTTTCCTCTAATCATAAATTCAGCAAACAGCATTCCTTTTTAAGTCAAGTCATAAGAGATTCTAAAAGAAAATTAGATTATTTCAACATCCTTATGTTATCACATGAAGTAATGTGTAGAAGAAAGAACAAACATTATCTTCTCATATCAAAATCATTGAATTACTATTATGTGGCGATAAGTTGAAAATGAATAATTAAAACAAACATAGTTTGCTGTTGACAGTGAATTAAAGCTTTGAAGAAGAAAGTTGTTGCCAGTGAATGACATTAGTCTCCCTCTCTGTTTTTGTTCCAGGACTGTCCCAGTAGACAGGAAGTCGGCTCTCTGAAGCAGATCCAGAAGCTTCTCTCGGCCCACGAAGCCTCGTACTTGCAGAGTCTTCGCAACCTGAGGAAGAAGATAAACCTGTTGCAGAGCAGCGCCGGGAAGCAGACCACGAGAGCCATCAACAGTAAGCACAAGCCTCTGGAAGTCTGATTTATTCAAATGTTAACTGTTCAAATATCTGCCTGTTTTTTTTTTAATGACCTCCCTCAGGTACCTGCCCAAAACTGGACGCGCCTATTAATGGCAGGAAACTAGGCAAGTCACATGGTGTGGGACACGAGGTCCACGTTCTGTGTGACGCTGGCTATGAACTTGTGGGATCAGAGAGCAGGGTTTGTCAGGAGAGTCTGACCTGGAGCGGCCAGCCGCCTGCCTGCCATGGTGAGAGTCCGGCTGATGGTCTTCTCTCCTCCTCCTCCTCCTCCTCCTCCCACCAGTGTCTCTCCTCTTCTTCACCCTGAACATCACTCATCCTGTTATCTAACCCCCTGATCACTTCTACAACCCTGTCATCGTCCCTTTGTAAGCCTCCCCTCGCCTGCTCTCTATGCCATTCCTCTTACTGTGCATTATGCATCTCAGCGATGTTTTTCTACGTAGAGATACATTTCATGTGTGACTCCCTGATCATGTTTCTTCTCTATGCACCCTGGCCGTTGTCCAGAGAGCGTCCTGAATGCGGGGACACGCGATACTCGTCCTGTGACAACTCGCCGTCTTTAAGATAACAGCTCAAAGGCTGTTTGATGGAGACAAACTAACATTAACTCATCTGCTCCGTTGTTTCTTTATTCACACTCTAGCATGCATATGTAATGATGTCACGTCCTCTTATCTTCGAGCATCAAAGATATTCGGTTGCATGCGTCCTTGTGTCTCTCGAAGGTTCAAACGAGCCGTGACTTCTCCTCGGATAACCTTTCTGTCGACTTCTCCCTCAGACATCAATGAGTGTGTGTCCTCTCCTTGTCTGAATGGTGGGACGTGCACGGACGAAGTGAACCATTTCACTTGTGTCTGTGCCAAAGGCTGGACCGGAGCTACCTGTCAGAGCCCCGTGCCCACATGTAGGTATCATCGGGTACACACTCAGACCACATGGAGTCGTAGCTCACTGCAGGAACCCGGGGTTTGATCCCCAATATTAGGAGATACATAACAAACAAATATTCACTTTAGTGCAGAGCATACTTTTATAGGCTGGCGTCCAAATCCTCCCAGTCTGCTAAATGTGATGACATTGGCCAGTGGTTTGGTTTCCTACAAGCCAGTGCTACATACCACAAACTGGGTTTTATTGAGCACGATGCTGGTTAAGTGGCATTGGTCTGCTGCTCTTCATCTCTACAGCCTGTTATGTTTTGTTTTTCTCTCATTCATTGATATTTCTGCACAAAACATACAGTCTGTGAGTGTAGCTTTTTGCTTGTTAGACAATGGTTCTGTTAACCTTGACCTGGCTCAAATGGAGTAAACCCAATCAAAACTCGGATGCAACAGTATATACATTTCAGTAAAAGCAGTAATGTGCATGGAAATGACAATGGTGAGTGCATGTTGTAAATGCATTATAAGAGCAAAACCAAAGAACTAAAGTATCATAACCCATAAGACCCCTCAGACAACCGACTCCTAAACTTCACAAAATCAAGCCAAGAGAGCAGAAAAAGGAAAGCCATCCTTCCCTCAAGCAGACTTATGAAGCATGCAGGTGCTGCCAATCACCAGATTGGATGGGCCGGGTCAGACAGACGCAACTGAAATGAGGAAAGACTAACAGGAAGTACAGCAGACCCCAGATCAGACAGACAAGACAGGGAAAGGCAGTCAGTCAGTCAGTCAGCTTGTATCTGATTTACATCCGTTTCTAAGCTTTGTCTCATGTGTGCATGGTGACAAATCAGGTCAGACGTAGAAACGATACGACAACTATTCACGATACTGATGTTATATAATATTTAAACATTTAAAAATTGGTAAAATATCTGATAATAATATATTGGCTCTCTCTTTTTTTTCTGGAAAGGTTCCTAAAATTAGTTTTATAAAGAATTTTGACATTAATATGTACAGAGCGAACAGTACCCTCTTTATTAAGAATAATAACATGACGTCACATGTTATGTGTGAATCGATTAAGGGTAAATAATGCACATGGGGATTTTGACTGAACCCCAGTTTACAATACTAGCGTTCCAAACCCATGAAAATGATTTATAAATAGCACACTTGTGTAAAAACCCCTACAGCATAATGTTGAATTAGCTCATGAAAGTGATCTGCTCATTGGATTAAAGCTCCCATACTTGATTCACTGGAAATATAACAGCAGGGATGAAAACACTTTCCTCTTTTCTGTCTTTGTCATTCAGTCTTTGTCACCATGACAAACACCTCTGCCGCCACCTCCCCAGCCACCGCTGCTGCCGCCACGCTGCCGGCTGCCACCACCGGGCCCTTTGTGCGTCCATCACGTTGCACTATAATGCAGGGGACCACCCACTGCACCTGTGAGCCAGGATACACCATCTCTGGCAGGGACAGCAACACCTGCACTGGTACCACCGACACCCGACCCGCCACCCAACCACACGCACGTTCATGTTTCCATGTGTAAACTGTGTGTACGTTGTCCACTTTTAGATATAGATGAATGTGAGCTGTTCCATAATGGCCAGGCCGGGAGGACTATGCTTACATGCTTGTGTTAACACACCCGGAGGCTACCGCTGCTCATGTCCTGGAGGATACAACATGACCCGCGATGGACGCAGCTGTAAAGGTACTTTTACCTTTTTCTGGGTTTATGTTTTGATTAAAAAAACACAATTCTGAACTTAACATCAAGTATTCCAGGAGATACAGTAGTTTCTGTAATACAAATAAAACTCAAAATAACAACCATCATCACCTCTGGTCTGACTTTCCCATCTTATACTTGCTAAATACTGTGTTGCTAAGACTACGTCTAATAGATAGTCTAGAATGTTAAGGACCAAACTAGTGCCAGCCCGAGACTATAAATAACTTTTTTTTCTGGGAGCTCATTTGAGACAATTGAGAAAATATATTGGATTTAACTGCAAAAATGACCCTAAAAACGTATAAGGTGAAGGTGAAGGTGAAGGTGAGGGTGAAAGGGTGTGTCTGCCTCAAACACTGCTGTAGTGTGACTGAATGACTCCAACCCCTGTAAGCTGTCATAGAACACACTTTATGTTCTCTCTTTTTTATTCATATTAATTTTGCACAATAAAAAACAAACAAAAAACAAAACAAAGGCAACATAAATAACAAATACATACATAAGAAAATAAAAAAACAAAAACAAATTGTGCCGGTGAGATTAAGAAAACCCAGGGGTTTGTTTAGGAAATCTCACCTCAAGTATCGTTAAATGCAAGAAAATAAAATGAAATGAAACACTTAATTTAAACACAGAAACAATACAGGCGTCTGCTTGAAATCGTCGTATAAACAACAAAACCCGACTTGGCAGCAACATTACGTCAAACACACCTCCCAAAACCAAAAACAGGGAGTCTGTTGGAATTCATGTGAAACTGTTGATGTTCCCTCACAGACATCGATGAGTGTGCCACCCGACAAAACAACTGCACCAAGGACCAGACGTGCATCAACACGTACGGTGGTTTCCAGTGTGTCCGTGTGGACTGCCCCAAAGTCCCCAACGCCACATATGTCAAGACGTCACCTATGTGAGCATTAGCCTGAATATTCTTTTTTCAAGTTCCCTCCCCGCTGTATTAATAATACTGATTTCTGAATTGAACAAGTAAGGGGAGGACGTTTTGAACCGTACACAGTTTAACTAACTTGATTCTCATGGATTGAACACCATTTCTCACTGTTGGATTCGCTCCTTTTCCAGGCGTTGTGAACGTAACCCCTGCCCCCTGGACAACAAGCCATGTTCTCAGACCCCAAACTCCTTCTCCTACCATTACCTGGCTGTCGTGTCCAACCTGTCAGCTCCTCGGGTCATGTTCAGGGTCTCAGCGTTACGTCCGATGGGGGACACACTCCGCTTCTCCATGCTGGGGGGAAGACAAGCTCGACGCCACTTCACAGTCCAGCGTTCGGACCGCGTGACAGGTCAACTGATGCTGGTGACCCCGGTGCAGGGCCCCGCCACGCTGGAGGCCGAAGTGGAGATGAGCGAGCTGGAGAGGCGAGCCCAGGTGGGGAGGTACATCACCAAAGTCACCATGTTTGTTTCCCAGTTTGAGTTCTAGAAGGAAAGATGGACGGTGGTAAAAAGCTCACAGCACAAAGGCCGAACAGAAGTCTGGTTTTCTGTTAAAGAAGAGGTCGCTGCAGTCTCAAGACTGTACGAAGGTCATCACGAAGTGTATATTGACTCTGGAGTGATGGATGGATTAACACCGCCTTGCACAGCTGCATGCAATACATGTTTTAGAATATGGGTTCTTCTTACTGAGTAATGTGTCTTTGTGTTGATTTAGCTACAAGAGTTTTATATGGATGAACTGAAACATATTTATTGCACAAAGATAGAATTGAGTATAGGAGTTATAAAACTGAACAGTCCGCATGCTGTGGATGTATACACGTAATCATGATGTGTGAAGTTCAACTATCATGATTTATTTATATTCTGGTTTCAGTACAACTGTAATACAATAATTAAAACACCTTATAAACCTTAAAAAACGTTGAGTTTTTTATTTGCAAAAGCATCTATCTATCTATCTATCTATATATAGATCTATATCTATATCTATATCTATATATATATATATATATTTATATATATAGATATATATATATGATATATCCATGATATATGTGAGCAGTGGTTGTCTGGGAAATGCTTCTCGCAGTACAGAGCAGTGCTGTTCAGCAGACAGACAGCCAAAGACAGGCTGCTCAAAGAGCCACTGTGTTCTTACAGTGCATGAATAACTTTAACTTTTACATTTGCAAAACAAGTACACACAGAAAAACTCACATTTGCTCTGCAAGGACGGTACGTGTGACGATTTCTTCCCCTTCAGGAGGAGTACATTTGGAAAATTCATGGCGAAGAAGTGTGATGAAATGTGTCACGTCTGTGCAGCGCCGGCCCCTCTATCTGCTCCTCGGCATTACGCAACCGTCTGGAAAAGAGAACCCACACAGGAGTGGATAGTGAGGCTGAGTGTGGGTTCACTGGAGACAAACAAAATGTGTTTAGTTGCAGAGGAGGCTCCATGCCGTGCCCGAGACTTACTGAGGACAGAGCCGAAGGGGCGCGAGGGCTTTAGCCGTAGGATCCTAAACCAAGATTGCATGCTGAGTGAAGAAGAAAGATGCTTGGAGATACGGAGGCAGACAGAGAGTGATGGCTGAATAGAGAGGGCTGAATAGAAGACGATTCACTCCAGCCGGCCGGTCGCTGGCTGAGGGGTGCAGGCGGAATTAATAACTGCTGTCTTTATTACTGCAGCAGAATAGACCTCTCGCTGTTTTTCACTCCATTGCTGCCTTTTCTGTCTTCATGGAAGAGCAAGCAAGGCCACTTTTAAGTCTGTCGCTCAGGGGTCCATGATTCGTGCTCCTAGTGATTTCTACTCATTCCCCTCTACTCATCACACAGATGATACTTTCTGTGGTTTTTAATCTGCATTGCTTGTGCGAGGTCCAGCCTCAAATATAAACAGACTAGAGTCTGAGAAAGTCTGCCTGTGAGAGCACCTGGTCTGTCATCTGCTGTTGCCCCCCCCACCACCACCACCACCACATCTCTACCTTATCATATTACATCCTGCATCCCAACCTTTCTCCACTGCTCTCTCTCCAGTGTGGCTGAGTCACACTGCACAGATAAAAAACCCCTAATGAGTGCTGGCAGTGTGTACGGGGACTGAATTCAATATCCTCGTCTCAGTCTGGTCGTGAGTTACGGTCAGAGGAGGCTGGGTTACCACTGGTACTTACTTTTGAAAGGGAATACCTCGGTCTCCTCTGAAGTCTGATGCAACAAAGGAGAGTGTTAGTGAGGCTCCGTTGTGCAGACAGGACTCCACCGTCAGGCTCTGGGCCATTTAATGTGGGCATGCAGGCGAGGGGAGGACGGTGAGGACAGGGGAGTGCCCACAGTGCTGCAGGTTGGTCCAGTACAGAGGATTGGGTAACCCATCAGGAATCTGATCTGCTCTTGCACCATTAAACCCTGTTGTTTTCTTTTTCTCTATCTGTAACCTGTTTCTCTTTTAGTGCATATTAATTACAACCCAGTCAAATATTAAGAAGTATACTTCCATCCATCGTCTACCATCAGTCGATCCCAGGGCCGACATGTAGAGACAGACAACCATTCACACCTACGGGCAATTTAGAGTCATCAATGAACCTATATTCATCCTGCATGTCTTTGGACTGTGGGAGGAAGCCGGAGAACCCGGAGAGAACCCACGCTTACACGGGGAGAACATGCAAACTCCACACAGAAGGAGCCCGAACCCGACCCAGGAATTGAACCCGGGACCTTCATGCTGTGAGGCAACAGTGCTACCCACTACACCACCGTGCAGCCAGAAATATACTTATTGTTGTGTTTATGTCCTGACGTCGTTACAAAAGAAAGCCTGTGTGTTGATGTGCATTTTCAAACCACGATGTTACACTGCCACCTGCTGCTCCCAGAGGATACGTGCAGCCTCTGCTTTCAACTGATGTGTTGGTTTCATCCTACCGTCTAAGTTTGTAACATGTAAAGTGGAAAAAGAAGATGAAGTGCATTTACAATGTATGGCAAGTCTAAGGCTTTACATGAAACAACATTTCTTAGGGGCGGGATTTGTTAAGCAGGTCAGATGAAAAAACAGGAATTATTTTTTAAAGCTGGAAGACGAAACATCACAGACAGGAACATTGTGGATCATGTGTTTGCATCATAAAATGATTTGGATATTTAAAAACTGATATTTTGATATATTTATATTTGTAATGTAATGTCATTTGTCATATGATAATTTCGTGTAAACCTCTGTCCACTGCTTCCTGCAGTGATTTTGTATCCGTTGACAATGGCAGTGTATTGATGGGTCATGGATCCGTTCATCTGACTTTGACTTTTTAGTATCTGTGAGTGTAATTGTGGTTTTTATTGTACGCTTTCTGCACAGCTTCATTGTTTGCCATCACTGAGCATAAAACTAAGTTATTTCCACTATTTTCATCCTTTATCATCACTAAATTCTCCCTGATCTACATTCCAGACTTCTGGAAAAAAAAATGTCCAAAACGGTGCATTATGAAGAATAAAATTCATATGATGGAGCTTCATAGTCAAAGGTTTTATTTCATTAAAAGAAAGAACAAATATGTTGAGCTTTGCAGGTTCACCAGCGCTGAACTCTGGGTAATAATTAACTGAAGATGACGCTGCCTGAGCCCTTGACCTAACTTGCGCCATAGTGTGGTGAACATAAAATACTGCACCTCAATAAACCAGCAGTAAAATGACAATCAGCGAGTACACACAATAAAGTGTCTCTTAACACCTCCACTTGTTCTCCGGTGGATGGAATTCAAACAAAAAAATACAGTACAGATGTGGATCCCTCCCACTCTTTTCAGACACCAAACATAATACCTGCAAACTTTTTCAGTTTTAACTTGGTGACAGGTTTGGTCATAACGTCTAACCATCTCTTCAGTATTGCAATATAACAGGGTGACTTTCCCCTCGTTTACAACTGACCTTACAAAGTGGTTCTTAATGTCCACATGTTGCACCTCTGTGATATACATATGAATTAATCATTCATCGTGGTGCTAGGGGCACCCAAAAAGTGAAAAATTGGACTTTGATGACCCTCCTCTCACCCACACAGTAAGGAATGTTGATTCTGCCTTCATTGTGTAGTCCAAACTACAATGAACTAACACATTTTCATCCTTCTATCACTATTAGAACAGAAGTTATGGGCCTCCAAAAATGCCAACAAATGAAATGCGAAATTCTAATGTGTCAAAAAGGGGCGTGACACGTGTCAAAAAGGGGCGTGACACTTGAAATTCAAATGGACACCACGGGCAAACCGTTTGAGATATTGACCTGAAACTTCAGATTCCTTTTTGGTAACATAAGGCATATTTTCACCACTTTTCAGCAAAATCTGAGAGGTGTCATTAAGACATATATACACATGAAAGCAGCAGCAGCAGACAGATCAGGACCAATCTGTACAGACGATTCTGCAAAGTGTCGATCCAACTTCCATCATGGGTCTTCTAGATCTTCTCCCTGAGAGAAACATGATTATATGGTGGATAATTATGGAGAAACATTTCTATCATGTCATTTCATACCGCAATAATCACACAGTATGTTTTGGATTTATACTAATATTTCTATATTATATTATATTTCTCACGTATAATATTTGCAACAAACAATGAAACATTTTAAAGAATAAAGGTTAAAGCTTACGTGTTGATAGGAGAGGTGGGTTCTTCTTTAAAGTGTACAAATTCCTCCATTGACTGACGTCTCTGAAGACGGCCAATATCTTCTGAACGTCTCTGGATTATATTTAAACCTTGTGTTTTGAATTTTATTTTACAGTGTCGTTATGTTAGTATTATTTTTTACTTTGTTACTCTTAGTCTCATGTGGTTGTATTTTACTTTAATGTAAATACATTTTTATTGTTAAAAACTCTATTGTTACACCGGTGTTAGTATTACTTCTTATGTACTCTATATTTATATTGTTTATATGTATAGTTCTGATGTTATTTCCTTCAGGATTAATACAGTTCTGTCTCATCTTCTGAATATTTACTAACCCGACCTGTTTGTGCAAAATGTTACTGAATGCAGTTCCATTTAAATGAATAAAATCGTAGCTTACATGCGTCTCTTGGTGGAAATCAGGGACGGGACTTTGTGATGTGATGCGGCTCGTTCTGGAGGACAAGAGAGGAAGGTTAGAGGTTCAGTAGAATTCAGTTCAGCCTCCTTTTACAAAGTGGTTTCCCTGAGAGAAGCTCCCCATGTTCATGTTACTGACTTCATAATAATAATAATATATTATGATAAATAATGTGTGTCAGACTGTTGTCTGGCGGCTCTGAGGAGAGATGCTAACTGGTTGTTTTTATTGTTAGAAATTAATTTGAAACTCATATCACCTTTGATCTTCGAGCGCCGTCTTCTCCTTCACCACCGCCGCCTCCTCTGGCTTATCCATCACACGGCTCACCTGTCTCACCACGGCTCACCTGTCTCACCACGGCTCACCTTTGTCATAGAGTACAGAGGTGTCAGAAGTACAGACAGTACTACCTTCTAGTAGAAGTACACACACTTGTGTTCAAAAAGGCTCCATATTTCTACCGGATGTGTTTTCATTTTTTTTTTTTTTGCAAGACTTTAAGCAACAGAAAATCTGGAGGAGCCACTTGGGAGCCGAAAGAGCCGGTTCTTTTTAGTGAGCCGAGCCAAAAGAACCGGCTCTCCAAAAAGAGCCGGAATTCCCATCACTATCTCTCACCCCGACTGCAGTACGTCCAGGATCCCAAACTGCTCGCCGATCACTCGTCAAACCCCCCCTCCTCCCCTCCCCTCCCCTCTTCGATTCCACAGGATATCTGGTTTACATCGTCACTTCCGGGCTTCACTGATTCGCTAGTCAAGCTGCTAGCCTCCACCAATCAGAATGGTAAAAGAGTCACCGACTCGCATGGCAGATTACACATTTGAATCGGCTGAAATGAACCCCGACGGGGGCCGATTCGAGCGACCACACCAAGCAGACTCATGTCACGGACGCCGACTCTCTCAAAGACGCCGATTTTCGGTCCGGTGTGGACTCGCCTTTAGAGCCGGATCGTTCGCGACCGACACATCACTAGTGAGAGAGAAAAGCATTTACACGTGTCATCATCCATGGCCGTAATAAACACTATTACTGCTTTGTACATGTTGTGGAAGTCCCGGACACACCGGGAAACTGTTTACTTTTACCGGAGCGGGACGTTCCCATTCATTGTCTATGTAAGAAGCCGTGCATGCCGTCGCGGCGAGTGTCGAGAGACGCCGCCGCCTCCTCCCGCAAGCTCTCGATAATCTTTTAAACTGAGCGTTGTCGATCTAAATGAAATAAATAATAAAGACAGATTCAGCAACTGCATAGCTTATTTATTTATTATAAACACGTTTCGGGGAACTATTTTCGTAAAATAAGAGGGAGGTGGGAGGCTGCGAGGGGAGAACGATACGAGCTCGGAGGAGCACAGAGGGGAGGGGTGTGTGTGTGTGTCCGTGTCCCACTGGATGACGCGTATACCTGCGTATACCCTCCACTACACCACTGGTTTGCACGTTTCTCCACGGACGGGAACAGGCTGCCGAGACCATGGCTCGAGCGGCGCGCAAGCAGAACACGATCCTGACTTTTTTTCTTTTAACCGACAACCGAGAAATTCAATTCATAGTAACGCACCGCATTTAACGTTCAGTAACGATAACGGCGTTGTAACGACGGAAACAGTCATTAATTAGATTACCCCGTTACTGAAAAAATAACGGCGTTATTCCAAACACTGCCTACGACACATCCCGCTCCCGTCGGCAAGTCAAGTCAAGTAAAGTCAAGTAAAGTCAAGACTATCCCGAACAAGCCTATTGCCAACAACCAGCACGTCGACGGACGGCTGTTTTGGATAAAAGCGCTCTATAAATTAGGCCATTTTACCGTTTACTTACCTGTTTGCGGATGCTGCTGCACGCCGTTGTGCGAGCGTGCTGATGTTCAAGGTATCCCTTTGCTCTATTTCAAACAAACGCGTCAATAGCAGGAAATTTCACAAATAAACACGAGACATCCGGTCAGTTTTTTCAAAATAAAATACCGCGATTGACAAATGCGATCATATTTGTTATCTAAACTCGCAGTGGGAAACAGGAAGACACATATATTTAATACATGTGAAGAGTAGATAAACAAATATGTGTATTTCAACTGTATATCTACACTACTACTGTCTACTACCTCACCTGTCAACTCACAGTGTTGTCTGTGATCATCTCTTCTGTAATTTACCCGCGACTTCCGCCGATAGATAACTTCCTGTGGTTTCAAAATAAAAGCTGTCCAGTGGCGGTGTGTTAATATGCTGTTCGGGGCCCACTTTTTTTTTCTCAGAAGTTTTTACCGAGGTCCGGACCTCGGTGACCTCATAGCTGGCCCTGGTTATGGTTCCAGACAGATCTCCACACCTCCCTACGTTGGTATCGGACACTGTGACAGCCCTCAACCCAACCCAAGAACGAGGCGTCTCAAAGATCCGTCCTTTCACACACAGCAAAGATTGCATCGACTTTGTTCGTTTGTTGTTTGTAACTCAAAATGCCACTTGATGTGTTTAAAGTGATTACAGTGATTGTTGCATATCAAATCTGACCTGAAGTATTGTCAGTAAAGGTTATAATCCTTCCTAAATGCACTATTATGCACAGTCACTTTGTTCTGTAAATGAATTAGGTTACGTTGATTATTATGGCTCAGAATGTGAGATAACATGTTAATTAACAATTACATTCCCACAGTTACACTGAAGCATCTTGTTTGGATGGAAGAGATGCTCTGATATCTAACAGGAACTTGCGGAGGTCAATTAACGTCTCTCTGATTGTGTCCTTTGCTTGACTGTGCATAAATGTCTGTGAAGTCAATTAACTAACTAAATGTGAAATACAAGTTGACGCTTTCATTTTTCATCTTTGGGACTATTTTGATTGGATGAAACATTCTGGCTCGCAGCTTCAGTTCTTTAACATCACTGTTCACAAACAAGAAAACCTTTGGTGGCAGTTTTTGATGCACCTTTAAAGGAAAATCAGTCAGTTTTTAATGGGGGTTGGTGTGACAGGAATATAGCGAGGGTGTTCTTATTGATCTCTATATCTTTATAAACTACTTGAAGACGGACTAGAACGTGTACTTCTGCTGCAGTATCAAGCTGTCCAATGATGTCATCTTTTATATTTTAATAGATTTTCATCTATCAACATCCTTGTTCTCTTATCATATTGCAGTCTGTCTTAGAAACTGTGCTGTGCATAAATCCCCCCCAAATAACTGATCCTCACTTTTCCATGAAGGATCACAGCCTCTATTCAAAGATGACATGAGAGGATGGAGAATCATTTGAGTGCGTCCCAAAACTACTCTCTTTGCAATCATGTTCAATCAAG
The DNA here is from genome assembly GCA_029853015.1 of Chelidonichthys spinosus. Lineage (NCBI taxonomy): Eukaryota > Metazoa > Chordata > Actinopteri > Perciformes > Triglidae > Chelidonichthys > Chelidonichthys spinosus. The sequence goes on along the minus strand of CM056821.1, from coordinate 1,903,607 downwards.
AATATTGCTGAATCTCTGTCTTTACCTGAATTGAAAGATTGTTCCTAACATGAATAAAGTTGTTGTCTCCTCCTCCCTCTATGACCAGCTTGTTTCTACGACAGTCAGTCTGATTTGGAGCACAGAAAAGGCCAAATACGCTCCCATTTCGAAGGTGCCACTGGTGGTCCTTGGAATATTCTAGAGATTTTTCAACAGAACGCTGTTTTATGAGGCATTCTGTATTTCCACAGCACATTTGTTAACTTTTACTATGCAATAATCCCCAGTTATGTTGCTTCATTGTGTTACATTCTGCAGCTGTAACTCACCACTGAAGTGATGCTTTCTCGTCACACAGCCCCAACTTTCAGGCTCCTCCCCCTCCTTCCATCCCTGCTTCCCCCCCTTTCATTCACGGCCTGCCCCTCCTTCCCTCCCTCCCTCCCTCCTTCCCTCCCTGCCTGCCCCTCAACTTCAACACACCCAAAAAAAAAAAAAAGTGTTATCCTGCTGAATCCATGGCGGAGCTTCTGCCACATTAAAGTAAGTTGTGTTAACGGTTACCGGTAACGGTAACGTCTCTCCGCGGTGTAACGTTAGCCGTCTGTCGCGGGACAACAACGTAACTTAGCAGGTCGGCACCGAAATCCAAGCCTCATCCCATGTTTTGATTGTGTTCCCCGGACCGCTGGCTAACGTGCTAGCTTTAGCTTAGCTGTAGTTATGTGGGGGAACGGGCGAGCCAACTAAGCGTGAGATGCGGGGGGGTACAAACTGTGATTTTGGGGGAGTCCGAAGCTACGCGTGTGTTTCTTGTGAATAACGGCAGCTAATAACACTTTTAATTAGTTAAACAGCGGTGGTTAACTTTACACTGCTAACATGGCCAAAATCAACTTTACAGCACCACTATCTTAGTTTTAAAGTGGTGACGTCGGCGCGTTTACGTGACCTCAACGCCGGAAGTCAACATCCAGCATCTCTCCTGAACAATATATCCATCATTTATGTAACTCAAGGCAAAAACATGCATAAATAAAGTACCTTGATGATGTCAGGTCCAAAATCAGACATTCCTTTCAGGTTATTTTATCTTCTGACGTGTTCTGTACAACACCGTATCAGGTATTTCATTATTAAGGCCGAGAATAATGTGTGTTGTACAATGTGGTTACCTGTCTGTACACACATGTGTTTTCACTGATTGGCCCTTTTATCTCCTTAACAACATGACGAGGTGTTTAAGCCAAACTGTGGTGACTAGATGATTTCTGTATACCCCTCTAGTGGCCCAAAGATGATCCATACGTAGCAGGAAGCAGAGATGTCTCCCAAAGTGCCCAGCGGCCAAGGCAGAGGGGATTATTCTGCAGTGCAAGTAGCTGTTCGAGTGCGTCCCCTGCTGCCCAAAGAGCTTCTCCACAGCCACGAGAGCTGCATCACTGTGGACTCGGAGCTGTGCTGTGTGACTCTGGGCCATGGCCGGAACTTTCTGAGTGACTACCTATTTGAAGAAACTTGCTGTCAAGAGGAGGTTTATTCATCGTCTGTCCAGCCACTCATCGACGCCTTCTTTCAAGGATTCAATGCTACAGTTTTTGCCTATGGGCAGACAGGCTCAGGCAAGACTTATACCATTGGAGAAGCTAATATTTGTAAGTTATTTATTTTGTCTTACATTGTCCGCTTCAGTTGTCAGTTTATCCTGTATTAGAACTGGTCCTTTAGCACAAGGCAATTCAAAAGAGAACAATACCAAATGGAAAGTACAGCACACGTGAAGTGGACTTGTTAAACAACGTGCACATTGAGTGGCGAAGTCCCGCCCCTTCCGCTGGACTCCATGGGACCTCTGAGATCGTAAAAAATGTATGGGTCTCAATGCAGATAATATAATTATTTGCTGGTCCCAGTCGTTGTATACCCCAAATTAGAAAACCTACCAGTATCAAACTTTTTCGTCATGAATCGTAGTTTTTTTTGCATGAAAAATTATCTTTAAAAAACAAAAACAACATATGTGAAATTCATGGCACAATTCAAACGGGACCAGAAAATAATTTCAATCTCGCCATAGGAATACATGCATCAGAAATTCATATTGAGGTCCCATGTACAGGAAATAGAAAGGCAGGACTTCACCACTCTATTGTGTGTGCTCTCATCAAGTTTAAGCATAACAAGCGAGTTGCATTCGCTTCTGTGTGTTTGAATTGTGTTTGCAGGTTCCTTTAGAGATGAAGAGCAGGGCATCATCCCCAGGGCTGTCGCAGATGTCTTCAAGCTGCTCGATGAAAATGACCTCACAGACTTCTCTGTGCGAGTCTCATATCTGGAAGTCTACAAAGAGGAGTTCAAGGACCTACTGGAGGTGGAGACAGCCAGCAAGGACATCCACATCAGGGAGGATAAAGGCAACATTGGTATGGAATCGGCAGCCTAATGTGTCATTAAGCATTTCTTTGTGCTTGTGTTATGAAATGTAATATGTTAATTTTATGTTTTTTTTTTTCTGTGCCGCTTCATAGTTTTGTGTGGCGTTAAGGAGTGCGAGGTGGAGGGTCTCGATGAGGTTTTGAGTTTACTCGAGTCTGGAAACACAGCCAGGCACACCGGTGCCACCCAGATGAATCCAAACTCCAGCCGGTCACACACCATTTTCACCGTTTATATGGACCAGCGTCGGGGAAGTACTCGCCTTTATGGGACTGCTACAAATTCTGGACCGCAAATGTTGTCTTCGAAGTTCCACTTTGTTGACCTCGCAGGGTCAGAGCGCATCTTAAAGACGGGGAACACTGGAGAGAGACTGAAAGAGAGTATCCAGATTAACAGTGGTCTTCTGGCTCTGGGGAATGTTATCGGGGCCCTGGGGGATCCGAAGAGGAAAGGCTCTCATATACCATACAGAGATTCTAAAATCACAAGGTACATTCTTTATAAAGCTTGTGAGATACTTTACCAGTCCAACAGAAATTGGTGTAAAATGGCTCTTTGGTTTAATTCATATAATCCTTGTTTCACCTAGGATCCTAAAAGACTCTCTGGGAGGAAATTCCAAAACACTGATGATTGCCTGCATCAGCCCGTCTTCTTCAGATTTCGATGAGAGCCTGAATACGCTTAACTACGCCACAAGAGCCAGGAACATTCAGAACCGGGCGACGGTCAACTGCAAGCGTGAGCCGGACCGTGTGGAGGGGTTGGAGCAGCAGATCAAGGCGCTTCGCAGAGCCCTCGAAAACCGCCAGCGCTCAGAGACCCGGATCATCTCTCACGCTGATCCAAACAGGAGACCTCGACTGGGAGAGGGAGAGATCAGCAGAATGCAGGCGCAGAGCGCCCACTACAGGACATGCACAGACACGGCTTACAGGTTAAAGCATTGATTGATCAAGTTAAATGTAGTCTCCATAATTGTGCTGTTACTAACTATATTAGTTTGTATATATTGTGCATGTCCTTGACTAATTGAGTGGTAAATTAATTTGTGAACTAAGTGGCATATTTTATATTATAAGCCACGTGTGTCCCATGCACAAGTTCATGATCTAAAAACAGAATTAGGGATATCAAATGATTTATATTTATGTAGTTCATCTTTTTGTTCATGGAAACCACCACCATATTATGAAATGTCCCAATTCCCAGTCAAATTTAATCCAGTTACTTGAATACATTTGAGAAATTTCACTCAGTTAAAATAATAATACTGGGAGTATTTAATCCTTTTTATTTTTAATCTACACATCCCTAAAGAGGCCAAAACCAACAAAGAATTTACAACTTCTACAGTTTAACAAAAGCCTAATATACAGTGATTTTCATTTAAAAAAACACATTGAAATACGTAAAAAACAACACCTTTGCGTTGACATATTTCTTAATTGCAATTGGCATTGCTGGTGTATTCTAGAGACAGTCAAAAGTAATCTGTGAGTGTAGTTTTTGAATCTTTGTGCTGACGACAACCCCGGCCGGCGGTATTATTATTATTATTATTATTATTATTATTATTATGTTTTCATGATTCCTCTTTCTCTATATTCATTCACAGGAATGTCTCTCATCCTGACCGTCACGTGTGATTTTCATACATTTAGGTTTAAGAAGCATTGATGTTTGCTTCCTTTAATAGTCCTCTTATGAATGTCTCACAGGCTGCTGCGGGAGCTGCAGAGTGAAGGGGCTCTCACTGCAGAACAGAGTCTCAGAGTGAAGGAGTGGCTGTGCTCGGTGGAGGAGGAGCGGAGCGGCCTGACCACGGCCTCGGGACCAGACAGCGGCATCGACAACAGCTCCACTGAAGATAGTGTTGCGTTAAGGAGAACAAGGCCTTCTGTGAGGACCCAGGTCTGTCTCTTTTCACACTTAGTTATAGTATCTTTAAATGTTCAGGGTATCCAGCACTGGTGTGTTAAAACATGTGCTATAAAAACGATTCCCCAGGATCCCGAGGCTGCGGAGGAGAGGTGGAGCCATGAGCATGGAGAGAAAGAGGATAACATGGTCCTGCTTCAAGCACAGATCCAGCGGCTGGAGCAAGAAAACACAGACTTCTTAGCAGCTCTGGAGGATGCTATGGAGCAGTACAAGCAGCAGGTGAGATACAGAAGAATTCCAATATTGTTTTTAGTGTTTAATCACGGCATGTCACCTTCATAATCAGGGTTGAGAGGTTTAAATATGTATTCCCATACAATTACTGATAATGTGTTAAAAAATGTACTCCGTAACCTGATCCAAGTAGTATTAAAGTAATGTAACTTGATTACTTTCCATTACTTTTGGATTACGTCAATACCAAATATGCATATAAAGAGTTTAGCTTACGGTTTCCGCAGCTATTCCTTCCTTTTTCATGCGTGATAATAGCGGTAATTATCCAAATTTAACTCAAATGTAAATGCTATTCATACTCAAATTTCAATTAAACTGCCATAAACGTATTCCGGTTTGGGGCTTACCTGTAAACGTTTCCTTAAATTTGACGTTGAGTCTTTGGAAAGTGACTGTATTTTCAGCACCGGTCTGATCTGGAGGCCATGATAATGAGAAACATTTCACTCCAGACCAGTGCTCTCGAGCAGTCTTCCATGCATGACGTGTATCATTCTTTGTTTTGAACCCTGACATATGGTGGTGCGCAATAAAAACACTGACTAGTAAAATATGATGCCTTTGCTGAGGATGTTGCTTTTCCTTCCTTCTCAGAGTGATAAGCTGCAGGAGCAACAGGACTTGATAGCAGAGCTGCAGAGTCTGCTGGTTACTCCAGAGCTGGTGGGCCTGGGCCTGAACTTGAGACCGCGGCCGCACACGGCCCCGATGAGCTCCATGCAGCACAGTCAGAATGGAGGCACACACAGACAGGTAACCAATCAGCAGGGAGAGTTTCTCAGGAGGTGCATGCTCGTTAATGGGGTGACGCATACCTCGCTACCAGAGCACATGTCATAAAAAAACTCTTAAATTATTAAATTTTAATTATTTTACAGGTCAGTCCAGTGGGCTGTCTTGGTTTCGGGTCTTGTGGGGATCAGGAAGGTAGCCTCTATGAGGAGCAGGAGATCCCAGAAGAAGCAGAGATGCTGGACACAGAAGAAGAGGGCAGTCATTCCAACCTCAGCCAGGAGAGACGCAAGTAAGTTGTGTCTTATTTCTATTGAATGTTAATCAAATAAATAATGTTAACATTCCAGACTGAGGACGGACACTTGTGTAATGTTCCAAATGCAATGCTTTTGTCAGACAGGTGAACCTGACCTGGAACAAGATGGACATGCTTTCAGGAGGGTTAGCGATTGGTGGTCGAGGGCTCATATCTCTGCCGGAGCCAGAGCAGCACCCCTGTTTAGCCAGAAAAGCATGTAAGTAACAACTAAGTGCTGTTAGAAATAGATTTAAAGGAAATAAAATGGTCCACTGGACTCAAATATTCACAACACTGTTTGTGTTCCTGCTATTGAAGTCATTCATGCACAAATTGGGATTTTATTTATTTATTCTCACAGTGAGAAACATTCAGACTCTTTTCCTGAACGTTTCACAAGTATAAAACCTTTTCGAAGCCTTTTTGATGCACCATGGTTCATGTGTTTGTGGGGAAGTGTTTGAGATACCAGCCACATATGGGAGGACAATCGCTGTAGCTTTTATTGTGTCTCCAACCAGATCTTCGGCGTTCAGTCAGGCTTTTAAATTGTGTTCAATATGCTTTTGTTGTCTGGATTTTAGTTGTACTCTGTGGTCCAAGGTCCACATTGCACCCACTTTATGCTCAAGTGTAAGACCAGAGTTAAACAGGGAATACTGAGCTGTGTAGGTGCTTGAGGAAGATCAGATATGAGGGCTTGAAGCATGGCTGTTGCCTGGAAGCTCTGTCTCCTTTCCTCATGACACTGCCCTCTGCTGACCCCCTGTGTGTTTGCTCTCTGTGCAGCCAACTCCAGTGCTGGGGAGACATCTGTGCGTGAAAGTCTGAAAAGCTTTGAAGGCGTTTCAGAGTTGGGACTTCTTCAGGCACAGCAGAAGATCAGGGAGCTGTCCGTCACAATACGTATGAAGGAAGAACTCATCAAGGAGCTGGTCAAAACAGGTAGCCATGTCAATCAGCTTATCCTTCCTGAGCTGCAGCTTTTCCAAATACAGGTTCTCTTCTGTGTTTTCATGCATCAATTGTTTGTGGGGTTTTTTTAGGTAAGGATGCTCAGGCCCTGAACAGGCAGTACAGCCATAAGATCACAGCTCTGGAGAGGGAAGCTGTGCTGGCTCGACAGGAGCTGCAGGAGGCCCAACGGCAGCTGCAGGATCTAGAGAGGCAGGAGAGGGAGATCAGCGGGACGGACAAGACCAGAGCGCAGGAATGTCGCAGGAAGATAGCTGCTGCTCAGAGTAAAGTCCAGGTTTGTGTGCCACACTTCTTTAATCATGCATAATTACACATAAAGACACACACACGCAGTCTTGATTTTAAACCCATATTCTTTCACTGGTGTGTAATTAACCACAAACACTGTACTAGTGTTTATTTCTATGCTTACACGTGAGACCTTTGGGCCTATACTTTTGAACTATGAAAAGGAAAATGTACACGGTTTGGTTTCAGGTTCTCAGTCAGCGTCAGAGGGATACCGCTCGTCTCGCTAACCTTCCTGCCCAGAGCGAACGTCGCGTGTTGGAGCTGGAGCGAAGTGTTCAGAGTATGAGGCAGCAGCAGGAGCAGCTGCAAAGGCGGCTCCGCCAAGAAAGTCAGCAGAAACGACGTCTGGAGACGGAGATGCAGAGGAGAAGTCACAGAGTCAAGGTACCTCAGGCCAATACGGCAGACTGGCAGCTCACTAACCTTCATCAATGTATCCTGGTATATATTTTGGATCAGCAAAATAATTGGTTCACCCCGAAACTGAACTGTACACCCAGTCAGTAATCGGTCAAGTTGCTTTGGTCATGATCCAGGTGTGCCAAGCCCTACATGTCTGGTCATTGCTCCTGATCCTGAATGAGTCATTTTAGAACCAAGCTAGTCTCAGTTTATTGAGAATTATTATTAATTTCCAAAGGGAAACTGTAGCGATACCAGTAATTGACCTTCCTTTCTTTCCACCCCATCCATCCCTTTTGAAGGAACTGGAGATCAAGAATGAGCAGCAGCAAAAGATCCTGAAAATAAAGACGGAGGAGGTTGCTGCCTTCCAGAGGCAGAGACGCAGCGGCAGCAACGGCTCGGTCATTTCATTGGAAGAACAACAGGTTGGACAAGAAAGAGTTAATATCTATTTTACTCAGCTTGTGTGCCTGTGTCTTTATTTAATCCTGATGTGTGACCTTTTGTGTTTTGTTTACCCGTGAGCAGAAGATAGAGGAACAAAAACGCTGGCTGGATGAGGAGATGGAGAGTGTGCTGCACCAGAGGAGGGAACTGGAAGACCTGGAAGGAGAGCTCACTAAACGAGAGCAAATCCTGGCCAAGAAAGAAGCCCTGCTTCAGGAACGCAGTGGACTGGAGACCAAGAGGCTCCGCTCCAGTCAGGTATGAACAGCCAGTAACGGCTCCATTCAGTGACACGGGCAACTGGCAAGTGCTGAACATTTTTATTCATCTCCCTTCCAGGCCCTGAGCCAAAACCTGGTGACACTTACGGGGCGCATAGAGTCACTCGAGCAAGAGTTGAGCGAGAGGAACGGTCTTCTCCGCAGCAGCAGCGCTCAAGACTCGCAGCAGATTCGCCAAGAGATCTCCAACCTTCGCCAAGAGAAAGATTCACTGCTTAAACAGAGAGTGGAGCTGGACGATAAGCTGCGGCAGGGCAGCCTGCTCTCACCTGAGGTCAGTCATTAGTCTGGGGTTCAAGCAGCAACAGAAAACAACACTTTGTGTCCCCTGGAGAATGGATATGTGTGTATTTTTGTGCTTTTATAACAGTAACGGCAGATGAGAAAACGTGTGACAGGCTGTAACAAAGTCTCCCTGAAAGCTGTGATAAGAAGCTGTGATGTTCATGTTCACACTCTCATTAAGTGTATTCCTTACTTCCCTTTGGCATTCGTAGGAGGAGCGTACACTGTTCCAGCTGGATGAGGCCATCGAGGCTCTGGATGCAGCTATTGAGTACAAGAACGAGGCCATCACTCAGAGACAGAGACAGCTAAGGGCTTCTGCCAGTATGCTCTCCCAGTGGGAGATGAACCTCATGGCCAAACTCAGTTACCTGTCTGCCTCTGAGACCAGAGCCCTGCTGTGCAAGTACTTCGACAAGGTCTGTGCTTTTTTCTTTTACCATGTTTCCCCTACTTCAGCGTTCTAAAATACCATATTTACTATATCAATAATGTTATGTTTATGTGTCATGTAGGTGGTGTCTCTGCGTGAAGAGGAGCGTAAGCTGCAGCTCGCTCTGGCGGAGCTGGAAATGCAGCTGGACGAGCAGCAGAAACTCGTGCAGTGGTTGGAGTCCGCCCTCGATCGCACACAACTGGACACAGATCGCCGGCTCACACAGCAGCAGAAGGAACATGAGAGGAGTGTGCAGCTCCTGCTGCAGCAGTGTCGAGGTGTGCATACATAGTGTAGTATAGATAGAGGATAGATTTATAGGTAGCTGATAAATGGGATTAAACGAAGGGGTTAGTTCTACATTTTGTATATATTTTATTAGATTATTTGCATCTTCTTTGATAACATGAGTGTCCTTCTATCCACACAGAACAAATGGACGAGGGCCTGGCAGGAAGGCAGCGGCAGTATGAAGGATGGATCCATAACCTCAGCAAGGAGCTGAACCACTACAAGACAGCAAATCTGGAATTAAGCAACAGACTGAGAGAATTCTGTGGTTCGGTCAGCCAGCCAAAAGAACACGTTAAAGGTAGAAGTATCATTTTTAAGCACAACATATTTTAGCCGCCTAAATGAAATACAACAAAGGTCATAAAAAATGACTTAGTATTACATTAAAAATATATTATATAATATATATTTCATTAAGATTTTACTTAATATTTTTTTATAATTTTAATTAAAGTGGTATGCTATAAAAATAACAAGTAATAAAAAAGTATAGTATTTCATTCAAAAAGTCATAGTATAGTACACCATAACAAAATTCTGTATGTTGTATGTAATGATACAAATTCAGAAAATTCAGTCATAATGCTGCATGTAATTAAAAAGTCATAGTAAGCTATTAAAAAAAAGAATGGTTTAATACGGCATAAAAGTGTAGTATGCCTTAATGTAATCAGCAGCAGAGGCCCTGTCATTGTAATGTAACCATATCATATACTATATTATTATAATATTACCTTTAATGTTGTGATTGTTGAGCTGAGTCTAATTCTTACTGAATACTTCATATACAGTACTATGTTATTTAACTTAACTTTAAAACGTTTTTCTGTGTACAGTTGTATTCTGAAAAGTAACCAGTAACTAAAGCTGTCAAATAAATGCTGTGAAATAAAAATGTTCCCGATGTATGTAGACATGTTGAGTAGAAATATGAAATAGCTTCAGGTTAGTCGTATGCCTGAGTAAATGGACTTACTTTCCACCAGCGCTCTTTAGTTCAGAACATTTATTTGGTTCGTTCCTCTTCATCAGACATCTTTGATTAAGCTCTGAGTAGCAGCACTTATGTCTGGTGGCTACTACTAATACTACTAATACTCACTGCTCAGGGTGTCATGGCCGCTCTAACTCTCCTCTGGACGTGTTGTCTTTCAGCGGTGCCGTCTGACTGTAAACCAGTAGGTGTCGGCGGTGTTGAGAAGCTGAGCCGTTGTCCTGACGACAGCCCAGGAGGACGGGGGTCATGCCAGTCCGACAAGCCTTGCAGGTCCAGGGAGGAGATGCGTGAGCTCGTGAACACCCCTCTCCCGTCCACATGGAGGCGCTCCTCTCTCCCCACGGAGGAAGCCGCCGTCATGGAAGGAGTTCTGGCTTCGGACGGCCGGGGACGCTCCCGTTAACCGTGTAGTACAAACTGGTTTGGGGTCCTGGGGCGGGCCGGCGTCTCTGCCCGCGGTTAAGTCCCGCAGAGAGTTCCGGCGCTCCAGCCTCAACGTCGGACCACTGACTTCAAACAATGCCTTGATTGATGTCCGGAAGAATCCTGTCTGAAAAGAACTGTATTGTACGACTAAAGACAGTCTCATAGATTTTTGTTCTGTGGTTTCTGAAATATTTTGTCGCATTAACCTGCTTTAGTTTTTGTATGTTCATTTTTTACGTGCGTATAATGTTTTTTTAAATGAACAAGGACACCCACTGATTTTTATATGAAGCACTTTCAATGAGGTAAAGTTTATGTTTCCATGTCATACAGTAATTGGAAGGTCCTGCCAAAAAGAGGTGAATCATTCGTATCATTACAACATGACTCATGTCGTCTTTTTACCTTCAACAGTACGTTATATTAAAATGTTTTTGGAACATGAGGTCCCTGAGTTCGGATCTTTTTTTAATTTTTTTTTTTATCATAACCTGCTGTGTTGCGTTGTATAATATTGAAACTATCCATCCATTCATAAATATTTAAAATGTACCTATTGAGCTTCGTTATGAACTTCCAAAAACATCCTGAAATTGTAGAATATGACCTGTAATGACATGCAGACATCATTCAGTTTGATTTACACTTTATGAGAAAAGTTAAAAATACCTGAATCTGACATTACAGGCCATTTAAGGAGGTGATTTTCTTGGTTGGTTCTCAGAGAACAAACAGGAAGTATTCAGAGAGGAGCAGCAGATCAAGGTGAGGGGGTGGACCTGAAAAACACTAGTGTTTTTTGTTGCCTCTCCGTTCCCCAGAAAATGCTGAGAACCAGAGGGACTCGTATCAAACTCATGGTATATTATATCATGAAAACTAGTAAACATGTCACCGTGAAGTTTTTCTTCATACTGTTGTATGGTATGAAATAAGTAAAGAAAAACAACAACCAAAACAGTTTATTACGTCACAGGAACTTACTAGAGTATGCCAGAAAAGTAGTTAAAAAAGGCATGGAAAAACATTTAAAAAAAAAGGTCAAGTGTCAAATGCCAGAAAAGAGTGATAACAAAAATGTGTAATATGGTATGTCATTAAAAATATGGCAAGAAAAATATTCTAAAACAATGTCATAACATAAACAGAAGACAATTTTATAGTTTGGTAAAAGTCAAATTCATTAAAAATATATATATAGTATGCAACAAAAAGTCACACAAACGTCATAGTGTATGTGTTCAGGAAAAGGAATCATAGTTTACAATGTTAGAAAAATAAATAAGTTATAGAATAGAATTTCATGAAGATGTCATGAATAATGACATGGTAGAGCTATAAAAAATGTCATATTGTAGAAATTCATGAAAAAGTCATAGTATAGTATGCCATACATACTATACTATGACTTTTCTAATCACTTTTTGCGACATACTTTAATATTACTTTTTTTCCAACACGCTATAGGCCTCCTATGATTTTTACTATCACTTTTTTCGACATATTATTCTATCATTTTTCATCACTTTTTTCGACATTCTATACTATGACTTTTTTCAAAACTTTTTCAACATGCTATACTATGATTTATTGTCACTTTTTTCCAGCATGCTTAACTGACTTTTGTATCACTTGCTTCAACATTCTATACAATTACATTTTCCATTTCTTTTTATTGACATTCTATATTACATTTTTCATAACTTTTCTCAACATGTTACTACTATTACTAATACTATTATTTATTGACACTTTTTTGATATACTATGACTTATCTATTTTTTTTACTATAATATGACTTTTTTTCCTTGTTTTTTCAACATGCTAAACTATGACTTTTATTATCACTTTTTACGACATACTATACATTGACTTTTTTCAACATGCTTCACTATGAGTTTTCTAATCACTTTTTGCGACATTTTGGACATGCTATACTATGATTTATAATCACTTTTATCATCACTTTTTTGACATACTTGGACTTTTTTCAAAACTTTTTTCAACATGCTATAGGCCTACTATGTCTTTTTTTTTACTTTTTCGACATGCTATACAATGGTTTTTATGACTTTTTTTCGACATACTATACATTGACTTTTTTCAACATGCTTCACTATGACTTTTCTAATCACTTTTTGCGACATACTTAAATATTTCTTTTTTTTCAACATGCTATAGGCCTACTATGATTTTTACTAACACTCTCTTCGTCATATTAATCTATCATTTTTTTCATCTTTTTTCGACAGTATACTTTGACTTTTTTCAAAACTTTTTTCAACATGCTATACTTTGACTTTTCTTATGACTTTTTGCGACATTTTGGACATGCTATACTATGATTTATAATCACTTTTATTATTACTTTTTTGAAATACTTTGTCTTTTTTGAAAAAAAATTTCAACATGCTATACTTTGACTTTTCTTATGACTTTTTGCGACATTTTGGACATGCTATACTATGATTTATAATCACTTTTATTATCACTTTTTTTACATACTTTTTTCAAAACTTTTTTCAACATGCTATACTTTGACTTATCAATTTTTGGGACATACTATAGTATTACTTATTGTCACTTTTTTCATCACTTTTTTCAACATTCTTTACTATGACTTTTCTAATCACTTTTGCAAAAAACTATAATATTACTTTTTTTCCAACATGCTATAGGCCTCCAATGATTTTTACTATCACTTTTTTCGACATATTATTCTATAATTTTTCATCACTTTTTTCGACAGTATACTTTGACTTTTTTCAAAACTTTTTTCAACATGTTATGACTTTTTTTTATCACTTTTTTCCAACATACTATATTTCATTTTTCATGACTTTTTTCAACATGCTATACTATGACTTTTTGCGACTTTCTATAACATTACTTTTTTTCGACATTCTATACTATGACTTTTTTCAAAACTTTTTCAGTATGCCAGAAAAGTAGTTAAAAAAGGCATGGAAAAACATTAAAAAAAAAAGGTCAAGTGTCAAATGCCAGAAAAGAGTGATAACAAAAATGTGTAATATGGTATGTCATTAAAAATATGGCAAGAAAAATATTCTAAAACAATGTCATAACATAAACAGAAGACAATTTTATAGTTTGGTAAAAGTCAGATTCATTAAAAATATATATATAGTATGCAACAAAAAGTCACACAAACGTCATAGTGTATGTGTTCAGGAAAAGGAATCATAGTTTACAATGTTAGAAAAATAAATAAGTTATAGAATAGAATTTCATGAAGATGTCATGAATAATGACTTGGTAGAGCTATAAAAAATGTCATATTGTAGAAATTCATGAAAAAGTCATAGTATAGTATGCCATACATACTATACTATGACTTTTCTAATCACTTTTTGCGACATACTTTAATATTACTTTTTTTCCAACATGCTATAGGCCTCCTATGATTTTTACTATCACTTTTTTCGACATATTATTCTATCATTTTTCATCACTTTTTTCGACATTCTATACTATGACTTTTTTCAAAACTTTTTCAACATGCTATACTATGATTTATTGTCACTTTATTCCAGCATGCTTAACTAACTTTTGTATCACTTGCTTCAACATTCTATACAATTACATTTTCCATTTCTTTTTATTGACATTCTATATTACATTTTTCATAACTTTTCTCAACATGTTACTACTATTACTAATACTATTATTTATTGACACTTTTTTGATATACTATGACTTATCTATTTTTTTTACTATAATATGACTTTTTTTCCTTGTTTTTTCAACATGCTAAACTATGACTTTTATTATCACTTTTTACGACATACTATACATTGACTTTTTTCAACATGCTTCACTATGAGTTTTCTAATCACTTTTTGCGACATTTTGGACATGCTATACTATGATTTATAATCACTTTTATTATCACTTTTTTGACATACTTGGACTTTTTTCAAAACTTTTTTCAACATTCTATAGGCCTACTATGTCTTTTTTTAACTTTTTCGACATGCTATACAATGGTTTTTATGACTTTTTTTCGACATACTATACATTGACTTTTTTCAACATGCTTCACTATGACTTTTCTAATCACTTTTTGCGACATACTTAAATATTTCTTTTTTTTCAACATGCTATAGGCCTACTATGATTTTTACTAACACTCTCTTCGTCATATTAATCTATCATTTTTTTCATCTTTTTTCGACAGTATACTTTGACTTTTTTCAAAACTTTTTTCAACATGCTATACTTTGACTTTTCTTATGACTTTTTGCGACATTTTGGACATGCTATACTATGATTTATAATCACTTTTATTATTACTTTTTTGAAATACTTTGTCTTTTTTCAAAAACAATTTCAACATGCTATACTTTGACTTTTCTTATGACTTTTTGCGACATTTTGGACATGCTATACTATGATTTATAATCACTTTTATTATCACTTTTTTGACATACTTTTTTCAAAACTTTTTTCAACATGCTATACTTTGACTTATCAATTTTTGGGACATACTATAGTATTACTTATTGTCACTTTTTTCATCACTTTTTTCAACATTCTTTACTATGACTTTTCTAATCACTTTTGCAAAAAACTATAATATTATTTTTTTCCAACATGCTATAGGCCTCCTATGATTTTTACTATCACTTTTTTCGACATATTATTCTATAATTTTTCATCACTTTTTTCGACAGTATACTTTGACTTTTTTCAAAACTTTTTTCAACATTCTATACTATGACTTTTTTCAAAACTTTTTCAACATGTTATGACTTTTTTTTATCACTTTTTTCCAACATACTATATTTCATTTTTCATGACTTTTTTCAACATGCTATACTATGACTTTTTGCGACTTTCTATAACATTACTTTTTTTCGACATTCTATACTATGACTTTTTTCAAAACTTTTTCAACATGCTATATTTAATTTTTTATCACTTTTTTCAACATGCTATAATATGATTTATTGTCACTTTTTTCAACATGCTATACTGACTTTTGTATCACTTGCTTCAACATTCTATACAATTACATTTTCCATTTCTTTTTATCGACATACTATATTACATTTTTCATAACTTTTCTCAACATGTTATACTATTATTTATTGACACTTTTTTTGCTATACTATGACTTATCTATTTTTTTAACATACTATAATATTACTTTTTTTCCTTGTTTTTTCTATACTATGACTTTTATTATCACTTTTTACGACATACTATACATTGACTTTTTTCAACATGCTTCACTATGACTTTTCTAACCCCTTTTTGCGACATACTTTAATATTTCTTTTTTTTCAACATGCTATAGGCCTACTATGATTTTTCACTTTCTTCGACATATTATTCTATCATTTTTTCATCTTTTTTCAACAGTATACTTTGACTTTTTTCAAAACTTTTTTCAACATTCTATACTATGACTTTTTTCAAAACCTTTTCAACATGCTATACTATGAATAATTGTCACTTTTTTCCAGCATGCTTAACTGACTTTTTTATCACTTGCTTCAACATTCTATACAATTACATTTTCCATTTCTTTTTATCGACATACTACATTACATTTTTCATAACTTTTCTCAACATGTTATACTATTATTTATTGACACTTTTTTGATATACTATGACTTATCTATTTTTTTTAACATACTATAATATTACTTTTTTCAATATGCTATAGGCCTACTATGTCTTTTTTTTTTTACTTTTTCGATATACTATACTATGATTTTTATGACTTTTTTTGACATACTACAATATGACTTTTTTCAACATGCTATCATTTTTATGACATTTTTCGACATACTATAATATTACTTTTTTTCAACATACTATAATTTTTATGACTTTTTTTCAACATACTGTACTTTTTTGATGGGAGTGTATTGACACCATCTAAGCAGCAGAGGGAAGCATACTCCAAATTTCACATGAGACTGTAATGTCTCCGTTAGATTAAAGCAACAGATGAAATCAAAGGAGTATGGACGAGGCCCAAATCATTTTATAAAGAGAGCATCATTGAATGCTGGAGCAGATCATCTCAGAGGAATAGCTGATTTCAGTGCTCTGAACATTATTTAACAGTGGAGATGGGCTTCAGTGAATGTTGGGAGATTCTTGTATGTTCATCCTAATAGAATCATACGTAATAACTCAATAAACTAAACTAAACCTGGATCTTCTGAAAGGGGAACAAGCAAGAAATGATGAGCAGGATGAAATGGTCAATTTCATCAACATAACCATTGTTTCTCAAGGTTGATTGACGCAATGTGTGTTTTTAAATGTTAGTGTTTTTACTGTTTTACCTTGTTCCTACCTGGGAAGACATGAGAACACTGGCAGAGGCCTGTAATGTATATTAATCAGTTGTGAGGGAATATTTATGACCTTACAGATACACACTGAATCTAAATCTAGGCTACTTGTGTGTTTGTTTGCAGGTATGCTCCAATAAAGTTAATTCATTCAAAGGTGCCTGATTCCCTTCTTGACAATGTCATATTATCTTTGGATATTAATGGATATAAAATATATATTTTTCTTTACAGTTCGTATTCCCCACAGAGTTAAAACAATGCAAGATGCTGCATCTAAGCATCACACACATTTAGAGACCACGTGCGATTGGTCATCAGTAACTTGCCGTCGGTGTGACGTCATCGCATCCGGGGGCGTGGTGAGAGAGTGGGGGTGCATTTAGAAAGAAAGGCAGAGGGGAGGTGAGAGGAGATCACTGGTGGCTCCGTAAGCGGACGCAGCGCAGCCTCGAGACCGCCTCGGACTGGAGGGAGACACGCGCCGACACTGCGGATGAAAGGCCGGCCCGCGTCCCGGCTCGCGCACGGAGACGCAGACCCCCCTTCCTCCCCCCGCTCACGGATACAATTCCACAAGGATACCTCGGCCTCCGGAGATGGTGCGGGATGTATCTGATCCACGCGCTCACCTGTTTGTCAAACTCACGTGTCTGCGCGCGCCTGGATCCCGAGCGACGCCACCGACCACCGACAACCGACCATCACCGACCACCGACCATCACCATCACCACATGTGGATGTTCACGTCTCCGCGGATGGAGGAGGAAAGAAAGTGAGTGTGTTGGGTTTAAGCTCCTCTCCATCTCCATGCGTGTTTGTAATCAGGCCGAACGCGTCTCATCCTCTCATCCAGACGCTCCTCCGGCCTCATCTGACACATTCACTGGAGCCTGCATGCGTTCAGACCGTGTTGTGTTCAAGTCTATGCAAGTTGGCTTCACAGTCAAACAGACAGTGTTACAAATCTAACATGGGGGTAAATATATGATGCAGTTTCATTAGGCTAAATATGTCACAATGCAGCTCCAGGCCTGTTAGACCAAGACTTCCAAAGCCTCCAGCAGGTCGAGTCAATAACTTCACACTGTGAGCTTTATTAGGCTGTCTGCCTGTCAAACAGTCTGAGGTATGGCGTCCTCCTTCGATCATGCTAATTCATAAAAGCCTGTGATGATGATGATGATGGTGATACGTGTGAGAGTTTTCTCCTGGATATACAAAGAAAGTGACGCATGCCTTGTGAGGGCATTTACTCCCCCAATTAAAACATCTGACGTCAGACGTATTCTGACAAAGAAAAGCGTGAGTTCATCTTGAGGTTATTATGAGGAAAAGGTTATAATACAAATGATCCTAAGGATTGGGAGCTATTTCTACTGTAACACAATGTTATCGGAGGGAAAAACAATGTGTAAATGATCCTTGAGTTTCAGAATTCACCATCCCAGTTATCATAATAACAGGATGTTAGTCATAGAACTGCAGAAATGTACCATTTTTTAAATGGACTGATCAAAAGTGCCATAATTAATAAATTACAAGGCACAAGCACTCAGGCCTGTAGCCCTAAAAGTGTCCATATGACTTCAGATGTGTAAAGTTTTAGTGTACATGATGAACAAATATGTGGAGCTCATTAAAATGTTTTCTCAGGTAAGATTTAAAAGTGTGGGAGACCAAAAACTAGACATGTACATGTTATTATCTATTATTTAACATAACAATGTAAAGTGCAATGGCAAAATGCCTGTTAGCATCCACATAATGTACATAATGTTTGTTATTCTGCCTCACCTTTTTTCATAATTAGTTGGTTTAGCAAATATGTTTGCCTGCAATTTGAATAAATTATCCTATAAAAACTTGAGCTCTGTCGGAGCGATAATATATTTTAATGTGTATTTAAAGAAAAAAAAAATATTCTATTTGATTGAAAGGCTTGGTCTCAGTTGGCAGATATTTCAGGTTTTTAAATGGAAATTGCTACTGAAGCCCTTGAAGTTGAACCTGTAATTAGGCAACAATTAACGGCGTAATAATTGTCTTTGTTCCCAGGAAGCTTCAGACTGTTTGCTGTTGCAGCAAACAACGGAGCCCGTTCCTGTCTTTGGTTATCTAGCTGTATGAGTGTTAATCATCCATCATAAAGCTAGATAACCGAAAGTAGGAATGGCCTCCAAACCCTCAGCTTCCCACGAGAATAAACCCCCCAAAAAAGAGAAGCACACAAGAGGACGTCGTGTCTTTTCAGGTGGGTTTGAAACATCATTTTATTAATCTGAACATGGAAATATCACACAATTGGGAGCTGCGACAATTAGTCAATTAGTTGATTTAGTCAATCGACAGAGGAGCAAACTATTTAATTATTCAAAAATGATCATGTGTGAGAATTTGCTGCTTTTCTTTGTCTAATGTGAAAGTAAATCTTTGGACTGAGGACTGTGATTACATAATATATTTCAGGACATTTTTTCACAGTTTTCTGACATTAAATAAACCAATTATATTAGTCAATAATTAAATATAATTATATATAAATCCCCCTCAAAAATATGTCTTTTTATTTTGCTTTCTGAAACACCCGATCCACAGATATGCTTTGAAATTAATGTAATTTGTTGGTCTCTTGTTGAGCCTTCATTTACCAATAATAACACAAAATATTACACATCCATTAGACAATGACTCCACTTAAGGCCGAACGCAAATACGATTTTCAGTGTAAGTTCTACTCTGTTTCCTGAGATTTCATCTGAAAAAGACCGAATTCATTTTCTGAAGGATGTTTTCTGTCATCTGAAATACGGGGTAATTATTTAAACAAACATGCACTTTCTGTTTTATAGAGCAAATAAGTGGCCCACAGTAATGTATTCAAAAACATGCATTTTGTTGTCCCACGCTGCCTTTACACACAGACTTTCATACCTGATGCCTTTGCTTGATCAGAGTTCCTGCTGCTGAGTTGTCTCCTGTTGAACTGACTCAGTGTTTCTATGATAAACTCAAAGGATTCATTTGATCTACTTAACTTACATTATACATTTAAATAGAAATAGTATTTATTTATTTATTCTGATTATCAGCCTTTTGAACATTTCACTGTAAATTGTGTCTCACATTATTTCTCTAAACCATTTAAGCAATGAGACGATCATATCTTACTCCAAAAACTGGCCCAAACTGTCAAAGGCAACACAAGGAAAGTGTTTATTATAAGAAAAGGCTCAGATAAACTGATCTTTTGTTTTTCTTGAATCCAACAAAACGTATAATTTAATTGGGATGTTTTCATGTAAATATGGGGTATTATTTGCAGCAGTAATAAACTGCCAGCTGATATATTTCCCCTCGTGGCACCGCTGTGATCGCCTTTCCTCTGAGAGAAAGGCCTGTGTGGGACGGTGCAGCTTCTCCTCAGCCTCCTTCACTGCCAACGCATCATGTTGTCTGTAAGGAAGCCATCTTGACGGAGTCTCCCTGCTGCCTCTAAAATGGTTGTGTTGGCACATAGCAGGGCCGCTCTAATTGGCCCATCGTTAGCTGCCTATCGGCCCCTAATCAGCGGCGTCTTTAAGCATCTCAGGTCCCACAAACGCATCTTCGCTGGTTCATCTCGCTAAGAGATGAGGCTAATTAGTGAGGTCATGTTCCTCGGCCGTTTAAAGGTCGACCAGTGAGTCGGTAAAATGGAGCTGCTGCTGTGATTGAACGGATGGATCAGTGATTCGGTGGGAGACAATCTCATGACATTTGATTTCATTAAAGCTGCTGTTCCTACCTGACGTCTCTGAGATCCCACTAATGTCACAATAATGAGTCTTATTAGCTTAGCAGAGTTTCCACACATTTAACCTTTCATAAATATGAGCCAGCTAAAACAAAATGTTTTCCAAACTCGGACATTTACGGATCATTAAAAACTGTTAAGAACCAACACATCCTCTAAGCTATGCCCAAATAAAATGTAAAAAATAAAGTGAGAGAGGGAGATCTATTTATGTTTTTAATAAAAAATAAATAAATAAAGAGGTAGTAAAAAATAATATGTTTTTAGGTTGTCTTTCAAGAAAATGCTCCACAGTTTATAAGCTTACATTTCAAATACACATGAGATTAAAAAGGCCTTGAAAAAGGCCTTTAATACTTCTTTTTTTTTGGGGGGGGGGGGGGGGGGGAACTTCACCATGTGTTAATTAATCTACACTTTTAATTATGATGTATCATTGTAGGTGAGACGTAGCAACACGAGTTTGCCTAAAAAATCAAATTAAAATGATTTATAACCATCAAAGAGAAGGAGTGAATCATATTCGTTAATTAATCAATAAACGTGACTACAGTAAAGAAGTCAGACTGGACAAGGAGGCCCACATTTACTATTTTTACTTAAAGAACTGATCAGATGATAAAGATGTAATAAATAAAAACCTTCATATCCAACACCCGTTTGTCTCAGCTATATAAACATCAGGCCAACTTGTGGTTCCAATTAAATATGATTCCTCCAGAAACCCGGGTTTCCATTGTACCCGTGTGGTTCTGTAGATAACTGCAGGGATGCTGGGCTTCATGTGTGTGTTTTAAACACAACGCGCCGCAAACATAAACGTCTCTCTCCGACGTGAGCGCACTCTCCGCCAGACCTCTGCTGTCGGCTGTGAAGCAGCTCCGCCACAAACCCAGAGTGGCCTTACAGAGATGGGAAATAAAGGAAACAATCACGCAACTCCAGCCGATAATGAATAGGAGCAGACAAGCTCCGCGTATTTACATAATTGCATAGAAACGAGCGGAGGCGAGTATTTAAAGGCGCAGCAGCAGCAGCTCTCTGCCTGCATATGAATATAAGTACACAGAAATACACACGGTCATTCTAGTGGCGTTAAATAAATTTTTATAAAGGTGTAGTCCGTAAGTCATCTATTATGTTTTAATCCTGAATTTAACATGTATTTAAAATGCTAAAGGCCTTATTCGTACATGTGCACCCTAATGCACGCCCAACCATCCCACCTGCCCTGCAGCAACCAATACTTATTTAATAATATGTCAACTGTATTTTATTAAACATGAAAACCGTAATAAAATAAATAAATAAAAAATTCTCCAAATTTCCAGGATTTAAATGAATTATTTATTCTTTTCTCTGTATTTAAAGTTTGTCCTTTAAGTTTAAAAACACAGGTTTGCTAAAAAGAAACCCAAAATTTCCCAAGTAAGTCCCTGTTTGGAGCTGTTCTTGTTTAAAATCATTTTACACACACACTTTTAATACAGTGGCGTTAATCAAATCAAATGTCCCAATAAACAGTCTTCTGAATTCTGATGTATAACGCTGTCGACCTGTTGTCCTCCACACAACACCTTTTTTTTTGTATCTGTGTTTAAAGGTTGCTGTTTTCTCCTCACGACAAAGGCAAGTGTTGGTTTTATTAGTCCGTGCCACAGCCTGCAAAATAAAAGGGAGACTGTTCCTTTATTAGACACCAGGCTGTAATTAGACAAGCAGCTGGGGGGAGGGGCGGGTGTGAAGCTGGGTGAGAATATGAGCTCATAGTGCAAAAACACTGTGTGAATACCAACGCAGAGCACGTGTGTTAATCTTATGAGCCTCCCGGGGTTTATGTAGCTATAATAATATAATACAATATTATATATATATATATATATATATATATATATATATATATATATACTTACTGTTTATTGTAAATTTCTGTTGTAAATTGTTAATAATTTCTCAAATAATTGAGTAAATTCCTGAAAATAATTTTTCTTCTTTAAAGGAAAAGAATTACGAGACATGAATGAATAACCTGAACCTAAGATGCACCTGTAGACATTTTCTCCTCCTGATGTAAAAACACAGTGCAGCCTTTCAGACACCGCAGCTGCGAGAGACCTGGTGGCAAACAGTAGTCAGTGTCCACATTATCATTCTGATCCTAGATTCACTCCACAATGGCTGCTTTGTAAAAGGAGCATGCACTTGACAAAGCCCCCCCTCCAACGTTTATATGTGAAAAGGCGCTGCAGTAAACCCGGGCAGCGAGGTGGGAACGTCGCGTCGGACCAGACAGTGCAGATGCCAGCATTAGCACCAGAGTGTCTCCTGGAAAAGTTGTCCCTTTGTCTTCCTGCCTCTTTATGTCTGAGTGACTCTCACAGTCAGTACGGCGGCGTGTCTCCAGATCCACCGCCAGGGTTCAAACATGTTCATATCAGAGCTCACTCAACACAGCACATTGTCCAGTGTTAATAATGTCCAACAAGGAACATGGAGATGAGGAGGCAGTGAAATAAAACAAGACAAAACTATAAATAGCAGCATATAATCTCTGAATGGTTACTGAAACTGAAACACAATCGATGGATGTTTTACTGAGGTGATCTGAGTTAAAGCTTTTATCATGCAGATGTTAAAGACATTTAAAAGGATTTTCAAACTTTAAAAAGTTAAATAAAATACTATTAAAAGACACACGAGAACACACAGGTCTTCATTGTAAAGTGTGTGTTCGCTCTAAGACGACACACGGATCAGACTACGACTGTAGAATTAAGCCAGTGATGGATGGTGATGCTTCCATCGCCACGTCTCATCCTTTGTAAGAAGCGTTTTGTTTTCTGTCGTGACATCACGCTCTCACCAGAACAACGCCATACTTATCCAGAGTCCGACCCAGGCGTCCCGGTCCAAACAGGGCAAACAGCCTCATATGTCAGAACCAGAACCTGTGGAAGGAGGCGACTGTGAGCTCTCCTGAAGGCCAGACATTGTGTGTTTAAAATCCCCGCGGCCCCCTTTTCTCCCCACAAGGACACCGCAGCTGTGATTCTGTCTTAATCTGGGGATAAACGTGATTATCCTGCTACGGCTTGTTCTTGGCTTTGTAACGGGGACAGGGGACCTTTCACAGCTCCCTCTTTTCCCATGGTTAAGTGGATCTGAGCAGTTAAGACCCCCGATGTGGACCAGTCGCCATTCATTGACTTTAGGCTGCAGCAAACAAGCGTCACAGAGGCCCTGAGGCCGATAGATGATGAAAATATGAGCCACTTTATGAGTGAGGTGCAGCTCCCCACGGTCCACATCTCCACTGTTTCAGAAGAGAATTACAGAAATCAAAAGATACGATAATAACAAGTAATAATACGTAGTAAATGTGTAATAACGGCAGTATTAGATGTTATATCTCATTCTTCCTCATCATTATTATTACACTTACAATTAGTTGATTTTATTTATGTGTTAATATATACATCGGTATTTATTGTATTATAACACTCATCCTCCTTCTACTCCTTCTTTATTTATTATAACAGGACAATTTATAAAAATGATATTTCAACAAAATGTTATATTTAATATATATTTGACATTTTACGATATATGTGCCATTTTTATGCACCATTTCAACGCATCATTATCACCTCATTTTAATTATAAATGATCCTAAACAAGCTACAAATCAAACATTTGATCATTCGTGATTTACACAGCAGATTTTTAACGTTCACATCTCAAAGCATCGTGGGAACTAAATCACAGAGGAAAACCTCTAAGGGATGGATTTCCATTCTCCCCCGCCAGTCGTTCAGACTGTCAGTCAAGTTCAAGTTCACGGGGGTGGAAATGTCTCGACTCTTCATTCACTCCCGTCGCTGCCCCCCCTGCACGGTGCTACTCTGACAGAGGGGCGTTGTTATGGCAGCAGGCTGGACGACCCGGCTATGCGCTGGTGAAAAGGACACCCTGTCACAGAAAGGGAGAGAGACTCAGGTTCCCCCCAACAGCTGGGCACAGGCACCCCCACACCCCCACCCTCCACGCCTTTCAAACACCACCCAGACTCTGGGAACACCAAGCATTTCACATTCATCACCCCCTCACACACTGCATGCCCCTCTCTTCCTTCACAACCAACTCCTAACTCTTGTGTCCATCCATCCACCACTTAACCTCACTCTTCACCTCCACTTCCAGCCACCTCCCTCCACACACACACACACACACACACACACACGCACGCACACACACACACACACACACTCGTCTGTATCATCCACCTGTGTTGTGTAATCAAGAGAAAAGGATTTCAAATTAAAAAACAAAAACTGGAATGAAAAAAGAATGCCGGTGAAGAAGATGATTACATTTTTAAATTGAGTGTCGTCTCTGTGTGTGTGTGTGTGTGTGTGTGTGTGTGTGTGTGTGTTGGGGGGGGGGGGGGGGGCTTGTTGAGGTCTCATTCAACTTTGAGCATGAAAGGCTGATGATTTGCATAAACTGCATGTTGTATGAGGGGCTCAGCAGTGGCAGCATTACTGAGAAACCATTTGAGAGACCATGAAAAAAAAAAGAACGCACGATCCTGCATTGTGGAGCCGCAGGAAGAAAGAGGAAGTTTGAATAAGAGAAAGGGTGAAAATTGGCAAAGAAAGGGTCTGACCATGTCTCCCAGTGGGATTAAATTGTCCTGGAACCTCTTTATTTATAATTTGGGGAATCTGGCAACGGTATGGCTGCAGGCTTGAAATTCATTAGACAAGAGAAGAGATGCTGAAACCATTTTGGTGACTGTATCTTCACATGAATGTACATTTTTAATTACAGGGCTGGTTCTGATTCCATGTGTTTTTTGTTTTTTAGAAAAGGACCATAATGATTCTGATGCTGCTGTGGAGGACTTCAGAGATCAGTGTGTTCATCATCTCAGGCCAACACATGGGATTTTGTTGCTGTGAAAATAAGATGCAAATAAAGTTTTGATACTGAAAAAGAAAATTCTACCGACATAGTGTTATTTATTTCCTGTTTCAGAATCATTCCTGAAAATGTATAAAAATGAGGATGGATTTTGACCTAAATGTGATTCTTGTGACCCTTAGTTGATTATTTCTTTTTTAAATTAAAATGTTGAAAGGCTACTGTTTTCACTTATTTACACATTACACTCTTTAATATAATAATACATGTTGGATAAATGATGTGATTATTTACTGTGTTGAAACAGTAAATGTGTGCATCAGCACCTTGGACAGAGGCAGCCGCCACACGCTTTGAGCCGTGGAGACATTCTATTCAGCTAGTTTTCACTATGTGCAAGAATTTAGGGAATAGAAAAATAAAATTATATATATATATATACACACAAACACATACAGATAAACAATTAACTTCATCTGCACAAAGACTCCATCCATTCATTTATTGGACTCAGAAAGCGATGAGGGATGTAAACCATGTGTCTGTGGTGTTTATCTCAGATTGGTAAACTGCTTCCCACAATCTGATGACCTCGGTCTAGAGAGCTCAGTCTGCTGGACAGAGGGGGTCGTGACCTTTCACTCTCCCGGGACACAACTTGACCCGACACAAGCCGACAGACACGTGTGTCTTCCTCTGATGCTTTGGTCATTACAGCTGAAAAAGTCCCAGTAGCATGTAGGTTTATAGTCTCTAATAGGAGAGAGAAAGAAAGAAAGAAAGAAAGAAAGAAAGAAATATGTGTATTGTGAGAAGGGTTGTGTGTGTATATATATATATATATATATATATATATATATATATATATGTCCCCAGAGCTTCTTAAGCGGAGAGGCGTCAAAAGTCATGCTCAATTCTCTTCTTTTTTTGTCACAAACTGAATAAATACTGTATATAGGCTACTGTAGACGCATGCATTTGAATAGGCTATACTATAAACACAAAGCAACATTGTGTCCAAACCATTTGTGGCTGTTATTGAAGTTTTGGCAACTACAGGAAAGGCTTGCTGCAGCAATACAGTGATATTTCAGCAGTTAATGCAGAAAACGAGGTCCGTGAATACATGATATTATAAGTGTGGTGTTTAAGAACCTCATCACATTTGAGAATCAAAGCCTGTCTTTGACCAGAGGAGCTCATGAGCTGCTGGCTGCAGGTGTTTTTCTCTCACAGCACTCAGTGTGCATGCATTCATTCATTCATTCATTCATTCATCCTGCCCACATGTTCTACTTGTCATCAGAGAAAGATGCTTCCTATTGTGGTGGAAGTCACCACATGTTGCATTACTCTTTCAGGCTGTAAAGCACAAAGCACGCTTTAATGTGCCGTTATTAGCCTTTAATAAACAAGTCCTCATTGTGACAGCCCATAAACTACAATATGAGGAGTACAGGCAACATTTTACTCCACTCGTTCATCAGAGCTGTAGCGTGAAAGTGCCAAAATGTGGCGCTCGTCATCGTATTGGAGGAGGGAGTGAGACGTTGCCACCCCATGAAGGACGAGGCGCTGCGGACCAGGTTTGTGTCTGTGGAGGGCTGCGGATGATTTTCCAGTCATTTATATCTTCCAACTCAGTGAGCTTTAGGTCTTGTACTCTGCGTTTGCATAAGAATAGAATCAGGTCCTGTGAACTTCCCCAACCTATTGACCCAGCTCCCCAGACATGAATAGCTCTGCTATGAGGCTCCCCAGCCTCTCAAACAGGCTTTAACCATGCCTTAAGTCCCAATCATGGTAATTTAATATATCTCAAGCCCCTGGCTGTTTTGCTGGAGCCCCTCTACAGTTTGTTTTAGGCATTCTCTGTTTCTCACCTCATCAGCACTACTCCATATTTGGCTAATTTAAGGGGCTGCTGTGGCCCTACTAGTTCCTTTTCAACAGCGAAATAAGCCCAGATTCCATATAATTACAAATGGTTTTTCCTTATTGTTATTCAGTCTTTTGATTTAGAAGAGTCACATGTGTTGTTTTGGGGAACCTGGTAGCTATATAGATGTAGACTTACAGCTGAGTTTGTGCTGAGAAGCAGTAGGTGCTGAACAAAGAGAAAAATGAACCAATGAATGGATGAAAATATACTGAAATGAAGCTAAAGTCTGGGTTTAAACGCCGCCTCTGATGGCAGCAGCTTGAAGCGTTTCTTCTACCTTTCGTCCTCGACCTCTTTTTGAATTTTGAGGGCGGACATCATGTCACACTTTTTTTTTTTTTTTGCTGAACTTCTGTTTGTTACAGAATTTTTAAGAGTTAACTTCTCCCCTCTCACACGTATAGAAGCACCCATAATTAAAGGAGACTTTAACTGTGATGGACGGGAAGGTTGGTGTTATAACGTTAGATGTGTGTTTTCTCATCAAATCAAGTACAAAACTGGGCAAAAATGAACCTAAAGTGAGCAATGCAGAATAACATTGTATTAAAAAGAGAGCAGATCAACACTTTTAGGTTCAAGGCTCCAATTCAACACTCATGCTAATTGATTTGCCAATTAAAATGCCATCTTAATGTATCATTTGCTGAAATACTGAACAATTAAAGCGATACTGATACTTATTAAATCTTAATTTCCTATTACGTTCATTTAAAAATAACCATGAAAGCCATTGACAAACAGTAACAAGGTGCAAAAAATGTGAGTTTTGTGATATATTTCACCATATTTGCTATTTCCATAATGATTAACTTTTTCTTTCAGGTCAAGAAACATGCAATTACCCCAAAAG
Source organism: Chelidonichthys spinosus (assembly GCA_029853015.1). NCBI lineage: Eukaryota > Metazoa > Chordata > Actinopteri > Perciformes > Triglidae > Chelidonichthys > Chelidonichthys spinosus. The sequence goes on along the minus strand of CM056821.1, from coordinate 1,875,286 downwards.
GTTAAGGCATGCATAAATTATTAAGACATAAAACGTGTTCTTGAATTATTTGTTACTATTACTAATTACATATTTAAAATGAGCACCAATTTAATTCACAGGACATACGAGAGCGATGGCTGCAAATGTATTCTATGTGTGTAATATATATATATGATTTTATTACAATATGAACATCTAATCTATGCACTGCGGAAATTAAATGAAAATGCTAGATAGCATATTAACGAACGTGTCGTTAAAATTAGGCCAGATGTGGGACAATATTTTTTGAGTAGGTCGTTAAACTCACAATTTAAGAAAAAGAAGAAGAAGATTATTCACCAGAATAAGATTCGGAGGTTTTATATTCTGGTATTAAAAAAAAAACCTGCCCAGCTTCCTCTGAGAAAAGCATCTCCTGATAGTTGACATCTTGGTTCCACCGTGTGATATCTTCTCTCTGATAACTACTAATAGAAATTTGTATTTTGATGCTTTGGAAACATTGTTCAGCCTCTTTGAGTTTAAAATGAATTTAAAATAGAATTATAATCTGTTTTATGGATTATAATCAACAAATTGCTCTCTTATTGCGTTTCGTTTGGAAATGTTTGACATTTATTGTCACTTCAGAGTCACTAATGTGTTTAAACTTCCAACTTACTGCCTAAATAAACACAGTAAAACGAACAGAACAGACATTGAATGTGAAGAAATGTTTTAAACAAATGACCAGCCTGTGTTGTTGTAGCACCACCTGCTGGAAACTTCAGGTTCTGTCATTGCCTTGATGCGCCTGCATTTACAGCAGATACAGACATGCAACAGTCACCGCCATGCCTGCTTCCCCAACACAGAAATACATGTTCTCTGTTAACTTTATGCCATGATGCAAATATAAAAATGATCTGAAAGGGACCAAATGTGTCGAAAAATTGTTGTAAATTGTCTGAACCTTTTTGAAACCATCATAAGGATCTCACCCTGCAAACAGCAGATCGTACATGGAAGAACCCTCATGCTTCAATGTAGTGCTTTGTTTCAGTTCACTGGAGGGGCTGATGAGCTCCGAGGATATTTTCCCAAAGGCAGAGATGGGACCGGTCCTGACACCAGAACCTCATCAAAGATTGGGACACAAAAAGGTTCCAGCTCTGCAGAAACATAAACCCGCGATGGGCTAAATGTGTTCAAGACAACAAAGCCCGCGTTTGTTTCTCTTCTCTTCACATCCCAATCAAAGCCTCTAATTAACACGCTTTCTTTTCACAAACTGGAGATCAAATAGTAGCTGCGCAAACTTTGATGAGCTGGAATCCCATGCATTCACGGAAGCACATTGATCATATTCTTCGTCCGTGGCCGGTTCACTGCACAACCAGAGCTCAGTGAGGCCCACTGCAAGACAACCAAGGATCTCTAATGAAGGTCCATACAACCATCCATACCGTGCCAGAATACTGCAGGACCCAGAACTGACACACACACACACACAGTAATGATGACTAATGGTTTAAATACTCTACTCAGACGAGGATCTAACACTTGTTTCTATTTTTTAGCTCTTACTTTATCGGCAATGATACGTTGTGGTTTTTTTCTTTTGACAAATGTATACTTATTGTAAGTCTGTTTGGACAAAAGCGTCTGCTCAATGTAGTGATACACTAGAATGTTCCACAGACCACTCAAAATGCAGAATTACACTGTTCTTAGGTGTGTTCACCTGTAAGCACGATTTTTGATCATGTTTATGAGATGTAATGATCAATTGTGACATTTATGAATGATGGCCACACTTTATCCCACACTGTTTTACCAACATTCTGGTTTTGTGTTTAATTTGGTGGATAAACTCAGTTGCTCCCTCAGGATGAAATTTAAAAACTTTGATCTGACTTTTCATTCATCAGCTTTACTTTGTGCTTCATGCTAGTTAGCTACAATATTAACACACTTAGGGACTAAGCTAAGATGCTTAACAGGTAAACCTCATCTGCTACAATAACTGCAGTGTTCATTGTGCAATAAAATATTCTCCTATGTTTAAATACAGCGGGACTGAAATATAATAAAGCTTGGTTGAGGTTGATATGCTCACATTTGCTGCCGAGGCTGTAACACTCCATGAGGAGATGAACCCAGGAAGCTCATCCTGGACCCCGTTACTGACAGAAACCACTGCCAGATTGATGCTAACAGTTTTCCCTCATTTGCAGAGGCCACACATGCACACGTGGGCCCACGTACACCAACACGCGGGCTTCACAAAACCCGGATCCCTGTGCTTGTGAGGCTGGGATGCAAAGGCTGAATTCCATCAGGAGAGCCCACAATCTCAGGGCCACAGTGTGTCTCTGTAGCCCGGCAGGCTAATGTGTGCACATCAGGTTTTGTAAAGCTCTGACGAGATGTGACAGCCCAGCTCGCACTCAAAGATCCCCAATTTGGTCCATTTTTCTGCCTTTTCCTTTTACAATGCTTCAGTAGAGATTTCTTTATTTCAGAATGGACAATGGTCTCTTTCTTTCTCATTCCCTACATCTCCCTCTCTCTCACACACACACACTCACACACACACACACACACACACACACACACACACACACAAAGCTCTGCTGGCATACGCACGCACACTTGCTTGCTGTCATGGTCATTTTGATGTTAATTAATGACATCACCACTGTGTGAGGGTGCACGGCGGTGTGTGTGTGTGTGTGTGTGAGAGTGGGGGTGGTGGGCGGTGGGAGGAGGGTGGGGGTGCGTTTGTTTGTTGGGCAAACCGTGGGAACAGGGAGCTCTCCAGGGTGGCGAGTCAGGGCCTCCAACAATACATATGCTGTTGCTTTTCACCCAAACACCCTCCCTTCCCCAGAGAATCATTCCTCTCCCCTCTCTTCCATCTCCCCCCTTTTCCCTCCTTTTTTCCACCTCTTTCCCTCCTTCATTTGCACTTGTCGCAGTGTGGCATGTGAGCGATGACTGCCCCCTCTCTGTCAGCGGGTCGCATCAGCTTTAACCTGATGGCGTCTAGAAGATGCTGTATGTTGCCTGTGAGGCTTTGAGAGATGATTTCGTACATCGACGGAGTCTGAATGAGTGTAAAGTAACTATATATGTCTACACATTTTACTATTTTTATGTACTTTTTGCTCTAAATGGTACATTTTTCTCTTTTAATCATCCGCTCCATCCCAGGTGTATCTTTGAAAAAGCTCTTCTTCACAGAAATAATATCTATACTGCTGGCCTGCCACCGTGTGAAAGCAGAAATATTTGCGGGTTGTAAGTATTGATTTTTGTCATGATGCCATATCGGCCCTTTTATAGGTTACTTTCACATATATGAAGGGGAACTCACTCATGGGCAGAGAAAGGAAGAAAGTTCTATTAAAAGTAATTTAGCTGAGCATATTAGTGAAAAATGCTGACCCGTTTTTACACTGGAAATAACCATTATTGCATCTTACAATGGAATTACTTTTTCTTTTTCGTGAAAAAATAGCTTTTTGTTCTCGAGAAATATAAAAATATAAAGAATGGTTGTATTTGGATATTGAATTACTCCCTCCAGGCTCCTTCATCTGAGCCCAGAGGCCCTCTACGTTATAACTTATCTCACTTTACTGGCCATTTTACGTTATGAAGTAACGGTCTTTAGTCTTTGCCATGTCCCTCAGCACCCCTGAAACAGTTATGAAATTAAATGTAGGCTGAAAATTGAGCAAAAAAGAGCAAGCAAGATTTTCAGTATCATCATGCAGTGTTTGAAAGTTTGGGCTTTTTGTTGATGAATAAATGCTCCCACTCCTGTGGCTGGCTGGCGATGGATGATGCTCTTTTCATAGCTGATAACCAGGGTTATCGTTTCATCATTTAGCCACATGTTTGGTGGTTTGAATGGAGCCACACAAATCCTATCCTCATTGTCCTTTTTCAGAAGCTGAGAGTCAACAAGACGTGATATGATCTAAAAACTAGATAACAGATAACCAGAAAACAGACCAGACGCAGAAACTATCACCAAAGAACATCCCATTTGTCTGATGGGTGCTGAAAGGATGGAGGCGCTGCTTTGACCAAAATAGGGCGCAAATTTCAAATTGATTGTGAATTAAGAGAATTATTGATGGCTGGAACCACGTCTCCTGCCTTGTAAACATTTTTTCTTGAGTTCCCAGGAAGGCTTGTCAGCTTCTCTTTGTTACACCCGTTAATCATCTCCAACGGTGCCGGTGCCCCAACACACCAGGATGTGGCTCTCACGTTTCCTGTTAATCTGCATTTAAACCATAAGGCAAATAAATTAGAAATGATCCTGTTAAACTGAAGGCAAATTTTGCCTTTGAACAAGCAGAGTTTAGTCATGTTAGGATATTTTATTTCAAATATATTGATAAAAATCCATCTCTCGTGCACCAATTAGGGCTCGGGTGCAGGTGGAGCTCCTAATTAGCTAAACCATTCAGTTTTGGTTCCTCACACATTTCAAAGCAGCGCTACTTCTACTTCTTTTAATCTAGGAACTGGTGGCTTTTGTGCCCAAATCAAAGCACTCCGCTGCTATGAATAGTGATTTCTGTGCCTCTCCTGCTCAGCAGTGCTGTCAGAGAGGTCATCCCCCCAGAGACCTTCACCTTTGACCCCAACAAATGGACTCTTGTCAACTGGATAAAAACGTAGTGATTGGCTTTAGTGATGCCTGTTGTTCTGGCAATAAAGTGAAGGTATCCTACGGAGAGATTGGTGGAGCTCAGCCCTCAGTGGGACGTCTTGTGATATGACACCGGCATTACAGGCTCCTGACAGCGAGCGCGTTCACTCAACTGGTTAAACCGTTTTCTCTCAGCAAACTTAAGTCTAAGAAAAGTGAAGATTCATTTGGCTATTAGCACTGTCGACCTGTCGAAGGGCGGAAGCTTGTCAGGAGTAACTGATGGGATTTATTTAGACCACAAGAGCTCCAGAGAGCTGGCCGAGTGGCCCGGTGAGACCGCTTTGCCAGGACAGTGAGAAAATGTATGTTGTTGGGTCCATCTCAAAGCCCAGATGGACAGCCTGCTCCAATCAGCTCACAAAGGTGATATAATTGCCAGGGCAGGACGGGACAAGGCCGCCGCCTTTGGAGTTCCTCAGTCTCCTCGTTTTCCTCATTGCACCTTTTCTCTTCCACTCTATACTCACTGATTATACTCCCCTCCCTCATTGTCCCATTATCCCCCTCCAACAACAGGCCAATTTGTCCCTTCAGCGTGGCCCCCGCCTCCCCTCCTGCTACGTTATTTACCCCCTCTTCTGCACTTCAATGGCAGGTACTGATTAGGGAACTTCCACGACCTCTTCGCTATTCCTCAAAAATCCCTCCTCCCTTTTCCCAGCAACCTTTAATCTGATTACAGGCTTTCTGCAGCTTTTCAAAGGAGGCCAGTCCCCCGAGGACAATAGCAGACCAAGTGGTTTCACAAACACTCTCCCCAGGGTCATATGATTCACAAGAGGAGCTGCGTCCACTCTCCTCGGCATCAGGTCGCAGCGAGGCCCGTCTGCACAGTGATTTAAGAGAAACATCTCGGTTACAGTGGGCCTGCCGTTCACCGGTCGGATCTGTCATCAAGAAATCACAGGAAACGTTTCTGAGAAGACTGGTTCCAACTCTCTATCTGTCCTTGTTTTACAGACCCGAGGACACCGACTGATTTGTAGCCTTATAGAGAGAGCAAACAAATATTTTGACACAACTGAGTCGAATTTTGATGGGTCAAGATAATACATACATACATAATCAATGCATGTGTGTTCATATGAATCATTGACAATATAACGTACAGACGATCAGAACGCATACAAAAACAGTTAATAGTTGGTTGTTAGTTAACAGTTAGTAGCCGTTATTAGATAGTTAATAATGAGTAAGTTGATAGCTAGCTTAAGGTTATGGTTTGGTTAGTTTGCTAGTTAGTTAAAAGTTATTAGTGAGTTTGTTAATAGTTAGTTAATCGCTAGTTAATTTAGTTAAAAGTGAGTTTATATGAAGCTAATAGTTAATATTCAGTAAATAAGCTAAGTGAAGGAACTTCAGCGTCTAAAACTAAGAACACGCTTTTAAAGCTGCCGTAGAGGTAATGAAAACGATCCATGTTGGTTTTTTACAGGCGTGACCAGAGAGGGCGGAGCTACATTAGACGACCAAAATGTTTCACGTATCGTTCATCAACTGTGAAAGCGTTAAAGTTCTTAGACTAAAACATGCATAATATCGTGGTAGCAACCTGTCAGTCACATCTTAATGACCTCTATACAATCAGACTTTTACAACCAGGAGGCGCCCCCTGTTGGCCATTTGTAGAATGCAAGTTTAAAGCCCAAGTTATGCTTCCGCGTCGACACAACGCAAGGGGGCTTGCGGACCCCTTACGTCCTTGCGGACTCCCCTTACGTCCAACGCAAGGGCCTGACGTGTACCTCCCAAAAATCCTAGACGCGCGTTGAGGCGACGCAACACCAACGCAGTGGCATTGGCTGTGATTGGTCCGCTAATCCGGTTTCCACTCATAAACACCGCCATTTAAACTTTTAAAAGGATACTTTTATTGTTTTCACCTTGTTTTATTGTTTGCACCTTGTCGCTTTTGCACAAAGAAATAAAACACCAAGTTCTGCAAAATAGTGGATGTTTAAAGCCGGAAAGTAAACAAATAGGCTATAACGAGGCTAACGAAGATATACGTCAAGAGTCTCGGTCGGTCGGTCAGTCTTTACAAAAAACATAGCGCCCTCTACCGGTGTGGCATTGAATTGCATTTCGACACGTAAACCCAACGCAGAACCATCACGGTCTCCAAGCAACTGCGTGGCCGTTGCGTGATCACTACGCGGAAGCATAACCGAGCCTTAAGGCACTTCACGTGTTGGAGCCGGGTCTTGCTGTCTGACATGATGACACCATGTCATTGCCGTGACAACGCAGACTCAGTTTGACCCCAGCAGTGTTTTAAAGGATAAACCCTCGGTTTCCCTGTTTAAAGCCCATCAGGCCTTTTAAAGACCTCTTCACTCAATAAAGGTTTAACCACCAATCAGCCAACCTGACAACGCCATCACAAAGCACATATGCAGCCAGTGTATTTAGAGTTCATGAATGTCACCATGAATGGTCAGGAAATGACCCTGTTGACTGGTGTGGCCTCATTACCATCAGAATAAAGGGAGCAGGGCCGACCTGATGGCCTGAAGGAGCCGGACATCCACTGGATGGTGGTTTAATTCTGTTGGATTCTCCACACTTGGACCTTCAATCAATCCTAAATCAAGTCATAGAACGCTTTTATAGATTCATTTCCACAATTAACTTTAACCTGATCCTGCATGAGAGTCACAAGAAACTGCATTGGAAATTCAAAATGCACACAAACGTATGTAAATCTAGTCACCGAAGTTTTTACCATTTACTACAATCAGCTGAAGAGAAACATTCAATCTTACTGCTGAAACTAAATATATGTGTCATAGCTGTTAGGCTGACACCTCCTCATCCTAAAAGGTCTTCTGGACATATCACACACAATAATATACACATCAGAGAAGAATATTGATAAAACATGTTTACCTCATACCTCATGCCTTCACCCAATGTCAGCTGATGGATGTTTATCTCGTACCTCTACCTCGTGGAGCAATACAGGAATTGTAATTAACCCTTAAGAGTTCCTGGGGACATTTTGTGCCATTCTGTTTTTTATTTTCATGCCATTTTGTCTGTTTTAAATTAATATAGCTCACATTTTCCAGAAGATATTCATTTTTGAAACATTTTGGAATTTTCATCTCAGTTTGTTAAATTAGCCTAAAATGGCTACGCTACACAAAAACCGACACATTTGTTCCTAGGGACAAAAAATGTCCCATTGAAAACCATTGAAAATGGCTTTTTTCATCCCACATTTATCTCAACATAACTAATGCATTCCTTTATGTTACTATTTCCTTTTGGACTACTGGCTTTTCATTTAACAGTTTTATATATGTCCACCAGGTGGCGCTACTTTTTCCCCATTTCAAGCATGTCTCAAAATGTCACTCTTTTTACTGTTTTCTGCAAGCGGCCTTGCTACTAAAATGACAAGTGTGTGTCATCTTTGATGTTGGATAATGGTGTGTGAGTGTGTGTGTGTGTGCGTGTGTGTGTGTGTGTGTGTGTGCGTGCGAGTTTGTGTCCGTCTTCATACATGTTTTTCTCTTTGAAGCCACACTCTGCGTTCGAAACTAATTAAATGATAAAAACAATGAGTAGCACAAGAACTAAAACAAAATTGGTTCTCACTCAGGTTGTTTATGCAGGTGCACTGCAGCCATTGTCAAAAGTATGAGCAGTAGTGCAGGAGTAGTCATTTTGGAGATGGCAGACAGACATTACAGCACACAGGAGGCTCTGGACATTATCATGCACGCCGAGTACAAGGATGGCTCCTCATCCTCCTCCGAGGACTCTGAGGCTGACATGGAGGAGGCCTCAGATGTAGAAGACCAGCTGGAGTCCAACTCCGACTCATCGGAAGACTCATCGGAAGAATCATCGGAAGATAAGAGTGGATGGGAGATGGATGAAGTTGGGGCAGGATGGACTTCAAAAACTGGAAGAATTATTTGGTCTCCAACGAACTCTGCGATGCTCCGCTACTTCTGCTACATCCCAGCAGTTTGGTCCCAGGACTGACACAGTGGCCGGGTCAGTGATTCTGGCGGTGGCATAGTTTTAAACTGCTGCTGACAGAGGAAATCCTGCAGCATATTGTTGACCTGACAAACCAACATGGGAGAGGCTCAATCCGAGACTGGCGAGATGTTTACCTGGTGGAACTGCAGGTTTATGTGGGGCTGCTCATTTTGGCAGGTGTTTACCGGTCAAAAAATGAATAATTGACCCACCTCAGGGCCTAATAATAATAATAGTAATCAATTACTATCCATCCATCCATCCATTGTCTACCGCTTATCCTGTATTCAGGGTCAAGGGGGGCTGGAGCCGATCCCAGCTGTCACTGGGCGAAGGCAGGGTTCACCCTGGACAGGACGCCAGTCTATCACAGGGCCGACATGTAGAGACAAACAACCATTCACACTCACATTCACACCTACGGGCAATTTAGAGTCACCAATTAACCTATCCCCATCCTGCATGTCTTTGGACTGTGGGAGGAAGCCGGAGAACCAGGAGAGAACCCACGCTTACACAGGGAGAACATGCAAACTCCACACAGAAGGAACCCGGGGGAGACCCGGGAATCGAACCCAGGGCCCTCTTGCTGTGAGGAGAGAGTGCTACCCACTACACCAACGTGCAGCCCTAATCAATTACTACTTGAAATTAATTTTATTTTTATGGAAATGATTTTACTTTTTTTCTATAAAAATGGGGAGTTATGTAAACATATTGACCTTTAAAGGGTTAAAATTCTTAAAATATAATTAATATTTGGTATGTATATTTCAGGCTCAAGTAGTTTTATAAGACTGACTTGTTTAAAATGGAAAAAATATTAATTTAGCATATTTTTACAGCCCTTTTTGGGAAGGTGACATTTTCTGTACTTAGGGACACGAGTGTAAGTTTTTCTTTTAAATCTGACACTGTAGGAAAAATAACAATGCATCAAAATCAATGTTGCTGCCAATCATTGGCCCATCTCAGGGCCTAATAATAATACTAATCAATTACTACTTGAAATTTATTTTATGGAAATTATTTTACTTTTTTTGTTTTTTTCCCCCGATAAAAACGGGGAGTTATGTAAATGTATTGGCCTTTAAAGGGTTAAAATCCTCAAAATATAATTAATATTTGGTATGTATATTTCAGGCTGAAGTAGTTTTATAAGACTGACTTGTTTAAAATGGAAAAAATATTAATTTAGCATGTTTTTACAGCACTTTTTGGGAAGGTGACATGTTCTGTACTTAGGGACACGAGTGTAAGTTTTTTTTAAATCTGACACTGTAGAAAAAAAAACAATGCATGAAAGTTGATGTTGCTGCCAATCATTTACCAATCTCAGGGCCTCATAATGATACTAATCAATTACTACTTGGAATTTATTTTATAGAAATTATTTTAGTTTTTGTGTTTTTTTCCATAAACAAACTGTGAAGTTATGTAAACATATTGGCCTTTAAAGGGTTAAAATCCTCAAAATATAATTAATATTTGGTATGTATATTTCAGGCTGAAGTAGATTTATAAGACTGACTCGTTTAAAGTGGAAAAAAATATTAATTTAGCATGTTTTTACAGCACTTTTTGGGAAGGTGACATTTTTTGTACTTAGGGACATGAGTGTAAGTTTTTTTAAGGAACTCTTAAGGGTTAAGAGAAGAATATTTCAAACGGGTGATATTTATTTGACATCTGAGGGATGAAGAAGGCCTCTTTTGATATCATAAAGATCTGCTTAAATAATGAGATAATAGCCTTTTGAAAACATGCTTATGAAAACTATACCATACAAATGTATTGCTGTGTGGAAGCTAGGAATAGGTTACGACATTCAATTAAAGATTCAGCTTCCTAATTTTGGAGTAAGATGATTGGTTGAGGTGAAATTTTCAAAAATGGAAATAATATAAATATAGGATTGCTAGAATATTTACAATATTCAAGTGCAAGTGTGACCTTGTTGTTCTGCCTTCAGATCAGTTTATTGTGTGACAACAGGATGGACACAAAACCACAGCTGCTCGGCCTGAATGGAAAGCTGCTTTTGTGTTTTACTGTTATATTGTATAAAAAAAAGGGTAAAAAGACATGAAATGAAAACATGTTCTAAGCAATAGTGAGTTGATACCAACCAATGCAATAATTTTTTTATGACAATATTCAATAATAGCTCATTTTACACTACCATACAAAAGCTCAAGTTTACAAATGTATAACTCCAAATTTAGGCTTTGCTGCCACCTTGTGGCGAGAACAGCATAAAGCAGACATGTCGGCAGCCTTAAATAACTTCTGCCAGATGTGTGATAAGTAGGTATACCAGGTATTGGCAATTATAGAATATTTACACAGATATGTACTCACAGTTTTTACTGTAAAATATATTTTTATAATTGGACGCAAAGGCTGCCCCCTACAGGAGGAAAGGAAGGATATGATGAAATGATGATCAGCACCTGTGACGACAATGCATATATATATACTGTATATATATATATATATATATATATATATATATATATATATATATATATATATACTGTATATATATTATATTATATATAATGCATTGTAATCATATGTGCTTGTAAAATGGTAGCCATACAATTGTGAATACATATCATAACTTTATTGTTTGATTCCAGTTACATGTGATTTATGAATGTGTATATCTGAAACGATCAAATGTCATTAATATAACAAGCAGATTGTCACATACAATCACATAAAGTGTATTGGAGGTAGACTAAAATGCAAACAACGCAAACAAATCATTAGAAATTATCATCATTACAGTAGTTACACAGTAGTTAGTTAAGTATTGCAGCTTAAATATGCAATAAAGAAATAGTAAGTGAAAAAACAATATTTACAAGCAGCTTTTAAGGCCTATACATTATTCTAAAGAAATAATATGATATATAACAAAAAAATAATTTGGCTGCAAACCTTATTGTTAACTAAATGTCTTCATTTTTCCGGGCATGCACAACGAAAGAAGCTGTTTAGCAACAGACTCTTGGTTTATGATATATAAAATAATAACTATATTAATTACAATATTCAACAGTCAATGTTAAAAGTCATGACATAAAAGCTGTCTATGGTCATAAAAAGGTAAAAAGATGCAGAACGTCTCTCAGTTCTTCACATAAAAGTGCTTCCCATCATCCTTCTTGGATGGAGAACTAAGCATCTGCAAAATGTACAAAATTTACTTCCAGAATAGTACCAATATCGGCCTGTTAATTATCTATTTGGTCACCAAATCATTTTGGTTCCTGCGTGTCCTTCTCTTGTTGTAATGAGCATTTTCATGGTGGTTCCTTCATAAATGAGTGCCGTTTCACAGCTCTATCAAGTTCAAAGTGATATGAAGGAGGCTGATCCGTCTAACTTTGCTCCACGGAGAAATTTGACTCGGATCTGTTGGGCAAAAAGAAGAATTTCACACTTAATGAGATTTCAAGGGAGCAAGGAGGAAATGAGTGCATGTTATTGTGACAGAGCTTACATGTCTTGGTGCTTGTGTATCATGTGGTTGTTGTACTCCAAGATGGGAGGGATGGTCTCCTCATCCTCAGGAACCTGGACCGACACATGGGATCACACCGTGAGTTAGAAATTAATGTGAGCCATTTTAGAATTCAGGGTTTTCTCTCAAAAAGGGGGAAGACCGCCATCTAGTGGTAGAAAAGCACTCTCACCTCCCAGTAAACTTCATCGTCCATGCAGTTGTCATCAGCAGGGTCGCCCCAGATAGGCAACCTCAGAACGAGACCTTTGAAAAGCAAAAGTACATGAGGCAAGACTCATTTCAGTTTTAACTTATTTCTTCTGCAAGTTTAAACATATTTTGCACTTAAAAGAATAAAAGTGATTAGATCTTTAACCTTGGGTAATAATCCCAGAAAATGTTGACTAATCCTGGACTGCTTTAAAAGCACTTTAGAATGAAAGGAATCCTTTTGAATCCGAAATGTTTACTACCTTAAATGAACAGTTACTGTTGTAAGTGACAGTATTTCTCATTTTTGAGATTTTCCTATATATTTTTTGCTTGAAGCAGGTTCCTTTAAACACGGCATGTAGAGTTATTTAAAGCAAATTGTAAAGTACCTCACAATAAATAACATAATACTTGACTAATGGACTGCTTTATATGGAAACATAACTTTGACTGACAGCAGTACACAACACATTTGACCAACTCACCGACAAGCGCTCCTCCAACAACTCCAAACGCTATAGCAACGCAGCAGCCAGCAGCCTGGAAGCCTCCCTGCGTTAATACAGATCTGTCTGCGAAATCACCTTCAAAGTCAAACGTCTCGATCAACCTGGGAAGAAAAATGTACTTTTTAATCAAAGAAATGTGACAGTGTTTGATTGACATAACAAGACAAAGACAACGGCTCCTCCCATGTGTATCCATGTAACTTTAATCAACAAACAACTTACAAGTGTTCTGAAATTCCAGTTATATCTGTTTGTGTGTGTGTGTGTGTGTGTGTGTGGGTGTGTATCAGTCACTCACCCCTGTTGGCCATAGACCTCTTCCGTAGCAGCTGCAGCAACAATGGCGCCTATAAAGCCCCCGAGCATCCCTGGCAAGGCGTGCAGGTTGTGGACGCCGCATGTATCCTGGAGCTTGAGGTATTTCTCCAAGAAGGGCTGAAGATGAAAAAAAAACAAACAGTTTATTCTAATCTATGAGGAGGAGCTCAGCCATGTTTTAAAGTCCATTCAGTTCAGGCAAAAAGTCGAGGACACCCGTAGTTTTTTCTTCAAAGTTTATACAATTCTATTTATTATATATGTGTGTTTTTTATAATTTGTATATTTCCATCCCATGGACTAAATGCATTTTGAAATCTTCTAAAATTGTGAAATATCTTATTGCGAAATAATATAATTGTTGCATTAAGCACAACATGTTTTAGGGTGTGTCTCAACGTCACCTTGCATTAACTCGCTGGACAATTTCCATCAAACATAAAAAAGTACTCAATGTTTCTCAATAAATGAGTCATCACTACACAACCCACTACTGGTTTCACTCTTCATGCTGGTTGTTATAGTTTTAATTCCCCGTTCCAACGCTCCACCTCCTGTTCCTCAGTCTGCAGACTCACCGTGATAAACACGTAGCCAAAGGTGGAGATGATGCCGCAGGAGAAACCCACGATGAGTGAACCATAAGGAGTGATCATGAACTCTGCGGCGGTTCCCATGGCAACGCCACCCGCCAGAGTGGCATTCTGGATGTGCACCTGTCAGGTACATGAGTGGGTAAAGTGTCAGTGGTGAGGAGACACACACATTGGCTGGATTGAGGACGCGTCGTTGTTCTCACCATATCCAGCTTCCCTCTCTTCTGAGACATGCTGGAGATGGCCACCGTGGTGAGCACGGAGGAGGCGAGGGCCAGGTAAGTGTTGATGGCCGTCCTGTGCTGACCGGAGCCGTGGTCCGTGATGGCCGAGTTGAAACTGGGCCAGAACATCCAGAGGAACAGCGTCCCTGTGAGGTGGGAGGAAGTCCATCAAACAACTGAACCATGTTTCATATTTGATTTGCAGACTGAGCTGCGTCCTGCAGAAAACTCACCGATCATGGCGAACACATCGGAGTGGTAGACGGATCCATTGAGGCGCTTGCTTTGGTGCAGGTTTGGTCGGTAGAGGACCCAGGAGATGGCCAGACCGTAGTACCCTCCGAAGGCGTGAATGACCATGGAGCCTCCAGCATCTCGGCACTGTTAAAATAAGCAGAACGTTTGATGGGAAGTTCTCACTGCGTCTCCTGTGGGATGACTGTGTTCGGACTCACATGAAGGAGACTGAGGATGATGAATTCCTCCACAGCAAACAGTGTGACGCCAAACAAGGTGAGAACCAGCAGCTGGACGGGGCTCACTTTCCCCAGGAGGGCGCCGTACGCAATCAGAGAGCTGGCCACGCAGAAGTCGGCGTTGATCAGACTGAGGTGTGGGGGAAGGGAAGCAAAGTTAAATGTTTGGGAACTTTAACGCTCAAACTTGCAAATCTGCATAGCTGTTTGTTCAGTTGGTGGCCAGTGAGGTTTTATTTTGTTATGACAGGAATGAAGGTTTTGCCTCAGGCACACCTCCTACCTAACAATTACACTTCCACCTGACTTCAGCTGTGACAAACAAGGTGTCAAGACAAGACCAGGATTCTTGAGAGACTCTTGAAAGGTGTGTTTCCTAACCCAACTGTGCACACAGCTGCATTTTCTAAATGATGACGGTGCATAGAAAGCTGTTAGGTGTACCTCTCTACACCGATATAGATCTTCCCGGTGTTGGGGTCCAGGGAGTGGAACCAGCCTTGCATGAGCAGAGCCCACTGCACGCCAAAGGCGGCCACCAGGAAGTTGAAGCCCACGCCGCCGAAGCTGTAGCGTTTCAGAAAGGTCATGAGGAAACCGAATCCAACAAAGATCATGACGTGGACGTCCTGGAAGCCTGGAGGGAGGGGAAACATCAAAATGTCTTCCTTCTTTTCCACTTCTGCTTCACATGAATCAGCATAGGGTAATTTCAAATCATATAAAAGAAGAAGAATAACATTGGACCTTACTATTAATCGATTTGTAATGAATGCCTGTATGTTGAGGTCGTATCTGTGACCGTCTTTAAGATATAATTGCAGATGACTATGCTACAACACAATGGCAATATAAGTGGTGGCAATTACCACAGTTTGACATGTCATATGAGTGACATTAGGATTAAAAGGCCACAATCTGGCGTTAAACTGCAGAAAAAAAAATATATATATATATTAAAAAAAACATGCAAGGGGAGTGAATCATTGTACTTACTGGGATATCTGAAGTAGAAGTCATTTTCAATATCACTGGTGATGTTTTCATGTTCCTTGAGCTTTATCCATCTCTTTACGTCGGATTCGTCGTCATACCGTATGAAAACTCCAAACAACACGATCATAGCGATCTGCCAGACGAAGCAGACAGCTGGCAGACTCACACGGACGTTGGTGTTCTTCTGCCGGCAGAAAAAGCCCTTCAGGATGTCCAGACAGTTCCCCATGTTGAAAACTCAGGTGATGCTCTGAATACTCCTCATCCAAGGCCCCTGATCTGCTGTGACTTTCTGCCGTTTCTTAGCAGATTTATATACAAATTTGAGCATGCGGTCCTATGGAAGGGGTGTGCTCCAATTATCCACTCATACACAGGGGGTGGATACATCTCAGCAGGTGAACCACTCCTTACTGCTCACCTTTTTTTTTACAGCCGGACACAAAGCTGAGAGTCTAATTTTAGAACAGACACCATGAGGACATAATGTAATCACTATTGCACCACTGTCCGATTACCATTAATACAACTGAGGTTTATGATTTGCATGCACCTGTAATAGTCTATTAAAATGTTCTTTGATGTTTCTTTGTCATGTTCGTTGGGTTACAGGTGTGTTTGTTAAGAGACCACAATTCTTTAATTGATGATAAATTTCCTATTTCCTCCTATTTTTTTTTTTATTTCACGTGTTTCTAACAGTTTTTATTTCCTGGGTTATTTTCTATTCAAATGAAAAGAAAAGACGTGAGAACATAAGTGAAGTTTCTGTGTGAGTGAATCAACCTTGGTACTCAAAGTGACCTTTATGTTACACAAACAGGGGCGTGCACCGTTTGTGTAACATAACGCTCTTCAGAAACAGCATCCAGCATCTGAAAGTGCTGCAAAAAGACTGGGAAGCACTGTTCCCTCCGCTGATGGTTTTAGAGGGCGAGCCGTCTGCCCTGTGGGAGATTTAGAGGCCTCGGGTGAACATACCTGTCAGTCAAGATACCATCAACACAGTTGAAACCAAGTAGGACCGTATTACTTTGAACGGGTGACTGGAGGACTGGGTGGACTTGTTTAAGGACCCATTAAGGACTGGGGGATCCACCACTGATACGAGAGGAGAGGAATATCAGAATGACCAAAAACAATAGTCACATTTATAATGAGGGCTTCCAGCGTGCCCTTTGGTTATTTGTTTTCTCCTCCTCCTACTCGTGTCCTGTGTTCTGTTTGTTTTTTACAGTCGTGATGTGTATCTAACAGACAATATTCCAGTTCAGGGCCCCGTCATGAACCTCAGACATGAGGAACATTCCGGATGCCTGCATTCCTTTTTCGTCTCATTATGTGACACACGAGGCAACGTCGCACACGTGATTCTCCTCTCTGGTCACATTACCAACGTTGATTTTCAGAATTCAGCACAACTCTACTTTCATACGCAGCGTCTCGGATTCGTGTGTATTCCCAAATATCACGTGTGATGGTCGCAGGGTGCAGCAGGCTGAACAAGCCAAAAACACACCACAGACTGAGTCAATTATTTCCCCGATATTACACTATTAGTCATAAATGGTGTCTACAGAGTGAGTTTATTCATGCTTCCATGGAAGAGTGGTTTATTACAGACACCCCTCTTATTATTATTATTTTTAATACTACTACTACTAACCTGAGCGTAACAGTTCACCTGTAGAACCGGCTGACGACGACACACCGTCACTCAGAATACAGTGGAAGGAAAACAGGAAGACACTTTTCAGCTTCACAGTTTACTGTAATACTGTAATAATTATTGTTATTTTATAACAAACCATTTTTTAGACAAACAAGAAGGAATGAAAATCAGCAGTTTGTTTCAGTAGATATTTATTTTTATATATATTTTATTTGATATTTATCGTCATTAATGTTGACAACAACAGCATCTTCCTCCTGTTGGGCCTTTGGGTCCTAAATGTAACCCCCTCCACCAACCTGTCTCCCTTCACCAACCTGTCTCCCTGCCACTCTTCTCCCTCCACCAACCTGTCTCCCTTCACCAACCTGTCTCCCTGCCACTCTTCTCCCTCCACCAACCTGTCTCCCTGCCACTCTTCTCCCTCCACCAACCTGTCTCCCTCCACCAACCTGTCTCCCTGCCACTCTTCTCCCTCCACCAACCTGTCTGCCTGCCACTCTTCTCCCTCTACCAACCTGTCTGCCTGCCACTCTTCTCCCTCCACCAACCTGTCTCCCTCCACCAACCTGTCTCCCTGCCACACTTCTCCCTCCACCAACCTGTCCCCCTCACCAACCTGTCTCCCTGCCACTCTTCTCCCTCCACCAACCTGTCTCCCTGCCACTCTTCTCCCTCCACCAACCTGTCTGCCTGCCACTCTTCTCCCTCCACCAACCTGTCTCCCTGCCACTCTTCTCCCTCCACCAACCTGTCTCCCTGCCACTCTTCTCCCTCCACCAACCTGTCTGCCTGCCACTCTTCTCTCTCCACCAACCTGTCTGCCTGCCACTCTTCTCCCTCCACCAACCTGTCTGCCTGCCACTCTTCTCCCTCCACCAACCTGTCTCCCTGCCACTCTTCTCCCTCCACCAACCTGTCTCCCTGCCACTCTTCTCTCTCCACCAACCTGTCTGCCTGCCACTCTTCTCCGTCCACCAACCTGTCTCCCTGTCTCTCTTCTCCCTCCACCAACCTGTCTCCCTCCACCAACCTGTCTCCCTGCCACTCTTCTCCCTCCACCAACCTGTCTTTGCTGGTCTTTGGTTCCTAAAGAAGTCTCTTTCTCTATATCTATGAATGATCACTAACTCGTCTAAAACCAGACACTTGCTGAGGCGTTCAGCTGAAAGTACAACCATCAGTGTTTGAAAATCATCCCGTTGTTAATGTGAGGTTTACAGTTTTGGCAGCGGTGTGTTTAGAAACAAAGGTCTGTAAATCCAGTGCACTGCGGTTCAGGGTGTGGTTTAAAGCCAGGAGAGTCTGGTCCACATGACCTGCTGCTGTGCAGATTGTGGTTAGAGTTGTGCACGTAGCTGCAGCTGTGACTGCTGTCGTTTGGCATCAAAGAAAAGTTGTAAGCTTTAAAATATCTGATGTCACTTATTATATGTGCTGCATTAAAGTTTCACTAAATCATCTCATATGAGTCTATGTTTTTGCATTTTGCACACATTGTAAATTCTTTTTTAAATGCACAGACAGACACACACAAATTCATAAAACACCATTCAAATTAAAGTTGCTGGTGGAAATGACAGAAGCAAGGGCCCACATGCTGTTGAGAGCAGTGATGTGGTTGTTTGTGTCCATTGTTGCTCAGAGTCACCTGCGTGTCCGAGTGAGGCACGAGACTTGCATGTGCATGAACGTGGAGTCTCATGATGGACCATGTGAGAGATAAAGATGTTGTATGACAAAGAGGACGCGTGTCTGCCGGATATCTGGGTGTCCGATCGCCTTCGGAGTGTCACTCAGGAACAGCCGACTGCCTGACGCTCTCGTATCTGTGGCATCAGAATGTGCTGTTCTGTTCTAGGAAATTCTTCTCTGCTGTGTCACTCTGCAGATGGATCATATATAAAAGTGCTAAATGCATATTATTTGTCCCGTGGTTTCCCTTTAGGTGAGGCCTGAAGGGACGCCACAGAAGGCTACATTACCTTCTAGTCAAGGCTGAAGCAGAGAATAAGATATCTGAATAGCTACAGTGCCCTGATCTGTGTCTGACTCGCCTGTAGATTGACAGGTGCTCACAATCTCTCCGGCAGCATCATTCCAGGGCTCCGTGTGTCTAAAGCAGAGCATACCACACCATGTGACAGGAACATCGCTGAAATGCCTCCGCCAGATTAGATCTGAAGATCCCTCCATCGGTCACGTGTTCGGCCGCTCCAGGGCGGAGATGCTTTAAGACCACAATGAATCAATAAAGTTCAATGGTCAACATTTAAGCTGCCTCCACTCTTTAATAATGATTAATGTAGATTTTTGAAAAGTAAACAGGATGATAACTATGCAGCTTTGGTCCGTGACAGAAGCTATGATTTGCTTTGGGCTTCCTGCAGTGTAAACAGCATCGTGTGTGTGAAGCTTTGATATGGTTCCCGTCGTCCGATGAAGCAAACCGATCCCTGATAACATGACGAGATGATCTGGGTTGAACTGTCTTGTCAAAACTCATCACAGGATCATTTGGCAGTAACTCTGATTCTGTGATATCAGAAAAAAGTCCTCTGCTCCATGACTACGCAAACAACACCACACATTTCTTTCTGCTTCTTCTTCTTCTCGAAAAAAAGGATTCAAATCAAATTTAAAAAAAGAAATAATCATATTTGTACATATTTGTATAATTGACTTAATTTTGCTTGTTAAATGGCATTTAAGCATTAAATACATTTCAGAGGAAAATAACAAAATGGCTCAACGGGGCCAAAATACCAGCAGTGTATAAGTCATTTTAATCTGGATCCCTGAAGACAGGGTGTTGTCATGTTAATTGGCCTGTAAGAACAAATGGCTAAAACCAGCTCCAGGGGAATTGTGACAATCAGCTTAAATGAAATGGGAACAGAAATGACCATTCCGGCTTTTTTTTTTCTAACAGTCTGCACAGCAGCAGTTCACGTGAACCAAACTCCTTTTTCATCGTTTGAACACAGTTTTCAAAACTCTCCACACTTCTCTCCTGGCTTTAAACCACACCCTGAACCGCAGTGCACTGGATTTACAGACCTTTGTTTCTAAACACACCGCTGCCAAAACTGTAAACCTCACATTAACAACGGGACGACTTTCAAACACTGATGGTTGTACTTTCAGCTGAACGCCTCAGCAAGTGTCTGGTTTTAGACGAGTTAGTGATCATACATAGATATAGAGAAAGAGACTTCTTTAGGAACCAAAGACCAGCAAAGACAGGTTGGTGGAGGGAGACAGGTTGGTGGAGGGAGACAGGTTGGTGGAGGGAGAAGAGTGGCAGGCAGACAGGTTGGTGGAGAGAGAAGGGTGGCAGGCAGACAGGTTGGTGGAGAGAGAAGAGTGGCAGGCAGACAGGTTGGTGGGGGGAGAAGAGTGGCAGGGAGACAGGTTGGTGGAGGGAGAAGAGAGACAGGGAGACAGGTTGGTGGAGAGAGAAGAGTGGCAGGGAGACAGGTTGGTGGAGAGAGAAGAGTGGCAGGGAGACAGGTTGGTGGAGGGAGAAGAGAGACAGGGAGACAGGTTGGTGGAGGGAGACAGGCTGGTGGAGGGAGACAGGTTGGTGGAGGGAGAAGATGGCAGGGAGACAGGTTGGTGGATGGAGAAGAGAGGCAGGGAGACAGGTAGGTGGAGGGAGACAGGTTGGTGGAGGGAGAAGAGAGACAGGGAGACAGGTTGGTGGAGGTAGACAGGTTGGTGGAGGGAGAAGATGGCAGGGAGACAGGTTGGTGGAGGTAGACAGGTTGGTGGAGGGAGAAGATGGCAGGGAGACAGGTTGGTGGAGGGAGAAGAGTGGCAGGGAGACAGGCTGGTGGATGGAGAAGAGAGGCAGGGAGACAGGTTGGTGGAGGGAGAAGAGAGGCAGGGAGACAGGTTGGTGGAGGTAGACAGGTTGGTGGAGGGAGAAGATGGCAGGGAGACAGGTTGGTGGAGGGAGAAGAGTGGCAGGGAGACAGGTTGGTGGAGGGAGAAGAGAGGCAGGGAGACAGGTTGGTGGAGGTAGACAGGTTGGTGGAGGGAGAAGATGGCAGGGAGACAGGTTGGTGGAGGGAGAAGAGTGGCAGGGAGACAGGCTGGTGGATGGAGAAGAGAGGCAGGGAGACAGGTTGGTGGAGGGAGAAGAGAGGCAGGGAGACAGGTTGGTGGAGGGAGAAGAGTGGCAGGGAGACAGGTTGGTGGAGGGAGACAGGTTGGTGGAGGGAGACAGGTGGGTGGAGGGAGACAGGTTGGTGGAGGGAGAAGAGTGGCAGGGAGACAGGTTGGTGGAGGTAGACAGGTTGGTGGAGGGAGACAGGTGGGTGGAGGGAGACAGGTTGGTGGAGGGAAAAGAGTGGCAGGGAGACAGGTTGGTGGAGGGAGACAGGTTGGTGGAAGGAGAAGAGAGACAGGGAGACAGGTTGGTGGAAGGAGAAGAGAGACAGGGAGACAGGTTGGTGGAGGTAGACAGGTTGGTGAAGGGAGAAGAGAGACAGGCTGGTGGAGGGAGAAGAGAGGCAGGGAGACAGGTTGGTGGAGGTAGACAGGTTGGTGGAGGGAGAAGATGGCAGGGAGACAGGTTGGTGGAGGGAGAAGAGTGGCAGGGAGACAGGTTGGTGGAGGGAGAAGAGAGGCAGGGAGACAGGTTGGTGGAGGTAGACAGGTTGGTGGAGGGAGAAGATGGCAGGGAGACAGGTTGGTGGAGGGAGAAGAGTGGCAGGGAGACAGGTTGGTGGAGGGAGAAGAGAGGCAGGGAGACAGGTTGGTGGAGG
The DNA here is from genome assembly GCA_029853015.1 of Chelidonichthys spinosus. Taxonomy (NCBI): domain Eukaryota; kingdom Metazoa; phylum Chordata; class Actinopteri; order Perciformes; family Triglidae; genus Chelidonichthys; species Chelidonichthys spinosus. The sequence continues at coordinate 1,853,301 of CM056821.1, read as the reverse complement.
GAGAAGAGTGGCAGGGAGACAGGTTGGTGGAGGGAGAAGAGTGGCAGGGAGACAGGTTGGTGGAGGGAGACAGGTTGGTGGAGGGAGACAGGTGGGTGGAGGGAGACAGGTTGGTGGAGTGGAGAAGAGTGGCAGGGAGACAGGTTGGTGGAGGTAGATTCAGGTTGGTGGAGGGAGACTTAGTGTGTGGTGGAGGGAGACAGGTTGGTGGAGGGAAAAGAGTGGCAGGGAGACAGGTTGGTGGAGGGAGACAGGTTGGTGGAAGGAGAAGAGAGACAGGGAGACAGGTTGGTGGAAGGAGAAGAGAGACAGGGAGACAGGTTGGTGGAGGTAGACAGGTTGGTGAAGGGAGAAGAGAGACAGGCTGGTGGAGGGAGACAGCCTGGTGGAGGGAGACAGGTTGGTGGAGGGAGAAGATGGCAGGGAGACAGGTTGGTGGAGGGAGAAGAGTGGCAGGGAGACAGGTTGGTGGAGGGAGAAGAGTGGCAGGGAGACAGGTTGGTGGAGGGAGACAGGTCGGTGGAGGGAGAAGAGTGGCAGGGAGACAGGTTGGTGGAGGGAGACAGGCTGGTGGAGGGAGACAGGTTGGTGGAGGGAGACAGGCTGGTGGAGGGAGACAGGTTGGTGGAGGGAGACAGGCTGGTGGAGGGAGACAGGTTGGTGGAGGGAGACAGGTTGGTGGAGGGAGACAGGTTGGTGGAGGGAGACAGGCTTCGTTAGCTGAGTTTCCGACACGTTTCATCCAGTTCTTCTTCTGCGTTCATGAGATTTCCAGTTTGAACGAACTTTAACCTTTTTGGAGAACAACGTTAACATAATGTTCTATTAGCTGCATGTTTGAACACATGGAAGCGTTGAATGAGCTGAAACACACGCGGGGACAATTGATTTAGAATCATGACCTACCATGTCTAAGTCATGATGTTGATTTCTTGACCTCTAAATAGATCTCATGATGTCATGACATCGTTTATTGAAGTACAGTCGTCCTCTCCACTTAACTCACTGATTTAACAACAAACATCAACAAAAATTAGTTTTACAGAATTATCAATCAATCAATCTAGCAAGATGAAGGAATCCATGAATAGATCGTCTGAATTAATCATGGAATCCATTTCTGTACTTTTTAGCTTTTTAATATTTTCCAACATGTCATCTGACTCCCTTTATTTCGTCCTCGTGCTGCAGCCACATTAAAGTATCAAACGCTAAAGTGCATGAAGCAAAGTGAAGATGAAAGCAAGCCGTAACATCCGGCGACGACTCAAAGCGACTGAACGTGCTCGACCGGTGAGGTGGTTTCAAAACGAGCACAGCAAGAAGTCCGCTGAGTAACAGCGCCACACCTTCCTCATCGGGGCTGTGAACGCTGTGACCCTGTGACCCTGAGTTTCTCCGACACAAATCTGAACCAACTCTGAAAAATAGTGCCGTCCTTTCCTCGTCAACCTAATCGATTAAAGTGATTCTAGCAGCTTTACGTCAGGAGAGGATTTACTTATATTTACCGTTTAATACGTGAAATATGATTAAAATCCTATGCCTTCGTCTACGTATTTGTGTAATATGCTTCATTTTCTTTCTTTTTGTGCCTGTGGGATTACACCGATATTAAAAATGATTATTTCTACTTCTACTTCCTGAACCACGGGAGGTCAACCTGTCGCCTGTACCGTAGGCAGCGTTGCTAACCGTTACAGAGTCATGCTGCACATTTAAAAATAAAGACTTATCATCTTTAGATCAATCGACTGTTTCATTCAGTTCTACATATTAAGTCAGGCAGTAAATGTCTGCCACGCCAACGGTCTCTACTTCGCTGCAGTTATGTTGCTCCGCCTTCTAAGGATGAGCTTGTTTTCTACATGAACACTAAGTAACATCTAATAACTCTCTCCCGGTTGCCATGGTGAATCGTTTTATCGGAGCTCCATTGATGATGGCTTTGTAGAGTCGGCAGAGTTTAAACCCTCAGAGTTGAACTCATTCAGAGCTGCTGTTCTGGGTTCAGGGTTAGGTTCAGAGTCGGTTGAGCCTGCTGTGTGGAATACCCTCCAGGTTATCAAGCCTACTGGGTGTGTTACTGCGTAGGACATCGTTGAATCGAAACACAGGTTTCTATTTGTCCATTTAGGAGTTGTTAATAAACTTCACTTATTTCCTGCTTGTAGTTGGAAAAAAAAAATAGTTTCAAAGCACCTCAGCACGTTCGTGTTTTCATTCTCTGTGGGATTAACCTCAAATTGATGTCGGTTTGAAATGTCTTGTCACTGAATATGAAAAGGATTATCCGTAGGAATGATACTAATGCATTTTATATGAGACTTAACCAATAGATAGATCGCATTGCAACTATTACGCTAATCTCCTGGCACACATTGTGCCGATGATATTCAGGGAGAGTCAGAGCACCTGCATCAGTGTTTCTAAAGAGATCATATCGTTCCGATGTTACCGCTCCATGACATAAACACCCACGCTGTCATCGTGATGAGACATGTCACCCAACAATGTCGCCCGACTGGTCTCGACAAACGCTCCAAGCACGAGGTTTCACGTGGTCCCCTTGTGGTTTTCATTTTCATGTAATAGTACAATAGCACGTACATCCAGCATCCACTGGGGAAAGTTGTTAAGTAGGTAGCTAGTTATTAAGTCTGGCAACACCAATGAGCTCAGCGACATTTTGACACATTTACCTCCAAACAATGTTTAAAAAAGTGGTGTGAATTTTTTACGTCACTTTTTGTTTTACCACATTTACAGCAATATTTGTGAACTTTGTCATATTTACTTTTCTTGTAAAAAAAAAAATATATATATTTAAATGTTAAATATAAATGCTAAATGTTAAATATAAATATTAAATCTAAATGTTAAATATTAAATATAAATGTTAAATATAAATCTAAATGCTAAATGTTAAATCTAAATGTTAAATCTAAATCTAAATGCTAAATATAAATATAAATGCTAAATGTTAAATATAAATATTAAATCTAAATGTTAAATATAAATGCTAAATATAAATATAAATGTTAAATATAAATCTAAATGCTAAATGTTAAATATAAATATTAAATCTAAATGTTAAATCTAAATCTAAATGCTAAATATAAATGCTAAATGTTAAATATAAATATTAAATCTAAATGTTAAATATAAATGCTAAATATAAATGCTAAATGTTAAATATAAATATTAAATCTAAATGTTAAATATAAATATTAAATCTAAATGTTAAATATAAATGCTAAATATAAATATAAATGCTAAATGTTAAATATAAATATTAAATCTAAATGTTAAATATAAATATTAAATCTAAATGTTAAATATAAATGCTAAATATAAATATAAATGCTAAATGTTAAATATAAATATTAAATCTAAATATTAAATATAAATATAAATGCTAAATATAAATATAAATATAAATGCTAAATGTTAAATATAAATATTAAATCTAAATGTTAAATCTAAATGTTAAATATTAAATCTAAATGTTATATATAAATATAAATGTAAAATATAAATATAAATGTTAAAAGTTAAAGTTAAATGTGCTTGATGAAACTAAATATTTAGCTAATGTGTGGATTCACACTGCGGATCAGCAGAAGTACCAAAATAAAAGCTCAATTCTGGAGGCCTGCACTAGGAAGCAGGATTTGGGCTGAGCAAGGTGACTTCAGGGTTAACTCTGGGTTTTCTGTCCTACGACGCTGGTTCATTTCTTACCGGGTACATCGCCATGGTAACCTCCTGATAAGAGATCAACGTGGGGAAAAGCAGCGCCTACCGACCAATCAGCTCTCTTGGAAAAAGGAGCTTTTGTAAAAGATCCTACTTATCACTTTGAATGATGTTTTTATATTTATCTTATTTGCTCCCGTTTTACAAGCGTAGCTTAGCAGGGCCACAGCACGGATTCAAACCCGGGACCGCTGCAGTACAACGGGAACCCCAGTACCACTGAGCTATCAGCACACTAAACTCATGGATGGAATCAGTCAGATAGTAGTGCTCTTATGATGGGGCAGTCATATTAAATGACTAATCACTTATGCCAGCTGTCCTCCTGATCAGTTATATTAAATGACTATTTATTAATGCCAGCTGTCCTTCCTGATCAGACATATTAAATGACTAATTATTAATGCCAGCTGTCCTTCCTTATCAGTCATATTAAATGACCAATTATTAATGCCAGCTGTCCTTCCTTATCAGTCATATTAAATGACTAATCACTTACGCCAGCTGTCCTTCCTGCATGTGGAAGCGTGTTGCTTTTTACCTGTATTATATCTTTTATTTCTTCGTGTTTCTTTTATGGTATTAAGATTATGGTTTGCTCCTCGTAGGTGAAATATGTCGCTCTGCTGCCTGAAGACTGATCCATGTTGGTAAAATGCTGCAAACCCCGCCTCTCTTATGTGCATAGCTGGATTGGGAAACCCTGTGTTGACTTGACGAGTTGCTAACCAGCGTCATGTGACCACTTTTCTCCGATTGCCTTTGTTCGGGTTACTTAAGCTGGATAACTGGAAGAAACCTGGTATGTTGAACTCTCTGAGTCGTAGAGGCCTCGGGGCTCGCACTCTGCAGCCGCCTTGATCCAGTGAGACTATCGTTGCCTACGTGTTCATGGCATCAGAGGGAAAACTAACCAGCATGCATTGTGCAGCGATCGCAGGTGATCGATTCTGCGCAGGAACGAGCTGGAACGAGCCTAATGACGGGTTTCTAGCACAAACCGAGTAATGATGTTCTAAAGAAGACGTGATTTTTTTCCCAGAGTCCCAGCCAAGAAAGAATTCCACCATGACGCGTAACAGGTTAAGGTCTGATTCAGTCTGCACCAGAGGCTGTAAAGCAACTTCCCTTTCAAAGAACTTGAGTCAAAAGAATTTGTCTGAGTCATAGATTAGCTATATAGCTTGTCTTTCTCTACCAGATGTCAGGGCCTCTGACATCACAGTCAAAGTGAACATTTTTGCCAATCAAATGAGGGTTATGTTCAAGGTTATCATGCTTTTCCATAATAATGAAAAACCAAAAATATAAGAAATATTAGGAAGTATCTGTAGCCTCACCCGGAGGGATCACAAAACACACAAGCTGCTGACTTTAGTAGTGTTTCCGCTGACAAGTGTCCAGATCAGACAACAGCATTTAGTCAACCATTAAATCACATTTATAAATCGTTGCAGAAAATTAAACCACAGGTTTTCAACAATGCATCCAACAAATATGAAAAGTCTTCCTGGTAAAACAGGCAGAAAATGAATGATGCAACAGTTGCATGCCTCTCATCACAGACAGTGTGTGCTAACCTGCTGCTGAATCACAGCTAAATGCAAAATATTAGCTAATGCTAGGCTAAATGGCTATTGACTTAAAGGAGAGAGAAACAACAACACATTAGTCCCGATGTCTGTGTTGGCAGGAGGATGTGTCAGTTGGACACGTCACTGTGTTTTCTCTGAGGAGAAACAAGGCTGTAACATGTTATGCTAATATTAACAACCTTCTGTTCTCAGGAGGAGAATGAAAAGCAAACACACGAGGCGAGAAGGGAAGGACTGACATTTCACAGGTTTTCAATTATTAAGTCTTGGAGATGTATTGTTGTTCAGGGGGACCGAGGGGGGAGAAGTGCAAAATTTAACAACACTAAATAAGTCCAATCAACAGGCTTGTATCACGTAATTTTGTTGCATATGGAACTGAGCTCGGATCGAAGCTTCCTAAAGGACGGCCGATCTCTGGGCTCGTACTGCCAGCAGCTGCTCATGATCCTGGAGACTTCCACCGGGCAGCCATGTGGAGCGGGCATACGGTACCCTGAAACACAGACGGTCCATACGTTACTCACACAACTCACTCACAAGTCACGTGACTCCTTCAAGACTCAATCAAGCTAACGATATAACCGCGCTCTGTTCTTAAACCTGTTAAATCCGTTCTTTTTTGTTGCTTAACTTGTGAAGACTGGACTTTATTATTTACACCGATCAAACGCCAGCACTTGAGAGCTCGGCAGTGAGAGCACACTGAACACCGTCTTCTCAACCATGTTGGACTCAGAAGAGGCAGAACCAAGCACCACGAAGAAGAAGGGATTTAAACATCGGGCTCATTTTGCCTGCTGAGTCAGTACCGTTCTCCACCTCGTCTCGCGTCTGCTGGTTGGTCATGGTCGTGTAGGGCGTCATTCCCATGGAGAACACCTCCCACAGAAGCACCCCAAAGCTCCAGACATCACTCTCAGTGGTATAACGACCTGAAATCACCATCAGGGGGCAGCAGAGGCACAGGCACATTCTTTAATTGACTGTTGGCAGAGATGGACAGGAGTGTATCTGGTTGCAGCCGTACCATAGTTCAGGGCCTCAGGAGCCGTCCATTTGACAGGGATCTGCCGGAGACCACCCTCCGCAGAGTAGACACCATCTTCCTGCTGACGGGACATCCCAAAATCACTGATCTTCACCACCTTGTGCTCTGCAACCAGACAGTTTCTAGCTGCAAGGTCCCTTTAACGACAAAACAAATGAATGCGGGGGCTGGTGAAGAACGGATACAAAGGAGGGCACGGTGCTCTGGATGGGAAAATGAGAAACAGCGGAAGAACAGAGAAGGAATGAGACTCGTAAGGCAGCTTTAATCTGTTCCCGCTGGGCAAATTGGCCCAGAGCTGCTGTAATGAGCCGGGTGTCACAACCTCACTTACATTCAACAATGAGCCCTTAAAGACACTTCCCATCGAGTATGCAAATTTAAAATATTTTTCACAACATATTCTTATCCTCTGCTGTTTTTCCCCCTTCACATTTTAAATGCTAAAATGTCTTTTACAGACGATTCTGAGTGTACGATTTACTAAAAGTAAGGACGAACAATCCGGTTCCTTCCTTTGGATTGAACTCCAGCTGATATCAGGACTCCACATCTTTCACCACTCGCTGCCATTTACTGTCTAATGTCTTTATTTAAAAACACACACAACACATAGCTCTGCACTTTGAGAGGTTTATTTGGCTTGGCGTTTAGCCCTGCCTCCTGTTGAGTTTGAATTGCAAGTTGCTGTTGACGAACGTGTCAAATCAACTGAACTAATGGTTGTGCTTTTTTTTTAAAAAAAGAAATGTGTCGGTCGGCCAGCAGGGCTCGTTTCCAGCGTCAAGGACACAACAGCTTTCGGTTGGTTTAGACATCTTTCTATCCATCACTGTCAGTCGACTGCTGCCTCAAACAGACTGTATGAGGAAGTGCTGCAGGTTGGTGTACAGCTGGATGACATGAATGATAGGGAAGTGACGGGTGGTCTGTAATACGCAGCTTGTTCCTCACTTGTGGAAACTACATCATACTTCATGTTAAGTTATGTTAATGCTTAATAATGTTTGGAATTGTGTTCAATTCCTGGGGATTTTAGAGCTACCGCACTTGGATGTTATGTTTTCACCAATGATGCAGCATAACAACAAGCTACTAGCTTCATCCATTAGCAACTATCCACAGACACCAATTATATTGATTATATGAAGTTCTGTTCCTGATTTAATTAAAAAGGATTGCTAAACAACAGAGAGGACAACTGCAGCTTCATATGCAAAACTCTAAGACGGTCTGCATCGACGACACTCACCTGAGCACCGGTTCACATCACCTGCAAAACAGGTTCAGGGCAGCCAACACTGTCAGCCATCGTCATGACGACAACACGCCGTCACTCACATTATACTGAGAGAGACTACCATCAGACACCAACACACAAGTCAGACACTTTTCATCTCCACAGATGGAATCATTGGACACAAATCCATAGTCTCTCATCATATTGATGAACCAACCTGTGGATACAGTTCTTGCTCTCCAGGAAGTCCATGCCTGACGCTACATTTTCTGTCATTTTGATCAACGTCTTCGGGCTCAGACTGTGACCCTCATGTCGTAAGAAGGAGAGAAAATCACCACCTTGTCACATGTGTATTAACACACACACACACACACACACACACACACAGAGAGAGAGAGAGAGAGAGAGAGAGTGATGATGATGAAGGGAGAAAGCAGGGATAATGGCAGAATAAAGCTCAGAGCCCCTGAGTAAACAAGTGGAGCGGGAGTCTAATAGGATCATATTCACCTTGAATGAGCTCCATGATGATATAAATGGGCTGCTTCTGAGTGCACACTCCTATCAGCTTCACAATGTTAGGATGGTTGTACTGCTTCAGGATCCTGGACAGCACAGGGGAGGAGGGGTGTGTGTGTGTGTGTGTGTGTGTGTGTGTGTGTGTGTGTGTGTGCGTGTGCATGTGTGTGTGTGTGTGTGTCTACTTACCTGGCTTCCATCAGGAACTTACTCTTGTGCTCTGGGGCCAGGTTCTCTTTACAGGATTTCACAGCTACAGGAGTGTTATCGGAGCGTAAATGACCGCTGTATACTTCTCCAAAGTTGCCCTGCATAGATCGAACACCAACAGGATCATTTAACACTCTCTTTTCTAGCTCAGCAAGGGACACACCTCATCCAATGCTCACAATAGTCCTTGAGGTACTTCACCATTTCATGACAATTTTAGATGAAATGAGAGGAAACTCGAACCGCCTTTTACTTTTTTACAAACTAAAGATTTGGTCACTGTGACTGGTCCTCCTGCCCAGACTGGCCCTGAACAGAACTCTCCCCGAAATTATTTTCATGTGAGTGATGGAGGACCACGTTAGTCCCTCTGTGGAAAAATGACTTCCAAAGTCCAGCTGCACCTAATATGAGAGTTCAGCAGCCTGAATTACAGTGGATCCATCTTCCGTTGTGACAGAAAAGCCCTCTTTAGCATTCCAAGGTTGCTGAGCAAGAGCAACACAAAATATGAAGCTGTACTGAAAGACACTAACTTTATTTGACTTAGTCACACTGAAGAAGTGTACATCAGTATGGAAACCATTAGGAAAAACAATAACACTCTGTCAATGTCCACGTGGAGATGCAAATTAATGTCAGACATTCTTCAAACATGAAATTAAACATAAAACTATACATTATAATTATAATAATAATAATAATTATTGGTAATTATTATAATCATACAGTCTGATGAGCAGTCCTGTTGATTGATTTATGAAAAGCTTCTTGTCATGTGAAAAATTGCTGTGACTCGTTAAGCAGGTCCTTCAACAAAGCAAATATGTTCATGTGATTCAGTGAAAAACACATAGACACGCGGCTCATAGCTGACTCTGTCAACAGATGTAAGGCTGACTCACCCGGCCAATCAGGGGTCCCAAGATAATATCATCATGCTCCAGGACCCACTTGTCCTAACGGGGTTAAACATGTACAATAGGAGAGGTTTTTAACGCAGAGAAACCTTTGATTGAAAGATCATTAGAGGACAAACGTCGGTTTGCATGTGTGACGACTGTGGAATCACTTTCTTGTGTTTAAATAGAGTCGACTCACCTTCAGCACAGCTTTCTTCAGCGTTAAGGTAGACTTCTTGGTGACGTGTTGTTTTGAGGAAAGCAGATGATGGATCAGCAGTGGGACACTGTGGAAGCCTTCTCCATCTAGACGATACAAATTCTACTGACACAGATGGAATATCATTTACAGAATTAAAAACAAACAGGGTAACACTTTAGATTAGGGAACACATATTAACCATGAACTACTTTCTTATTATTCTTATTAAGTGGTTTACAACAACTCCCTGACTCACTATCAATAAACAGTGATTAGGAAATGATTGATGGAAAACTCACAGTAGTTAATTGACGGGTAGTTGCAGAATATAGTGATTTATAATGGCTTGAAAACAGACAATATGCTACTAATATGCATGCTAATAAGAAACTAGTTCATGGTTAATCTAAAGTGTTACCAAAACATGCATAACAAAATAACCTTTTGAGTTATTAAGAATGTTTAAGTTGACTTGTATTTGTGTTTTCATTCCAACCATCTAAACCTGCAGTAAATAACATGTCATTTGCATTTCGTAGCTTCCTCTCTCTGATATAAACAAGGAAGGAAGTGTTCATGTTTTTTTAACAGCATCAGTGGTCATTCATTATTCAAAAACATACGATGTTAAAGCCACACAGAAACCCACAGCATCAAATATCTCTCTACAACATAGTTTTATCCTATTGATTAACTTACGTCCGTGTTCTGAATGAGGAAATGCTTGCAGACTCCTTCCCAATGCACAGAGAGCACATAACCTTGTTTCTCTTGACTCTTCCTCACCAGGAAGTCTCCGTCATTGGTCAGCAGCTGTTGGACCTCCAGCCTGGGAATGGCTCCGTGGTACCAGTCCTGCTGCCCCAGAGGACGGTCCACGTGCTGCACTGGCGTGAGGGCCGAGAGCTCCTGGAGGCAGGGAGAGGGAGAAGAGCAGAAACCTCAAAGCTGATATGAATAATGAAACGATATGGTGATGAAGGATGGATTTTAGGGCGAATCTGCAGAGAATCAATGGGAGATACTTCAAAGAAGAGTCTGTAATGCTTTAAAGTCTAACAGCACCACCTTCCTGGTCTCCAGGGAACCGCAGGACTGGGAGGAGGAGAGGGAGAAGTAGCTCACGGTTAAAGAAAAACAGCAGATGATTTAGGCATGAAGTCCAGCGCATTACAGACACAAGGCCTTTTCCTGTTGAGGGGCTGTGAGCCAGGGCCAGGGCTCCGTCTGCCCGGGAAGGTCAAATGAAATGTAATCTGGCGTCTCGACGAGTAACCTTCGTTTTAGGTCAGAGAGTTTTAGGTTGTAGGTCGGATGTGGTGAGAGTGTCCAAAAACAACGTGTGTACTCTGTTAAAATATTGAGATTTAGCTTTTAAATTTTGCACTTTTCTTTGTTTTTGAAGGATTGAGACACTTTTTTTTATTTTTTTGTTTCTCCAGTCATTTTGTGTACAACGTGATGCCAAACAGGTGAGTACAACCAGCTGTATATGCATCTGTGTCATGTGTGGATGGAAGTCAGTGTGAACCTACCTCCCATTTGGGTTTAAACAGGCCACTCAGATTGTTTATGATCCCGCCCATGAGGCGTTTGGAAGGAGATGGGCTCTGCTGCTGAAAAACAAGTGATCCAGATCACAGCATGTTGGCCAGAAAAATAGATAATAACTGGTTTTATCTCTCTAATGTCACAATGAAAACAGAAGAATGAATAAACACAAAATAAATCAACACACAATGCAGAAAAAGCACTGAAAAGACTTAAAAAATATTTTTTGTATATCTATTTGGTGGGTCCAGTTATTTAATACAAAAAGGATATGTTATGTTAAGTCATTATTCTTTGATTTGCCACATGGCTGCAGCACAAAGCAAGCTTTGGACTCAAGTCAAGTCATATCGGACAATCCATACATATCTGTACCACTATAACCTTCCACCACCTGGTGGCGCTACAGAAAAAGTCACTAGCTCAAGTCAGAAGGCTTCACCCCCTCATAAGATTAGGAGCTATAAATAGAGACACTAGACAGAGAGAACATACGTTGCTTGTGTCAGACGAGAGTGAGACATTGTCTGGGTCCAGCTTCAGGGCAGGGGGAGGCTCTTTGGAGCCCAGCTGCCCCAGTTTCTCCTTCAGAAGGAGCCTCTGACTCTCCAGCTTGGCTCTCATGCCCTGGGACAGAGCAACCTGCTGCCGGCACTCCTCCATGGCGTTCCTCTTGCTGAACTGATAGACCCTGCATGATGAAGCAGAGAGCAGCAGCACGTCGGTGTCCCAGGTATACTTTCATTTCTTTAATATCACATTTCATGTTTTTCGCCCTGGGTTCTCCTTCCTGATCTCGACTCTCCTGTCAGATCCATCACCTTCATGTCACTTGCTATCAGCTCATTCCCCTCACCGGAGCTTCCCCACCCATTTCAACACCTGCTATTATTACCTTTCACTTCTTTTCCGACTGATTAAAGAACACACAAGGGCTTCTGAATTTGTGCATTTGGGTTCACTGATTTCTGGGTCCTTACAGTACTATCTGGCCTGAAAATGAATTCAGACTCAGTACGACAGCAGCAGCACAGTCTTCCTGTTGAAGAGGTCCAGGGTGCTTTTCATTTTCTCCCAGATAACTGTCAGAGTTTTGGAGCACCTTTGACTGAGAGAGGCATTCCAGTATCTGCTCCTCCATTAGCTCATCTCTGATGAAGCGGAGAATGTTTTTCATCACGTTACTCCTGGGAGAGGAGCAGCTTGGTCCAGGGACAAAGGAGCGTTTTGGACTTTGAGTTTCAGGCCACAGCCACAGAAAGTAAGCAGAATAATGCTTCACCTTTCTCACAGGCTCTCTGGAGCATCCAAGACGAGCCCCTCCTGCTGACTCCGATGCCCTGATTGCTCTCACTATTCACATTTATGGACACCTCAGAGAGAGAGAGCTCAGGCTGCTACTCCATCCATGCCGCATCCTCCACATCAGACCCCATCTCAACCCGCCTTCTGCACATCAAAATGTGTCCTGCTGCTGAGGTGAAATGCTCTAAAACAAATGCTGAGATCCTTAAAGCTACAGTAATAAACACAAGGTTCAACAGAACAGGGTTTGTGCTGTCGGTGCAGAGAGCACACACCTGACAGCTCCATCATTCGCCCCCAGACCCAAAATCAACCAGTACTTCTGTGGTGCAAACATACTGGGTGTTCAACACCCCTTCCCAAGAAGAGCCCACCTGCCTGGATGATTACAGCTCACTGTAATCATGATGAAGTGTTTTGAGAGAGGTGTGCTGGCCCACATTCAGAGCAGCATACCGGACCCCTACCAGCCATAATCTTCAAAATGAGAACAAATAAAGGCTTGGAATATCTCACTTTGTATGTAATGAGTCTACATGATGTATTTGTTTGACCTTTTAAGTTGAATTACTGAAAATAATGAACTTTTGCACAATATTCACATTTTTCGAGTATCACCTGAATATGTTGACATTCTCTATATACGTTCTCTATGTTTTAAGGTTTGATAAAATGCAAAGCAAAGGGCAGCATAACCTCCACTCACTAACCCCCCCACGTGTTTTTACAAACACACTGTTTCCAGTTGTCCTCCATGAACTCGTTAATGACTCGATCACTCCCACAGGACTGGAAACCTCTAGCACCTTCAGACAGCCTCATCAACCAAGACAAATGAGGGAGGTCAAGCTCCATAACTCTCACCGTATCGCCGTATTATAATTCATACGGCCCTTACAGCCCCTGAGAATATGCTGGTTATTCACTGCATGACCAAGAGCTCACTAAACGGTGGGAGGGACTGCCCACGGAGACTACCGACGGCTGTGTGTTTTTATTTTTTAAATCTCCTCTTTGACCTCTGAATACAACATCACAGCATCAATAATTCAGCTGCGGTTGCCTCACCTTTGACCCTTCTTCACACCTTCACACTCCGCGTCCAGCTCCATCTCCAGCTGTTCAACAGAGGTCTGCTGCAGGCCCAGAGTCCGAGCATGATCCAGCAGCTCCTCTTCCACCGCGGTCAGTCTGGAGACGGAGAAGTGACGTGAACGGAGGAAGTCACTGATGCAAAAGAGTAGGAGGTAAAACATAATAATAATAATAGAGAGGGAGGAAGTTAGGAAAATAAGAGGAAGGAGGAAATCAGAGTTCAGTCATCTGGATGAGATTGTGTCATTTGCTCCTACCTGTGCTGGACTGTCTCAAACGTGAGGTCGTTGAGTTGGAGCTCTCTGGGATTCAGCAGCTCGGTGTCGTCCAGAAGACTACAGTCAAACTCTGCACACGCTGGATTCTCCCCGACCGACCTACCAGCACAGACACACAGTATCACGGCTCTGCAGGGTCGGCCTCCGGGGCTGCATTGTTGACATGTGAGATTTGGCCTCGGTCTACCTGTTCTGCTGGATAAAGCTCTCGTATTCCCTTTGAGGATCGATGGCTGTTAGAGCAGAAGATATCTCCCGGTGGATCCGCACCACTTCTTGATGAAGGAACGTTGAGATGTCGAAATACTCCTGCAGGATCTCCTTTCTAGTTATACGAAGGGAGACGTTTTAACCCAATTCAAACCACATATACTGAACATTACATTTTTACATTTTCATACATATAAGAATCTCCTTCTGTCTCTATTTTGAGAGACTTGCCTGAGGTAACATCACATTTTAATTCTTGCCAGATTTGTGCCGTTTCAAGCAGAGCCTGTTTTGCAAATTCTATGTTCAAACAAGCTGTGAACTTTGGGATCAGACAGCTTTCATAAATGCATGATTATGCCTCCCATTTTGATCTTTGTGCTGTTGGATTTTTGTTTTGCATAAGTATTCTGAATGCATAAACAAGGAAAAAGCTATCAAAACAGTCACTTCTCTAAACTGCACAATTATTACGCCCATGGAACAAGGAAATTAAATATATTTTTCATGTAATAAGGGGAACATGTGCCAAAACTGCAGGATTGTTAATTAAAATCAGTCTTTTTCCTCTGACAATCATTCTGTGAGTGTTTGAACGGACATCAGGCAACTAAATGCAAACAGAAAATCAGTAAATCCAACCACTGGAAAGTAATGGCATTCATCCACGGACACACACTCTGTCGTGGATGTGATTCTTACAGTATGAGCACCATCTCCTGCTGCAGACTCTGCAGTGAGCCGAGCAGCGCCGGCTGGATCTGACTGTAGTGGTGCTGATGGTAAACCTGAGCCGCTCGCACAGACAGCACGTACTCATTATGCAGCTCGTGGAGTTTCACCGAAGCCTTTATGTAGCGCTCTTTGGCCTTGTCTCGCTCTTTATCTACACACACAAACAATAAGGTACGGAAACATTATATTCTAATGGAAACACACACATCACAGAGCAGTAAGTGTGAAACTGAGAAGTAAGTAACGAGGACCTTTATTGGTCTCCTGGCACTTCCTCTTAGCCTGAGCTGCATCCCTCGCTGCCTGTCTGTAGCTGCTCTTCAGCTTCTCCAGCTCTATCTGGGTCGCCTGTGGCAACACACACACACACACACACACACACACACACACACACACACACACACACACACACACACACACACACACACACACACACACAGGTGGACCAGGTTCAGTGTGATGGTGAGCGTTATTCACCCTGACTCTGCGGTGACTGTGAGATGACAGGAAGTGGTCAGTGGCCCTGTTATGTTTCACTGTGGAGGAACATGAACATGAGAGAAGAAGTCTCAAGAGGAAATGATCTGACGTTTGTTCTGCTGCCACTTACAACCCGAGAGCACCTCCATCCATCGTTCGGGCGACACGGCGATTCAAACAAAAACCAAAGGCGTGTACGGGAATTCAAGTAAACAAACTTCCTGCTCGGCAGCGGAACTGCGAACCCAAACACCTCAAACCTGCTGGAATGAACACATCATTTCCCTGATGTAATTGGGTAATAAAAATGGTGAGGAGCAGCCAACAGTTTGAGATTGCATCAAAATGCATTTGCACACACTCTTTCCAGGCTATTGAACCTCATTTCATTTGGCTGCTGACTATTTCTAATGCTGCCATTGTGCTGCTCATCTGCATGTCCACATCGGAAAAAACTAATCAGTTTTAAACATCGGCCTTCTTCCTCATAAGAGTCATGTCATACATGAACATACCTATAGATACCAGGTAGAGGACCTTCAGCATTAAACACAGCGTGGTCACACACCTTGCTGAGCTCCTGCCTCAGCAGGTTCCACTGCTCGGCGTAGGTTTTGCGGAGCTGCTGTTTGTCTCTGATGAGCAGGGTCAGTTTGCTGATGGGACCATCCAGAAGATCCTCAGAGCGCTTCTTCATCAGCTGACTGAGGACGTCTGACTGAGAGACCAGAGACCCCCAGGACTGACAGACAGGGGACAGAGGTCGCAGGTCATTCAAACGTTGATTTATGACCATTCTAACTTTCACACATTTGATTCTATCGTTTATATATTATGCATGTATGCATGTGTGAGAGAGTGTATGATGGGAATAGAAGGCAGGTCTGTGATTGGCTGGAGGATGGAGGACGGAGGAAGCTACTTTGGGGTATTAAGAAATATTCCTTGAACCTTCAGAACCTTCTCCTCATCCCTCGAGCCTCGAGGACAGACTCATCTGCACCCGACGCCGCTCAATCAGTGTAGCTTTTGTTAATTTAGCGACACGTCGCCAACACAGTCAGTGCTGTAATCTTCAGTGTTCATGTTTTCAACATCATGTCGTGGTTCAAGTCTTTGATTCCGACGACAGTCCATGCTTAGTAGTCCCAGTGAACACTTAATGAGGTTGGAACATGGCTCTGTGTTTACAGCCAGGACGTGGCTGCCAGTAAACTTCAGACCAAACTGGTTTTCATTGAGTGTCACGGCATCACTGCGATTGATTGTATGCTTTTGATTTTCTCAGTTCTTACAGTGACTTCACACACAGATCATTCCTCTAACACTGAGTTCAACAGAGCTGTTATTAGAAGTGTGCTAAAATAACACACTGGATGATCTCACCCAAACCCTAATGAGACTAACTTTTGATGCACTGGGGAAGTCATTGCTTTCTAAAACTGATCTGATTGTTTACATGTATATTTTGGATGTTCAACCTCAGCTCCTATAATAAGATAGATAAATATAACAATAAGATAATCATTTATTAGTCCGGTAGTGGGGAAATGTTCAGGTTACGGCAGCAACGAGGAAAGTGTAACTAATATACAAAATCAATACAAAACAGTGTGTTTTTGTGCATAAGTATTAACAGTGTGTGTGTGTGTGTGTGTGTGTGTGTGTGTGTCAGTGAGAGCAGTGCTGATTCTAGAGTCTGACTGTGTGGTCAAAATACTCCCCATTAAAACCACATTTTTTTCCATCCCATGACCATTACACTCATCGTCATTGTGAACATGAATGAATATTTGCTCGTTATAATAGCATCGTATATTTATGAGGTAGTTTTTGATGCTCTGAGGACTTTTTAAAAAGGAACTCGGCCTCCCACACACACACGTCACTGAAGAACTTCACCAACGACGGTTCAGGTGTTAAACGGTGTCGGCAGCGGTCTCTCTGTGGTGAGTCTGCCGGTTTAGCCAGAAGCAGGATTTAATAGTTTGCCAATTCATTCTAAGGGATCCTAAATAAGCGATTTGCTCTCCTGAAATGCTGCATAGGTCTGCTTGTCCAGTCATGACAGCTGGAAGCAACAGGGCAACTCAGATCTGGTTCTTTGGTTTCATAAGACATCAAAACAGACTCTGATGTGTTGACTGCTTCTCTATTTCTTGAATCCACCGTTTATTTCACGGTGTAGTCCTTCTAGGTAACAGCAGCTGAGGATGAGCCGAGAAAGACACAGAGTTCACTCCTTAAACACGACAGACACAACACATATGGTGTGTCAAGAATAGATTGATTTAAATGTAATATTAATATTTATGTGAGAATGCCGTGTATGTGTGTGGAAGTGTGAATAAATGTAAGTGAAAGTGAAATGTTTAAAAAAGAAAGTTAAGAAATATAGGTTTGTGAAGAAACACCTCTCATTGTTGAGAAGTTTAGCACATTTATTTCAGGCACACAATGACTAGAATATATTGGATGAGTGTCTTTGGATGCTCTGAGAATAAAACATTTTATTAGGGAAGTATTTCCCCCAATACAACCTCATGTGAGTGCATAATTCAGTCAGATATTTATGTCCAATGGTACTTTTTGTTGATGATTTAAATGCTCAATTTTGAAAAGGAAATAAACTTAACCAGTTCAAACACTGAACAAAGTCATTGGCTTTCTGCCACTGATGAGTGACCATCAGCTGATGATCTACAACCACTCACCTTGTTGAGCTGGCTCACGTAGTCCAGTCCTGCACCGGGCTGAGGCCGGTCCAGCTTCTCCACCATGGAGGTCATGTGGTGCAGCTGCACTGAAAACTCCCGCTCGCTCTTGGCTCGGTGACCCATCCACTTCTTCATGGCCTCCATCAGGTGAAGCTCAGAGTCCAGCAGCCGCATGACAGCTGCATGCGCCTGGGGGCAGCGCAGGTCCTCCCCGAAGCCCATCTCTGGATGCAGCAGCAGCAGCAGCAGCTTGTGTTCTCCTGAGTGGGACGGAAACAGTGAAGCATCTGCTAATGACCAAGAGCAGTTTGGTTTTTTCACTTTGACTTTCACTTCCCTGTAGAAAAAAGAAAAAAATCAGCGGTTGATGTGAGGCAGCACTTCCTCATGTCTGTTTGAATGTGGCTGTGCTCGTCATCATCATTTAAGCTTTTATTTTAGGAACTTCAGTTGCAGAACAATTTCAAAAAGCTTCCACTGGTGCAAACAACTTTCAAAATAAAATACTTCCTGTCTACATGTTATAATAGGACCACTGCTGCTCATCTTTAGCAATCAGAAACATCAGATGTAACTATAAGTACATTGAAGCTACACTTGTTTCTTGTTGTTACTTTATATTAATACTACTCTTCACAGCATCTCGGAGGCTATTTACACATTTCTCATCACTACTTTAACTCTACAGCTGATGGATTTTGAGTTTGATGAACATAATAAAACTTCTAAGCATCAAACAATTTCAACAGTAAAATGATGCTCAAGCATCACTGCAACAGTAAGTTTAGTAACTTAATTCCACTTTTTTAACCATTTCTTTCTTTAAAAATGTAAGTACATCTTGGTGTAAATGGAGGAAGTTTGAAACACTTGACTTACTTGTAATAGGTATTTTGACATTATTGAAATTCCACTCCGGCTTCCTCCCACGGTCCAAAGACTGCAGGGTGGAGAGGCTAATGGATGCCCGTAGGTGTGAATGGTCATCGGTCTCTGTGATGGTCAGGTTACCTGTCCAAGGTGAACCCTGCCTTCGCCCAATGTCACGACCCTGAACAGGATCAGTGGCGATCGATAACGGCCGGTTGTTAAAATTGAGCAATGACAAGTGTTGAAACCTTTTTTTTTAATTTATTTTAAGTTTATTGCTAATCACTTTTGGACCACAGAAGGCTATAAAAACTGCTGATTGTATTTGTTGCGTTCATTTTCTTTTCACTACAGAGAACCCGTCTCACTTCATTACTTGTATTTATGACTTGTTGGATGCAACCTCTCAGCTATAAACTCATTTAATTACACCAGCGAGAGCAAATGTAAGCTTGTATGTTTAGATGCTGCATCTAGAAGAGAGCTGCATGTTGGAGCAACAGAGAGGACATCCAAACGTCACTGTCACTCAATTATTTATGTTGAATAAATGATTATTACATGTATGAATCTGGATGAAACTCACAGAGGGCAAAGATCACAGACGGGACAACAATGGAATTCAGTAAAACTAAAACTGAAGAAAAGAAGCCCAAACAGTCATTTATGGAACTCTTTCATGTTTAAGATCGACACGATCACAGGTGTCAAATAAATGTGTGAAACGTAGATTTCCGCTTGTAATGAGTTGAAGCATCAAGTAGCATCAAAGCCGAGATGTGCTTCAATATTGTACTTGAGTCTGTATTTGAGAGAAACTCAGAGAATCAGCAAAGCCAGCAGGATTTATCACATGGGGACCATGAATGTATGGACAACTCTTCATGCCCATCCATCACATAGTCGTCCACCATTAAACAGACAGTTCTATCCCAGCTGGCATGGCTAAAAACAGCTTTTCTACTCGGAACCTCTTGTCAGGTTTCACTTGTATTTATATATATATATATATTTATATATTTATTTTAAAATACCACCAGTATTTCACAAAAATATTCCCCCAAAAGTAAAGGATCAAGAAATACTAAATAAAAAGAATATAATAGTGAGTTTTTTGACATCACTGACTATTTTTACAGTTGTTGTTCTGGTCCTCCGTCTTTATTAAGGGAGTATTTAAGTTAATAAAACACATTCAAATTTGCATAGATCTTTATTTTTTTTAGTAGAATCTATAATTGACATCAATTAAATAAAAAGGAGAAAACAAGAGTATCTTTAAATTACAAGAAAATTACACTGCACCATTCATATAGTACAAAAATAGGCCTTATTTTAGAGTCATGTCCCATGTAAGAGAGTCATTCTTGTACATTATTCATAGGTCACAAATCTGTAAAGGTGTGTGTGCAGCCAGGAAACCCTCACAGAGAGGTGGGTGGAGGCTGCTCCACTAACTGCCCCGCCATCACAAAGTGTTTCATTTAGACTTAAACAAGCATGTGCACCCATGGGTGCACGCAGGTCTGATTCAGCCCTTAAGTTAATGGAGATGGGATACATTCTGCCTCCTCCCTTCACAGCTGCTGAACACACAAGGTGTCACCACAGATCTTCAACCAGAAAAAAGAAGAAAAAGAAGCAGAGATGACAGAACAATGTCAACGAAAGGCTTCGAACAGGAGCGAGGGGGAGCAACACGTCCTAACTCTAAACAGACAGCACTGAAATGATCCTCTTTGGTTAAGCCAAAGATATTGCTCCTATTAGCTCCGCCCACTTCATATGGATCACGTCAGACTACATCCTAAGGCAGGACTGAAGCAGCATCGAGCTCCACGTGAAATAAATCAGCTGTATAAAGAGAAAAGCCTTTTCTTTATACACTATTTTAACATTTTACTTTCTACGTTAAAAAGGCTTCACACCTTAGTGTCGGTGGAGCGGCGGAATAATGATGAGCTGCTCTCTGGCTCCATTTGGAAACCGTCTTCTTCTTCTTTTAGTGTGTAGTTACCATCACAGCCCTGAAGTGAATGGAGTGAGCTGGCTGCTAATGGCGTTCAGCAGCTCCCAGCACTCAGGAAGCACTCGCTACGTAATGTTGCTCGCATTTGGGATTTTCTAAACACTTGAACACTTGAATGCTCAAAGTGAGTTTAAAGTTTTCAGAGTTTTCAAGCTGTAGTGAATACAACAAGCAAAGATGGATAAGTGTGTGTGTGTGCACTCAAAGGGCCACAGAAACATCCCCAAAATGTCAGGAGAAACATTCTTTCTGGAAGCAATATAACTCTTTAGGAAAGGGAGATGCACAATGGGTAATGTTGATAGGCGCTTCAATACTAATTGCATTGAGTCCATTCAATAGTTCTGAAGAACAAGCAAACTCTCAGCATCCAGAGTTAAAGAAAAAAGCTGACGGAAGCAACGTTGGTTCCCCCACCGTTTACACACTTCAAACGGGGAAATCAATACGATTTTGCAGCTCAAATCTGATAACTATGGTATTTTTAAATTAGCACCCTCCTTAAGTTAATGGAAGCAGGCACGAATGTGCGTCACCCAGAGCTGTAGAGCTCGGTATTCTGCCGGTCGCTTTGTTCCATCTGAGGGCACGTTGGTTTCCGATCCAGTTCAGTGCTTCCTGGCTGAAACTGCAGCGATAAGCCGAATGTGCTTCACCTGCACCGGCCATCTGAGATGAATTAAGCTTCCTGGCTCAGTGCTGTTTGAGAGCACACATACCAATCGTTCTCCGTCCCTTTGAACAGGGTGTTGGAAAACTCTTTATTTCCTCTCTCTGAACACCCTTTTGCAAGTTAAAGCCCATCCAGCTCTGAATATTTATGAATGATTCCTGTTGAGAATGCCTTTGAAACAAAAGTGGTTCAATAAAAATCATTAGTTTTGCGTACTTCCCGCCCTCAAAACAAGGAAATTATTTGATTGTCGGTGACATTAACTTATGAACTAAACGCCTTTGCCTGTGATGGAGCCGCCTGGTAGAAATCATTTCAAGCTGATTTAGTGCTTAAATGGTGGCCAACGAGCTCCATGAACATCCTTCTCCCCGTGCCGTTTCCATCAACCTTTTAAAGCCCGGCTTCCTAAAAGCAATACATTTTTAGAGATACGAGTTTGAGCATACTAGGATTCACACCGCAGCTCCTTTCTCTTTTAAAACATACATTTGAATTCTTTCTTAAATCTTTCCACCAAGCATTTTCATAACAGACTGGATATATGTGTGACCTCTATAATCAATTATCAGCTCATCTATGAACCCTTGCACAATGATATGAGAGGTAGATTAACAAAAAAAAAAAAAAAAATAGGAATAGGATGAGCAGCTGCAATTTTGTACGCATGTCATCACCATGACAACCTCTCAGCCAGCTCCACCATTTTGTACTGGAAATGAAGAAAAATCATAAACAACATAGTCGAAATAAGAGATAGACTCAAACTTGCTACACTGGGTTAAATCATGAGATGCACATTTTTAGATGATAACCAGCCCGGGAGACAAATTTGTAAAACAATCTTCCCTAAAGGTGTGATTCAAATCTATCAGAATAAATATTTATCATTCAGAATATAATTAACTGCCAGGTAAATTGAAGGTATAATCTGAAAGTCAGATTAGAGGAAGCCTGGAGGGTATGTTAGGATGAGATGTGGAGTCTCGACAAAGGACTTCTGAACAGCATTCGAGATTTGAAGAAGAGAGACTCCGAGGCCAAAGAGGAAAGGAAGCCTCCACTTCAGAGGACAAACATTGCTCCGCCTCACAAGCAGGAAACTAACACACACACACACACACACACACACGTTCCAGTAATTATGATATAAGGTGGGTCTACCGTGCATTAGTAGTGCTAATGTGCCCTGATAAAAGGGAAAGCTTTAATGCACTGTTAACCGGTCCAGTCTGGAGGATTCCATCACAGCTGAGTCGACACCTGGAGAAGTTCTTGTGTTGTTCTCCCATCAGCTCCTCCACCGCTCCTCTCTCAGCCCTCGGCTGCGAGAACATCAAGCAGGAATTAAATGTGCCTGGAGGTTGAGGGAGTAGTCTGTATGTTTTCATGCCTTCCATGTGATGGAAGCACAGAAGCATTTATTGTTTTTAAACCAGGATAAATTAAATATTTCATCCCAAAAGTCTGGAAGAAGCTTTGTTAGTTGTGTGACTCACAGTTTGTTCTGCTGGAGCTCAGAGAGATCTTTCCTGTGTTTACAACAGGAGCGCTGAAGCCCCCGCACACGAGAACTACTACAGCCTGAAGAAAGACTGGGAAAGATGATGTTTAAGTAAATATAAATGTCTCGGCATGAAGAGAAAGATGGCTGACGGCTGACACGTGATCATAAACAATTAGTCTGAAAATGATTATAATCCTTTTCATTTGGGCTTTTTTTTTAATGCAATGTGACTTGTTCATAATAATGTGTTTTATGAACAGAATTTGGACTAAACAGATTTTGGACTGTCACTAAATGACACTTCAGAGAAAATCTGATTTCGTGTCTCCTAATACAGATTCCTTTTCCTAAATGTGACGGGACCAGCGCTCACTTCTCTACAAAAAGGCCAGCACACTGCTCATCAGATTTAGACACACACATTCACACACTCTACTCCTCACGTTCAACAATCTCATCTGGCTACTGCACTGAGACTGATGGAGAGAGAGAAACAGAAGAAAGAAGCAGATAATAATCATTTGTTTACTAGTACAAAAAGGAGCAGGAGGGGGAAATGGACTCAGCGCAGACAGACACTGTTAGTGAGCGAGGCCAAGCGGAGGGAGAGGGCCAGTTTAATAGAAAAGCGCCCAAGTATGAAAGGAGCATGGGCCATCCAGAGCTCTGGGAGACAGCGGCTTCCCATCAGGTCTCCCTCGGCAGATCCCGGAGCAGGACTCGGATGAGAAAGGAAAAAAAGAGTGTGAGGGGGCAGTGACGACGGCCCTGAAATATTAGACAAATGAGGGTGAGGAGACTTTAAAAGCAGGAGGGGGAGGGATGTGGGGGAGGCATTAAAGAGCACTTTGTGTTTTGATAAAGGCAGTCCTCTCATTTTGGACGTCAAACTCTTCATTATCAGTGTCCGTGTTCATCCCATCGTCCCCCCACACTGTCGGGATGCCGCGGTACGATACCACCCTATTGCCCCCGAGGCTGAAACTTCCCCCGAGGCCGCCTCCGCCCTCCAGAGAGGGGAGCTTGATGAGCGCGCCGGAGCGCAGCTGCAGCAGCAGGAAGGTGCCGGCGAAGGTGGCGATGATGGCCATGCAGCTGAGCACGGCGACGGTGATGGGCAGCCAAGAGCTGTGCTGCAGCTGCATCCCCGGGCTCCCCTGACCCACCATGAAGCTGCCAGGGGACTCGCGCATGTACTGGTTGAGGTGCAGGCAGGTGCCAGAGGTGGGGTCCAGGGAGCTGTGAGGGGGGCAGGACAGGCAGGCCCGGGGGCTGAGGCTGCTGCAGGTCAGGCAGGGCGGCGGGCAGGGCAGGCAGGCGGGGACGGAAGCTGGTGGTATGAAGTTTCCCACTGTGTAGTTGAGGGGCTGGGAGCCCACCGCGAAGCCTGCTGGACATTCTTTCACACAGCCCTGCTGAAAGAGGTAGTGGCCCGCATTGCACTCTGAAACACAGAGACACTGAAACTCAAAGCTGTGCACAGCATTTACCTCTTCAAATGAGTCAGACTACCAAAATAAAACACGGAGAAGCAGGACTCCTGTCTCAGCTCAGTAAACAGGGTAAAGCACGGTGTGTCTGACATTTCTGAAAACATTCACCCGTCGGCGTCTGGTATCCTGGAAAACGGGAAAAGTTTTGTTTTTAAATGTATATGCTGACAGCAGCATGTTTAAGTCAACAGAGTCGTTTCCATATGCAGCGGGTCCAGATGCAGACCATTGCCTATAATGGCAATTACCAGACTGGCTGCTGGGGATAATGGAGCTGGAAACAGCAGCGTGGGCCAACTGGAAGAGGCAAATCTAATTTACTGCAGTCAACGTGTTAAAGTCAGAGAATGTTGTTTACTCCATGATGCATGACAATCATAACATGATAATAAAAAAATGCTTGGTTCTCCCTCTGATAATGACTGTAAATGATCTGGTGTGTCTGTGTGCAAGTAGCGTTTTGCAGCCTGTAGGGGGCAGACTGTCACTACCACAGGTATGCGGACTCATGGTGTGTTGCTGAATTTAATTAGGAGACAACAGAATGGGCACCATTACATTTAGACGAGGTTATTAAAAAGGGACCTGCACTAAAATTTTATTTCATCACATCACAAGTTAGATGATCAATTTAAATTGATGCTAAAGCTCCTTAATGGACGTTTGAATGGAACCATTTGGTGACTTTCAAATAAGTCTATCCACAGCTGACGTCGAGACAAGTCATGAAAACGGAGGCAGCTGAGGACACACGGGGTAACATCTCATCCTGCAGACCTCACACATAACATGGCACATCTCTATGATGAGTATTTACACTCCCCCCGTCAGCTGTGAGAAACTAACTGGGGACACGAGACTCACCGATGCAGATCTGCCTCAGGTCCAAGGTCTTACAGATGTTATTGCCGGGTTGAGCCTTGTCAGAGGAGCTGGAAGATGCTGAGCCGGTGCCATAGAGCACCAGGATGAACTGGGTCAGAGTGCCTGAGTGGAGAGATGGAAGAGATAAACCCTGAAATGAACCTGGAGGAAAAAGTAGGCCTGTCAAAAACAGAACGGCTCCAGCCGGCCCTAGTGTGGAGTTCATAAACGTATCCTCTTCTCATTGTACACTTTTGGATTTTCTGCATTAAGTGACAGAAGATGACTCCTCGAAATGAGTCGCAATTTAAAGACGGCATGATTTCATTCCGTGGCTGATATGAGTGTAATAAAGTGCAAATCTCCAAAGAATCATTCAAGTGTGGGGACTTTGTGAGAGGTTCCACTTTAGTAAAGGACTTCTTGATGAGGAGGGAGGTGTGACACGTTCATTTAGATTGGCTTTGCTCCGGTTTTCTTGGCTTCTGAATGCTTATGTTGTGGGTGGATGATGTAGATGCAGACGATTGCTGGAGGATAATGCCAACGCGAACAGAGAGGCTGAAGCATCCACTGCTTTATCATCATCACGCTCCCCGCTAGAAGCAAACCGATGAGTGCGGAGCCGCTCGGAGTCGAGGCGTCCATGAAGAGAACAAAGACTCTTTGGGCACGGGAGCTACTTGAACTCTAATCTCGTGGCACTAAATCCTTAACTGGTGAGCTGAACTCCAGACTCAACGGATTAATGTTAAATAACACTCATGTCAGGCCGTCCAATGCCTCCTGGTGGCCTAATGGTTAAGACACATACTGCACCATGTGACTGCAAAGCCCACCTTTAATCCACTCGTTGCCTCTCTGGTGTCAATACTGTCAAATAAAGGCACAACATGCCAAAAGGAAAATGGGAACACATATTAACCATGAACTAGTTTCTTATTAGCATGCATATTAGTAGCATATTGGCTGTTTTTAAGCCATTATAAATCACTATATTCTGCATGATCATATTCTGCAACTACTATTAACTACTGTGAGTTTTCCATCAATCATTTCATTTTGAGTTAGGGAGTTGTTGTTAACCACTTAATAACAATAATAAGACACTGGTTCATTGTTAATATGTGTTTGTATATGCATGTATAGAAAGTCACTCTAAATTACTGCTGAAATCAAAAGATTAGTCGATTTAATGCATTTGCTTCCAATAATTATCCAGATGATATTTTTCAATATTTCAACATTACATTGCAATTCATTTAGCAATCTTACAACTAATGTTTCTATTATTATTTTGTAATTTGTTCCTTGGCTCTAGCTTCTCAAACGTGAGGGTTTAATGCTTTTCTTTGCTCAATAGCGTTTTAAATTGAATGTATTTCAGACCAGCTTTAAACTCTATGTGAACACACAAACAAGTAGACAAATCCACCAAAATGTTCATATCTTGAACTCTTCCCTCAACGATGCCTTACCATAGTCACTGGCCCCAGCCACGTTCTCAATCTCCAGCGTCCACGCCCCGGTAGGGTCTTCATCCCAGGAGTGGGTGGTCATGAAAGCCCAGTCGTTAAAACCCTCCGACGAGTAGTCATGAGGCCTGCAGGGGAAACCACAAGCCGGGAGTGTAAACAGGCTGTGGGATGTATTTGTCTGAGCGTTTGCATACTCGTGTTTTGGTACCTTGGGTGGAGCAGAGTGGAGCGCGTGCCGGCGGGACTGATGAGGTGGATGGCCAGGTTCCCCCTGCGGTTGTAGGACAGGGTGAGCCGGGCCTGGACGTGCTCTAACGAGGTCACGTGGGTGTCTGTCCCGATGCAGGCGTCCACACTCATGTTGATGGACAAATGGCTGCCGATGTTCCTGTCGAACAGAGGAAACGACGCATGAAGACGGCCGTTTGTGTCCGGCTTGAATCAATATTGGCTTCAATACTGGTTTTGAGGCTGATGATCTACACTCCACTGTTACCGAGTGTGACACCTGGCTCCCAGCCAGCGTAAAAGGCTGCGGAGGGGGAAGAGTTTGTGGCCTTGAACAGGATTAAGGTCTTAGTGCTACTGTCTTCTGAGGAAAGAAGCACCAACTCTTTTACATGCATCCACAACCATGAAGAGGAAGACTCCGGGTTTTAGTGACACGAGGCGTCTGATCACTAAATGCATTATAGGACACATGGGAATAGTGCAAAGGTTCATTTAGAGCTCTTTTCAACAGTAGAAGTTATGCAGAGACATGATTACTGCGATGAAAATATGAAGCAATGCAGCACTTTGTCATTTCCAGATTCAGATTATTGCTATATGCATTTTTTTTTTGTTTCAAAGTAGAGTTGAAAAAAAAAAAAAAAAAAAAAAACATAGAATGAAATGAAATGAATACAAATGGCTGCTGAAGTTGATTGATTGTTGCCATTTGCCCACAGTGGCACAGCCGTGGGTGATTTAAGGTCTGGGAGGAGCTTCATGTATCGCCGCTGCACAAACTGGAACAAGTGTGGCTGTTTTTATGTGGCGACTGCAAACCAAACGATGTTCCACATCACCAAAACACAACTAGCCAAAAGACCAAACTTGCACATTATTATTTTATTGCTAATTATCTTCTGCTTCAATTTGTTTTATAACCCCTGGCATTTAGCAGCTCACAGGAGATCGGATCCAATGGATTTGGAAACATCTCGTTTTAATCTACCAATCACATATTCAAATCCCTTTCTTAAATTATATTTTCTGCTAAAATGTGTTTCCAGCACATAAAAAAATCCTGGAGATGTATTTTTCTTTTAAAACAGTGTTTATAAAGCGTTTTATAAGCATCAAAAATGAGGCATTCTCTTGAGGAATTGACATCCGTTTGGTTATAGCACGCTTCCAAGTGTTTCCAAATCATAAATCACATTTTAAAAAGCTTTGTCGGGGCTTTCAACTCATGTCATACTCCAGTTTGCAGTAATTCATAATGGTTATGGTTACATCCTGACAGTAAGTTGCATTAGGTTCGTTAAATGAACAAACATCTGGGTGTCTGTCACGTCGACGTCGAAACCAGAGACAGGAAATCTCTCTGATATAACGGTGAATGCATGCTCAGTTATTTGGTTCCGACACAGGTTTACAGCAGCCTTCCAGCTTCCGGATGGAAACATAGGTTACAAATCATTGATCTGCCACTCTGAAATCCATGAACAAATCTTTTTAAACCCACAATAACACCAACCAAAAAACTCAAAGAAATCCATCGAAGCAGTACAAGTTTATGGCAAAAAGGAATATTAATTATGATCTCGATGACGTAGCTGATAAATGTCCTCCTTGATCACATGTCGTGATTGTGTGGGATTGAATCACTGGATATAATTGACAGCGAGAAAGACACTGAACCCCTACCACCGACTTACTCCCCGTCTCTCCGGATAAGTGAGCCAGCTAAACACCTAAAGTGTAAATTGAATAACCTGCCTTGACTGCTGCTCCCGACCATCTGCTCTGAGCAGCTCCGAGCCGCAGTAAAAGCCAGAGAAACCTCGAACCCAGCGAGGGGAAGTGACATGGAGTGCATAATGAAGAGGAGACGTCAGGCTGCGTTTAGACTGTGACAACAGCAAAAGGGAGGACTAAAATGTCTGAGGAGAAATATGAGTGTATGAGTGAAAGCAACACTTGAATTGCCAAATTATTATTCCTCTTTTAAAATGCTCCCCCTCTCTCTGGCTGTGGTGCCGACACAGCGTTTTAGCGGGCGCCTGGAGCCGAGCTGCAGATGAAGACACAGCGTATGACTGCAGCAACGCCTGACAGCTCCGTTATACATCTCTGCACCTGCTTTCTGTTAGAGAGCAGTGGAACGGCGCTGTGACTCACAACAATGAATACAACAACTGTGGATTTATTGTCTGTCTGTTCCTCTTTCTTGTTATGGTACATTTGTTACCAGTTTTTTAATCAGTATTGAAGTATTTTGGTTTATTTCTCATTCATCCCTTTTATCATACGTTTGTGATTTATGGTTACTTATCGCTGCTACGTTAACAGGACACAACAGAAACGCCAGTGAGGTACTTTTCTGGTAAAAGGCGTCTTCCAGTGCTTTAGTATTACACGTCCATAAAGTTGAGGGTTTTAAGACAGTCAGAGTAATACATCATTTTGTTTAAAAAGCTTCCTCAAGGGCCACAGAGGACAGCTGTTTTTAGATACTGAATAGTACTCGACATGCCAAGTAAATGGCTGTTCCTTAAGTACATCTGAAGCAGTGAAATCAGCTTTTCTCCGTCCCTACATGCAGAACACCAGTTCCACTTCTAAGAAGTATAGAATTGGTTTCGACACGTAGATGAGAACATTGTGGGCAAAGGTACGGCTGCTGCAGAGTAAAAATGTGAGTGTAAAACGGAACTGCCTCAATAAATTATTCTAAACTGTTATTTCGGCCGAGGCTGTGTGGGTTGCATTCAAATGGATTTGAACAAATGACTTGTTGTTACTTCTAATTAGTTTGAACTAGTGACCGCTGAGTGCAAAGACACTTGTAATCAGGGTGGTGAGATAAATCCAATGAGCTGTAAGTGTGTGTGCGGTTGTGTACTAACCTTGGCTCACAGACCATGGAGACAACACATTTTCTCTGCGGCCTAACACTGGTCCAGGTTTCTGCCAGCGCTACGATTGCACTGGCGTCAAGTAGACCGTATCCATATGAATGGCTGACTGCAGAGACGAGGAGAGAAACGAGGAAACAGACATGAACGTTGGCCTGCAGAGAGCAGCATCCTCTCCGACAGTGTGCATCTCCTTTTAAGCTTTCAACTAATTCCAGGGCATCTCTAGATCCAACTTTCCCAACTTTACTGGATGCATAACATGTTAATGAGCCTCGAAGGCATCAGGAAGCTGCAGAGGGACGAGGGAGAGCTTTACCTTTGCGCCCAACCCCATTAGTTCTCCAGTCGTTGGTGAGCAGGTGGGCCGGGTGAGAGGTTCGTACAACCAGATGCTGCATGTCCCTCCAGGTCAGATTTTTACTGAAATGTGTTTATGCAAGAACACACAAAGACACACACACACACACACACACACACACACACACACAGTCACATACAGAAGTCGTCAGGTTTGAATGGACAGAAGATTGGGTTCAACGTTCATCATTTCATTTGTATGCTAGATTTAGTCTCATATCTCGCATATCATGGAGTAACTCATCAAAGCCGTTCCTAATGCAATTATTTCTCTCTGCAATCTCCTCATGTCGCTTCGCCGCGACACTAATTACTCTTTTCCAGGACTGTTCCGACGTCCATGCATGTTCCTGCATTAGTGCTGCGTGACTGGATTAGAATGCTGTTTCAGTAAGTGCATTGTAAAGGTCCGTCAGACAGAGGGGTTCAGAAGTCATTCATAAAACAGGACAATAGAGCAAAATCAATGCATTTACAAGCACTGGCCTAGCCTGATTGAACAGTAGAGTGTTCAATGTGCCACTAATTTTACCTTTTGCCACTAAATGACCAATTTGCAGTTAGAAAACTTCAAACTGATAAAAGTGGGACATAAATTCAAACTACTTTGGCTTTCTGAATATGTGAATGCCTTGGCATGTTCTGATAATTAACAATCTTTCTCTGGAATATTCACAGCATGGATTTGTTCTGCACAAATTACATTTTTGACACTTTTCTTTTTATATTGGATTCTAAATATGCCGAGGAGGAAGGTAAGAATGAGGCTGAATTGCAGAAATCTGGCGATAAGCACTTACTTGGCCTCAAGGGCAAGAGCGATGATCCCAGCAGCCAGCGGGGCAGAGGCCGAGGTGCCTGTGTGGGAGTCTGTGCATTTTGATTTGAGGTCTGTAGTCACCTACGGAAGGAGAGCATGGTAAAGCTGAAACAGGCAGCTCCGACAAAAAAAAAAAACATGCTCGGACAACAATTCAGTTTTATAAATCTATTCCATCTTAAACTTTTACCTGAACCGCTCTCCTGCCTTCACAAATAAATTCACATTTAAATTCCTAACACCTGATTAATTGGTAGTTGCCTCCTTTAAGTGAGCAAAAGAAGCGGCATCTTAAGAGCAAAAAGCCCTCAGCAGGGTTTCCTGCACCAGCTGGAAACTCACAGCAGGGAACGTATAACTTTATGCTTTCCCTCCCTCGACAACTACACTGATGACCCACAGCAGAGGCCTGTGGTTGTACTGGGCAGCTCCCAGGAGTCCATTTCTGCAGCTCCATGAATACAAAGCAAGGCGGTGCTGAATCAGCATGTTTCTACTCGGCAAAAAACGATCTCAGGAAGGATAAAGGTTACAAATCAGTGCTTCCAAAAAAGCCCTCATTCCCTCATGGTGTAATCCTACAGGGGAGGTCAATCTGTGTCATTGGATGAGACGGATAAAAAAAGAAAAGCTGTTGGAATCAAAAACCTTCTGTGCGAGCCAACGCAGAGCCTCCAGAAACGGATCTTTTAGAAATGCACTGGCAGAACTAACTTTAATACTCCAATTATCCATTCAGGAGCTATTATATATTCCACTTCCTTTAAATTAAAGAGAAGGATGATAGAAGCGAGGCGGAAATAACAACCCTAAACAGACATTAAGATATTCGCTCCTTCATAACCCCAGAGGTGCCGCCATCTCGTTTCTACTCCATGGCTTCATTCCTGGATTCATGAGTGAAAGCACAATTAAACGAGTTCAGCACTGAGGCATTACGGGAGCAGCCACATGTCATGGAGATGTCATAAGCCGTCCGTCTCGCTGGCCTGGCTGCCGGACGCTGGTGTGCTGGAAACAGAGAGGCTGAGCGTGTTTGGATTTTGTGTTTGTGATGAGAATATTAAGTAGCAACAGATTGCTGGACGGAGTTTCAGCCGTTTACTATTGGTAATCATTTAGAATGCTCCGAGGCTGAATGAATGGAGAAGAAGAAGAAGTCATGCTGTTGTTCAGACAGCAGGTTCAGAATAAAGCAGCGTGTGCTGCATGTATGGAGCTGATTACTAAGTCCACTGAACGGCTAATTAAATCATTTCTAAAAATAATGTTGTTCCAGCTGCTCAAATGTAAATACTCGGCTTTTGTGATAGCAAGCTGCATCTTTGGATGCTGGATTTAACCTCAGTTGGTTAAAACAAGACATTTTCTGACTATTTAAAGAGCAAACAAATCAGTTTATCATGAGAATAATTGGTAGGTTGCTCTATAAGTAAGATAACTGCTCATGTTTGCACAAAATGTAAATGTTGAGGATGAGTTTAGAAACATTGAAAATGCAGCTAAACAGATAAAACTATTCCTGTTATATTCTTATTATCCATGAGTTTGTTATTAAATCATAAACAGCTCATTAAATAGCAGGGAAGCTGCAGACTGGAAGCAGGAAAACATGGATGTGGATGATGCAGGCTTTGTAAATGTTACAGGAGGAAGAGAATGGTTTGTTAGAGCTTAAAGATACAGCCTGGATGTGCGTTTGTCATTTATATAAGCCTCACCTTGGAAATTAATATATATATTTATGTTTTACTATAGACGGGGAAGAAGACGCTCAGTTAAGGTGAAGGACACACAGATGAAGAGGATGCGAACACAACTCACGATCTGTTTCTCATTGAGGTTCCCCGAGCTGTAGGTGGTGGCGAGGGTGGAGGAACACGCCTCGCTGTACCAGGGGACGTTGCCGTTCTGCGTGGAGCTGCTGATGGACAGGGTGTAGATGCTGTTGGTGTAGCCGTCGCAGTTACAGCTGTCCTTCTCCCTCCCTCCGTTCCCAGAAGCCCACACAAAGATGGAGCCCAAACCACTGCGACCCTGGAGAGTGTATAGTACAGTCAGACAAACGACCACGGAGCCTTTCATCCTCATTCACTGAGCCTTGGACCACACTAACCAGAAAAGAACAAAATCTCATTCAATATTTAATAGCAATCCCAATTATAGGAGGGATTTCTGAGAAGGGCCCATTAAAACGCAGCATGCCGGAGTCACTCGGTAAATTAAAAAGAGCTATACATCGCATGACGGCAATGCAAGACAAAAAGGCACTGTATGACAACAGCTCATTGTGATACATCATTCAATCCCTCAAGCCTTTGAAGTGCAATCATTGTCATCTAAGAGCTGCTTCATTGTTTTGAGTGGACCCATCTCTCTCTGCGTCGATGAAATCCTGATAGACCCACCCGGCCGTCTGACAGCACCGTCACCGTGGCAATTATCTTAGTAGTCAGTGTCAGCGCTTCCAATCAGAGCTGCAGGCTTTCAATCCCCCTGTTCTAGAACAAGGACCAGTGTGGAGCCGTGTGCTTATTGATCTGTTGACTTATTACGCTTATATATATATATATATATATATATATATATATATAATATATATATATATATATATATATATATATATATAGTTGAATCTATAGGACTGACAATCGATTCATTGCATAAATCGTTACACCTCTAATATATATATATTAGAGGTGTAACGATTCATTTGATTAATCGATGAATCGATTGTCAGTCCTATAGATTCAACTAAATTGATCTGCTACAATAAATAAATAGAATGAATCGTTTTGGCTTCACCAATAACCGATATAATATATACTCTTACTTATGATTAATGTTTTAATACGTTTTGAATAATGTTTTAATACGTTTAAGACACACTCTCCCCTGCCAGCATGCAGTCTACTGAAAATGTAAAAAAAAAAAAAAACGAGCATACGTGGTCTCCTTGTCATTAATATAACACCATGTTGGTAAATGCTAACAATCCAGTTTTCAAGATTACCCCCTTAAAAATCTCTGTTTGGAAGCCTTCGATTAGAAATGCTTGTCAAGTCATTCGGAGCTCCAGTCGCTGTTTGGTGGGAAGTAAAAGAAACCTTCTTCTTCTTCTTTTAAACACTTAATTCACACATGAAGAGACCACATGCTGGCTGACTGAAAGGACTGAGAGATAAAAAAGATGAGCTGGCAGTTTATGAAGCACCCTTCAACTAACAATGAATATTCAAAGAAAAACTTTTCATACTTCATTTTTTGTCAGTGCTGCTTCTATTCATTCCCAAGACTTCCTCGTTGCTTTTAGAGGACATTCTGCTCATTGATAATTGTCAGGGTCAAAAATGTCTTTGTTCTTCCCGCTTGTGTTCCGTCATGCTTGAACAGTTCAATTACTGACTGCTGAATGGAAGCCAAACACCGGCGGTAAATAATTTCCGTCTCACAAATAAAGACACATTCCCAAACACACACCTCTGTAACGCCACGCAGAAAGGCTTCTTTGGCCAGTTTGGCAGGTCCATCCACGGTTTTGCCGTCGTCCTCCGGGCCCCAGCTGGCGCTGTAGATGTCGATGTGTTGGGGATTCAGACTGAGGGACTGGGCCTCCACCATGTCGGTCACCTCGCCATCCAGCATCCGAACACCTGCATCCACGTTCACATCACACACACCAAGACAGACACACAACAGGTGACAAAACACAGTTTTCTTAGTACAAACGGACATGCATGCCATTTTGAGGAAAAATCAAATGAATATGAAATTGATTACCTAATAAACATAGAAGCAAAGTAATGTTAAGTCATTGGCTAGCAGCTCGAAGCTACACACGCCACACGAACTTGGCTGCTGAACTGTTGTCAAGTTTGTTTAATGTAGGTTTTGGATATCTCTGATTCTGCTACATCGATTTTGATCTTTTGTAAACGATGACGGCAACAACGCTGCAGGAGAACTCTGCTCGTAGCTGGTATTACTGGACCCTGAAGGTACGACTTTCATGACACTCTTTGACACTGAAGTGATGTATTGTAGTGCACAGCAGACGCCACCAGAGGTCAGTCTCTAATGGAGGAACGGCAGCTGAGCTCAGAGAGATGGTGACTACTAGTGGTGGGAATAAAGTTACAGGACAGGAAGGTATTATATCTGCCTCTGTTTGGGGATAGTATGGGTTTGTCTTCTTCCAACTAGCTGCCAGACTCCCACCACCACCTGCACATCATCTCCGTTCAGCCACCGATGTCTGACATGTACGCCTAACGTTACAGAGTGTTGTTGAGGCAGAAAGTATGAAGTTAGCAGCAACATTTTAATTGTGAATGCTAGAGTTGGTGATTAAATGCTCCAACACCTCAAGACCCAAGCAAACGTTCTGCCTGGGAAACACTGTTCCATTGAACACTAGTCTGCAGTCATTGTGTTGCAGGTCTGTAGGTGTACCTGACTGTGTGCTCAGCAAGGTCTGACATGTGTAGGGACACAGCAAAGCGGCTGTAGCGTTGTTTCATTTGCATATTTACATGCTTTTCTGCAAAAAGCATCTGTTCAGCTCACAGCGATGTGCTGCAGCCAGTGCTCACTATTTCTGCATCCACCGTGATGTTCTGATGGACACACCATGTAAACTAGTGCGATCTCTATTGATTTGCTTGACGCTTGAGCTAGTTTGAACACACCCCCCCTTCAAAAAAAATAAAACAGAAATGGAATGAGTTTTGTGGGCGAGCTGCTTCCTCAAGTGTGCAGCACGTCGGAGACAGAAAATCTACATAAAAAGATGAAAGTCAACATTAGTCGTCTTCCTCTAGGTGTTTGGATGAAATTGGTGGAAGTGCCTGAGTGTAAATCAGACTCTCTTATTTCAACAGACGTGAACAACAAAGTTCGAGATCAGTGTCCATTAATGAAGAGATGCAACATAAAGGTACACACAGAGAGGGAGGTGCTCGTCCTAAAGTTCCTCCACTCAAACAGCAGTGAGAAACAAACTCATCTCCTCTTTGGTGCAGTGCAGGTTATTCCATGCTGCTCTATATGGGTTAAAGTAACCGAGCAGTGGCTCTTTGATGTCCTCCAAAAGCATCAAACGCTCACATGGCAGCCTACACTTCTGCAAGACGGCTATGCGATCCGCTCGAGTCCCGTCTCTCCCAAAAACTTTTTGTGTTTCTGCATATTAACTCTCGGAACATTGAAAAGCTCAAGCACATTTTTTAAATGACAAACTTTGAGCAACTGCCAGTAGAGAAATGTAAACGATAGCGTTCTTCCAGGCACGTTTTGCCTCCATATGAGAAGCCAGCCGATACGTGTTTGAAATGACTGGAGATATTTCACAGTGGCTGAATAATGAGCTGCAGTATGGCAGGTGGCATGGGGTCAAGTAGCCAAGTTATCTGGTGAGCAGAGGAGTCACAGACGCTTCTGCATGGCTCCCTCTGCACTCGGCCTGCCCTATATATTTCCCTGCCAACTAAAATGAATAATTTGAATCTGCTGCTTTGGATTTAACATGACAATTTGGGTATTTGTTTCCTGTGTTCTGCTGATTTCTGTTTGTGTAGCTGTTGGCAGAACCTGCACAACCTGGCGTATGTGTCGGTTGAATGTTCAGTCTTTTTTTTTTAGTATATCCATAAACCATATTTACACCTGATAATTATGAGATTAGACTACTTTCACATATCAAGACATTAAAACTAAGCATGTTTTCAAAGTGAATCCTATTTGTTTTTTCCGTTTTGTGTGTTTTCACAACACCGTGCCGCCTCCTGCTCCACCTACGCCATCACACCCACGTTTTATGATATTAAAGCTGAGGCCATGTGGTAGATTCCCACTTGCCATCTGAAGATCATGAATAGTTATGGCACTATTCTGGCGAGGTTCAAACCTGGGGAGCTAGAAGTAGGCTTTGGGATAAGATGAGAGGTGATTGTATAAGTAGTAGTGATGCGACGTTTACTTGAACTGGCGAGCACTATAGAATCATAGTGAGAGGAAAAGCCAAAACAAATCATCATGGAATAATACAAAAAGCTTTTTACAATGACATAAATATACAAATCAACTTTTTTTTTTAATATCAAAACACTTCTTTTAAAGAATGGGAACAGAAATGACAAAACCCGTTCTTCTGTAGGCAAAACAAAAACAATCTATCAGGGTGCAAAGTCATCTTGAGAACAAACAAATTAATATTTCACAACATTTTCCCACTGTCACATATTTTGCATCTTATTATAAATGAGCAGCTTTGACTGTCTGTGTGTGTTTCTGGCACTGTCTGTTGGTTAATCTTTTAATTAGCATCTTTTCCATTAATAGTGACATTCATTGTGGCACCGCAGTAAAAGTGTAAGTAGTATAGAAGTACAGACGTATACATTAAACTGATATTGAGTTTTTGTTACATGGGCCTTTCTTTTAGGTGGTTTGCTGCCATACTGGTGATCCTGAATGTCACAAACCCCCAGCAGGTTAACGATTTAAAAACAAAAGTACATCATAATTATAATTTTCCAGGGGCCTATGTGATTCAAAATCCTTGTTTTTTTTAATTTTCTGAACTATTCCTGAACAAAAATCTCACACAGAAGGTGTAACCAGAAGATGTTAACATGGTTCATAATGTATTTAAATTGTTGCTGGTTAACCTTCTGTAGATTAGAGTACAACAATGAGAGAAGATGAGGAGCTAGAGAGAGAGCGGTAACACGTATCAGGCATGTGAAGCTTGATATTATATTGTCCTGTATATATTGATGGATGTATAATGTTTTTTTTCTGCAACATTGACAGTAGATCCGGGAACATTACAAGCAAGTTATATCCTTAGCCATTTTTGTCAAACTTGCATTAAAGCTAGAGTAATAGATTTGACATTCATTTAACACAGATTCCCAAAGAGCTAGAGCACCATATCATTTCAGAAAGTGCACACCACTGCTTTTTCAATACCGTCGCTCCATGCAAAACCAATAAAGTTAGAGTGAATTGGCAATGCACATCACATCTGTGGTGTGATTCTCAGAGAGATGCAGTGGCATGCTGTGCCGGGGAAATGGACTGAAAATAACACTGGCGCTGCGGAACAAGTATTTTAACTATTCTGGCAGTCGGAGAAGAAAACGGAGATGGAACTAAGGTTTGCCGCTGTGAGACCAGATCCATCAGACTTTCTTTTCTTTCGTTTATTTGACTGTACCTCCAATCTTGGCATTGTAGGCCACACCGACTCCACAGATCCCATTGTTGGCTACTGCTGCCACTTCTCCTGCACATCGGGTTCCATGCCTGGAGGGGGAGATGAAAAAGTGATATGCGAGGTTAAGGAAACTACTTATCCTCATCGTTCACCCAATGACACAGCATTGTACTGTGTATATAAACAGACAGGTAGTGTAACAACGGTTGCTTTTGAGAGAATGTGCTCCCTCCTGCTCCGAGGCGGAATTGTAGGCCAAGGCAAAATAAACACAAGGAGACACGTTCTTGGCTTTGCCTCCTTTAAATAAATCTGAATTCCCATTTGTCTAAAAGAAAACATTCAGCCAATGAGTGGAGACCTATGTACAGGGTCTATGGCCTTCCAGCATTCACCTTGGTTTGCCTACAGGCATGAACCAACGCAAGGGAGAGCGGAAACAAGAGGGCATAACACTGTCACACACGGGAGAAAATTGTGAATTCGATTTGAAATGTCCACAATGGGTCTTTCATTAAGCCTGAGCCTCTGTAGTTAGACCTCGCTCCAGGCCACCGCAGTGCAGAGATCCAACAAGCAGGTAGAGAGGAGTTGATCATCACATTCCAGTCAGGTGCATTGCCCTGGTCTGCCAGATGGATGCACAGTCTTAATGCCTTTCAAACTGTGGCCGAACCCCCACTGGAGTGCAGCCATTCCCAGGCAGGAACACTGGAGCCTGGGCGGCGCTGAGCCACATCAGGAAACAACAAAAACGGTGAACATTCACTACTGAGGAAACTATCTACTCCAGCAGGCTTCCAGTAAGGCCCTCCGGGTATCCAGCCAAACCCAAAACACAAGAATCCAAACACCGCATGAGCAGCAGACATCCTCCCCCGACACAAGAGGCATGACTGCTGTCAGGATATGCACATGGAATCTGAAGGTGGCCTGCCAAACCTGCCATCAAGAGTTCCTACTAAATATTAGAGGACTCATTAATCACCGAAACTGAAGTGCAATCAAACCACAATAGAGAGGTCGGAGTTCAAAGAGGCCGTGACACATATCTATATGACTTACTTCCATTAAAGACACGGGCATAATGACAGAAGGTTAGAGAATTGGAATTCATCGGCTCGCCCCTCAAGAACACACTGATGAGCCGAGAGGCCGGAGGTTAATATCAATGTCACGGGCAACGTTGACACCACGTTTCTAGCCTGTCACAGGACATCAGCTGGAGTCAGAGGGCCAGAGCTGCATAATAATAAAGAAGTCTTTATAGACACAAGAGCAAACACACACACACACACACACACACACACACACACACACACACACACACACACACACACACACACACACACACACACACACACACACACACACACACACACACACACACACACACACACACACACACACACACACACACACACACACACACACACACACACACACGTTGGGCAATTTTCCGTTATCTCGACATTCCTGGAAGCTGTGGCCTGTTGACTTTGGGAGTCGGATGTCCTACAGCGTCCGTGTTTGTGATGCAGCTGGTGATAAGGGTTAGGGTAAGGTGTCTGCGAAGGGATGCCAGGCATGCACAGGCATTTACCTGCAGTGAGAAGTGGAGCCTTTTTCGAAATCTTCCTTTGACACATTCATTACAGTCACTTACATGGTAGACTGGTTCACAGCATGCGAACGCTCTTATGGCGGTGAAGCTCTCGGTTTCTGAATCTGATTATGCAAGAACTCCTTGCATAATCAGGCTTTTGGGAATGATTTTTCCTGGGAGTGACAACATATCCTTTTACTGCTCCAGCTCAATCCTTTCAACAACACAAAAACACATTCACGTTTCGGTGTATTCAATATATTGCGATACATTAAGCAAAGCAATACATTGCAATATTTTAAATCTAATTATGGGGAAATGCCCACAGTATAAAGAACAGGCCACCAGAAATATGTAGCTAATACGTAACCAGTGGGATCTACATGCATTTATCACAGCCCCGTTAACATCCAATATCATTGTCCATCGACTAATTGATTTTGTTCAACCAATTAAGCTAATTAGCTTTTCGGATCGGAAACCACTTGAAGGCAGTCCAGCAACACATTGTTATAAAGGTCATGCCAGTAACTACATTTGTACACACACAGCCATAATGCTTCATTTAATTTGGTTATTCTTGATACAAATGGCAGCCATAGTGAAGATTTCAACAGTCAAATCCCCAAATGGAAAATGACACCGTAGCTAATTAGAAACGTTGACTGTGTGAGTTCATCTGGCTCATCAGTCACGATGAGATGCCCGAGGCTGCAACCACTCTTCTGACAATGAGGGCAATGACTGAATGTCTTCAATTCGTCTCTATGTACATGTTTCCACTCATCTGATGAACTCACACGACTGAAATCACGTGGAACCAAAGGCTGGACTCCACCTCCGGGCCTGGGGGGTTTCGGGTGGAGGCTAAAAAGGTGACAGATATTTACATGAAGTGCTACAGTGAATCCAGTCCCAGACATCGTCTGCAGAGATAATGAACTGTCACTACAAGTACAGAATTGTTAACACAGTCTAACGAACACGGCTGTAATATCTAGCAAATTTATTCCCTGACACACTGGAGGAGTCTCCCACTTCAGTGACTAGACAACAGAGGCTGCCTTCTAATACCGGGTACCACTCCCCAACTGTCAAGAAGTCAGATATGGCCCTGTGCCCCAACAGTAACCATGTGGAGTGTGTTTTGGTGTATTTGATACCTTAACGATTGGACCGTATCGATCACACAAGCTTCTTCTATGGATACATGGGATTTCTATTACCTGGGATGTTGTGATGGATCAGCAATCAACAGTGTTAAAAGCTTGTTTTTTTCCCATTATGTCCTCTCAGCAGAGAATCACCAGCTGCTGAAAATGACACTCACATTTTGGTGTTTTGTAGACGGTTTGTTTGCTAAATAATCTGTCATTTGGATACCAGCTCTTTTCAGCTCACCCTATTCTTACCTGGGCAGGTGGTATGTTCCAGATAGACTGAGGAGTTAAAAGGCAGTTCGGTTCACAGGAGTAAGAAGACAGGAGTTGCCAGTTTAGTTTTTTCCATTTGTCACTTTTTTCTCTGTAATTTAATTAAGTTCATTTTTCATTTATTCAGTAAACCTTTTTTTTTTTTTTGCACTCCTCTCTCTTTTTGTGTTTTAAGACCTGCTTCTTCAACATCCCTTTTTAAAGATTTCTAGTGCCAAGCAACCTCATCTGCCCTTTATATTGGGTGGCGGCATGACTCTAAGATGGATTTCTGTAAAAGGGTTTTGATTTTGATTCCATGCCATGGCAATGATCATCTTGGGATAAGCTGGACTTCTCTCTGCAATACATTTCCTTTTGTTGGATGTAGTTTGGCTAGTTTTTCGTAAACCCCCTTTAGATATTATAATGAAGAGTTATGTATTTACAAATGCAATTATTACATGAATAAAACATCCCTGTATTTATCACAAGCACGATCACGCTGTCCTTGTCTAGACATAACGCGCTGACATACAATGAAAAGCCCAAAAGTCTAATTCAGACTTCCAACAGACCAAAACCAAACTCGATGAAGCAGAAGTCAATTAGTGTGGGTGCCAACCTCATTACCAACATAATGGGAACTATCCATTTAAAGAGGTGCATGCATACCTGCAGGCTTACAGCATCAGCTTGCATCTAAAGACGTTTACAACAGCACTTACAGAGTGAACGACATGCTTTTTGTTGAAAACACTCCAATAATCGTCCTCAAAAAGACCAACTTTTTCTTGGAAAAAGAAACCGTCTTGAACAAACTTCAAAACACCGTTTGGAGACATTGTCGTCGTACATAACGGTGATGATAGCAGGTTGAAGTGAACAAAGAACAATTTCAGTAAAGTCTTGTCCCGACTCCGGTGAGAACAAGCCCAGTGGCAGATAGTAGGCGCAGAGACTAACTCAGGTTACAGCGGCCGGCTGCAGGCCCAAGGCAACAACACGATGAGTATTCATACTCACAGCTGGCCGATCCATTATCATTGTGCAGAACATAAACCACCTCTCTGGAGGCTCGCTGTAGAGACATGCGCCCACACAGATGTATCCAAACTGGGACTCAGTATGTGGTGCAAATATGGGGGAAGTATTAGCACACACCTGCTCTGGACAAAAGGGCATTAGGAAAAAAGAAAATGTCACATAAGCAGCTGTTATTATGTAAAGATATGTTATTAATGCTTCTTGTGCTGCATAAACAGCACTCCTCTATGGAGCCACGTATGATAAGTTCTAAATTTAGCTCCTGCTGTTTATGACACATTAGTGTCTTAACAAGACCGATAAAAGGACCCAAAAAGACAAAAACAAAAAGAGTGCACAATTATTGAAATACTGTGTTTATATTATGTCAGCCCATCCAATATTCATATTACACATTTAGATCCCCATGACCACAGGCTTCTCAGGACATTACCATTAGCGGCAGAGTCCGGCGTCTTTATTGCCCCTCCAGAGGACAGACTTTATAGTGTGAGCTGGGTGGAACTCAGAATGTGGTTAACTTCTTGTTTTACCGACCTGTCTGGACATAAGGGACGTACTTTTTGGTGAAATGACCTCCATTTATGTTGATTTCCTTTGGCCGGATTACTATGAAAAATGTATTACGCTTCAGGAAGGCAATCTTTATTTTTCTAGCAGATTCTTTTCGCCGAGCTCGGGACAAAGGGCAAAATATTTTGTTGAAGGCCGAGCAGTAAAAGAAGTCGTAGTTTTGCAGTGGAATGAAATATCTGACCACTGCAGCTGTATCTTTGGTGTCTTTTAAACCCATGAGGGTTGGGCACATGACATGAAAATAAAGCAAAGAAATTATCAACAATACATCAAAAGGGTTGCAGGAAGACATTCAAGATTATACATCATTTAGTTGTTTTATTAAAAAAACCTTGGGAAATGTATAAACGGAGAATCCTCAACATGCCGAGATGAAAGGAATACTCCACCATAGACTAAACGGAGAGCAAAGCATAATTATTATGTATACAAAGTCTGACACTGCATGACATACTGTGAGATTCAGTACTTGATGTTTTTTAATCTTCACCTACTTTCCCCCCCAGAGTCTGGCAAGCAACACATTTCAGTCACTTGGTGCTTCTCCCTTGCATTAGCTTAATTACTTTTTAAAAAATCATTGAGACTCTGGAGGCCGTGGATGTAGCGTTAGCTGTTCATTAGTCTCTTGGCTGCACTGAACCTCAAAGGTAAATCTGAACAACTGTTTTGCTCAGCTCATTCTTAAGTCTGTTAATGGTTCTGCAAGGCGACTAATGAGCATGCCTTCAGGACAAAACCGTCTGGTGGTGTTTAGAGAGCACGGTAAAGAGAGGTATATGAAGAAAATGTCTAGAGAAAGATTCATGTAGGGTCAGTTAAAAATTCATTTGGTGCCCTCTTAAATTGGTCCCACCATCCATCACTGTGCCTTAAATATTTTGAATTTACATGTGTAGTCAGTCCGTACTGCCCCCTTGTCTTGCAAAGGACGTTTACCTATTTTATTTTCTCCTATGCATCATAATGAAGAACAAATCTGCATGTTTATTGCACATGTTGAATAATGTGATTCTGACTGATGTAGTTTATACCGAGAGCTAACCTTAATCTAAAATCAGGGGGCAATAAATCGAGTATTACTAAAAAAAAAAAATACTAAAAAAAGACTCCAGACGCCAGTTTAGTCAGGCTTAGTCCAGAAAATGCACATTTGGATACATCTAGATCACAT
This sequence comes from Chelidonichthys spinosus, assembly GCA_029853015.1. Lineage (NCBI taxonomy): Eukaryota > Metazoa > Chordata > Actinopteri > Perciformes > Triglidae > Chelidonichthys > Chelidonichthys spinosus. The sequence continues at coordinate 1,809,196 of CM056821.1, read as the reverse complement.
GCCGTGTTCGACAAACATGAGGGTGAATGGCCACATTGCTACCGAGCCATCCTCACTGCCTCCCGTCCGCTGGAAGAAAGACGGCCTTATGGAGGTGAACAGAGGGGGGCTTTCTGCAGGGAACAGACACAGCCTTTACAGCCTCACGCGTTTCAAGCTTGCCCCCACAGGTTATTTACACATGCATCTGCAGCAACCCAATGTAAAGTAAGAGAAACCAGCACAAACACACACACACATACAGATACGCTCCGTCTCATTTGGTCCTGCCACGAGGAAGATGGGGCGAGCTTGGTGGCGATAGATAAGGGCTGAGGTGAGCAAGGGCAGAGAAGAGGTGCAGCCAAAATGAAGGAAACATCAATAGTATGCGTCTCAGCTGGGCTCTGGGCCATTACGTGCCACCAGAAGAGCTTAAGCGTGCCTTGGCACCGATTGGGTATCTGTGGAGCTGGAGGGATGTTCTCCCACATTCTTCCACAAGATATGCCACCATTTAGGGTTTTGTCGATAATGGTGGAGAAAGTGGTTTGAGGCACTGGCACGCAATTAAGAGTGAATTAGAAAGTGACAGCATGTGGTTTGCACTTGTCTCCACGTTTATCAAAACTTGTACAGATAATTGTGTGTGCGTGTGTGTCGTTCCACAGTTTGTCTGCCCCAAAGTAGTATTTTCTATTTTGAGTATGAGAATAATTACATGCCTCCACCTCGTATATATTCCACAAAGCCTTTTAGGAGTTGATACAGCACTGGCATCGTTACAGTAGCTCTCACTGTATCCCTCCCAATATTCATGGTGCCAACTCTTGGCCCCTGTCTCTGTTGGGGACGTTTGATTTCCATCCCTGCCTAACTATAATCTTCCCTGTCCATCACCAGTAATCATGGTGAGCCTCGGGATAAAAAAGTCTCTCAGGCCAGTGGCCCACAAACAGCAGATTACAGCGAATGAGGAATTAAATTCAGACGGAGGCAGGCGGTTGGAATGAAGGAGGACAAGCGAGGGCCCTCCAGAGCCAAGAGATTTGCTCAGTTTCATTAATGCTGATGAACTTAATTCAATCCATTCCAGCAAGACTTCACTGTTGTGGTAAACAACTCCTAATGCCATCTGCAGAGGGGCCACCGCAATAAAGCAGTTTTCTTCACATACTACCTTAATCCTAGTGTAGATTTACTCTGCTTATCCAGGATATAGACATATCCCCAGTGGTGGGCCAAAGCAAATTCACAAAACCTGAGTTAGGAGGAGGATTCATATTAATAATTGCCCATTTTTGGAAAGTAAAATCCACTAAAAAAGGCAGAAAATCGAAATCTCTAGGACAAAGCCCACAGGCTATGGCCTTTAGTTTGCTTTGTTGTCATAAATGTTGCCAGTCGTAAGCCTGTTTATGTGTCAGCTGCCATCAGTGAGAGGGCAAAATTAATGAACACGTGCATTTTCATCCTGACATCTCACGGCCGCATCGAGGAAAGCCAGATGGGTAGTTCCAGGGCAAGCCACGAAGAGAGAAAAGGTAAAAATCTAATTGTGATGCATGTGTAGATCTCTACCTGTTGTCATTGAGTTGTGTGTATCGAGGCTGGGGATCTGGGTCGCCATCATTCACATCGTAACTGGCTTCAGGGTCCTGAATAAAGAGACGTAGATGAGCTGTTAGATTCAGCTGCACATGTCAGTTTGGTATATTTGAGCATACAAAAATCAGCAAAATTCAAATCAACAAAACCTGTCTGCACAAAATTATTCTTGGAATCTATCAGCCGTTGAGCTTTGGCAAAGGAGACGCTATCTTTAATAGTCGGCTCCTTTAATCTGATCTTTTCTTGGAAAACATCATGTTTCAGCTCATTCAGGATTAATACTCACATAGTTCTGCATCAAGTCCGGATGGTTCTTCTCTATTCCATCATCCAGGATGGACACCACCACCCCTTTGCCTGTGTAGCCCAACTGCCACGCAGATTTGGCATTCAAGTCACGGTGGTTGCTGTTGTACTGGGGATGGAGAAAGCAAATAACTTAGATGGAATCTAATTATCTGCGAGACACCTGAATGCTGACAAGAACGTGTTTTAGCTAAATCTGGAAGGGCTTACTAGAAAAAACAACGTCATTGAAAAGTGGTCTTTTAACGAAGCATCCACAAAGACATTGATTCTTTGTTAGTGAAAAGCTAATGTTTCTCAATGAGGGTACGGCAGGATTGCAAGCTTATAAAGAGTATCTTTCCTCTGAAAACATCAATGTGTTGCTTGCATTTATTGCATTCATTATTAATAGCAAGCAAAGCACCGGTGAGCTGGATCACAGCACAGTCATCATTCTGTATGCTTTTTGATACGCTTTTGACATTCATCTTGACCTTCGGTCAAAAGCCATGTCTGTCTTTCATCATGTTCAAAGCTCTTCTTTTTATAGTGTATAATGCATGATGGACCACGGCCACATGTTCCTCTTAGCTTCCAGACTGTTGAATGTGCCGGCGATCAGAAAGGACATGGTTTGTTCTCCAGCCTCGTAATGTCATTGACGCATAAACCACCAAGAAGACGATCAATTATACCTGCTGAACGTTATGATCTGCAATGCTGATTCAAATTGGGAAAATGCCTTCTGAGGCCGACACACTGAGTGTATAATAAATCTGTGTGACGCGAGTGCAAGGTTTCATTTTGAATATTGCTCATCTAGAGAGTCCCCTTCTCCCTTGATGTCAGCACTCCTTCTGCACGCTGACATTTTGAACCTGTGAGCAGAACAGCTTAAATCTCTGCCGTTAGACCAGTGTAACAGCAGATGTGGACCAGTAGCATCTGTCCACCAAGCATACGCTCCTCTGACCGGCCAGGTTCAGTTTTAATGAGGCACAGACGGATTTCCTGCAACCTGAAAACTTCTGCATTTCCACAACTCATTGTTTAAAAAAGGCACACAGAATGTAAGCCGAAAGATTTCTGTAGATACTTGGAGAATGTATTACTTGTCCAGAATAAACAGCTTCATCTTGATTAATACAAACTGAACATACTTAATGGAGCTCAGTTCCCTTTCATACAACATTTGTCATTTATTTTTGTACCAATAAAGATGCTAGACCTTTAGCTGATTTAATAATTAGTTGAATTCATTAGCAAATATTCTGTTTTTTGAATCATTTTAATCATTTTTCAAACAAAAAGTCCCGACATTTACAGGTTGCAGCTTCTCAAATGAGAGGATTTGCTGTCTTTGGTCACATTTATGTTGATGTCAAAATATCTTGCACAATATCTTGTCGGTTGGACAAACATCAATTAGGGTTCTGGTACATTGCAATGGGAATTATTTTACCCAACATTTTAGAAATTAACTAATTAATGATGAAAATAAATGTCCTATTAATCAATAATGAAATGATTGGCTGCAGGCCCAAAAGGCTACTTAAATTAAATTGTGCACAAAACGTTTCCATATTCACATGTAGGGAGATTTTAACATCAGTGAAATGCTATGAATCCATTCCATCATCAATACGAGCAGGCAGCAGCCTCTTATCCACCCATTTGCCTTTCAAGTTGCCACTAACTACTCCAACACACTGGGGAACTCAATCTGCTTCTGTTAAAACCGGTGAAATGTTCTCCCACCTGAAGCACCCTCACAGTAATTGAAGGAGGAGTGGAGCCGAACAGAAAATCTCGGGGGTTTGTTACTGCTGCTTTTAACCGGCCGCCGCCTCAGTGACATTCTTCAAGTCAAACGGAAAAATCAATCTACTGAGAACAAGAGCAATTCAAGGTGAATCAGCTTCGTCTTTACCTCCACTTTCTCTCTTTGTGGCTGTATGGACTAATATAAATTCAGGCAATTCAGAATTCACGAAGGCCATCAATCAAGCAGAATCCCTCAGTCGTCACTCAGACTTATGAATCACGTTTCACACCAAGGCGGGATATTGGATCCATACGAGCTTGTCTTTTGACTCGGGGGAAACATCAGAGCCCCACATTTAATTACATGTGTTGACTTTGGGTGGATAAGAAGCTCAAACAGTGTGCAGCAATGAATTATGGTCTACGGACGCACACACAGAGTCTGTTTCCTGTTTGGCGGCGCCCGTACTCACCAGGTACCACTGTTCTCTGAACTTGGGGTCCAACGGCTCCACAAAGACGTCCCTCTTTTTCCTCCGTTTCGACACTTGTTGCTCGGCCCAAGACACCTAGACAAGGAGAAGACAAAAATACACAAGTACGATTTATTAGTACAATTCATTTAGCAATAGGAACAAAACGGTTTGGCGATGCTCAGCAGAGAAACACATTCCAGCCACAACAGCTGGAAAAAGAGACACTCAGTCATGTCACACAAATTAATAGGAGGTCCAAATTCTCAGCATGACGACAGAGATTAGACTCCTCACTAACGAGGCTCGCTGATGAACTCCAGAGCAACCCGGGACTCATTAAAACATCTGGATCAGCGTAAAAACGGGATGCAATACATTATGTGTATTTATGGCCAGAAACACACACATACAAGTCTGACAAAAAGAACAGTCTGCAGCCGGCTTTCATGATGTGCAAGCTCCTGCAGAAAGTGTTGACAGAAGCAGAATGCATACAGTGAAAATCCTCTTATGCTCGCTGAACAGCAAGGATGCCCGGCTGCATGAGAACAGAAGGGAATGTGTCAGAGAAGGAAGACAGAGAACTGTCTGCCGCAATGACGGAGCGCCTGATGTGAAGGACAACTGAATCACAGCACGCCTATCTCTCTCTCCCTCTCTCTCTCTCTCCTTTCTCCAGATCACCAGAGACACAAGAGTAAAAAAAAGAAGAGGAGGAATGAAGGTCACATTAGCTGCTACACTGAAACGATGCCAATTGAACTCGACCACAATATAATGTCATAATGGAATAATTTCACGTCAGGGAGCAGAGAGGGTTGTGTGTGTTCATATCCGCCACCTTAAATGGGGAGAAGCTCAATCAGTCTAAGTGGAGATGTTTCCACGAGGGTTCGTCCTCCCAAGGGAAGGGTTTGCAGTCGTGGCACTTTACACACAAAACTGGGTGACACATTGTTTTTTTTCCAGTGAACATGCGCACGTAGGTAGCAACACCATTATGGGGCCCTGACACTAGAATTCAGAGAACCTGCTGACAAACACAAACGACTGTGACAACAAATGTGGAAGTGGGAGATAAACTGGACCCTCCTTACGGTGTATGTTAGGAAAAAACCTTAAGAATATGTCTAAAGGAAAAGGAAGCGGCACAGTTGCTTTGTGCTGTACATTGTCAGCCTGAGGACTTGCTTTTGGAAGAACTCTTATCTACTACATTTTAAAAAAAGAAATGCATTTCCTTCTACTAACCTCTAGACACACAATGAGAAGATAACTCAAGGTAGTGCATCCTATTACAGAAAAATGTACTGGTCAGAAGCTTATGTGCCCATACTGTATATATCTGCCAATTGTTGACTTGCTGCTCTCAGTCAGGTTTTTAATATTGGTTTCCTGTTTTAATGGCAGTACTAAGTAAAAGTCTACAGGCTTAGTGACAAAGATGCAGTTATGGACGTCATTGCACTGTGATATTCAGTCAGATAGGAACAAGTTCTTTTCTTTTGCATCATAAGGAGGTGTGTGTGTACGTGTGTGTGAATTCCCCTCTTCTATTTCCTCTGTTTAAGTTCCACATTAAATCCTGTGTGAAACCTCGTTTTCTCACTTGCGTAGGGGTGGATCCCCGTTGTGGAAAATGCACCTGCCGACTCGGTTCTTTCTAAGAATCCTGTCATATTTCAAAAAACACGCATGTTAGCGTAATATTTGGGGCAACACAGGAAGTTATGTTTAATGTGCATGGCAAGAAGCGTTTACAGCACCATGAGTAGCTCTCCTTGCATCAGATTCACCCCTTAAACCTTCTCATTAGCACTGCAGGGCATGTTCTAGCTCTACATTCCTGTGGTACTGTTTTGCATATACAGAAACAGAAAAACTATATTTTATATTGTCATCTTCTGCATGCCTTTCCAGACAACACAGCCCGTTCTATTCACACTGTTAAAGAATGTACAGCAACAGGTACAACAGGTCTTACACAAAGAGTGCTCAATCCAAAACACTTGTCTGTCAAGAGACATGAATTCTCCTTTGGTCATGGAAGCACAAATGTAAAACTCTAAATCCATCTTAATTGGAATCGGAATAAAACGATTATTTCTCTGCATTCAGTTACGCAATGATGATCTTGTTTTGTTGTCTTTCAGTTGTATTATATTCAAATTTAAAAGGAAATTCACTGTTAAAAAGACATGCATTTATTGAACTCCAAAAATCAGAGTGTAATATTAATACATGTCATCTTATGAATAGGTTGACATTTAATCTGAGTTAAGTGTCTGCTTTTCTAGGTGAACCTCACAAACAAGACACTAGCGTGTCTCTCAGGGCCAAACACAAAGTTCTTACCTTTAACCTCGACATAATACAGACGCTGTGGCGGCTTCCTCAAGGTAACTTAGGCTTTTATGTCTCCCAGGAGGGACGGGAGACAGAAGTGGGGTTGGAACTGCACTGTGTAGTTCATAACTGTTGTACTGCTCAAACTTTCATTCTCACGATGATCATCGGGCAGCAATAAATATTCCTGCCTATGACTCCAGAGGTCTCCTTGCTTCAACTCATATATATTCCCATAACAATCATGATCTCAATATTGACCAAAATAACCGTGATTATGATTTCTGCCCGAGCATCCCTACCCTGCATGGCATGGCGGCCATCAGCGTGTGAGTGGCTGAATGTTGACATGTGGTGTAAAGTGCTTTGAGTGGTCAGAGGACTAGAACGGTGCTACAACAATGCAAGTCCACTCATTGTAATCATTATTAAAGATGCATGTGTTCTTCTTTTCACTTGCCCATTAAAAGGTGTGATATATAAGCTTTTTCGATTGCCTCTCAACAGCTCTCAACATGGTGGTTATTAGCTAACGGTGCTAACAGCATGAAATTTGCTGGCTAACGAGGTTGACCAGAGGCGGAAACGGAGGGCAGGTACTATGCTTTCTTTTGGACAGCGTTATCAGCTGTAACCGCCATACTTGAGCAGAGCGACTATGGCCATGAGCTAGCCAGTGGGGCACGCTCTCATGCACCTTCACGTGCACTAAAAGCACCCAGCTACTTCCACAAGGCAAGGTCAAGCTCAGCAACCAACACCCAGAGGGAGAGCTCATTTGTTCCCTGCTCAGGTAGACATTACATCACTGTCTTTACATGACTAATAGCTGTTTGCTGCTATATTAATGCTCTGGTATACACTGCACCTTTAAGGTCGAACCACAGAGTCAGGCTTTAACACGCTACCCAAAAACAAGGTAACACCATGCCTGCTCAATCACAGCGCAAATACTTTCAGCAAACATGCGGATTAGCTTCAGTACAGCCACTAGATGTTCTGTTGCTTTTAGCTGCAGACCCCTCAGTGGCACTGGTTACTGGTCGCCTTAATGTCACACACAGTTCTTGGAAATGTCCATCAAACCAACATAAACACAGCAAGACGTGACTTTTCTGAAGTCCTAGTCATGAGGAAATGATGGCACAGATTAGTGGTTTGGGTGTGTTCACAAACACACAATGGGAATACTGAATCAGTAAACTCTGGGGAGCACCATGTCCTGAAAGCTGCATAGTGTTCCCTTCAGTTTAGTGCTTTCAGTCCCATATGTGGGAGGGAATACACCATTTCAGGGCACAAACCACTTCAAATGAACCATTAAGCACTGTTCAATTGTTTTATATTAGTTTTATATCACACATCTCCCTAATAGCACCCTTACATTACTTACCAATCATGTTTAATATTGTATGCCAGTGTCTATTCTGTAAAATAAACTATATGAATATTTAACTAAACTTGAGATCAAAGTGCCTTTTTCCAACAAAATGTTCGGCCCATCTCCATATTCACAGTAAACAATACAAGTTGTATTATCAGCACTAAATTCATAATTAATATGGAACAGATTTCCCTTTGGCATGAGTGTCTATTTTGCAGTTTTCACATGAAAAGTCTTAATATTCTGCGACAGAACACAGAGCCCCGATGATGACAAACAGCGTTTCTCAGTATAAATGGGCTTTGGAAATATCAAGCGCTGTCCATCTTATGCATCCAAATCGATCCACTGCAAAACTAATGTTCATAAACAGACTGAAGCTCCATTCATGTGATTCAGGTGAAGAATCGTATCCGTCCAACAAATAGACTCCCCACACTACTCATGTTGTCCACACCTCTTTGTCCAAACATCGTCCCTCTGAGGCCGAATGGAAACCTAACAAAGCATCACTACAATAAAGCAACATGATATCAAGTATAGTGCCCATCCAATGTCATTCATATTTATGGTCAAGCTGTTTACAACTGCTACTGTTATTGTTACAGCGATGAAACCAGCAATAAAAACATTCACACAACTGAAAAATGATATGGTTATAAATGGTTAAGCTCAACATCTGTCCTATTCCTTCCTATTCAACGCTCCACAGAAAAACACAAGCAAAGCAAACTGTCCATAACAACAAGAGAATAAAACCACAGCGGTATAAAGGATGGATGGAGAAGACAGGCCCAAGCTTTAAATCTTCAATAGACCCTATTAACAGGGCTCTGTTAGCCAGTCTATGGGATCTGGCAGAAGTCCAGGTGTTTGTCAGTAATTAGACACTCTTCAAAGAGACTTTACTGAGCCTTTTGTTCACTCTTCATCACAACCAGTTTAAAAGCTGCAGGCACAGTCGCTCTAGTTTCCTCCCATTAAAAACAGGGTTTCAATGTTTTCCCTTTCCAGAAAAAAAACAAAACAGAACTGTGTAGCTGATGCAAATGTGAATCAAATGTGCAATGTTCTGCCGGTTAATAAATGCTTTGATCTGAACATTAATTGCAGCAGTTACAGAAATGTATCGATGTTTAGATCTGAGAGAATCTATACATAAACACTGCAAACTATTGCAGCATTTGCAATGTTCTCTCTTGTGAATAAACAAGCAAACAGATGAAACAAAATCTGGTAAATTCCTGTGTGTGCTGACAAACAGGAGCTAACCCTTCCTGCACATACAGGAGGACCTGGAACTGTTACACACCACTTTCTCTGGGGTGCGGTGGGAAAAAAGGAATTCAACAACAGGAAACGGAGCCGCACTGTTCAAGGAAATCCCAAAGAGGGTGGTGGACCATTTCTAACATGGACGCTAAACAAACCCAGCAGGAGTGGTTCTACTCCCAGTGTGCTGTACTTAACACCTGCACAGCATGACTGCATGGCAGTGACACCTTCATTCCACTGACTTTTTCATGGCAGTAGATTAGCGTTAATGTGTCTGATGCATGTATGTACTTGGAGATTAAATCACTATATGTATACGGAGATTTATCCAAATCACATATATTTGCCCTTGAAATTATCTTCCGAGCTACTGCAATTCAGATATAAACACGTCAGGAACATAGAGACAGAATGAAGACGAGTGAGTCTAATGAGGAGGCAGAGCAATGGGAAACGGCATTAGACATGTTCACAATATTCTAGAGACTTCATCGTTAGGAGAAGCAGAAAATATAACGAGAGAATGGACTCGGATCAGCGAGGAAACAAAGAGCCCAACTTGAAGCACCTGAGCCGGTCTGCCGGATCAGCACTTGAGTCAATTGATCAGTGTTGGCTATAAAAAGCCCTAGCCATTTAGGATTAATTGTTCACCGTTGCCTATTGTGCTCTGGGTATGCCAGCTGTCAACTTAAACACTTAAACGCTCTCCTGATGCACACTAAACCATAGAGGAGACAAACAGATTCACTGCAACCAGCAGTTCCAAATCAGATGTTTCACATTGACAAGTATCAATGAGTGATGTGGTTTGGGTTTTTTTAAGTGACCTTTTTGTCTTCGCCTCAGTGACGTAGAACAGCTACCAGCTGCTTTGAAGTGCCGCTGTAAGTTGAAACTTACTGTTTGCGGAGGATGTAGAGATGCTGCCTGAAAGCAAACCCTCCTATCGTCATAACAACGATAGAATAACTCCCCTCTACACAGATACCATGGGAAACAACAAGGGCCATTACATGACTTATTATAAGAAACCACTCAAGTAAAGATTTGATGTGGAAAAAGAGTCATTGAGACAATAATTGGCAGACGATTCTGAAAATAACTGGTAGTTGCAGTCTTATAGTTCTTAATCTTTTGACTTTGCTCATCTCAAACTCAAAATATTATTGTTTAGCACTTTGGATTGCTTAAAGGGCACTTATGTAGTAGTTAGCCAAGTAAAAAAGAAACAAAGTTCCTTATTTGTGGTTCAGGCTTTTATATTTTTATATATTGTCATTACATTTTTGAAATGTACTTTCAAAAAGGTTGGAGGCTGATAGAAGATTATTTAAAACGTCCTCCTACATCTCCTTTCTGAGCCACACACTCTTATTCCCACAGCTATGAATGTCAATTTCACACTCCTCCATTTGTCCTTCCCAGTGGGTTTGGACACAGACTCATTTTCAGACTAACCTCAGACTTTTGCACAACAGCGAGAAAACCCAGAAATATTAAATTCCATTTTAGATCAGTCAAAGAGGAGGAAGTAGTTGCAGAGAGGAGCGGCGTCTCTGGGGAGCAGCAGCTCACCTCCAAACACTCGCTGGAAGTGTTTGGAGGCTCCTCGGGGTGAGCACGGAGCAGCTCATCAGAGACAACCATTAAAAGAAGAAGGTGACTACAGACTCGGTTCTCTGCCCCGTCACTGTTATTGTATTCCTCTTTGTTTCTGCATCCACTTAGCAGACTGAGTGATCAGCTTCAAATAATCAATCATCTTAGAAAGAAAAGGTTTTATCTTAGATGGAACAGCTTTCTGTCTTAAATGATCTAATAAGAGATGATGGAGCTTGATACTCTATAACAGCACTGGGTAAATACATGGCTATACTATTAAAAAGAATGTTAAAAAGATGTTTAGGCAATTGGTTTAATGATCGTATATAGACTCACAGTAGGATATTTAGGGTTTATAAATAATGAATATTTTATGCAGAAAAACCTCATTCAAAGCCTCATTAACAGCAAGTACTACATTATCCTCTGGGAAGATAAACTGCACGTTGTTGCGTTTGCCACATATATTGCAACCTTGCATTTTAGTTGTGTAAATAATGTTATGAACATTTAGATATTTCATAAATGAGCATAACCCCCCTCTCGTTCAAACACACTCAAAAAGGCAAACATGGGGCAAACCATCGCTGCCTCACTTTATAAGTGATTAGTCAGTGAGCACACACACCTCACTGCATTAGACATACAGTAGATGTCTCACATGATCACACTGAAAGCAAACAACAGCTAGTTTTCACGACACAAAGGGGGGGGAAAAAAGCCAAACGTAATATGTAGAGTAGTATTTCTCACCTTTAAAATATGTCAAACTCATTCTCAGCCCAGAGAGAGGATGAACTCGCTGTGCTTACTGGACCAAATACATCATTCACGACCATTTTCAGAGAAAAGAGCTCTGAACATGTTATCCTTCAGCTACACTACACCAGTCCTGCATGACACTACAAATACAGCCACTGTACACAAACCAACACAAACATACCTTGGGATCTCTGTTGAGACGGACTTGTGTCCCCCTGTGATCTGTCAGTGATCTCTTCACCACTGTACGATGCCGGAAGTGATAATAATCGCCAAACACCTGAAAAGAGAAAGAGATAAGATCAGTTATCACATAAGGGCATTCAAATCTGCAATCTGATAATACCTCTGCATCTGATAACGGCTTAAATGAATATGAAGTGATTGTGATTCTCTACCTCTAAACCACTAGAGGTAGAGAATGGTTGAGTACAGATTACCAATCAGTGCAAAACAGTTGAAAATACACAACTGCTTAAATGATGCATGAAGTAAAAAAAGTAAAAAAAAAGTTGTTGAATAGCCATTTGGATAATTGTTGGGCAAATTTACATGGATAGAAGCATCTGGACAGAGGTCTCTTCACATTTAAAACAGTCCACCATCAATTGTTAAAGTCACATTAGTTCAGTAAAAAGTGTTTTTTGCCCAAAACAAATGGATGGAAGAGGATGGTGAATTATGGTGCATTTGAGTTAGGAGAAAAGCTGGGAAATTCCACAATGTTTTCAAGATCTACAGTTGGCACATTGACATTCTGATTAAAGCAATGTGTAATAGATAAATGAATCCACTCACAATAAATCCATTATTAATGAAATGTTTTATAACAGCAGTGTTTTCCTCTAACAGCAGGGTGAGTCCATCGACTGACAAAAAGCAGCATCAAATCATTTGAATTGTTAAGTTAAAACCTTATTTCGATTCCATTTTCTCTCGATTGCAAACTTTTACAGTGCTATGAGGTTAACAAGTCTCTCCACATCCTTCCGGCTGGAAATCATTTTTCTGCATTTTGCCGTGCCAAGTGAGACTAATGGGCTGCATTAGACGGTAGAAAGCATGTTCACAATTAGAGATTTCCATTTCTATTTCCATTCCCTCTCAAGCTCCCGGTAGCACCACACTGACCTGCGTATTCCCCGTGGGAAACCCCATACATGCCCCATAATCCTCTGTGCTCAGTCCAGTTATTACCACTGTGTAATCAAGGTCATTAGCGGAGCAGTGACTTCTGACATACTTGACTTCAAAGAATATCTTGTCTGAGCAAAAGAAAAAAGCACTCCATTACGGCTGAGCAGGTTCACAGGGAAGAGAACTGATGATTTAAACCATTCATTCATGTGCGGTGTTTATAAATCAATTATTCAATTGAAAAAAATTAACATTCAGCTGCAACCCCAATCTAGAATAATGAAAACCATGAATCAAAAGAACATTTTTACATTCAGAGTGAAATACTATGTTTTGCAGCTGACCAATCAAACGTCTACGAGGTACTCAGGTGATGTTAACGGCTCCAGAAGCGCCAACTTTTTAATTAGTGATTTAATCACTAAAGAGAAAATTGGGAAATGCAGTTACTCTGAGAGTCATTAACAAAATAACACAGATTTTAGATGCGGGTAGGGACGGGATGATAATCCTGGCCAAGATGTTTTCACCAAAATATGCTTCAAACGCAAAAATGTCACTAAAACATACTGGAATGCATTTTGCATTTTGTTAAGAAACAAAGATTTAGTGAACATCCCTTTTAGTGAAAAACAAATTATTAAAAACAAATGATATAATATAATCATAACTCATACTCTCCCTTCATTAATAAATGATAGAATAATATTAAAAATGCAGTTTTTTTACCATGATAGCGAGCTAGACAGCCTTTTCAGATATTTACGATTATTAAAATTCATCACCAATAACTTTTATTAATTTTTAATCCTCATCTGCGATTCAATCCTATATCATCTCATGCCTAGATGTGGGTTAAACAGAATTATGGGCAGCATAAACACGTGGAAAGGATAACAATCTCTCCACATTTTGGCAACAATGCTTTGTCCCAGTAAAGGTTGATGTAGCACTAAGGTGCTGCAGTGTGTGCTGCATTCCTTCACTGGAAAAAGAGTCACGGTTCACTTCCCCAACCTCCTCCGCTCCCATTTAATCACAGTAAACAGGCCGATTCCAGCCAGGCTGAAACAAAAAGCCCCTGCACACAAAACCGGCAGACAATAGGGACGAATATCACAGAGGGAAGACGCACTTTACAGTGATATTCGCCGCAGAGTTGGAACCGCCTCCACGCCGTGAGTCTCTGCGAGTGACTGAGTGAACAAAAGCACTAAAGACCAGCAAAGAAACTGCAGGAGATAAAGGATAAACGCTTACACCCAAAGGCATTTGCTGAGCCGACGGTCCCTTCGTCGGAGTAGAGAAGAATAAGAGCAGGTAGTGGGTCCATTGTGTTAGTCCAGATAAGAACTGTGGAGGTTGGACACTGATCAAAGACCCGCAGAGTGGCAGGGTCCATTATCCACTCTAAATAACGCCAACACCATGGAAAAGGGATGCTTTGAAGAAGCATTGATTGTGGCTTCATTAGGTCAGCCAATGTTTGGAAGATGATTCGATAGTTTGATAGAAGTAGAGAAAAGAAAATATCCGGTTTTGTTCAAAACATTGAAGACAAAAGAGAAAGGACTTCATCTGAGATGGCTCATTCAGTTAAAAATGACTAGTGAGGACACGGACACCAATATGTCCAACAGCAGCAGTATCAACAGTTTGTTATGCAGCCACAATGCATGCTGGGTTCTAAATGTGCCAATTTCCTTTTTTGTGCTAAATGTATTTGGCTTAGTGATCTGAAAAGTGTGGCAAGCCCACAAACATCTGGAGGTTGTCAACAGTAATGCTCAGTAATACAGGAAATCATTATGTGTTGGGGACATTTAACTAAAACACATTATTAGAAAATCAAGACTCTGCATCACATATTGATGCTGTATGACAGTTCAGTTAATTCAGGGCTCGGCCAACAGTGCATTATTACTTTACAAGCTCTCAAGTCTGCACAGAGCACACACACACACACACACACACACACACACACACACACGCACACACACGCACACACACGCACACACACACACACTTAAAACAGTTCAAGTGCGTCAATCAGATGCAAACTCACACTCGACGACATGTATTCCAATCGAGCTCTGCTAAACGTCGACCCCTGCAGCTCAATCATTAACTGGCAATCAGCAGCTCGGCTAAAAGCTTGTGTTTTTGACCATTTGATCTCTAGACTACAACGGTTCTGTGAGCTTTACTGCTTTCCACTGGAAATAAACAGGGCCATTTAAGACATTAGATATTCAGATGAAAAAACAGATGTGGAAACAAACAGATGAGGACTTTTGAGTGACCATTACTGATGCGATAAAGCTGGGACCGATAGAGCAGAACAGGCTTGACCGGTGCTCTCTGGGTGGCTGATTACTGAAGTGAAGCATTAATCCGTCAACCTCATTAAAATGCATGTTAACAGGGAGTGGAAAAATACTGTCCACGGGTTTGTTTGAATGGTTTCTCCCACCCTGCCGGACACATTTACCTTGTGGGAAAGCACTTATCAAAAAGGTCTGGGGTTTCATCTCCAAAATTATGTTTTGCAAAGAGCAAATAAAAAAAAAAGGTTTGGGGGGGCTGCAACAAAGCGATATGAAATAGTCTTCCACATGGAGCCATTACAGTCAAAAATAAAGCCTGTGGATTCTGGAAATTCCACTTAAGAGGAGATAAAATACAGAACACATCAATCACGGCAGATATCACATCAATCATGACATTTCCTTTCAGTTTAGACGCTGAACTGTATTTGATTGAGGGTTATCAGGATGTAGGGCATTAGCATATTTTGTTTGCGCACCAGTGGCTTGAGATAAAATGAGACTTGCACAGGCGATATAGCCTCCCAAAATAGTTCAGCGAATTGTTGGTATAATGAAGCTGGAGTCTAATTAGTCAGTCCGGTGAAAGGGTAGGACGGGGCACAAACCGCCACAGCGGCAGCTGGACATGGCCGCCAGTATCGGGGAAGGAGGGCAGAGAGGACCGAGCTTCCCCCCAACACCTGAAAAATGGGTTTGCACAGCTGCTGCCTTTCTGACAAACTACACTTAGTTATGACATGCTTTCTTCTCATTGTCGCCCCCCATCTTTATTCTTCCAACAGCAGTCAATACATCTCCTTACTCATTAGCCTTTTTTTATTTGACATGCAGTATGGTATGTTTGTGCTGGGATCGACAGTTCCTGCAGGTGTAGGTGAAGTAGCTTGTGTGCAGAAAAGCTGTGCAAATACATCTTAAATCACGTAAAATAAACTATTACATTTATGGAGCCTTATAAGGCAAAGCCGAGCTACCTTATTTATCAACACGGGGCCCGTTCTCAGCAAGCCGCCGGCCACATTCCTCGGCTGTGTTTATGCAGGAAAAACAGATTAGGATTTCTGGCACAGTCCACGGTTTACCTCAAATTGTTCTGAAGAAGTCAGATTGGCTCATTAAAAGGTTTTGACAAAAACAAGAGGATTAAGTAGGATGGTGAAATATGGTGCATTTAAGGAGTGAGAAAGGCTGCGGACTACTCCAATGACTTCAGTGTGTGCTGGGTTTGTGGCTGGGACATTGACATTGGGATTAAAGTGACCACTATTCAGTATAAACCCCCATAACATACAGTAGAGTACCATAGCTGGCTGTGGGTCATTGAGCTTCATGTAATTATCAAGTCTCCATCACCAGACAAATTACATTCTAAACCCCTGAATGCATCTTTTATGTTTTTGCACACTAATGTATTGGTTTATTATATTATTATATAACAGATCCTTGAGTGTTCTTTACAACTTCTGCAACTTTGCTCGTCACCAAAACCCTTGAGCAACACTTCTTGGTCTTCTCCTTGCACCTAACCTTCTCGTTCTCGTCTCGCATTGGGAACAAAATATAAGTGGATATTCTTGTATTCACTTTAAAAAATGATTATTATTCCTATTCATGTATAAAGTCAATTTTCCAACCATTGTATTCACAAATCAGTCACCATTGTTCACGATACAGTTTAGTTCCTGTTGAATGAAAATGTCTAATGGTGTAGACATGGCTCTGCTTTTTATCCAGTACCTCCGGGTGGGAAAACAATTACAGCAGCTTCTTTCAACACCAATAACACCACAATATAATATTGTATGACATGGCTTATGATAAAATGGATAATTCATATCGGACATATGTTTTGCTGCATTATAATGCATTTGCCCGTGTTAAATGTAGATTATGTGCACATATAGGACATAGTCTCCCCAGTAACATTCAATAACATCTCCAGCAGAGAGCTGTAGTGGAAAAGCACGACTCAATGCTAAATCGCTATATTTTATTCATATCAGTATTGTTTTCTGCATTTCTATTCCATCAGTTTCCCTCCAATTGGTGTAGCACCATCGTTTATGTATCTGGGGGGTAGCTTTTGTCCCCGCTGGCAAAAAAAATCCAGTCATTATCGATCATACTAAATATTATGAGCATTGAAACAAAATAAAAATAGCAATTAGTGCATGAAGCTGCTGTTTGTAATGAGAAATGTGCCCCATAAATGGTTACAGCAATCACCATCTTGTGCCAACATGAGTAAATAAAAATCATACTATTGTTATTGTGTGCTGAGAGGTATGCAGGCGTCTGGATGTGTTGGAGGAAGCAGGAGACAGTTGTGACCATTTTCACTACTATTTATACGCTTTTATATAGCATTAGTTAGGAGAGAGTTCAGGGAATCACCGCTAATGTGATGAATTAAATCAAATTATAGATTCAACTAACCAGCACTGCATCATTGGTTAGTCCACTGAACAAATATGTCCTAGAGTTGGGACTTCACTTCATGCATTGATCTCAGTAACGTTATTCTGCAGCCCGGATCACTCAGCTAGTCTTCCACCTGTTGCCAAAACCCACATGAAGGGGTGCATGTTCGGGGAAACATGATGTTTACCTGTTGGTGACATTGGCAGAGCTTTCCTGTTGGTACAAACTGGACAAACTGTGATGTGAAGCAACGCTGGCAAACCCCATGACATGTTTACTACTTATTAACTTGTAGGTATACACAGTAAATGTCAATGTTGCACCACGATAAATACTGCTTATATCTATAGTAAACCTGAGACCCAAATGTTGTAGTACTTAATAAGGGGAAGAATCTTATTTTATTGTATGCTGCATCCTCCCTGGGTCTCTGCATTAATAACATTAATAACTCATCCAGCGACTTGATGGAGGGGACGACCATGTAAAAAGTTTACGGTGTCATGGCGGAACTGCTGCGGGGCTGTTAGCGTACGGGTCGATGGGAGCTGTCCTCGGATGACTAACTATTCACCGTGAGGTCTTGATGGTGCCGCGGGGGGGAAGTCAGACACAAGACAAGCACACGCAGAGTTACGTAGGTCTTATACCACCGCAAGAGTCAGTACGGACTATCATTATCAACAGAAGGAGGCAAGCAGACAGTCTGTGCTGTTGTTATAAAAAGACAGTGTGACCTGATTAGCTAAATCGGGGACATTAAGTAATGCTTATTGATATTTCCCTTTGGCTAATTAGTCCCCATGTTCTCCCCTCTGTATCCATCTTGGACAAAAGAAGGAAACATATATCGACTTGGTGAAAGGAAAGAGTGAGTCACAGGACTGAACACTCACTCCCCCGCTGGACCAGAACTGACTGCGTGAAATGTGAACTTTAGCCTCAGGGTGGAATCAGATGACATCTCGAGGAATCGATCGGTCGGCACCAACATAAATACTACTTATATTTATAATAAACCTCTGAAACCCAAACGTAGTCGTAGCAGAGCTCCAATCTGCAGGTGATTTCAACAGCAAAGAGATAAGAAATGTCTTCATAGTCTTGATGGAGGTGTAATTCACCCTTATGGACTTTCTATGAGCCGGCACCCTGAACCACTTGAAACACAATTTACGTCTTCAGACAGAGCTGTTAGACCGAAAGGCAGCCATCAATTCAACAGCTTCATTCAGTGTAGTTGACATCGTATCCATTCCTCAAGGAAGAGTCATTCATCAGCTATCATCCAACAGGTCCAATAAGAGCGGTGACTTTGTAAAAGGGAAGTTAGGTTCTAACTGTAACTGATGTGGCTTTCAAAGAATGATTCTGCTGCATTGATATTCATCATGTTTCCTCTGAAAAGGAAGAAAGCAAATCCACGGGTGCACAAACTTGGGCTTTTCCCCCAAAGTGACTCCTGAATCTGAAGTTTTTGATGTGTGCCAGGAAGCGGTCTTCACTAGTAACAGACAAGTGGACCATGTGAGACATCCACAGCAACCGCTGCGTTTTCTTCCTCACTCAGTCAAAAAGACAGTACATCCATGTTTCTGCTACAGCTTGCCTTTCTTTGAATTGTACTCAAATTCACTCTGAATCCAGTGGTGGGGGTGTTACTGGTGGTAATTACTTTCCGATTAATATTTAATGAATTGTAATTTATTTTTCTAGAATCACCTCCCACGCCGCTGCGGTACTTCTGCACACTTTGAAAACCCACGGATGCAAAGCAATGTCCTTCAGGATCAAAAGTCTTCAGGCTTTACCCGCTCAGAAAATGACTGCTGATCTATTCATGCGCTCCTCAAAAGGGAGTCGGCAGATTAAACCTTTCAATATTAAAAAGGTGGAGAAGGATTCCTGCTTAAGCAGGAAAATCAATTTATTTAGCAATCTATAAATGCTTAACTAACGTTGGGGGTTGGGGATATTTAGGGGGAGATAGCAGGTCAATAGTAAATGCCACATAGACGTCGTGTACATCATCGGAAAGACTGGAACCTTAAATTTAATTAAAGAGATGCAGCCCAGCAGTGTGTGTCAGGTTATCCTAGTTATGCACCAGAAAAAGAGCATTTAAAGATAATAGATTGCTGGCGATCTTGGCAGACGTTCTGTTGTTTAAGAGGCTGTAGCAGGCTCAGTCTTTACGCTAGTGAGTTACTGGTATACGAAATTAGAAAACCTAAGGAACCTTAAGATCCATGAATTAAATGAAATGACAGACATGTCCACATTATGCTAATCCCATGCAGCTTTTGACATCTCTGAAAAGGGGAGACTCTTTCTCAAGATATGCGAATGAAGATGGTTCATGGGTGCTACCAGTCTTAAGCATAAAGCGGGCATGTATATAAAAAGGGAGAGTGGGCATGTCTGTTTGGTACCCATTGAACCATTTCCATGCCGTTTTGGCAGCAATTTTTTGCATACAGCGTAAATGTCTTATTTGAAAATGGTGTATTTGAGTATTTCTGCATACTGGCCTCTCCCTAAATAGTCATAGAATTGCATGAATTGGGTATAACTGGGAAGCATGAATTTAATTGATGTGTAATGATGTCTTTCCCCAGAGTAGCCATTTCACCAATTAGATTTAGATACCAACTCCCATGATCACTTACGTCTCATGTCTCGAGTTGTTGCAGCAGTTTTGGGGGTTAATACCATTTGATCCATGAATTTGGTGCAACGGAAAGCTCACTACAATGAAATGGCTTATATGAATACAATTGAGTCTCACCGCCCCAATCATACCCAAATGAACGAAGACTGTTTATGGACCCCAGTATATAGAAATTGCATGGGATTAGCATAAAGTTAGCATGGCTGTACGGGGGAGATTCATGTGTATACATAGAAGCCATTCTCAGCCAGATACCTTGAGGTGAGAGGACAAGGGACGCCTGTGAATATGGTTGTGCCAGTTTTTCCCTTGCCAAAAGTGTTATTAAAAGAGTGACATGGTTGGCACTAATGGATTCACTAGCTGTGAATCAGAGCCTGCTAAAGTCGGAACATGTAAAATGATAAGGAGACTGCCCAGGAGCCTGCTGTGTAATAACCGTCACAGAATATCTAATCAGACTTGTCTGACGAACTTGTTAGAGCCAGAAACAAACAACTTTTCATGATCAGCCTGCTGGAAATCAAAGATCTTCCCATTAGAGTAATTTGAACGGTTAAGAGATCATCTCTCCAAACACATCGTCGACTCATGCAGATGACTTGATGAGCTCATCCTCATTAGTGGAGGAATGCATCTGCAACCATCGCTAGTTACCCCAGTGTGTGTGCATGTGTGTGTGAAGCAAGATGGAGGAGATTGAAGAGGAGACAGGGAGGAAGCAGGTTTTTAATCCGAAGGGAGGCGGTTCTATCACTGGGGGGTATGATTGGTTTCGACACCATGAGGAAATACTAAATTTAATCTGCCATTTTTACATGACTGTTTAACACGGATCAAATGCACAAACGTCTAGTTTAGAAGGAACAAATATATCATTAAAAACTGGGGAAAGTGGAGTGTCATTTTTGCAATTTAATCATTTTTGGCTTAAAAATTCCCACTCTGAATTTTAACATTTGGGGCTTTAAGAAAATCTCAGTTAACACAAATAACTTTCTGTTGGAGCAAAGCTGCTATTTGGCCACGTTTTAGAATAAAAAAACATGATTATTTAAAGTAATCATTCAATATCTTGGGAAACACAATTATTCACTTTCTTGGTGAGAGCTAGATGAGAGAGGCTCTCTTGTCTGTGTGGTGAATGGTTACCTGAGCTCAGCTTGAAAACAAGGGGAAGTTGTGATCTATAAAAACAAACCTGACAGGAGAATGTGAGCACCTGTACAGAAACTGACCAATGCAGGCACACATTATGGAGACATGGGAAATAGGAGACGCAGATGGTGAGGTGGTGGACTGAAGCCACATCACAGAAATCAAAAAGGATTTCTCTCCCACATAAAACGTCACATATCACAGATTACTTAGCGATCCACCTTATTAAGAACATTCAAACCAGCAGTGTAATTTGTGCTAGTGAGCCATGCCTATTACATAAGCAAATGTAAAAGAAAGAAACTAACCTATGGTCAGGCTGCAAACTGTGAAGGACTGCAGCTGATGAAATTATCATCATTCCAGAAATCAAATACATCAAATAATATTAAAGAATTGCCAAAAAGACTGTCCTGTCTCTTTTATTTTCACTATCTAAGCCCAGGCTTACATTGGACCAGCCCATAGTGAAGCTACTAGGCGTATACTGCCATGGGACTTCCTATATACCACCTCTCCAACTCAATCTGGATGCATCCATGTCCTACGAATGCATCGTACTAACTTGAATCCTCCCAGGAAGATTCACGCATCCTTGCCTTACTCGTGTAGCTTGACCGTGGTTGTGCCTGCTGCCGTGACCCTGCTCAACACCCACTGCTATTACTTCTTCATATTTCATTTCTTATTATGCTATGATTTCTGCTTTATTATGATTAACATTCAATTATACCCTCTGCTGCTGTTATCATTAGTATAAATCACCCCAGGAGAAGGGTTTTTAGGGAGTTCTTCCTTACCGATGAGAGGATCCTGGGACAGACGATGTGGAATACTGTACATATTGTGAAGCCCTGTGAGGCAAGTTTGTGATTTTGGGCTATATAAATTGAATTGCATTCATCCACGGGCTGGATTTGCCTGTAAGTTATTTTTGCTTCACGCAGGACAAAGTAAAGAGCGACAGTGATGGGAAAAACAGAAACGATTACCATGAATTCATTGGCATTTCAACAGCTTCTCAGCCCCCCAGGCCCCCTGCCATTATATAAGTAGACATGAAAGCGTGCTGCATAAAATCCTGGGCTGGACAGAATTAATGTGCACTGATGAATAAGCATGGGCAGTGAATACAGTGGTGAATCTCAAAGTACGAACAGAGCCTCAGATTACAGCACTGAATTAAATGATTAGGCCAATTTTAGTCTCATCACCTGATTTCTGTTTCAGAGAGGGGTTTCAAGCAGTGATGTAAGAGGAGGGTTCTTTAAAGGCCGGTTTAGGAGGTGTTCCCGGGGGTAACGTCCTTGACACTGAGTTTGACACCTGGATCTGAAGCGTTTTCTATAAAGTTAACAGTGCGTTGAAGCTTGCAAAGTAGTAGTTGGGCTCTAAGTTCCGAATGAGCAAGGACACACATACTGCAACTGTGAGAGTCTTCTTTTCAAACGTCTCATTAATAACCTGTTGCACACACAGAGAGAGGGAGAGAGAGAAGAGGTGAAAGCCAGTGGGACAGGATCTAATAAGATTTAACTCAAGCATCTAATTTTATCTCCCTTCTTCACTCCTGATGTACTGATAGAGCTCTGCTGCTGGGTAGAAATACCAAACAGGCTCTTCTGACCCCAATGAAGGGCCACAGGGGCCATTTGAGGAAGGAGCACTCTCTTAATTTCCTAACGACTCTCCATCTAAAACATTTCCATCACTGTCTTCTCCCTCCAGAGAGGGATGGCCGTTTTTGTCTCTGCACCCACCAAAGGTAGCAATCCTTTGCTCTCAAGTTTAATGGACTGTTATGAGGGTCTCCCAAAGGTGCACAGCTGAAGGATTCTGAGAGAGAATTGTTTTTTTTTTTTTAAGTGAAGATGACATAATGGTTCCATATTGGTCGATGAGAAACAGTCCCTTTTAAATGAATAATGCCTTCACGTAAGAAAAAGATTTCTATTTCTGTTGTAATGGTGAGTTTATTTCATTCAGCATTCTTTAAGGGGTTGAAAAAGAGAAATGGATCAAATTGATCAGAGTAATAGTATGCATCTTGCACACTCATTTTTCTCATTCTTGCTGGTTAGGTCCGACATATTCCAGCTGCACGCTACTACAACCTCGTCCTCCTCCTGCCAACGCCCGAGGCTGCACACATTACAGTCTGTGATCCCCTCACTCTACAAAAAGCCTCTCATTGTACTCCTCCTCTCTGCGCTGAAGGTGAAGTGGGGTGAAAGAAAGACAGATCACAAAACGAGATCCACCGCACAGATGGAAGAGACGACGACCTGCTATTTGTTACCGCCGTTTCCACGGAGATAAGTTCAGTTCAGTTTTTGGCAACGTGGTGTGTTGTAGGAGAGCTAAGAGGGCAGGAGGTTGTGATGAAGGTTTAGTCACGGGGAAAAATGTATTTCACATTTTGTATTTAACAATAAAATAGGTGGTTTGCATGAGATAATCCTCTTCTGCCATGTATTCTTTTCCAGCATCAAGCGTTTTTAAAACATGACACCAAGCAGGCATAATCAGCTTGGTATTGTATGATATAGTATGCATAACACACTTCAACTTGGTGTTTATGGAAAAAGGTTATTCTGGTTGAATGACCAAGTGTGCCATCAGACATTACATATCCGTCCTGCTATTGCCTTGTTCAAGGTAAGACGACAAGACGGGGCTTTCTGCTTCTAAAATGTTATCGCCAAGCTATTCTTTAGATAAAATCTTTGTGCTTCCTCCCCAGACTCAATGGTGAATTTTACCCGATGATGAGAGTGGTGCTCGATATTTAGTTATGGAAGAAACCAAAGGACATCATGTTAATAAAGGTTATCTCACTTATTCATCATCTTCAAAGCCATTCACACCCCGGTCTTATAGAACACAATGGCTGTCTGGGATTTATAGGATGTCTTTTTTGACATCTTGACAAAATCAACTCAACAAGGAATCTTTACGTGACTACTTGCAAAATGGATGGAGCAGTGAAACGGATGATTTAATGAAAGGTATAGGTGCCGTTTGTCTTTGCAGCTTGAATAAAGGCTGCGAGGTAAAGCAGGTAATGTGCCGACAATAATGAACAAACATTCATCCGTATGGCACTTTCTACTTCCAATGACGCGGAGTGAAAATACTGTCAACAGCAATTAAGTGGAACTGAAATTAGCTGAAAGCGATGAGTCCACTTCAGAGAAATGGCATTGGCCTTTCAGTGGGTCATCACGGTTTATTTACCCTATCATTCTCCAATCCGGTGAAAGAAAATCAACATAGATGTCACACACAAACTGGGTCCAGCTGCTGCCATACCGGGACGCTTTCTTCACCCTGATCTGAAGTTGATGTGTTCATTTATGTGGGAGAGTGTCGATCAACAAAATGATTCAGAATTTCCATTCCCCAGGCAGTATGAACAAATGAGCTTTTCCAACCAAATAATTCAGCAATTGGGGGGAAGATATGTCGAATGCAGTTACGACAGAATTATTCATAGCAGGCAGCAGCGCGGAGCAAAACAACTCTCATCGACATTATGAGAATGAAAAGCAGTCACTGCCTTGTCAAGGAACATTACTTTCGTATGACATGGCCGCCTTTATTTAAGCTCGCTGTCAAATAAAGCCACGCCGGGTCCAGCGTGGAAATAATATCAGACACTCGTTCCAGACAGTGGAAATTGGTGTACAGACATTAAGCAGTGTGTCACCTTGCATATTATATGTGATCCCAACACATCACAATCAAGTCTACATCAATACAGCTTTGGCAACATAACATGGAGTGGAGAGAGAGAGAGAGAGAGAGATGAGAGAGAGATGAGATGTGCATGCAAAATGAATTACCAAAAGAAATTATGAGCACAATATCCATCTCGCTCAATTGGCCAACTTCAATGTCCGACGTCATGCCCTCTCAAGATGTGCGCTAAGTGCCTACCTCTGAGCTATTTCTGTCAGAATGTCTTGTTGATCCAACAAGCTTTGGAGTCAGTTGTTTTAGAGAAGATCTCATAAAAGTGAGCGTCGATAAATGATATGGAAGCGACTGTGCGTCGTCATCAGTCTCTCCACCGAGCGTTTACAGCACCGTGGATGTTATCGTCACCCACGTCTCTGACATTCAACACACTTGTCTGACTGATTTTATGTGGAACACAACTTAAAAGGGCGGAACGACTTGCAATCAGACTTGTGGAAACGTCTCATGTGTGTTTGGAACAGGTCTAAATGGGACGCTGGTACAGATGGCTTCTAAGCAACGAGGGCATGGCAGACCTCAATGACGGGATTTTATCTGGAGCACAAAGACATCAGCCAATTCTCCAAACCCACCTCTTTCTTAATCTCAATCACAGCAGGCGAGGATGAAAACATCAGCGCCAAACGTAACACAATGACTGGGAACTGGCGGTGACCTCACGGCGCCGTCATGCCGTCCTGTGGATGCTTTGATTGTCCCGGCAACAACGCAATATAGAGATGCACAAATAAAACTCCCCGCTGTGCAGTTACATCTCTAACACCATATCACAATGCAACGCTTCAGTCCAACGCCGTACATTTCACCACAATTTAACCTCAACATCAAGTCGTTTATGTTACAGCGCATGAAGGGATGTGAACACGGCGACTGCACGGCAGCTCCGTCCTATTGAATAACGAGACGAGTCATCCAGATGTAACCGCCATGGATCCAGATCACAAAGTGAATGAACGGATGTTAACTCAGTTACTGTGGGGAGCCAGGCCCGATCACCTACAATACACGAGTCTGGCGTCGCCGCGGTGATGACGGCGGTTGAAATCTGACACGGGACTTTAAATCAAAACCCGCCATAGGAATCTCCAGCGGTACTCCCGTCTGAGTCCCAGCACACCCACGGTCCACCCTCACAGCTGTTTTCACTTGCCAGATTCGATCTCTTCCTGTGTGGGCGTGTGCAAACCGTGATGGATCGACAGCTCCCTCCCTCTCCTGTTAGCTTTACTGCACCCGTCAGGGAACGTCAACTCACATCGTTATCGGTTCATAAACCTCGGTGGCATCGAAGTCATGACACACAATTCATCGAAACAGTGAGATTCTTTTCTTGTGATAAGAGACTAAACAGTAAGTACAGATCTGAGGTGCATGTACATAAAGAAAGTAAATGTACTTGGTTGCATTCCAGCATGGCCCACAATAAGCTAACTCAGGTAAAAAACATGTTAAGTTGCCCACTCCACGACACATCACTCTTAAACCTTCTTATTGTTGACACAAAGTCGTGCATGTGAGCACATGTACATGTCTAGTGGTGGCATTTCAGGTCACAATTCTCCACAGAGGGGAAAATTCCTTTCTCTAAAACAGAAAAACAGTCCGATCCAGTCTGAAGCTCTGAACACACCGACTGGATTCAGCATTCTGGCTGCTGCATGGTGGCTGGGACGGAGAGCGAAAGGCCGGCCGCAAGCATTTCCTCCAGTGTGACAACATCGACACGGTCGTCTGAAAACTCTCAGAATCTCTGTTCAACATGTTCTTCATTCCCTTCACTTCTCTCAGTGTGTGATGGCGGAATGCATCCAGCAATGCATGTTTCCTGTAACCCGATGAGACGGCTCAGAGAGTTACCGTAAGTTGGGACAACAAGTAAAACCAGAACAGTCCCAAAAATAGACCAACATTCCGACCTGGGACCAAAATAAGGATAATAAAAGGTTCCAGGCTGTGTTGTGTGTTTTCAGGGGGGGGAGAGAGATTCAAACAGCTGGTATTATCGGTCTGGAAAGCAGTGGGAGGCTGGCTTTTATTTTTCATGAAGCCACTTGTCGTGGAAAGCTCCCAGAGAGCTCAACTCAGCACAGGACTCGGCTCTTTCCAACGCTCCATGATTGCAGTTCCCCTGGACTCCCCAGACCCTTGGGGGAAACCTGGGAGCTGGAGTAACTCCACTGTGCCATAGCAGTGTACATCTGGACTCGTGCCCCGGAGCGAGT
Organism: Chelidonichthys spinosus; assembly: GCA_029853015.1. NCBI lineage: Eukaryota > Metazoa > Chordata > Actinopteri > Perciformes > Triglidae > Chelidonichthys > Chelidonichthys spinosus. The sequence goes on along the minus strand of CM056821.1, from coordinate 1,782,005 downwards.
CCCTGAGGCTCACCAACTATAGCCACCACAGCATCCTGTCCAAAACGTTGGTAGCATGCCCTGAAGTGAAGCAGCCTTCAGAGAAACCCGTCCAAACAGATGGACAGTCCTCACCAAACAGCCTCTTTAGTGTTTGGTTCCAGGTGTATTGTAGTAAATCGGTTGTTGGCACCCAGTTTGCTCCACAGCCAATTTCAACATCAGCTTTAGTACATCGCATGTGTATCATAATATTTACTTGCATTGTGATTTATGGACTCTGTTGCTATTCACATGCAAAGCAACAAAGCCCGCTCTTCCTAATTCCCAAACAGATGTAATTACATGTATTGGAAGAGGGGTTCTGCTTTTAAACACGCATGCATTTCCTAATTAATAGACAGTTCAGGCATTTAGGAGCCGATTACTAATTGATTAGTAGTGTGTGTGTGTGTGCGTGTGTGTGTGTGTGTGTGTGTTAGTGAATGCATCTCTATTCTGGATTTAAATATAATAGGAATTGGTCTGAAAGATTTGAAGGAGAAATTCCTATTTGCATGATACAGTCGATGCTAAAGTACCGATATAAAATGTGGAAAGATTGCCAAAAGAAAAAGAAAAAAAAGGAATAGATTAGACTTCCACCTCTAATATACATGCATCATAAACATCTTGCTGTATTCATTTTAACCACTGTACTCTCTGTCTGTCTCTCTCTTTAACAATTACTGCAGTCTTCTTCCAAGCAGCCAAACAAAAGCCAGTTATGAATTCTTTATCCTATTGTCAATCCAACAACTGAGGGACAAGAAACTCCCACAGTTAAAAAATCAACTGCATGAGGAATCCAATTCAGTCCGTTTGGCTTCAGTCAGCAAAATCATCACAGTCTTCAATAGCAACACGAGGGATTCAATTTTCACAACATCTGATGAGGTGGGGGGGGGGGGGGGACTGCAACTCATTGATGCATAGCTTACACCAGCAATAAAATATTCATGAACACTGGAACACACAGACTCCAACAACTGATACTGTACACCGATGTGATGAATTCCACTTCCTTTGCAACATGGATAGATGACCTAGAAAGAAGTGTGTCTGCTGGACTGTCGAGCTCAACTTTAAGGACTTTCATGGAAAGTGAAGAACAAAGACGGACCCTACTGTCACATCAATAAAACAGATGATATAACATCCTGGAACAACAAACACTCCCTTTTTCTAAATGATTTCGAAAGGGGAAAAAAACAGCTCTAGTGAATTAAGGAAGTCTTTCTGCAAAGTTGGCAGGTTACCAAAACATTACTGGAAACATTCAAAAACAAATAAGCACCTACTCAGAGTGCAGCGCTGCGAGGAGGAAACAGCCTGGTGCGTGATTGGAAGAGCTGAAGAGCTCTGAAAAATTAATTTAAAAAAAAAAAAAAGGTGTGAGAGAGAGAGAGAGAGAGACGAGTTTGTTCTTTGTTTGCTATTCTTATCGGCCACAAACATGATTTTGACAAGATTTCTTTCAAGGTATGTGAATAAAAGCACCTTTATCAGCGTGTGAGGTCATTCTTACCAAAGAAGACAAAAATACAACTGATGAGAAAAACAGGATGTTCCTTCGACACTGCAAAGATAAAGCAAAGTGTACAGGCAGGCGTACAAAACGTACTGTGAAGGGATTTATACATTGTACACTGTATCCATCACATTAAGAAGTCCTTATAATTAGCATACGCCATTTAAAATGTGATCCTCCAGTAACACAAAACCTGAATACTCTCACACAGAAAACCGGATTTTCCATCCCCCGGCGGGCATGTGTCGCTAGACTAACTCCAAACGCGATAAGGACACCTGATCTGAAATCTAAATCCAGCATTTCTGCCACACTGCAGCACAAGCAAACGACTCCGAAACCTGCAGATCTGTTACAATTTAACAGGACTCCTGTTACAAAGAAAACAAAAATCCCTAGCAGCCATAATAAAAAAAAAAAAAGAAGCTCCACCCAAATGCTGCATTCCTCCCACTCTGAATTCTCCATTAGGCTGGTTACAGGCTTTTAAATGTTCACCTCATTGTTTTTGTTGCAAGCCTTATCAGATCTAAACCTTTACCCTTTGCAAATTGCACCACAAACGACCCCTTCCTCCCCTCGGGTGAGCGTGTGTGTGCACGTCTGCATGTGGACTACATGAGCAGGGTGGCCGGGTCTTTCAGGCCCGGTTAAAGTCAGGGGCAGCCTGTCCTTGTTACGAGCTCCATGACATGACATACAAGCCAAAAACTACCGAACACAGCAAATGTGGCTTCCTCCCAGCAACTTTACGGTTTAACTTTCTCTGCTTGGCCACCGAACTAAGGAATATCTGTTCGACCTGAGGTGCTTCGTATTAAACTGAGAAACCATAAAGGACCATGTAAACCGTGTGTAAATTAATTTGGCACGCACCCTGGTTCTCAGCAGCGTAGACAGGCTCACTTGTAGAAGCTGCAGCACAACCACAGTCTTGTGATGTGGCCGAGGACGTGTGTTGTGTAACCCATGAATCGGCTTCCTTTCTGTAAAGTGATGCTTTCACTTCCTCATCCAGATAGATCCCATTAATTTAACATCTTTCAGTGGAATCATAAAGGGATGAAATCATATGAGGATGTCGTGATGAACAATTATGTTGTCTAAACTAATAACAAGCACTAAATGACAGGTTTGTCAGAAAATCGGATTATTTTTGCACTCCGGCTCTTAATATGTGTGAATTACATACTTGACAAATGATTTTCCTCATAAGTAGACAAAACCATTATGTATTATCACAAGAAAACATGGAATAGTGTGCCCGACCCAATACCAAGTAGAAATTGTTAACACCTTATATGAGACTTATAATGTAATAAGATTTTCTTCATGTTTTTTGAAACAAATAAAGTCAGAAAAGGTCCCAGTACAGTTCCTTCAGCTATAAACCCCCAGGAGACGAGGATGATGCTTCCCATAGAAGGTAAGAACACGTCGGCTTATACTTGATTTAAATCCAAAATGCTGCATCTCTGGACCTTTTTAAAAGATAATTGTCCAACCGAAACAACCCATCCCAGCGTCGCCACCTCCTCTCCAATGAAAGTAGCTTTCAGTACTAGACTCAATAAATCTAGTGAGAAGGTCACCAGGATTTGAAAACATTACCAACCCTAACTTTAAGTATTGTACCGTATAATAATCTGTAGGTAGCAAACTGATTTGCAATAAAAAGGAGCTTAAAGTTCTTGCCGTTACTGAAACCTTTAGTGGCAATCTGAAATGCTCCAGCCTTGACTAAAGATTATTTTTTATTGATTAATCTGCCACTTATTGTTTTGCTTATTCAATGAATCGCTGAGTGTAAAAAATGGAAAAAAAAAACATTATGCAAAGCATTTTCCCACTGTTTTAGCTTAATAAACACCTGAAACAATGAATTTAACTCCTTTGTTACCAAAGGTTTAACAAGTCAGCTGAGCAGAGGACAACTCCTGCAGCTTGAATACAGTCAATAAGTAGATACTTTACCCACAAGAGTGTTTATGTGACGACTTTTGATTTTCCAGTTATTTTGATGATGATCAAAAAATAGCCTATTGGTATTATCACAACAAAAAGTAGTCCCTTCCATTTCAGTCCAGACATTCTTCAAATACCTCAACGTTCTCTCTCTCACTGTGCGTGTGAGCGTGTACATACATGTGAGCATGTCCATAATAAAACCAGAGAGACATGTGGGTCCGTGTATTTCCACGTCCCCATAGCACATCTGGCTCTGATTACAGCCCCTGCGACCTGTGTGTGGTTCTGCTCCATCCCAGCCCCCATCGCTGCTCGGTGGGAGAGCAGAGTAATGACTCAGTGCTGCCGGGCCTTCCCAGGACCCCTGGCAATATGGGTGTTCACTCCTTTGCTCTAGGCTGGGGTTGGCCTCCTGCTGACCACTTTGTTATTTCTTTCCATCTTTGTCTTCAGGGTGATGTTTTCTTTTTTTCTTGTTGAGGAGAACCAGTGAGGCCAGACACGTATGTTATCTTCAGGATGTCTCCTGTAATACTGATGCATGCCCTGCTTTAGACTTCTGAGCATGTTTGCCTTTAGCGCTAACACTGTGGGGGTAAGTTTGGATAAGATAGCAATCACCGGTTTGACCTGAAAGGCAGGAGCCTTTTGATAAATAATAAAAAAAGAAGAATCTAAACAGAAAAGCACATACAGGGTAAGTAAAATATGTGGGTTTTAATGAATGTAAACAAACAGAGCTATGTTTGAGGCTATCTGCATCAGATATTGTTTTTCTAACATTTCTTTTGCCCACATAGAAAGCAACTAAAGACTATACAAGTTAGCCATCTCAAAATGCTGCTGACCATAATTCCCTTAAATCATAACATCATTCAGGGACATTTTATTTATTTAAAAGCATCAAACTTAATACACAAATCGTGCTGCTTTTCCCTCTAGTTCTGACATAATACCTCCGAGGCACAGAAATAGCATGGTTAAAAGGTGAAGCAGAGAGAACACTCTGTTTGCCCAACTTGTTTTGCAGCAGTATGAAGCGTGTAGGCGTTATCATTTCTTTGTTACGACTACACAAAGCTGCGACTGGATGACAGACTGACAAATATTCCACTGCTCAGAACAACTTTCTGTCTTAATTTCTTATTTAGTTATTACAAAGCTCACTGCAACTGAACATATTCATACAGTCGTCTTATTATGTGGCATGTATGTCCTTATTTACACATATTTCTTCTATAAACTGCAGTACAATGCTTCAAGGTTGTGTGTGTGTGTGTGTGTGTGTGTGTGTGTGTGTGTGTGTGTGTCTGAGCTCTGCTGATTGCTCGGTGGCTCTTTCTGATGAACCTCAGCTGTATATAAACCCGGCTCTTCAATCATCGCAAGATCGTTCCGTCATCCTCAGTGGTTCTCAATTCTGTCTGTTTTCCTCGAGTCAGCTCGGTTTTTGTTTACTTCACATAACCGCCCATGTCTGTGTCTCAGGATCTCTACCCGACTCGCCAGCAAACCTGCCCAGCTCAGCCTCTCGGTACTGTTCGGGTATCCAGCCTCACTCAAGCCAGCCAAGCAGCCCACACACCAGCCGCCGCTCCTCACCACACAAAGCAGACTCCAGTCGCAGAGCTCCTCGCAGACAGCAACCAAAGTATGGTGAATCAAACCCATGCAGCTCAGCAGAGCCCATTGGACTGCGGAGGACGGATCATGCAGGATCAGGGTGGGCGAGTGGATTTACTTCTGTCAATCTGGACATTTTTTGGCAGCCTGTCGGATCTACTTTGGTCAAAAAGACATATAAATGGAGGTGCTAGTGAGTCAGGCTAACTCTTCCTCCCCATTTTAATCTCATTTACTCCCAGCCGCCCTCCGTTTCAACATCCTTCCCTTGGGCAAGATAGATAGGTTACGTTTATGGTGATATTTAATATAAACCATGAATAAATACAAGGGTATAAGGACTTAAGTAAGTACCTACTGTCCTCAAGTTCTGCTTTTGAGCATTTCCAGGGAGCCACCATCTTTTCTCAAACCTTGACCTCTGGAACACCTGCTAACTATGATGGAGATAATGGAAGACCATCTTCAATTCCCCTCTCGGTCACTTCCAGTACTTGGAGAGACTTTTGGTGGTCCACCATGTACACGGACACCTGGGATTTTTTTATAGTTAGTTTGTTATAGTGTTCAGTTCATACCCAGAGCCAGGCTTCCCATGGCGTCCTGCTGGTCTCCTTCGCCCATTGCCAGTCCTCTGCAGTTCCTGTTCCAGTTCCAATCTCCTGCCTAAGATTCCCTCCACCAAAGAAACTGCTGAGCTCATGACTCAGCATGTTTTCCATCTCCATGGCATCCCTGCAGAGATGGTATCTGACCATCGTCCCCAGGCTGTGTCCAAGGTCTGGAAAGTTTTCGGTCGAGACCTCTGTGCTACAGTTGGCCTCTTGTTTTCTCACCAAGTCCAACGGCCAGATGTAGCAGGCAACTCAGGACCTGGAGTCTGCCTTACGCTGTGATGGTGAGTCCAATCGGCCTTCCTGGAAGCCTCTCAGGAGGCCTAATTGGCTGTTCCATCTGTGCAATTTCCATTCCGCCATTGTTGCAAGCTGTGGATGGACACCTGAGGGGCCGACTCCACGCACAACAACAAGAGGCTGGCAGATCGCCTTCAGACACAAGCCCCCGGTATGAACAAGGTCAGAGCGTTTGGTTTTCTTCTAAGAATATCCCATTGAAGACTGAATCAAAGAAACTGCTCCCTGCTTTCCCACAGAAAAACAATCATGAACCCCACTGTAATCACACTGAAACTGCCGGCCTCCATGAGAAAAAAAGTGTTGTATTTTCAATAAAGATCACTTGAACAATTAAGACACTTACATTTTAGATGATCAAAAAATGACTCTTATACACTGCATCACTTATATTGTTTGGTGGTGGTTCTGGTTTAGATGTTATTTTGGTTATATCAGCGCCAAAGTCCTCAACACAAAAGTCTCCAGCAGAGCAAACAGGATAAGTCAATCTCTGCAGTTCATTAACTTCCAAAAGAGGAGCAGCTTGCACTGAGATGAAGTGAGATCTGGGTCTGCTTGGAATAAAAGGGAGGCTCTTTCATTGACCGCAACAAGGACCAAAGGCAGTGGGGACCAAAGACACTGCAGAGATGCACCACTCTGCTGATCATCATCAACCATACAAGATGAGAAACAATCTCTCTCTGGATAAAAAGCCCAGCCTCTTAATGGACCCACACCAAACAAGGGCCCACATCCAACTGTTCTGTGGTCGCAGCGATATCGTTACTGCTCTTCAAAGCAGAGCCGTCTCTAAAGGGACATGCTACACTGGCTCTATAGGACTGCACACTCCATCAGAGCAATAAACTCTCATTGGCTAAAGTAGGCCAGAGCCACAGTACACAGAGGACGTCTTTAAAGATTAATGAAGATATTGCACAAGTAAACCAGCTTACAAAACATGCTTAAGCATAATCAAATATTTAGAAGTGGCAATCTATACAGCTGGTGTGTTTGACCCTGGAAAGGTCCTCAGGGTATAGTAACGTATCATGGATGAATGGAAACCGTGATGCCGGTATAACAGCTGGTTTCCATCCAGGCTTGTGTGACATATGCACGACATATCATGGATGATATCTGGGCAGAATCAGCAACAAATATATGACGTTGTAAAAAGGCTCTTAGATTAGCTATGAGTCTTCTTTTGACGATAAAGGAAGTGTTTATTGGATAGAGATGAAAAGGCATTTATCATAGTCATAATGATTGAATGATGTTTGCTGCCAATGGCTGACTTTAATTATCTGTCCACCACATGTCTTGGATATATTAAACAGGCTGTGCTTCCCCAGTTTATGGCTCCTTTTGTGTTAATATTAGAATACTGTAAAACATCTTTTTAAATCGCCCTCCAACTATAAAGTATTACAAATATTTGCTGGCATGAATGAGCAATAAGCCTCTCAATAATAATCAATTCCTGAAAGGCCATTTCCATTTTTCATGTAGGCGTATTTATTTATTTTTATATGGCAGGTGGCTACAGTTAGTGGGAGAAGCAAAGAGAAGCATTTTATGAAGACGGTGGTGAGTCTCTCTCTCTTCTTGGCAGATGACTTGATGGCAACGCAACACGAAGAGGAAACACCTGTGTGGGATTGTACAAAGCATGCAGAGCAGCTCATTTCAGCTCTCGCCAGGCAGCTTCTTCTCCCATTATCTCCGGTCCAAATCATATCTTGTCAGAAGATTTTACAGCAAATTTCTTTCAGCCCCCTTTTCACGGCAGTTAATTGCTTCACTTTTCCAGACTCCAATTATTGACTCCATACCTTCAGCCTCTCATTTCCGGTGCTTTCCAATTCACTTTGGTTCTACTTTGCAATTAAGTTCCATCCAAGAGAGACGGGCAGGAAATAATTCAACCCTTTTCAGGCCTCTAAATTGAAGTTTTGCAGTTTACACAATGATAACTCCACAGTCCAAACCTTCAACAATTACCGATGTTTAGCAGGCGAGTTAAGAAAGCGACAACTTCCTAACAAAGTAGAGTGAACAAAGATTAGATGATGTGTAAATGTAAAATGCATTAAGTGATTACTTCCACTACTAACACTTTTAAACACGTCACCAACCAGTGTCAAGTCTGAACAAAGATTAATGGTTTAAAGTTTAAAAAACATGCCACCTTGTTCTGCAAACTACATCAGAACTGCATTATTTAACACAGATAATACAATTAATGGAACGGTTCAATGCTGGTTAACAAAAAATAAACAACTGCAAGTCAATGAGTCGAAGTATTTCTGCTTCAAAATACAAAGTACTGATTTCCCATCTCTGTGAGGGAACCAAGCTTAGCTGAGTAGATTTAGTTGAAACGACATGAGACTTGATATTTTATGTTACTTGATATTTTTAAAGAAATATAGCTTAAAATGTTGCGTTTCCGGGTCTGATGCACAATTGCATACCGATTGTTTAAGCCAGTGAAATTAATAGTGAATCTGTCTACTGACATTACTGAAATAATTATTTCTCCAAATAGTTTTGCAAATAAAATCACTAAAAGTCATATCTCATTGTATCACTATTTGGCATGTTAAAAGAAATTACAATATATGATTTTGCCGGGCCATATGAGGAAGGACTATTTATTTAAAGTAGCCTGTAAAACAGATAGGAAATCCAATCAAACGTGGAAGGAAGAGATTATTCACTCAATCCTCTTCAATCCCAATTTTTGACTACTTTCCTTTTTGTTGTGGACCAAAGTGGAGCTCTAACAGAGGTTTCCTTACAGTGCCGTGCTGTGCCATGCGTTATAGATAGGAGAGCGTCATTCCATGCGCTTCATCCGGACTCCAGATAACATCCATCTCTTTTGCTGCCTTTTCTTTAATCTTGTGCTGAACAGAATATTAATAATCTTCATAAAAAAGGGTCTCGCCACTTCAGACAGGAGGGAAAATAGGCCAAGATGGTGCCACGGAGTACAGTGAGGGCACATTATGCCAAACACAATCCTCCCTTACATGCAAAGCCCTGGGGTGGACCAGCAGAACGAGCAAGGAAGGCAGTCGGCCTCCAAATATGAACACAGGCGGTTTTATCCACCATCAGTAACAGAAACCACGGCTCACGAGAAGGGAAGTGACACGCTTCTGAGAAGTGCCCTGTTTTACTTTGAAGTGAGAGTAGTAGGATGACTAATTTATTTGTTTACTTTATTTTTTCATTCTCTTTTTTCTTCCATCCTTGGTTATGAATGATGAAAAGTGAGCTTCTAAGAAACCAGATGCATTTTGCATCGTCTAAACCTAGAGTCACGGATTTTCACACTTTTACCTTCTGGCGAAGGAACACCAGTAACCAGTAATTCCAAGAGAAAGACAGGAAACAAGAAGACTTCCTTTAAAACAGTATTGTTGATTCCTCTTATACAACAAGACACACACTCTGTACAGGCACACAACCCTTGATCATGTAAAAAAAACTCACGAGTGCTTTACTTCTCAACAGTGACACAGCATTGGCTACAACACTGCAATAGCAAGTGAAATATTGAGACTTGGTGCCTCATCATCAGTAAGGGAACTTTCATGAGCTGCATGCAAGATGGACGAGATGGTGTAAGCCCGAGGCCACAGACAGAGGAGCGCAACGTTCAAAACACATGACTGAGCTAAAAAATACAAAAAAAGAATCCATCTAGCAGTTAAACCAGCAGTCGGGCTTAACGGATCACATAACAAAGGGCTGCCTTTGCTGCAGCAGTGAACACAATTGATATATTTTTCCAATTAAGCCTTTGATCTCCTGGCCATTTGATCATTTTCACAGATTGCAAGTAATGGTTCTTAGGATGTTTAATGTGTGTCAGTCTTACTTATCAAAATCACTTTTTAACACTAATAGCAGTCCCTCTAATCTCATTTCACTATTTATTTAAATACCAGCGTAATGGGGGTGCAATTGGCCCACACATAGCACAGAAATGTGTGTTGGCCCTAAAATACTGCAGTGCAAGCCTGATGATGAAGGCAAGAGAAGGTCTTTAAAATGTAAAATAACCACCCAGAGATGCAAGCTGGCAGTTAATACCCATTTACCACACTGTGAGTCAGCCGTTTCTTCATTTTATTACTTTAACTCTGTTTTAATTATTCCCCTTGTTCTGAAATAGCCCTATAATGTACAAGTGGAGTCAAAGCGAGAGGTTCAATCCATTTGCACACCATTTGGTCATGGCAACCTATTACTTTTAAAACTGATAGCCCGGTTCTTTCAGGTACATTCACATAGATTATTTACTGGCATCATTTAGGCCTACTCCAATGAGAAAAAAGAGCCATTTTAAAGCAATATGACAACCATAGTGCAGGGATAGTGCAAAGAGAGGGTGTAACTCAACTGAGACCGTCAGTGCATTGGTGCTTTTATGATTTGCTGCTGTAAGAAAATGTCGTCTTAAAGTTCCCTGACTGACAAGCAACCCACCCCACATCACAAGGAAGCAATCTTGCCAATCGCTTTCAGGACAGCTCATTTATATGAATAGTCAATAACATTCAATAGACACTACTACTGCTACGACTACCAGCGGCAAAATGAGGAGAAAGCACAAGTAAAGTCTGGACAGAACTAGTTTTCTAATTCCCTGAAATAAAGGAAAGCATCCCGAGGGCTGGCTAGAGCCACACTGTGAAAACTAAAGACAACAGAAAGCCCAACGGCGCCTGACGGACTATTGTTGGCTTGACGCGGCAAAGCCTGTGGATAAGTAGTAAGCAGTCACGCTCAACAAGTTCTCTTTAAACTGTATATTAAGTGATGGCTCAGACCACCCTTCAGTGTCACTTTCAATCACAAAAACCAAAAAGGGGCACTTCTCAGCAAAAGGCATCCTAAAACACTGAAGAACAGAAAGGTAATTCAAATTGATGATATTTTTCACTAGCCACTATTGTGAGAATCAATTGTTTGGTCACTTTCACTCAAGTGAAATGTGAGGATTTACTGCTTTTCCTCGTCTTAAAATTGATTGGATTTGGATTGTTGTTGTCGACTCTGATGGTAATTTATCACCATTTTATAAAAAAAACTATTAATAATTCAAATAATCACAAGCTGCAGCCCAAATGTATAATTTAAGGAGATAAAGACATAACACATGGCAGTATGAATTCAGCAGTTAAAACCATTGGCTTATGCTACCGTTAATCTGTATTGTATAAGCAAACGCATGTGGAAAACGTATCGGAGACCTTCATGGACAAAATGCTGCATGTCACTATGGAGGATAACCAGGTCTGACATGTTCAGGGTTCCGGGTCCATGGACAACACAGTGCAAGTGAGATGAGTGAAGGCAAAAAATAAAAACCACCACCATCATCATCATCAGGTGTAAAACCTGCCCAGCTGCAGGCTTTGATCCTCCCCTAGAGCTCTCCTGCCTCATGCCAACACCTGCACACACCAGTAGGCTCAGACACAGAGCTCAGAGAACACACACACACACACACACACACACACACACACACACACACACACACACACACACACACACACACACACACACACACACACACACACACACACACACACACACACACACACACACACACACACACACACACACACACACACACACACACACACACACACACACACACACACACACCCCAACTTTCATTTCCCCTTCAGCTGTAGGCAAAAAAAAAAAAAGCTTAAACAGATTTGTTTGTTCCCAGCTCTGAAAGCTTCCATTTTAATCAATGAGCAGTGATGTACTGGAATGCAGTCAGGAGCATCTTTATTTTAGTCACCACCTTTCAAAGTTAATGAGCGGAGAGAATGCATCAATAACATGCTGAGGGCGTAACAGATGTCACTGTTCCATGTCATTTATTCTGACGTTTATCATGACAACGTCCTTACAGTGCACGTGTCCAACAGAAAGCCTCCCGGAGCCGAGTCCGAAGAAATACACTCGATAAAGGCTGCAAATGTTTTACTTATTGGTTGAGTCGTTCAATATTTTTGTCAAAAATGTCAAAAAATGGTAAATAAATAAATATAAAATGTAAAAGCACATTGCAGTATCACAAAGCCCAAAGAGATGTCTTCAAATGAGGATTAAGGAAATTATTGCCCATCAACTAATCAATTAATCAACTGATCATTGCAACTTTAAATTTACTAATGTCATTCTGTATCAAAACTGATGGACTTTATACATAGTAAACCAGTTTAGAGGATTTTTTTTTATATTTAACCAGGAAAAAGACTCATTGAGATTAGAAATCTCTTTTACAAGAGAATAACTTGCCCGCGTAGAGGAATAACTTGCCCGCGCAGAGGACTAACTTGCCCGCGCAGAGGACTAACTTGCCCGCGCAGAGGACTAACTTGCCCGCGCAGAGGACTAACTTGCCCGCGCAGAGGAATAACTTGCCCGCGCAGAGGACTAACTTGCCCGCGTAGAGGACTAACTTGCCCGCGTAGAGGACTAACTTGCCCGCGCAGAGGACTAACTTGCCCGCGCAGAGGACTAACTTGCCCGCGCAGAGGACTAACTTGCCCGCGCAGAGGACTAACTTGCCCGCGTAGACGAATAACTTGCCCGCGTAGAGGAATAACTTGCCCGCGTAGAGGAATAACTTGCCCGCGTAGAGGAATTACTTGCCCGTGTAGAGGAATAACTTGCCCGTGTAGAGGAATAACTTGCCCGTGTAGAGGAATTACTTGCCCGTGTAGAGGAATAACTTGCCCGTGTAGAGGAATAACTTGCCCGTGTAGAGGAATAACTTGCCCGCGTAGAGGAATTACTTGCCCGTGTAGAGGAATTACTTGCCCGTGTAGAGGAATAACTTGCCCGTGTAGAGGAATAACTTGCCCGTGTAGAGGAATAACTTGCCCGTGTAGAGGAATAACTTGCCCGCGTAGAGGAATTACTTGCCCGTGTAGAGGAATTACTTGCCCGCGTAGAGGAATAACTTGCCCGTGTAGAGGAATAACTTGCCCGTGTAGAGGAATTACTTGCCCGTGTAGAGGAATAACTTGCCCGTGTAGAGGAATTACTTGCCCGCGTAGAGGAATAACTTGCCCGTGTAGAGGAATAACTTGCCCGTGTAGAGGAATAACTTGCCCGCGTAGAGGACTAACTTGCCCGCGTAGAGGAATAACTTGCCCGCGTATAGGAATAACTTGCCCGTGTAGAGGAATAACTTGCCCGTGTAGAGGACTAACTTGCCCGCGTAGAGGAATAACTTGCCCGTGTAGAGGAATAACTTGCCCATGTAGAGGAATAACTTATATTAGAAAACTAGCATGTATTTATATATAAATAAAACTTGGCATGGCTGTATGATACTACACAGGTAGCTGTCATTAGTGTCCTGCTGCTACTCTCCATCAACAGCTGAGTGCAGGAGGTGCATGTCCATGTAAAACCATAAAGATGAGGCTAGCATTTGCAAAATACTCAAACCATAAAAACTAAATTGCTCTTTCCTACTATATGGCAACAGTGATGGGTCAAGTGTCTGTAGTGTTTGTAAAGGTTTCAGAGTCGGTATGCTTGTAAAAGTGATTCATACTATGTGGGGGAAGATCAAAGCACACAGGCTGGTTGCCTCCGTTTGTCCGAATATGCTGAGGTTGAATCTGAGAGCGCATTTTTAAAAGACTGGGTGTCTTATGAGCACAAGGTGGTTGCTTCTACAGAACACGTCCCAGCTCAGGTAAGGGTCCTCGGTGGATCCTAACTGGGGTTTAACCGACAGATGTCTACCAGCACAGGGATCTAGCTTATGAAGTGGGTTTAATAAGAAGAAGAACTGCTTCAAGTAAAAACCTGGAACATCTGTTTTTACTTGAGTTTCACATTTGAGAGAGCTCAAGGCTTTACCACATTTATCCAGCTAACTTTATTAAGCTTGCTTTGTGAGACAATTTTGCCGTTTTTCCGTCTTAAACACTGTGTCTAGACTAGCTCGTCAAGCTAGCGCTGGTCAGAAACAATAGTACGTTTTCCCTCCCTCAAAATATCATTAAATGGTTTGAAGCAAGTTGCCGAGACCGGCCAAACCACAGCTCGCACATGGGTGTAATTGCGTTGTCTGGAGTCTTTGCTTTCCACAGGCAATACATAGTTTAAGGATTTAAGTGAGTAGGATTACCCATTAGTCTGCATGCTGTGACTCAGAGCACAAATAACATTCCTGGTCATGACCAGTAAGACCATATGCTGCAAAGCGGACCACGGTGCCTGTAATAGTGCTGAGGCTATGGAATTAAATATGTGCATGAACAACGACTTGTTGTATATCAGAAAACTATTCTTACAGTCTTATGGTATATTTATATGCTATACTACGGCTGCATTTCCTCTACGAAATGTCATCTGTTGAATGTCACATATGGAAAAAGCCTATATAAAGTAGTATTAAAGTACAACATAGGCATATAGATACTTGAACGTTCATTTGCAGACATGAGATGTTGCAGGATAATTTGGTAAATTACTTTGCATGGAGGAAGCAGGAAGTAAGAAAAGAAACACACAGGAAATGTTATTCCATGCACCACCGCCACCACACCTACTGTTCCTGGAAAACTGCAGGCCAAGCACATCTTAATATTCCAACCCTCAAAACAAAGTCGACTGAAAACACATCTTCACCCGATCTAACTCTCGTCAGTCAGGACATAAAAATCATAAAAATCATACGTTTTGAACCGTCTGATTACCATTTTTAAAGATCTCAGAGCCGTGTGGTTTTTAAACAGACACGTTTGACAGGGTGATTTTCAGTTCACCTCACTTCACTAAAAAGGTGTGAATCTTAATCTGGTCTCACAATTAAACTACGGTTCAACGATCGACTATTCGAATGTACAATGATTCTCAATGCATCCTCACTTTTCTCTATTAATGCACAGTATAATGAACCGTATTCATTTAGAAAGCATTCAAAACCGAGACTAAAACAGTGTACAATATTTTAGCTGCATCCTTTCAAGACCAGAATCTGAAAAAACAGGTTTTCACAAGCCGTAGCAGCTCTAAGACAGGGCACATCCGGATTGCCTGTGGTATCATACACTGTATGAATAAACCTAGCAGCTGGAGACTCCATCTCCAAACAGAACAGCATCACAGTTGAATTTCAGCTTTAAACAGTAAATGACAGCAATGCACAGTAAAGACTGGCACTGAGCTAAAAGGAGACCAAACCCCCGGTTACATCCTGTCACAGTACAGATGCAGAACTGTTCACGACCGCATAGCAATCAATCTTAAATCGAGGAATTTCCACACCTCTAATGGCCCCGTCTCTATCCAGTTTCACAGGAATCTGGCATTTCATCCATTCCTTTTCGGCTGTTACACACAAATGTCAGCATAAATGAGCGAGGAAATTGTCCAGCATTTTTTTTCATTTCACCCAAAAGGGGCCACAGTTCCATCAAACTACCATTCAGCGTTTTCTCCATCATTTACTCAATTGCTGGATGCTGAGCACTTACTGAGTTATCAGCCATCTGTCTAGCTTTGTAGGTTAAGGTAGTCTTTGAATCTGTTCCCAGCTGTGAACGTGTGGCTTCAGACTATTGTCAAAACCAGTTCACCAAAGTAAATAACCAAAATCCATTGCACAGACATGTTTTATCAGTGCATCGTCACAGAAGCACCACTGAATACAACTGAATCAGCTGTAAAAGATCAGTTTTACGACAATGAAGCGCTGACTCGATGTAATCACAACACACAATACAGTCACACAAAATTGGTTTTCACTGCAAACGACTACACTGAGGAATGCGGTCTGGAATTTCAGAGTTTTGACTTTGGATGGAAAAAACAGTGGGGAAAAAGGGAGCCATACTCTACTGCTCTTGGGACAGCTGAGCAAACAGGAAACCCCCAATAAAATGAACTTTTAGATAATAATAAAGAACCATAAACTCTTAATAAATATAAATGATCTGGATATTGATGGGATATTCTAACTCAGAAATGAACAAGGCAGATATCACACACAGTGAGGGCACTCTGCATATAAAAGCAGCAGGCTCACCTCCTTTAATGCAACCATTCAGGAGGGCGCTGAGTCATATTTGCATAGTCAAAACATATTTGGTTTTATTTTCCATATAAAGCTGCGGTATCGTCCATGGCCTGTCTCATTATATGGAAACATTATACCTCTACAGGAAAAAAAAAACGTGCAAAAGTGCAGCTTTTTACTTACATGTCCGTTATTGATGAACCCATGTTTACTGGCAATACGATCAGCTTCCTCCTGACCGCCAGGGATTTGGACTGCCCATGTGTTGGTGAAGACCTTCTCACCCAGTGCCGGTTCCAGTCCAGAAACCAGCAAGACCAGCAGAGGTCCGAGCAGCAACTCCAGCAGCCTGAGCCTGCGGCCTACAGAGGGACCTGGAGGGCCAGAAGCCATGGGTTCTCCTAGTGCAGCACAGTCTCCGAGCACAGCGCCTCTCCGACGGGCCGGGGCTGCTCACGGTACATGCAGGTGCACGGAGAGAGACGAAGAAGGGGGGGGCAGTCACAGTTCACCTGACAGGAAGCAAAAGAAGAGATGGACACGATGAATCTCAACACTTCCTGTGATCATAAAAGACGAGTGT
Organism: Chelidonichthys spinosus; assembly: GCA_029853015.1. Lineage (NCBI taxonomy): Eukaryota > Metazoa > Chordata > Actinopteri > Perciformes > Triglidae > Chelidonichthys > Chelidonichthys spinosus. The sequence continues at coordinate 1,765,302 of CM056821.1, read as the reverse complement.
ACATCCTGGACAGGTCGAGATCTACTGGGAAACAAACACATCGCTCAAATCTGAACTTTATGGAATCATAAAAACACATTATATAATATCTGATCGTTTTGTTCATGAGGAAGAACAGCCGCCCTAACAGTAGTTTGGACCGGGCGTGCTACACCCCGGCTAAATACAGGCATCTGATAATCCCACAGGAAGCAGAGAGTGGGCATCAAGGCCCGGCCTGATGTTGTGGTCAGACACACAGCAGCAACATTTGGCGTTTACACTCCTGTGGGAGGACACAGTGGCTGAAGCTTACGAAATGAAAATGCTTTGGAGCGCCGGCTTGCCAGCAGAGGTGAGAAGTGTGGTTGGAAGAGCCAAACTACGCCCTGGATGCTGAGGGATCACAGTCGGCCTCACTACGGGGGGAAGCAGACACTCGAGGGTGGAGTTTCAATGCCGGAGACAGCCGCCGAATGGCTCATCCAGAACTGAACAAACTCCCTTAAAGCGTCAGAGAAAATGTTTAAGTGCAGCATTCAATACACTGATTTGAGTGGTAGTTTTCTGTCTCATGTCATCACCAAGCCAGAAGAAAAAACAATCTTATGAATAAGACAGAACAATATATCATACGAGTATAGCTGCAGAAGCCAGAGATCATGATGTAATTGTTTGCCTCTTTGCCTCTTAACTGCTGTTTCAAGCCGGAAGGGTCAGCTGGCCTTGAGACTATTATCCAAAACCAACTCCATCGTGCGCCCTGGGTTGACCGGACTGGACTGAATACGCTGCTCCCAATCTCTTTCCTGCTGTATGCGGTCTCATTTATTCTCCTGGACTCGGTCCGCTCTCCTGTGTCAGCCATCCAGTTAACAGAGAAAAATACTCCACTTTAACCCGCTGGGCCATTGTGCCACACTCCACATGAACAAACAAGCCCCTCAAATGTACCTGAGCTGTTTGTGCAGCGAGAACGATGCGTTTAGAGGCAGCTGGGACATTCATCCTTAACACATACAATTAGACAAACCTTTCCGCTAAGACCCTCGTAGGTAGAGTAAAAAAATAAGTTTCATTCTCAAATGAACTCGGAAACCGTTTAAATAAAACAAGCGCTATTAAACCAAGTGGCACAGATTAGGTGCCGTAAGTGACCAAAATCTCTCCACCACCTTCTTTAATTATTCCATTCTGCTGTTAAGTCTAATTAAATACAGAATGAATAGGATATGGATCAACAGCATACAATGAAAATGGCCCAACAATAAAAAAATAAAGAAAGCACAACTCACTCAAATGTGCCCTCTGTCCTTCAGTGCAACAGGTAAACAGGCTGAATGTTTCCAAACCTCTGTTTGATTTCCAGGCTGACACGGACTTTTATGTCGAGATGCCGTGACCTCATCCGGGAACTCAACCACTCAGTTTGTTTAACGTCAGCACGAAAATCCCGCCGTGGCGTAACGACCAACTTGACCGAGACGAGGGAGAAGCCGGCCGGCTGGCCGTCACGCTGCCAGCCGTCTTTAGAGAATTCACATAATGATACCTTATGCCTGACCGTGATAACAAGTAGAACAGGAAAAACCACGGCAAATTATAATTAGCCAAGTATCATTAAACCCAAGAGGATAATACCAGCCTCATTACAGAACTCATCAGAACGGTTTAAAAAGGAAACAGTTTACACCTCATCAGTTTATTACTTACATTTTAATGTGATAACAATGCACTTAATGCACACAAGCCTTTTCTCACACCGTGAATATGTTGTGATTATTGTCGGCTCTCTAAACGTGACGCACGCGGAGACAGCATCTCAGTGCATAGCCAGCTGTGTGTGTGTGTGTATGACCGTAATAATATGGATAACATGAGGTTAAATCAATATGCCATAAACAACATTCAAAATAAATGTGCATTTGCAGCTAAGTATTGCAAATGATTACTGAAGCTCAGCTCTTTTGTGATGCAATTGAAGGTGTCGTCATGGCAGAATAAAACTGGGTTTATCACTACTGCACCAACATCCCCCTCATAGTGTGAGCAAGTGTTACACGGGCAGCAGCAGACAACTCGCTCCATCCGCAACATCCTTCTTTCCTCTGGTTTGAAGGAACGCTTGATTACAGACTTTCTACAGCAAACGTGGGCCGACTTCACAAAGCCTCTATCTTGCAACACGCGGTCTTTAGTGTAATTACCAGAAACAATCCAACATTCACATCATTGTGGTCACAAAGAGCACACTTTAAATATTTCCATTGTTTGGACTGCTGCTTTCCAAATGAGGTTTTTACACGTTTGGCTTGTTACTCTCAAAATTGCACTCAAGGTTGAAGTGTTAGATGAATCTGAATTTAAAATGGATAACAGCTCATAATTCTGCATCATAGCAACGTATTCCACAAGTATAAATTAGTACAAATACAAATATTTCTTCAACTAGTTGCCCGTCCTTCTCAAACAACCTATACGTTTAATTTAAAGGAGCTTGTATCGGTGTGTAATCAGTTGTGATGAATATTTGCTGTTAAAACTGAAGTGATACATATTGTATAGAGATTAATATGCTAATGTTTTCAATAAGATTACTTTCTAAGATTTAACCAAACGGAAACAGCAAAAAAGAATTGTGTTATTTGCTTAAGTCTCTTTCCGTTTTTGCACATTTGATGCAAGTCTCTGTGCAACAGTGGCACCGTGGAACCTCACCTGGAAGACCACAGGTGCTCAAACTAAAGGGGAACACAAGAAACCAAACAGTGGGAAAGTGAACACCACTGAGGAGTAAGGACTATATAAATCCAGATCCTGTCACGATGAACATGACAGCCTTTATTTATTTATTTATTTAGAACGTGGAGAAGCCAACAAACAACATCGATTTTCAACCAAAGCCTCCTTCGCCATGTTTGCCTTCCTGAATGAAGGGTTGAAGAGTGGATTTATACCCATCTCTGGTGGCGTAGCACTTCAACATTAAGCTTGTTATTTAAGAAAAATGTATACCGGCTACTTAGCATCAGTGTTTTTAAAAAAAAGGATGGAACCGTGGCCGAACATGACATCATCAGTGTAGTTCATAAAGGGTTGAATGTCTTTTGTATTCATGTTTGCGAAGTAAGTCGTATTATTATTATTAATATAATAGGATTTACATTTGTTTTGACCCAGTCTACCTACTCCTCCAGACTTCCTGCAGCCATAAAACATAAAGACTTCCATATTATGTGCTACCCTCATCTAACTAGAGGAGAGTTATCCCCCTTTTAAATTCAGTTTTCCCCAGTTAAGGAGGAGTACTAGTACTTCACCGAGCTGCGTAGGCGGTGCTCACTAACATCTCAGCATACTGTACAAGCAGGCAGCCTGACATTGTTATTCGGTACGTGTAATGGCACGCAAGGTGCTAAACTGCCTTGTTTTAGTGTTTATCCGTATTGATCGACAGCTCAGCGTTGCCTCACCGGAGAGCTAAAATGACAGTGTTGGGTAAGATGGAAGCACCAACAACACAAACAGGTCAGCTCCCATGAGGAAGCACTCTTACTTCTGTGACACCAAACAGCTGAAGCTCAGTTATTGTACTTGTGATATGGTGCTTTCAAAGAAAGTTGGAATTAACAATATTTAATTAGGTGTGAAGAAGAAAACAACAACAAAACCAGCTGTTTTGCACTGATTTCTCCTGATGTCAAAGGTCAGGATAATACGAGTACAGTAAACGTGTGTAGACGACAACAAGTGAAGTGTCCTAACGGGGAACAGACGTGAAATAACAGCCGAGGAAATGAGGAAACTTCTCTATTCGGACGAGGGTAAAGAGGTCGGCTGAGAGGAGTGAGCTGGCGGGTCGGCTTGACTCACCTCTCCCGTTTAAGTCCGTGACAACAACACGTAGTGGCAGCGCGGCTCGGAGCGGCTCGGAGCGGCTCGGTTCCTTCCCGACGGTCGCTCAGGCGGCGTCGTGTCTGAAACGGAACCGCGCCGTGATCCCACGTAAACTTGACACCGCGGTAGGCTGACCTGCTCCGCGTCTCTCACAGGTCCTCCTCCTCCTCTCTCTCAACCAGCCCTAACGGACATTCCCGACCTCACATTGTACGACTCGTTTCCCGACCGAGCGCCGTGGAAGCACGAACAGCACACTAGTTTTTCGCCGGAACAACCACAGAAACCGGACGCGGCGTAGTCGACGTCACCTCGGCGTGAGTGTGTGTGTGTGTGTGTGTGAGATCCCCCCCTCTATTCGGGAGCCGACACACACGCAAACTGACAGCAACCGGGATCGATAAAACAACGAGCGGTCCCGTCCCGTCCGGTGTCGGGGTCCCGGGGAGACCGGCGGCAAACTCGCCGAGCACGCAGCCCAAACTAGTGAAAAAACACACACACAAGCTCGGGCAGACGGGAAACTTACAATCCGCTCAACTTACCAGCTCCCCTTTACATCCTGCTCGCCCCGGCTCGTTGTTGTCTCGCACCGCGGCGTTACGACCGACGATGGCACGCTGGAGCGACTGAAAAATTGATAAGCGAGAATTGCTGGTTATAAATAGTCATGATACCCCTCTGGTGTACCACTGAGTGGTCCGTACAAGCCCCAGGAAATACGTCACGGCCGTGGACGAAGCGGAGACGCAGCGACACCTACTTACCGTCCAGCAGTGCTGCGACATCCCCACCTGCTGGTCACAAGCGGTATTGCATCGTGTATGTCCATCTAGTTTTTTATGTAAAAAACTAAAACTAATAGATGTCCAGAATGAGGCCAAAACATAAATCTTATATTGACCTTCAGACATTCCTCCCTGCAGTGTGTACGTACCCTGTCACCTCAATAAAATCTAATTCCAGGGTTTCTATGTGTCAGACGGTTCATTTGATCAAAGCTAAATTGAATTAGAAACAGGCATCATATTTTCATTTACATTTAGCAGACGCTTTTGTCTAAAACAACTTACAATAAGTACATTTGTTGAAAGAAAAAAAGACAAAAATTCACCTTTGAGGTTGTACTTATTGGGTCAGATTATTTAACAAATGGGCAATTTATACAATTACCAAAACACAATTTGCCAGGCAGCAAGCCTTGGGCTCTTGGAGCCCCAGGGGGGTGATGCCCTGGGGCAGTTGCTTGCTTTTCCTGGTTGGTACTCTGGTCAGTTTCCTTCTACATTCTCACATTATGCTGGATCCCATTTAATTTCACCTTTAACTGCAGTATGATAAAAGCATGCCAGTATCCTCAGGTCACAAAGTATTTCTTGTTTTGTTCCTTAAAGTTACAAATCTTGAAAGCTTAAGGGTTCCACTATTTAGTTTACCAGTTCAGTAACACCATTGCATAGACTGATTTTAATAATTGCATTTTGTTCTCATCTGGAATGCAGTACCACACTCAAGAATTGAAAAATAAATGCGTGCAGCAGCATCCGGAGGGATTAGTGAATCATTAGACTTATAGCTACGGCAGGCCAGTCAATAAATCATTCAGATATGAAATCCTCCCCCTCACTATTACATCTTTTATGTCAACAAATAAAACAAATATGCTTTTAACGCATTAGATAACCTAAGAGTTAACCTAATATAAGAGTTTATATTTGATGAAATACACCAAGTATACATCTCAGTAGAATGAAGAAATATCCCCTGATGGTAAAGGCAGGCAAGTTTGACAACAGATATTATAAATAAATGTGAGTAAATGTGAGATTAAAGGTCTTTTTCGTGTCAATATATTTACATTTTATATTTAATTAAAGGAAATATCATCTCAGGTGTGTTTGCTTGATCCTCCTGTGAAGTTTGGAAAGCCGTTTTGTCAATCATCACGCCGGTTCCTCTGAACGTTCGGAGTACAAGTACATACACGTATTAGTATGAAGCAGCAGCAGAGCACAATCCAGAGCAATGTGAATGAAAGGAGCAATGCAGTAAGGGAACAGAACGGTTCAAAATGTTTATTTGAAGTACAAATATGATGTGACCAAGGGAGGTCAAGGGGCAATTACATTTGTTCCAGCATATTAAATGAGTCTCCATAACAAGAAGTACAGAGCTAGTGAGGGTAAAGTGAACCTGTCTGCCTGTGGAGCCGAGTTTCTCCCTGTGGGAGCAGACAAACAGCATTTATCATCACCATAACACAACCGTACACTCATCTGTGGAAACAAGACTATCACCCGAAAACAAATATATACACAAACTCACGTCTTCATCCAACATCCTTTTTCTTTGGAGACTCACCTCTCAGTTCCAGCAGGACGTCTCCTTCGTATCGAGCGAGTCCCACGGCGTGCCTTTGCTCGGCGTCCAGCTCTGCCCACTGCTCCTCAGAGACGGCCCACGCCTGCTCCACACTCAGCCACGACATCTGAACTGCACTGAACACCACCTGTCTCACACACACACACACACACACACACACACACACACACACACACACACACAGAGTGAAAGAAATTAACAAACATTACATAAATAGCAATTACTGTGAGGGAGAATATGTCAAATTAGATAGCTACATATCCCATGTTTAATTAAAAAAAAACAAAATATATGTTCATAGTAGTTATAGGGACTTTTCACAGCTAAAATGTTGACATGTCAAAAGCACAGGTATTACTCCTACTAGCATCAGCAGTGGCTCGGCTCTATTCCAGTCAGTGAGCCAGTATTCAAGCCAGTATTCACACCAGCAGGTAAATGGAATTCAGCCATCATTAATCTTCTATATTTTCCTCCCATTTATGGGACTATATTTGTTATGGAAGTTATATATAAATATGTAAATGTACCATTGGTGCCACTCATAGGTCCTCTGTAATGAAGCCATTGTTCTGTAGCCTGAATGAAAAGTCATAAAATCATGTGTGAAAACTCACTGCCATCTTTCTCGGTGACATCAGGGCAATGGCTTCAGGAGTGATTCCCTCCATTTGTTCTTGTACCAGCGCTGACAGCTCCATGTCCTCTAGACCCACTGGACAAAGACACAAACACTGTCTAGTCAGATAATTGATGTTCCTCATATCAAGTCACAGGAAGTAGAAAACTATTCCGAAACTTTTAGACCCTCAGGGATGTTTTTAATTGCACCTATCCATCCAAAATCTGTCTTCTCTTCCGCCCCTCCCCCCCTCTCTTTTCAAAAGAAAATGATTAAAAACTGTTGATGACAAAACAAACTTGATACCCTCCAGGGATGTTATGTTCTACTGTACCTGCCAATGTCCCAATTTCAGTGAAAACTTCCGGTCCCCAAGCGCTAACTGGACCGAAGGCCTCAGGTCTGGACAAACGGCTCGTCAACGCCTCCATCTGCTGCTCTGAGCATGGCAGCGACGCCTCCCGCAGGAACAGAGCGGCCATGCTGCAGAGGGAGGGGGACATGTTTGATCCTCCTCAGGGGATGGGGATGTTTTCTGAGTGTGTTAGCCTACTGCTGTTAGCATCTGTTAGCATGTGATATCTATGAGTTACTCTCTGAAATCTAAAGGGAGTGTCCACAATCTACTAACTACCTACAATGAAGAGATACATGTCAACCTGTTTGGACTTTATATTTGTATTTTATTTTTAAAAGAAAGAAACAGGGACAATGCATATTAATAATAACATCTCCATGTAAATATGCTAGATTATAGCCAGTGGCTAATTTGCCTCTTTAGTCCCTGGGGCAGGTTGATGTAAAAATACAAATATTTCCATCTTTATTCATGTTCATCTTCATTTGGATGCCTTTTACCTGTATTTTATACATCACAGTTATATTTGATGACATATAACTAAGTGTGAGCCTACGATTACACTTGTTCATGTTGCGTCAGAGGAAGTTAGCTTGAGTTATTTGACTCACCTGAGGTTATAGGGACCCAGCCTTCTGATCTCTGAGGGATACAGGCCACACATCAGATGGCCAAACGTTGCCAGATCAACAGCCGTTAACTGCTCCACTTTCAGCTTGTGTTTCCGCATCATACTTAAAATGACCACTCTCATCTATTAAAAAAGAAAATAGAAACTTTAATAATGCTTCAAGATTCTTGAAGTTTTACATCAGAATGAAAAATTTGAAACCTTCTTAGGGCTCCAGTCGGTCAGTGTCCCAAGATGTGCCAACACACCCAGATCAGTGACGGCGGCGGCGTCCTGCAGCTCTCTTTCTCCCATCTCAGTCACCACTGGGCCGAGGGCCAGCAGCTGATCCGCTCTCAGTCCTCTCCCCGGACTGAAGGCCTGGAGGCGGTGAAGAAGTCAAACCCTGGGAAGATGATGATCTGATACAAACTCAACTTCCTATTCCTTTCACAGTTTTACTGACCTGCCTGAGTTTTACCCACAATGCTCGGCGCTGCTCGGAGCTCAGTGAAGCGTCCTGAGCGAAAGCATCGACACACTGTCTCAGATCCTCCTGTGACATGCGGCTGAGCTGAGTGGACGTCCAAGCCGACGGGAACGTCCCTCTGATGTCTGCACAGCTCGGAACAGGCGCTGCTCGAAGAGAGTTCAGCGATACAAATACTACCTCAGACAAAGTACCCACAGTACCAGCAGCAGTTCAAGGTATTATGAAATATGTATTGAACCTTTTGCCCTCCTGCTCGGGGCTCTGATAATCCCTCGAATGAGATTCTGAGCGAGTTGTCTCTGGCGATGCTGGTCCATGCACCTAGCAACACAGACTCCACCCACCACGCTGTCCTCCCAGCGACTCTGACCCACCAGGATCTGCTCCACTGTGTCTTTATTCAACACCGTCTGCACAGGGGGGAACACACATTACCATGCCACATCTTAGAAAGGCAGTTAAGTGCAAAGACATTCATTATTTGCTTGGGTTGGTGCTGTTGGGTGCTTACCAGCGGGATGGAGTTAATCTGCTTTGTTGAGAGAGAAAATACCAGCCTGCCCAAATGCTCCACATCTCCAACCAGCCATTTGGATGGCTCCCTGGCAGACACATAGCTTAGCATTACAGCGGTTTTATGTAATCCATGTCTTAGGAATGTTTCCTATCAGGCATTTTAGTATTTTAGACTCAAACTATTCTACTCCTTTTATTCTGCACCAACAGGGGCCTCATTTATTTATTTTGCATTACTTCCTAGGAATCAATGCTGTCCTGTAAACAGGGGTCATTCAGCTAGAATATACTATTTTAAATCACAAATTTAAATTACAAGTTGCATCCAGTCCACTAGTGTACAATGTATAGTGTCCCCGTGATCTCTAACTAATGGAGCACTAGTAAATCCAACATTATAAAAAGCAGAGAATATTGCACTGCAACAAACCTGCCAAGAGAGGACCATTAATCAGAGAGGCAGCAAAGAGAGCAAAGAAAACCCTGAAGGAGCTGGAAAGCTCCACAGCTGAGATTGGAGTTTGATCCACAGGACAACATGAGAGCTGGGCGAGGAAAGAAGCCTTTGCTTGAAGAAAGAAATAAGGAGACATTTGGAGTCTCGCACACGCTTTGTGGTGAACTCCAAATGTGTTGTGCAGGTGTGTTTTTGTTGCTTTTTACCCGAGCAGATCTTTCTGAGTGAGCACGCCACTGATATCTCTCAGAGCCTCTTTAGGGAGACAGAAACTTCTCATCTCCTCCAGCCGCAGAGCCAGCGCCCCTCTGTCCACCGAGGCCAAGCTGCCCCGGTCCAAGAAGGGCAGCAGAGGCCCCAGGAGGTCCAGGGTGGTACCATCAATATCCCCCTCAGCCAGAGAAGAGCCCTGCAGAACATCACATACAGTCACTGGATTACAGGGATTCCACAGGACACGACTTCACTCATGTGAAAATATGTTGAGAGGATGAAGCCCGTTCTGTTCTGGATCTCTTCCTCCATCTGTTTCCTCCTCTATGTGTGTGTGTGTGTGTGTGTGTGTGTGTGTGTGTGTGTGTGTGTGTGTTCTTACCTGAGTTTGTCCTTTCTGCCCCATTAATGTGTTAATACAAATCAAACACATGAGTCACGTAACCGGAAATCTAATTGAACCAGGAATAGCTTCCACTTGTGAATGCTGGTGCTGGTTTATCACCTTAAAAACCCCCGAGGTTCATTTAGGGTTCTGATTCAACCTGATGATGTTTTAATTTAATTTTAATTTACATGCAGCAACACTTTTAGAGCTGAAACATAAAGCAATGTGTGAACTCCTGCACGGATATGCAGTAAACACAGTATTTGAATGGGTCATGTTGGTGTTTTACCAGCTCAGTTACGGCTCTCTCGGCTAAGTTTGTCTGCTTGTAGTGTGGCATTTTGAGGAAATCAGCAAAATGTGCCTGAATGTGGTCCAGAATGGCCCTGAAGGATGCATTAGAGATGTCCTCGATCATCGTCACGCTGGAGAAGAGCAGAGCAGAAGTGTAAATGCTGTTATCTTTGGGTAAACCCCGTTAAGTGAGGAGATACTTACGGTAAAGTTGCAGCAAACCCAGAGCTCAAAGCACTGAGGTTCATTTCAGGCTGTTTCCTCAGCTCCTCTATGATACATTTTCGCTGGTAAAACAGCCAAAACACAAGGGAGCTTGTTAGAATTAAACACAACAGACTCATGAATCAGGTATCAGAGACGGTGATGAAGAGTTTGAGGGGCGCTGGAGTATTTGTTCCTCACCAGAGCCGGTCTCACGCCTCCAGGCAGCTCACTAACAAACTGGAGCAGCTCTGCAAAATCTGTACGGTTGCTACAAAGCCTGAGGAGGTCACAAGTCATTCCACTGGAGATGTGACCCAGATCCCTACGAGTCAAACAGAGGATGTATCAGACCTGCAAATGACTGCGACGTTTCAGTCTTTAATTCAGTTTGCAGGCAAACTTGTGATGACAATCATCGATCTGAACGTTTTCCGGTGCCATACATCCAACTTACCGCACCATCTTACATGTGATGTTTTTAAACTTGTGGATCTTTTTGAACAAAAGCTGAGCCTGTCCAGACAAAAAAAAAAAAGATCCGTTAGACACAGCATTTAAGAGAAAACATTTTAATCAAATAAGAATTGTAGTTTCTATAAAAGACCAATTGTGTCAGTATTTCATTTTGTGCCGCTGTCAGACAAAGACTGGAGTGTTAATTAATTGGCAGGTTGAGCATGAGACTCACTACAGTTGCCATATTGTTTGTTCCATCCATCTGGGTTGCAGTACTGATGGTTTGAACCCCAAATCACCCTCACAAAATATTCCTAATCTGACTTAAAAATACATATTTCTTACAAATATTGAATCCCACAAATAACACGAGGCACTGAAACATTTAGGGTTATTTAAAATAAAAATGTTAGGTTATATATTCAGTGTATTTCAAGCCACGAACTGAAAAGTACGATCTTTATTGATTTGACTCGGGTCTTGTTAGGCCGAGAACTGGAGGTGAAATACACCCTTTGCTGTGACAAAATCCTTTTGAGGTAGCCATTATTAATTCATGCTACACTCCTCCACACCATTGTACTACATCCAAACTAATTAGCTTGATGGCAGCTGATGCGTGTGGAGTATTAATATCCTGAAAGGCTCATGTGAAGCGTATCCAATGAGTTGCAGATTAATGGGACTGAAGACTAAAGCTGGTAACATTTTCTTCTTTAGTCATATCCATGCAGTGTGAAGCAGCACACGAAGGCAGGTTAAAGGGAAAGGCACCTGCTGTGGCGACCAGCGTACGTCTCTGTACGACGCCACATCTCTCAGGACCGCGTCTCCGTTTAAGGTTTCTGTCAGCTTCCTCAGAGGCACAAACGGTAATAGACAGTTTACCTGCTGAGTGATGTTGTGCACGTCTCTGTGCAGAGCCTGTAGACACACACATCAACAACTCTGCAGCATAAAGAAGGTTCTACACATGTGGATCAAATGATCAGGTCTGGAAACCCTGCTGGATTACATTCAACTTTTTTGTTTTTACATAATAATAATAGTGTTTTACTGAAGACAGATTATAGCACCTCCTGCATTGCATGGTATAGCATGGCTCTGTGGCTGGGCTGGGTCTCGGTTAGCAGCATCCTGCAGCACTGGCAGTGGGCAGCTTCACTGATCTCAGGCCACTGGAGGTCTTTGAGCACAGCGGGAGAAAGACCAGAGAGTAACGGCTTCAGCCTACACAGTTTGTCCACAGTGAGCTGGCAGGGAGAGAGGGACACGCAGTGATGAAAGAGCAGTTGGCTGAAATTCAGCAAAGAATATTTGAGAATATCTACTTACAGTGGTGTCCTTTGAATACTTGGATAGCATTTGAAAAGCCTGAGGAAAGTATTGAAAGATTAACAGATGTGCATACAAAAATATACACTTTTTTTAGGGAAGGTCACATATTTAATGTTTATTCAATTATTTTCTCTAGAAACTTGGTATGTATTAAGAGGGAAACAGCGTTTTCCATCCATCCATCCATCCATTTATTCACTGTCCATGTATTGATGATTTATTAAATGAATAGATAGAACAGGAATTTTGATCCTGGCTTCATCCAATGTTCCGATTTCTGTTCTGGAAATATATGCAAATTAGCACATATTTGGTCAAATTATGCCTAATTTCTATATAAATATACATTTTCAGAAAACTTGTGATACAAAAAATTTGCTGGGGATGTTTCATGGCAATTTAAATTGATCCTTTTGACCTGGGGTGCCTTCCCGAAAATTAGAGTTAGAAACGTGCAGAAATGCAGTTTTTATACATAACTGCAAGAAAAGAAACCCAAACTCTGTGCTGACCTGTGCCGGGGAATATCTGTGTAATCCTGGTTGTGAGAGGATTTCCAGGAGTTGTTGTGAGGGGAGTGACAGCAGGAAGGAAGCTCCTAATTGAGGTAACAGAGCACTGAGGGCAGACAGCTCTGGGGGAGTCATGCTGCTGACGTTCACGGTCCGGATGGCTGGTATCAGCCAAGAGGACAGCTGTGCAGGAAATGCCGTTGAACAGAGTGAGTCAGACATAGGAGCAGGGTAATTGGCTGAAGACTTTCTGTAGTGGACTAGAGAACATGCGGTGCTTACCCTGCCGCTGGTACTGACGAACCCCTTGGACATGCACTGAGCAAGCTGCTGCCAGAGAGCTGAGGACGACGCTGCGTCACGAAGAAATGAACCCAGTTCCACTGGATCTAGATAACAAGCAAGGACTCCTAACCTGCACAACCACATTTGCACAGTCACTTTTTCCCCTCTCTTTTGGGGCATTTTTGCCTTTATTGTATAGAAGACAGAGAACGTATCTACCTGATAAAGCCTCATGTGTTTACATCAACATCTAAACACACTATGAGTCAAGAAACAATCTCTGGTCAACAGGGGACAAAACCAATCTTAATCTGTCCTCAGATGATTAATATAGTACCAAAGACAATCACAAAGTCCTGTATATGAGCTATCACCATGGAAACATGTTGGGGTGTCAGTGTTTCAGCACTTCAGATCATAAAGATGGACAAACATACATAAACATGAAGTATCTGGGTCCCACCTGGATATGTAATCACTGGTGAGATTCTTCTGCTTGCTGGAGAGGGTCCGGAGCACATGGCGCCCCCTAACACCATCCAGACTGCTGTTGCCTAGCAACTCTACCAGAGGAGAAAGCTAAAGGAGACGACAGATAAAATGTTGAAACAAGGCAGCAAAAAAAATAAGGCTTTTGATGATGATCTCTCCAAAATCTCACGTCCGGGTTTAACCCGGTTACCATCTGGTGACTGTAAATGTCGTAGCGTTTGATTCACATATAAAACCATTCTCTGGCTCCTGTGTGTTGTTTCTCCACTCATTTATTTTAGTTTTGTCTTCATTATGTCATCTGTAGAAATGTAAGAACCCCACTGAATGGCAGTCATGTAAAGAGTGTTACCTGTTGTGATGTCAGTTTCTGAAAATGACTGACTGGGATGTAAGGTAGAAGTGGGAGGATGGAATTGAGAAAGTACGGTGGCCATGTGGGGACATCTCCCACTACGCTGGACTGCAGGAGTCTCTTTACAAACGCCTTTTTCTGCAGTGACTTCATCCCTGAGCTGTGGTCACGAATGGCTGTCAACCTGAGGAGCAACACAGAAGCTGTTGGCATCAGACAGTGAGATATGAAAACTAAAGGCTGAGGCGGGCGAAGTGACTCACACGCTGTCGTTGACTATCAAGGATGCTGGGAAGCTCATGATGTCAGAGACGGACATGAAGGGGATGAACTGAGACAGGTCCACAAACAACTCTGGGGTCACTCGGGTAAACTTGTGGATGAAAGCAGCGGTCATCGTTTCCATGGCCTGCAGTTCTTTTTGAGACACCTGACAGAGAAAACCAAAGAGCGGGACAGAAACGGGTGTGTATTCAACTTTAACTATGTGTGGGCCGTGACGTAGAAATAAAACAGCACAAGAGAGTGCAATAGTAGAAATAGAATAGTAGAAATGTAGTCAACAGAGGGGTAAAGCCTTTAATCTTGCACATTTAGCCGATTAAAACACTTGTGGTCCACCCAGTGTTTCGTTGGAAGCTGAAGAAACAAACCTGGTCGGTTTCAACTTGTAGCTGATCCCAACTTTGATGGATATGGGAGAGAAATCTCTTCACGGCATCTTTCTCAGCAGACATCACTACAGTGCGAATGCCGTCTCTTGGCATCTGGAGGTACTCCTGGTGAGATGAAATGATTCAGCCTGAATGTAAAGCTCAGTGTGTTGTGAAACTTGAAGCTGCTTCGGCAACGATACCTGCAGCAGAAACCTCAGAGCAGACGAGTTGGCGTCCCGCCGGATGAGGTCCCACAAGACGGGCTGTTGGAACAGCAAAAAAAACAAGTTCAAATTCACCCTTTACTCTGTGTGTGTGTGTGTGTGTGTGTGTGTGTGTGCCAGTCTTACACTGAAGCAGCTCAGTAGATCCTCCTTGAGAGTGGCATTCTGCTCTCTGCGGAGGAAGACTCCCACGGTGTGAAGGACACTCATGGAGGCTTCTGGCTGCAGAGCGACCCAGGAGGTGTTGTCAAGGAGACTGGAGAGGAGGATGGCCTGACTCAAACCTTGCCTCGCCTCTCTTTCCCCCTCATCCAGACCCGAAGAGAGGCCCACCATGAAGTCCAGGACACGCAACACGTAACCCAGGGCCACCAGGAACCCTTCGCGCTCCCCTCCCTCGACCTCACACACACTCAGCTTGTGTAGAGCTTCGACCAGCAGCGGAGCCGGGTCCACACACAGCTGCGACGTGTCAAACTCGTACGGCGCCGGGAGCATGTCGAAAAACCTCTGCAGGAGGCACTTCCTGTCCTCCAGTTCTGCCCGCAGATCAGCACAGAAGTCGGCAAACTGCGGCACTGATCGTGACAGGCGATTGTAGAGTGTGGCATTTAGACAAATGTACTCTCTCAATCCGTCCGTCTGCCCACACACCTCCAGCAGGGTGGAGTTGGTGAAGTGATGCCCAGCCCACGTCTTGTACCGACAAGTCTCCTCAACTGCGTCCACGTGGGAGAAGTTGTGGATTTTGGAGCAGTACCCCGCGGCCCAGCTGCCCTCTGGCAAGGATTGGTGTGAATCAGGGGCCTCTCTCCCACACAGAGCTGATATCAGGACTGAGTTGTTGGGCAGGAAGCAGTGTCTGAAAGCCTGGGCAGTGAGCAGCCTGCTGCCCAGCTGGGCCAGACAGTTCTCATCCAGTACCGGACTTTCTGTTGCCTCACCTGTCAACTGCACACACAGGTCATCTATACTCGTCAGGTTAAAAACATGATAGTCCTTTGAGACTGCGGCCTGCGGATGTTAAAGTTTGGATAAGTAGAAGAAATATAAGCAATGCACAAATACACAGTAACATTCCTAAAGCTCCTAAAGTTACCTGATGTGCTCTCTGCAGCCAGAAAGAAGAGTTGGCACACACCGTGTTGTTGAATTCATGGGCAAAGAACTCACTGCAGACATGAACCCAGAGGAAGTCCTCCTCGGCAGCAGACAGGTACCAGGCTGCATCAGAGCAGGTGGCGTGCAGGTCCAGCTCCATCGCGGCCTCGGCGGGATTAACGGAGCCGTTCTCCCCTTCAAACAGTTTACAGTAGAGGAACACGGTGAAGTTGGAGACACCGGTCAGCCCCGGGATGGAGTCATTACACGCCGCCTCCAGGATCTCGATGGTGGAGAACTCCACCTCTCTCTGCTGGTTGTTGCTATCTCTGGTTCTCCCTGTGTGTGGCGGGTCAGGCTGAGGTGTGGTAGGGAGGTCAGGAGGGTGTTTTTGATGGGAGCTTGTTTTTGGAGATGAGTGGGTTAGTCGTGATCTGTGTTCTGCTTCAGCGGTGGGGCAAGACAGGAAAGGGAGGGAGCTCGGGAGACCCTGGGAGCTAACGCCCAAATCCTGAGTGTTCCACGTCACATTATGTATGATCCCCCTACGTGTGCATGGACAGAACAATGGTAGGTTATCTTGTTGCTCATAATTAGCTGTCAAAAATGTTGCCTGCATTGATATAGTACTGAAAATACTTTACCATAAGATCAGTTGTCGCAGGTCACCTTCAAAAGGACAAAAGCAAATCAGAGTGAATGAGTGAAAAAAGCTGCAGCACAGGAAGCCTGATGTACAGCAGCTCAGCTAACAATGCCCAAGATATAATGTTACTGACATCCATGAGAGGATAAAGCGATGAGCTGGGCTATCAACAGATGCTTTCACCGGCCAGGACGATTCTAAGGATTAAAAGCAGTGTCATTCACTGTCTTTCAGGTGAAACCGAGGCCAAACCCAGGGTTTTTCCTCTGTAGAAAACACTAAATACAATTAAAACGATGCATGGTTCATTTTAAACATATAATATTTAGTTTGGAATTTAGATATATTTTAGTTCATCGCACACTTTCAGTATAAGTGAGTCATCCTCTGAAGCAAAGCATCAAAATTCTATGAATGGAGGACGCTCTTTTGAAATGATTCTGTAATCAGATTGTGTGAGACTGCATGTAACTAAAATAATACTTAATGATGCCGGGTTTTCTCTGGGATGAGCCACGTTTATTTATGTTTAATGTTCATGAGTTGGTCGGTGCAAACACCCCCTGAGGCCAAACGCTCCACATACTCACCAACTGAGCACCGGCCCCGAGCGTTGGGCTGTGGCACGTCCACCAGGCTGCTGACATCATCAAGCAGCGCCATGGTAACTCGTGAGACTTTCTTCCTCAGGTTACTGTAGACAGAGCTACCCACCCTGTGCAGGAGGCCCCTCCTCAGCCCATCCAAACTCTGCACCAGAGCAACGTTCTTCTGTGCCATGTGGCCACCTCGCTCTCCTCCACCTGAGCGTGATAACGCCTGCAGCAGGAAGCCTTGCATGGAGTCTGGATCGTCCTCAGCTGCCATCGCATCTTCTAGAGTGGCATTTCCAAACAACCCGTCCTGCCTCATGGCCTCAGGAGGCAAGCTGAAGGGCTTTAAACGTCCAAATGCACTCGAGCTCCTGTGTTCAGCACCTTCCCCTACCGGGTGTAAACTGACCACCGGCTTCCAGTTGCGTGTTTCCAAGAAACGCACCAGCTGCTGAAGCCAGCTCACACTGAAGGCACAGTCACTACGACCCTTCAGAGCACAGATGAAGCCTTGCAGGCCTGCGCTGGCCTGGCCGTAGGTCCCGCTGAGCAGAGCCTGGAGCGCGGCTTCAAACACGGCACTCACTGTCCTCCAGTTCTGAGATAGGAAAGTTAAAAGTGGCCTGTGGGGCTGACGCTCCGACAGGCCGATCAGACTCTGCAGCAGCCCCAGGAGCCAGTCCCAGTGAGGGCTGCCCCTCAGGGACATAAACCAGTCCTGCACTCGCACGCTGGGTCGCGGCGGCGCCCGGCCACCCTCAGACTGGAGGAAGTAGTGCAGCACCTTCTCCCACAGGTGCTCCTCGTCCGGCTCCACCGGTGCCTCCTCCAGCTCAGCACCCATCTCCTGGAGATACAGGGAGATGTTGTAGAGGAAGCCGGACAGACGGTGCCTGTCGATCGGCTTGTTTAACGAAGGCAGGTTCTTGCTGGGAAGTAGACCAAGTGTTTTTAGGCTTCCCATGATATTCCTCACCCAAGGGTGCACAGACGGGTCCTTGTCTGGTTCTGGAGGAGCTTTCTGAGGATTCCAGCCATTTCCCGTAATCCATTTTGAAACGATCTCCTTAAGAATGGCATCTCTCTGGTCCTCGTTACCGCCTTTTAGAAGGAGTCCCATTAGAGACGGCATCATGCAACAACATGTCATAATAAACACACATTGAGTGAAACATTGTGGTGGATCACTCACCGGTCCTCTCAGGGTGCCTTGTCCCAGTAAAACAGCACAGACCACGATGCTTGTAAGAGTAGCCATCCCTGGCACGTTCTCTGCCATCTTCATCTCATGGCCGCATGCAGTGTCATAGTGAGGTCACATCTTTCTCTTCAGCCATTGATTTCACAAAACCCTGCGTTTAAATGGATGCAGCTTTTTTTCTTTCTTTCCAGCAATAGGGTGGACTCCAGGAGTAAAGTATCTCAGCAGAGAGGGGATATTAAACCTTAATGACTGGCCAGCACATCAGCTTACCACTCTCACTAGTTACTAAAACAAGTATCGCTAATCTACTTCACTGTGAGACATAGTTATGAAGGTAGGCCCATAATGTTAAGGTATGATAAGGAATATTCAAATAGTCTAATATAGAGTTGTTAAAGAAAGCAGTTTAACCAGAATAGCAACGTTTACTCCTTAAATATCAATCATAACTCACAATAAAAACACATTTAGGAAAACAAAAATGGGAACTCACCAACAGTTACATCCATAACTTAGCTCCAGGCTTTCAGCAGCATGTCTAATTCAGTGGCATCACTCTCAGTGCTGACCTGTTCCTCAGCGGCTCTCTGTTTGACATCACTCTCTCCACCTGCACCCCTCCCCCTCCCACCGGCTTCCTCCATCTCTCTCTGCTCTTCCCTGTTTGGGCCAAACTTTTTTGTGTCTCTGGGGGTTGGAGTTGAATTCCTGGATTCATATTTCATGAGTTTTATACACCTGCCGTGCTACAGTATGTTGGTTAGCTGTTTATGACAATGTGCAGGAAGTTAGGCTTGACGTACGATATCCCTTGAAGCAGAATGCACAATATATTGTTGCTATTTCAGTATTTTGAGCCATCTTGAGGTTAAATGAAGGTCACGGTACTCCGGTGAAATCTGGATCGTGTTAATCACACCCACCATATCTGTCCCATTCTCTAACTGTCCGATGACTCCCACTGACTGCTTCCCCATTGAGCCGTCTCTCAGCTGGGACTCATCTTGCGACCGGGTTTGTTGGGGTGTAGTCTTACCGGCGGGGCCGGCCCAGCACAGACTGAGTTTAGACACATTTATCCCTCGGTCAGACAGACTCACAATCAAGCCCTGTGCAAGGGCAGCCGGCTCCCCAGAGTCAGACCACAGTCTGCAGGCCCTGAAACCCAAGAGGGCAGAGTGAAAGGACCACCTCCGCCCTCCACTTGCATTAGCTGTATGATACTGTGGCCTGCACACAGGGACAATAACTTCCTCCTGTATTATTGATTCCGAAGGGAACAGCGATCACTCAGTGCAACAGGGCTCGATTCACCGCAGGAATATTCAATGAGAAACTGGATCCTCCCCATATGTTCCTCCTGCTCTGCTGGAAACTCAGCCATGGCAGAAATCAGCTGCTGAAACGAGCTGTTGAGATTGGAATGCTTGGTTGGAGTCCAACTTTTAGCCCCATCTTCCGATGGAAATATAAAATCAGAAATACGTCAAACTACCCCTAAAATGATTTCATCTTTGCCATAATATACTGACATTAGAAGCTAATTCTCTAACATAAAATGTCCCACTTCTACTTTCCAAAAAATAAACAGATTTTATAGTCAATCAATCAAATTGAATCGTAATTAGCAGCATTTGGTGTTAAATTAAGTTTTACTTCTATTGCTGCTTACACACATTCCTTCTAATGATTCATTATCAGTTCTCAAATTAAGAATCTATACTTCCACATTATGCACAAAAAACTTTTTTTTTAGTCAATAAGATGTATTTATATATTTATGTGTGTGTGTGTGTGTGTGTGTGTGTGGTGTCATCGAATGTGACCGAGGATGAACTGTAGTGTAGTTTTTTTCTTCACTGCTTCTGCAGTTACTGACCTCTGCCTTTAGAGGGCAGCATGACTCAAGAGCATAGTGGACCTTGATGCCAAATAATTACTATGAGACAGCAAATACAATATTTCATGTTTTATTGTTACTGAACATCAACAATTGCATCAAAGGAAAATATGAGAAATGTGTCAGATTCACTGTATTTACGGTCTTTGGATTCATTGCTTCTCATTTGGTCAAAAAGTCTGGTTCCAGAGATTCACCAGTGAGAAGAGCCGTCTAAAAGGGCTCTGCACAGAGCTCCTCCACAGCGACACCAAGAGCCCTTTGCTTTGCTTCGTAGTTCAGCAGCAAATCCTCACGGGCCTGCCAGATACAGGAGTATGCATATCACTACAAATGTATACCATCAGTAAAGTGCATGACAGCAGTTATTAGACAAACAACTCACCTGGGAAATCTGCACTTTTTTCCCCTGTACGTTCTTAATGGACGTATTAATCGAGTCAAGATTGTTCTACAAGCAAAAACATGTTCTGGTTATTTTATGTTCTTGATAACTTACATTAAATATATAATATAAAAATATAATAAAATGAAAGAAAATGTACCTCAATCCTGTCAGTCATCCCATTAAGAGTAGTGTGGTCCATGTTGGAGGCAGAAAGCACCGAGGAGAGCTGAGCCTGCATGGTCTCCAAGCCGTCCGTCAGGCCTTTCAGCTTCCTTTCCTGCTGCAGAATCTTGATATTAGCTTCCTGCTGCATCTGCTCGATACTCTGAGTGAACTCCTCCTGCAGCTCGGCCTTCTCCTGCTGAAGCTGTAACGTACACACAATTGCCCACAAGTAAAACGTCACGGCTCACGTCCAAAGTGTACACGAATCAAGCTACTTAGCATTTACCTTGTTGAATTTCCTTTCCAGGGATTCACAATCCCTTTTCAGATCATCCAGTTCCTTTATTTTTTGCTTTTCATAGCTATCCTGTCAAGAATAGTGTCACAAATGAGTGTAGAGCATGCTACGTCAGCACCAATTTAGGCACCGATGGAAAGAATTATTGTGCAGAAAGCTGCAACAATTCATCACAAATATCTAGACCAACAACCTTTTTAAATGGGCTGTATTTCATTTGTTTCTCATATTCAGTGTTTTCCTCTCCGGCTTTGGAGAGAAGCTCAGCCAGACGTTGGTTATCCTGCAACAGACAGACCAGGTCCTTTTCCTTCTGCTTCTGTTTCCTGGTCACATCTTCAGTTTGTTTCTAAGAGAAGGCAAATACATAACTGGATCAGAGCTAGTGCTGCAACAATTAGTCAAATGACATTTATTAAGGAAGATCCCAAACATGATCAGGTGACTGCTTCTCGATTTTAAATGTATTTCTATGTTTTTCATTATTTTGAAGACAGTGTCATCAATAACTAAATTAATCATGAGTTGCACGCCGAAACAAAACATCTCACATTTCTTTGGTTTCAGTCTAAGGAATGCGTGCACGTATACCTTGAGTAAATCATGTTTATCCAAATCCTCGACCTTGTGATTAAAAAGGGCTTCAGCGTCACTGAACCCTTTGTTGTGGACTTCTATAAGAGTGTTGATGTGGCCGTTCCAATTATCTTCTCTCTCACTGGTCACATGTCTCCTCATGTTGTCCAGCTCTTGTGGCAGCATCTCCAGCTTTTTATCATATTTGGCTTGGATTTCTACTCAAACAGCAACACAAAATGATGTCTCCCGTTTAGTTTTTGTCAGGATATGGTGTTGAGAGAGATTAGTTCTTTACCTGCAACTTGTTTCTCCCAGTCGTTCCTCGTTTGAGTCATTAATTCATCATGTTTCTGTTGAGATAACAATCTAAGTGTTTGGAGCATTCATGTTGTAAAATATCAAAGCAAAGAGAAATCTACACATTTAAACGTAGAAATAAAATGGTGTGCAGTACAAACCAGTTGAGTCTCCTGGACGAGGATTCTGTTGTTAAGCTCCTGCATGTCAGCCATGGTGGCCCTGATGTCCTTGTGAAGCTCAGCTTCTAACTGGACTTGCTCTTCCAGCACCACCTGAGTTGAAACTAAACCGTCTGCCTTCAACTCCGACACTGTGTTCTGGTGTTCACACAGGAGGTGCTTCATCTTTTGCTTGTAAACCTAATGAATCCAAATGTGCGACATTCAATTCATTCAGCCATTAAATTGGTCAGAAGATAATCTTAGCTTAACAAATTATTCCTAACTAGTGGTAAAACCCAAAAACAACAATGCGATCACATGATATTTCTCTTAAAGATGAGTGGATAACCTGTACACACCACTAAATAAATGACTACCACGATGGATTTTGAGATAAAAAAGTAGCATATTGGCTGCATGTAGCTAGCCTGTGAGCCTGGTGCAGTTTGACTATATCAGCTGGAGTAAACCTTACCTTGATCTCTAATTGGTGGCGCCCTTCATCCTCTTCTAAGTCCTTATCGAGGTTTTTCCGTTCAGCCTTGACCTCCTGGAGTTGTCGGTCTGTGACCTCCCAGAAGGTGTGGATCTTGTCCCTCTCCAGCTGAAAGTAGTTTCTCTCTTCCCTCTCTCGATCCAGCTCCTCTCGAAGGCGAACAATGTGCTCTTCCAGCTGAAATACAAAAAAAAAGATTTTAGCGAGGGCATATCTGAGCCAGGCGGTGTGGATGTCTTTTGAGCACATTGCCTCATTTATCCTGAAGGGGAAATCCACCTTTCAAACGTCAAAGTCCAATTTACTTTCTACAGGGAACACTGCTGCTAATGAGACACATGTCTTCTGTGACGATGGAGGAAAGTCTGAGAATCTTTACAGATGTATGAGCATCAGTAACATAAATTAAGTTTTACTACTACTGCTTACACACATTCCTTCATTAGTCATTATCAGTTCTCAAATTAAGAATCTATAGTTCCATTTTATGCACAAATTAACGTTTTTTTTATAGTCAATAAGATGTATTTTATATACGTGTGTGTGTGTGTGTGTGTGTGTGTGTGTGTGTGTGTGTGTCTTCTAATGTGACCGAGGATGAACTATAGTGTAGTTTTTTTCTTAACTTCACTGCTTCTGCAGTTACTCACCTCTGCCTTTAGAGGGCAGCATGACTCAAGGGCATAGTGGACCTTGTAGTCTAAACTCCCGTGTTTTCATACTTGGAAGATGCCTATATTAACCTCTGACTACTGTAAGCTTCTTTTAATTCTAATTTAATTATATCAATTTTGATATGCATCCTATGCACTGACACACAGCAGAGCAAAAACTCACATTATTAACTAAAGGATAAAAGAAACAAATTAAAAAGTAAATTTACTTTAAAAAAATAAAATATTTTAGGGGAGAAGAACAAAAACAACAATAATAAAGGCATTACAGTCTTCAACCAGACAAAAGTCTGAGACATTTATAACAAAAATCCTGCAATAAAAACTGTGAGAGAGAAGCTGCTAACTTGTTGAAACCGCCCTTTAATGAGATGAGACGAGCACTGACCTGCTCCTTGGACATCTCCTCCTTGGTGAGGCCGTCTATGAGCGGAGGCGTCCTCGCCTTGGTGGGCTTCTTGCTCGAGCCTCTGTTTTTGGGGGGCTGCACACAAGCCGACATGACGTCATGAAGTTAAATCCATGTCCCATTAGCAACAGGTGGTACTTTACTGTGGTGGGTAGAGTGACGTCAGCCAGCCCGTCTGTGCGTCTCATGAACGGGATGACAACACACCAGAAGCACACACGGGGGCGACGTCACACAGATACGAAATTCACACACCAACCAATCGTTAGCTGCGTTAGCTGCTAGGAAGCTAACAGCTAATGAGCTAGTTCACGTTAACTGCAGTCCGCTCACTGTTGTATTGAATCCATAACACATAAGTTCATAAGGAACGCTTTGCTCACCATCGGAGAGGCTATGAAGAACAAACCACACGGAGATGATCAATGCTCAAACTCAGAGAAGGTCTGTCAAGCCCTCAGCCTCAAACACTAGTTACCATAGCAACACGAGCACGTGGGTATGTGGGGCGGGGCAAGAGCACTGAAACCACATCTACTCAAGTACTGATGTGCAGGATAAATATAGCTTTTATTTATTTATTTTATTTATATATATATATATATATTATATATATTATATATATATATATATATATATATATATATATATATGCAATGTTGTGCAGACATCCATGGTCCCCAGGGGATGAATTCTACTTATGTTTGTATCAAACTATATTAAATCGCAAGGTGTTTCTAATGCTTTTGTTTTTGCGTCTCTTTATGAATGAGGCAGACACACAATATTCAAAATAATGTGTTTATTATTCGTTATGATCAAATAACTATTTAAAAAACGGACAACATTGTATGTACATTTACGGAGACGCAGACCGTCTACTTTTGAAGTCCACAGTCAAATGTTGAGCATGGGGATGTCAAAGAGGTCGGAGAGGCCTTCACTCTCATCCAGGTTGTAGACGTATTCCTGCTCAGACGGGGGCGGAGATAGACGGAGCAGTGGAGAAAACACTGAAGAGCACAAACGGGATTAATATGAATAAATTCGACAAACACCAATGCATGATGGATATGAAAGTGACAGATATGAAGTCAGAAAATAAAGTCCACTAACCTTCAGACACCATAAGCTTTGTGAGCAGATCTGCATTCATTACTAGAAAAATGAGGGAATCCATACTTCATACATCCGTGTAGAGTTAAATAAAGTGACATCAGTCACTCAATGAACAGAAATCATGTAGAGCCACAAGATATGACAACCTACCTTTGGTTGGGTGCAGGAGGTCCCGCAGTTCTTCTGATAGATCCCGCACTGGAAAACATGCAGCATGAAAAAACATACATAAGTGCTAGAAAACTTTGTGTGAACATACAGGAAATAATCAGTAACAGATAAAGACACTGCAAAGACTACGATATATAACTGATCTGCATCAGTCAGTGAAGGAAGAGCTCTGTGTTATCTGTGTTTTCTAGGGCTGCCTCCTAAAGTCAACTAAGCGTTAGTCGATGAGAAGAGTCAAACCATTTTCCTATGCCCCCCTCCAAAAGAATTAATAATGATATCATAAACATGCGGCGACTAGTCGACTAATGGCTTGAACCAACGACTAGTAGTTGACCAGCAAAATCTTTGGTTGGGCAGCCCACGTGTTTTCTCCTCCTCAGTACAGATAAGGTTTAAAGTGATACTATCAGGTCACATTAAATCTACTTTTTTTCAATTTGATTTGAGATAAATCAGGCAAGGGCTCGAGTTTTAAAATAGCATTTTAGGTTTCACCCAAAACACACAACAGACAAAAACCCACTCACATTCAGAAGCGCCGGTCCTCTTTGGCTCGGCATTTAAACACGACGGCGATTGAAGGTGCAGCGCGTCCTCCACAGCCGTTCCTCTAGATTTGGCGCCATGATTGATACCGCTTCCTGGCTCATTAGACGTGGACATGGCTGATTTGGCGTTGCGTAAAAGTTCTTCTGGCGGCGGGACTGGCAGCACAACAGGAACCGAGCTGACAGAACGTTTGTTGAGCAGTACGACTTCTATGGGCCCGTTGATGCTTTTCAGATGGATCTGGTACTTTGCTGGGCTGTTCTGGACCTGAAGGAATATGTATGCACATAAGAAATCATCCCATCTGAATTGGAGAAAGCAAAGAAACGACGCTAGGCTCCAGTGATGCAGAACTTACAGCTTTGGGAATGGGAACATCTAGCTGTGTACCACATGGCGCTCGCACCGCCAAGAGAGTATGGCCTGAGGGAAGAAGAGAGTGAAAATCCTATTAAAACCACAATCAATTTATCCCATCTTTATATATATTAAAAGTTAAAAGAAATTTTGTGTTTTTTGGGGGGTTTTTTTGCTGAGGAGAGGTATCAAAAAACAGGGCAAAGATGTGCATGTCAATCAACGGACTCTCACCACCTATCTCCTTGGATTATTTGCTGTCAAAAATATACAAAAATGTACAACGTCAACTTACCACTAAAGCAGTTACAGATGTCGTTGTGATTCACATAAGTGAGAGTTGATCTGAGTCAAGGTCTGATTCCACATGAACATGGTCACTGGTCCCACATCTCTTTTTCAGTTTACTGTTAAAGCAGGGAAATTCAAACATTCCAGCACTCTTTGCTACGTCTTTGTAAAAAGGATATTCACTGCAGTCTTCCCTGGTGTTCCTGGTGCTCTGTTCAACCCAGAACTGCTGCTGGTCCAACATCCTCTCCTTCTTCTCCAAGTCCTCCAGCTCAGACCTCAACTCCAACAGTCTTTTGGTCAACTCGTGTGCGTTTTCTCCTGGCATTGTGCCACTTGTTGAGAAAAAGCATATATGCAGTTTTGTAGAACAGGTTTTGGCACCACACGTTCTGACACGCACACAAGGCAGCGTTAAAAACTTACTTCCACTTTACAATGCTTTTGGAAATCTTCACAATCAGACCGACGCCCTCCAGCACATTTGTGATGTCATAGATTCGTCTTTTCTGTCCGACAGCCAGGACCCTGACAGCCTGAAAGAACACAAGAACGCTCACTGAGCCTCCTCATTCTCAGACAGTCCCACACGGTCCATGGTCTGGTGTTCTGAAACCCTCCATGGTCACTTCAGGTTTAACAAGCACTAACTGTAGCACTCAACATCATGGAAGCTGCTTATTCAGGGAGGGGTGCACTCGTGAGATAATATCATTTCTGATAACATCAAGCTTTTGTTCCTCTGGAGGTTGAATGCACTTGACCATCACTATTTTTTTAGGTTTTCACTCAAATGTTACGTGAAATGAAAACCTTGGGGCTTTAGCTGGTTTCTCATTGGTAACAGCAGACAGGAACACTGAGGTATCAACATTTCTGACAAAGCATCCCAAAATAACATCATAATCTTGTCATATTTCCCAGTGATCACTGATAAATATGGGAAATACACATGATTCTTAATTTAACTTAATTGAGTTCACTGTCATTTTATTAATTGTCCCAATATAATGAAGCCCTCCAGTGATGGGATGAGCTCACTTACTTCTTTGAGGTCCAGCACACCGCCGTCAGCTTCCTGTAACAACCTGACAAACTTCGTGGCGAGCATATGGAGGCTCCTCAGGCTCCGCTGGTATTTGGGATTCTGATCTGGCGTGGCGGCCTCTTCTTCTGGACTACGTGGGCTTCCTTCAGCATCCATTCTGCTGGACTTGAGAGGAAAACAAATCAATCCCGGGAACCTCCCTGCCCTCTATTGGTTTCCATCAGAATCAACTGAAGAGAGCCCAATTCACACAACCGGAAACATCTTTAACAATAAAAGTCTTGTCGGGGTTTCGTGTGTCAGCTCTCATTTGTGTTCTTTTGTATGGGTTTCAATTTATATAGTAAAAGGAACACTTTTTTTTGGGGGGGGGGGGGGGGGGATATTTTCACATGCTTTTCTGTTCTACTTTCACCACTACTCGTTGCCCTCTGCGCAGATTTATTGTGAAAAGCTTGCACCGGAAACACTAGTAGCATTTTGTTTATCTTTCATTCGTACCTCGCTAACTTAGCGTTTACAAAGTTTTTGAAGTATTCAATAACTTCTGTTTGTGCGGAAGGGCGTTAATACATGCACACGAACAGACTGTCTCCATGACCACATTCACAAGCGTGACATTTACAAGAATTAACCGTTTTTACCTGGAGAGTTTCGGGTCTAGAGGTAACGTTACCGACGACACGAAGCTAACGTTAGCTATCCGGACGACGAGAACTAGTTGTATTTCAACTTGATATACAAGTACAGCGGACAAGTACACGTATCCACAGTTTAAATCCAATCTAAAGCCAAAGTTTATGGCAATGTCCCGACTTGTGCTGATAGTCCCTCCCTCCACTGTTGTGGAGTTAGGCGCGTATTTTTTCTGTTAGCCGTGGATACCTGCCTTCACAATAAAAGCCCCAACGTTCGACCGACCACAATAAAACCATCTCACTAAAACTATTAGAGAAGTTTACACTGGGAGATATATTACAGTTTTTTTTTACGATTGCTATCACAATTTGTTTGAAATCCTTTTAACAATTTCCCTAAACTCTTAATACAGTAAACACAACCAACATGTGTCTGTGTAAGCTATACAACACAATGCAACACACATTTAAAATGCTTGGAATTCTTTTACAGCATAACGTCTAGGCTAAAGTCAAAGTAACCAGCTGTTCATATTGTAGATTGAAACACATAAATCCCCTGTATTTTTTCCATTGCTACTGAGAAATAGCTTATTAAAGTTATGAAAATAGGTCGATCACAGCTGAATCCCATCTAGGAAACACATTCAGATGTTGAGGTTCTTTCAATCACATGACCATATGGTTTACAATAGAATTGGACCTCTTGAAAAAGGAAAAATATAGAGCAACACAAAGACAGTAAGAAAATGCCTGCACGAGGGAGAGGAAGATGAGCTTTAGACAAAAGCGTCTGCTAATTGCCCTAAATGTAAATGTAAATTGAGTACCAGGACGAGGGGGAGGAGGATGAGGATGATGTTATCTTGCAGTTATGTCCTGTTACAAATCAGCCTTCACTGCAGCAGTCCTGTCTCTGTCTTTTTTCAAACCATACAATCTATAAAGCTACTCTGAGATGGCTCGTTCATTTTTTATATTGAATTTCTGCAGCAAAAGAAACAAAATGCATGCTTTTACTTAATTAACCCAACAAAAAACACAGAGAGGATTAAAGAAACTGCAGTGCAAAACACAGCCTATGATCTATAATATATTGTATATTGTCTATTGTATAAAGGCAGACCTGACACATACAATAATGCAGGTTCTGTAATTCCATCTGATGTTAGTGTTTTTATGATATTGTGCTATAATGGAGTTAATGTTCCTGTTGGAAGAGAACATGCATAGTGTTTGGTAGACATCACGTTTGGTGTAAGTTTATTATTGTTTTTTAATATTGAATGTTGGAGTTTAATTTACAAAGTGTGAATCTGAGCATTTAAATTAATTGTTTTAGAAATTGTGTGAGGGGTGTGTTGGTGCTTTAAAAGTTTAGGAAGATTGTTTAAAGTATTGAGACATTTATTTTTATTTTATTTAGTGATCATTAAAAGATAGATAAAGCATTTAATAGTAATTTTGTGTTGCTTTAGTGGTGCCGTTCATCTTTAAATACGTTTTTAAAACCAACTGATAATAATAACTCAAACCAGTCACAGCTGCCTCCGTTTTGTTGTGGAGGACTTCCGTGTGCGGCGGCGCTGGTCACGTGGTCATCAGCAGCGGTCACATGACGTCCTGGATCGTGGGGTTATTCTTTTATTTGGCCGCTTCGCTTCGCGTGAGTCTGTTGAGCTGAGCGATGCGGGACGCCGGGTTGTTGGTGTGTTTGCTGGCCGTGCTTCAGCCGGTCTCCCGGGCCCAGTACGCCCCCGACGAGGTGACCCAGCTGCCGGGTATGATGTTCAAACCCAACTACCGACAGTGGTCGGGCCACCTCCAGGCTCGGCCCGGGAAGTTTCTGCACTACTGGTAAGGAACTGTTAGTGGAGGGATGTGCTGCACTTTCCGTGTGTCATGAATGATCATATCCGCATCATCCTGCCCATATCCAGGCAGTATTTAACCGCGGTCCTCCTGCAGGTTCGTGACTTCTCAAAGGGACCCAGTCAGAGACCCTGTGGTGCTCTGGCTGAATGGGGGCCCAGGCTGCAGCTCGCTGGATGGATTCCTGTCCGAGAACGGACCGTTTCATGTGAGCCTGCTACCTAGTGCATAAAACTATCATTTAGACTAGATTAGAAATGTGTTGAGCAGGGACAAAAACATGGTACATTGTTTCATATACAATATAAAATAGATCTACAGGTTTCTAGTCGGGACTAATTTCCTAAAAGTTACACAAACAAAACACACAGGTTAGAATACAGTACATCAAATACAGCAGACATAATGACAAACTCGGTGTGTGTGTGCACGCGTGTCCTTACCCTGTGTTTGAGGGTCAACGTTCACAGGTGTTTCTCAGTTTCAACCGTTGTTTTACTTGACTTTTGGTGTCCGGTGGGAATGTATTCCACCGTTGCACCAACTTAAAATGATGAGGCTGACTCTCCCTTCAGGTGAACGATAACGGGGCCACGCTGTACGAGAACGCCTTCAGCTGGAACAAGATTGCAAATGTTCTGTATCTAGAATCTCCTGCAGGAGTGGGCTATTCCTACTCTAATGACAAGAAGTATGCCACCGACGATGACCAGGTGAGTCCAGTGACTCACAGAAGTAGAGGAACATGTGGAACCAGCGAGAACTATACTTCATATGCTCTTCTCCTAGGTCGCTGATGATAACTACAAAGCCCTGCAGAGTTTCTTTACCAAGTTCCCAAATTTCACTCAAAACGAGTTCTTCATCTTTGGGGAAAGTTATGGTGGAATTTATGCACCAACGCTCAGCCTGAAAGTGGCTACCGGAGCTGCCAAAATCAACCTGAAGGTGAGATGCTTCCTGTAGAACCAGAATTGTGAGTATTTCTGTTTCTGCAGCTTTCGGTTTCAGAGGGAAGTGTGGTTTTTGTTGGCCTTCATTTTATTTGATAACATAACAAGTTGCTTTCCAGATACAGATCAATACTATGAAACATCATCAAATGTATGCATTTTACACCAAATATATTATAGGATCCGAAGATTGGAATTCACAAGCTGTCCGTATGAAGTAATTTACTTTCTCCCCACATTTACCAGCTGCAGCATTAAACTGATGAACACATTAATGAATCTATAATCAGTCCTTTTTGTGTGATAAATTCTCTTAAATGCTGGTACTTTAAGTATATTTTATATTTTGAAATACTTTTGCAGTAAACCAGACGTGCATTTTAA
The DNA here is from genome assembly GCA_029853015.1 of Chelidonichthys spinosus. NCBI lineage: Eukaryota > Metazoa > Chordata > Actinopteri > Perciformes > Triglidae > Chelidonichthys > Chelidonichthys spinosus. The sequence continues at coordinate 1,734,269 of CM056821.1, read as the reverse complement.
TTACCAACGATCGTTTTTTATGTTTTCAGGGCTTTTCAGTGGGAAACGGTCTCAGCAGCTTTGCTCTCAACGACCAAACGTTGATCTACTTCGGTTACTACCACGGCCTCTTTGGAGAAGAGTAAGTGGCGGTTTAAACATGCATGTTTGAAATGACACTCACCAGAACATCGTGACAAACATGAGGTCATTTTCACATTAAACATCATTGTTAACGAGGTGTGTGTTTAAATGGAAAGACTGCCTGTAGTCTGAACAGAAGCTACAGTTCTTCTCTTCGTGGCTCAGTTTGGAGGAACAGCAGTATTTTATGTCCTTTTAACTGAATGTTAATTTACTATTGTGGTTTTAAATCAGCGTAACCGATAGCGACTGGATGTGATGACTCGTATGCAGTAGATGTCATTTTAAGGCCATGTTTCTTTTTTTATTTCCAGTTTGTGGCGTGATCTGAACATAAACTGCTGTGATAAGGGGAACTGTAACTTCTACAACTCCAGTTCAAAGACCTGCGGGACGCTGGTAAACGTGCACTCCTTCTTCACATGTCAGCCTGTTTAATGCTGCCGGTGAAGTCATTCAGATTCTACTTCCATCTCGGCTCCCTTCAGGTGACCGTGGCCTTCAGCATTGTGTATGGTAGCGGACTTAACATGTATGGCCTTTACCTGGATTGTGAGGGTAACAGAAGATCCAGCAGAACCTATGAGAGGACCATGAGCCACCTGTTTAAGAACTACAGGAAACACCAACACAAGGTGAGCGCAGCTTCAAATCATCCTCATTGCCTCGTAGGAATAATGCTAAACATGCTTCTAATGAAGTTTTCAGACGGCGCGCCTCCCTCCGTGTCTCTGGGTGAAGTCCCTCCATGCATCAACAGCACGGCTCAGATGAACTGGCTGAATAGAGGCGACGTGAGGAAAGCTCTACACATTCCAGATACGCTGCCCCCGTGGGACATCTGCAGGTATGTTGCAGCGAAACGATGGATGTGATGGGAGCCGTGTGGGTGTTCCTTGTTAAGGACAATGTTTAGACTAAACGTTGCTCACATATAAATCACTGCATGGTCTATAGGAAGTATATCACTGATATGCTCCCACTATAAGCCTTCTAGACCACTGAGATCTCCTGAGACCAATCTGTTAGTGATTCCCAGAGTTAATAAAATCATCATTTAGTCACGATGCAACAAATAGCTGGAATAAACTTCCTGAAGATGGAAGACTTGCCCCAACTCTGACCACTTTTAAAACTAGACTGGAAACTTTTATGTTCACCAGCTTTCTGCTAAATCTTTTAATGTCTGCACTGGTTTTTATTATTGCAAATATGTTTTTATTCTCGTCTTTCTGTAATGCATTTTAATTTTGCCTTTTTATTTTCTTTTAATTCGATTTTTTTCACTTTATTGTATGACATGTTATGATATGAAGCACTTTGAGGCTGCCTTGTGTATGAAAGGTGCTCTCCAAATAAAGTTGCCTTGCCTAAAATTCAGCGATTTAGAAAATGACAAACGGCTAACTGCCAGTCAACCTCACGATGGACCGATGGTTGGTAGGATTCGTGACACCAGCGGGGCTAAAACCAACATACAGCCTGGCTTACCGTTGTCTTACTCCTTCAGCAGAAGTAGGAGTTGGTCTTAAGGGGCTTGTTTTCTGTGCTGCAGTGATGAGGTCGGAGAGCAGTACACCAGCCTGTACCCAACAGTGACGGAGGTGTATCTGAAGCTGCTGTCTCTGGGTCAGCGGGCGCTCGTCTACAACGGAGACACCGACATGGCCTGCAACTTCATGGGAGACAGGTTGTTTGTGGAAAACCTCGGCCTGAAAGTACGGTTATAAAAACATATATTTTTGTTTTTTCCCCCCCATAAACAAGCAGATACTTAATACTACTATAAATACATTCTTCTCAGGCGACTACTAAGTACCAGAGATGGCTTCACAAGGACCAAGTTGCTGGTTTCTACCAACAGTTTGGGAACATCACGTTCCTGACAGTGAAGGTAACCACCGGCGTGCCACAGAAGCACAGCTGTCCCGTCACAGTGACTAACGCTGCCCTCTGTGTTTCAGGGTGCAGGTCACATGGTTCCTCAGTGGGCTCCAGGTCCAGCTTTCCACATGTTCCAGTCTTTCGTAACAAATGGCATCTACTGATGGAGAATAATCTACGTACTTGCACTCATCACTCAGATGGTTCATAATCTCAGGGAAGATGATTTTGACGGAGAAAGGACTGTAAGGGAATTTATTCTTTATAAAATATGCTGTTAAATAAGTACCTGCAATCATGTGTGTTGAATATTTGGAGAAGAACATATTTAGTCTGCACCACATTGGATTGGAAATTAAACAAATGCAAGTGCCATCTTTGAGGGTAATGTCATCTATATTGGGCTGCTAATTGATCAAACATTTAATATTTAGTTAAACCAGCTTCTCTTCCCACTCATTTTGGAGTTTTGTGCCTTTTAGTCTGGTTTTCATGAGTGGGAAAAGTTGGATTAATGTTATCTGATTGATGTGGCACTTTTAGCAGTCTGTTAAGCCTTAAAACTCCTTTTGTGGCCTTTTTTAAGACCAATTTCACCGTTTGGTTCATATCTAATAAAAAGCCAAAACACAAATTGTCCAAATACTTGGGATTACACATAACATGATCAAATGGATCCATTGTATGGCACTGATGTAAAGCTGAATCTTTGTGTGACTTATAGGTGATTGTATTAAAATGATGAACTGTCTCGATCAGAACTGCACTTTCACTTGTCTCTTTATTAAATGTTCTGGACTGCCAGAGATGCATGGATCCTCACATATACTCACATGCCTTGGTTGGAGCTAATTTATTGAAATCACAGTATTTCCATTAACACATGATTTTTGATTAACAACTGCCTCCGGGGAAAAATAAACTACATCCTTAGCTTGAACGTAGTAAATCAATGATAGAAATCAAACACCTGACATTCTCACATGACGAGAAACTCATGTCTACAGCTACAAAACGGCAAGAAACCATACAAGTAAAAACAATGGATATTCTTACACATTTTAATAAAACAGTCTTGATGCTCTTTTTTTCGTACCATTACTGTTACTCCCTTTTAAGTATTTGGTAAACGGATTTAGTCCAACAGCCAGGCTAATACAATGTAATGGCTTCGCTAGGGGAGAAAAATCCCTTTTAACCTTTACGCTCCCTTATGTCCACAACTAAAAACACCTTATATTGCTGGGTTTCATACAATGGTAAAAAATGATAACCTCACCCGAATTATAACATGCTTTACATTCTGAGATTATTCGCTGTGATCAAGTCTAATAAAATGTAAAACCAGGTCTTGATTAACACATCACTTTGAACATTTTCCTGATTTTAAATGTACATCAACTCCAATGCAGCTTGGTTGTAATATTAATTTAAAATGATTTAATACAACTGAATAATCTGCACATTTGTGTTAAATAGAAGTGGTCTTGAATATTTGGGCTCTAAAAAAAAAACAAAGCTCACACTTTGGTTTAAGGTATTAAAAAGGGAAATTACATTCGACCTTGACGTCTGCAGTGGTGTGAACTGATTCAACTTAATAAATCCTCACTCAGTTTGACTAGTTGGCTTCTCCGTCTGAAAATCATGAACATTACTTACATTTTTTTTTGCATACATTCACACAGATTCATTTTAACATCAGCAGTTGGAAAAGACTTTGGCTTTTCCTCTCCTGAATGTGGAGGTGCTGCTCTCACACCCTGCAGATCCGTTCACAGCCGTTGTTGAATAGTTCACTGGTTTGCTAAGATGATTGTAACTTTGTACATTTACCAACAACAAAAATGATTTAAAGTGCTAAAAAAAATGTAGCACTTCTAACTTTAAAAAATGTAAACAAGAAACAACAACGCCAAAAAAAAATAAATGGCTCAAATGCCTTCCTACATTTATTTTAAAACGTTAATAGTTGAAAACTATTGAACTCTAACCTTTTCAACTCATTCAGGTGTAGCGACAGGAGATTTTAACTATCCTGCCTTTTAATTATCACATCACTCATTAGTGTATCGGTGCATCGAACATATCGCTCAGTTCAGTTTTCCTTGAAGAGAACAAATTGCTAATTTGGACAGACTATCAGCAGCAACATAAAGTATTGACCTGGATTAGACCTGGAAACCACAGCATGTCAATTTCAATAAGAAATATTTACTCTGACATGCAAGTTAAACGACACACGTTGGCACAACATCATTAATTAAATCAATTTGATTGTAAGTCCTTTCTATACAAAGTCCTTCAGGTCCAGTAAACAGGACAGGAATGTGTTGTTCATATAGAGTCCAGAGATGGGGGAAGAACCCTCTGTGCCCCTAAACCGTCAGAAACCGTTTCCACTGCAAGTTAAAAGCATAAAACCATAAAACATGCAATTTAAACTGTACATAAAAGGCAAAGTGTCTGAAGTCATTTGGCATCGTGTCTCTGACTACTACCTGACTGACTAAAGACCTGTGGAGCTTTAACTCAGTATGGAGGAGGGATGTGACATGCCGTAGAGTTTTAAAAAAACAAAATGAGATGCTTCCCCATCTTATCAAGTAGTTCAGAATAGCAGCACAGGACTAAGAGCCACCTCTGTCTTAAACCCTGCCGGCTCAGATAAAACGGTTCCTTTTAGCTGACGACATCTTGATATATTGAGTTGGTAGTGGTGAGGCCAAAGATGAAAGCTCCGATCGTAACCATGACAACACTGAAGACAATCAATCCATGCCAGCTGTAACAGAGAGACAAGAGAAGTCATTGGTCCGAGCAACAACAACTCTTCTGTCATTATGGTTGAATCTGCTGATGATTTCACCAACAATATTCCATTTACATTAAACTGAGAATATTAGCTGTAGCCTCTGATCTTTTTGATTCCGTTTCCAGTGAAGACGCTATGACTCACTGCACACTTCCTGCTCAGCATCAAACAGCAGACATGAGAAGTACCAAGCGATTCTAAAGATGCAAATATGTTGTTGATGGAGACCAAAACTGAGATAAAATCAGAGTCACGTGCATATGTTTCCCAGAAACACTAATCCAAATGTATGCTATGTTACTCTTGCAATATCTTGCAGTCAACTGTTTGATTACACATGAGCCACAACAACATCATTATAAGCTGGTGACTATGTGGAAGCTTATTTCAATGGTTTTTCTGGAGCTTCAGGACCAAAGAGTGATAATAATGCATCTATAATCCAGGCATAACCAGCATCTCACCTTGTAGTTCGACTGTCCGTCTCCGACAGCTTGGCTTGCATCAAACACAGACCTGTGAAGTTAAATAGACATTTTAGTACGACATTAAAATCGCAGTGAAATCTGAAACCTGGAAAGCAATGAGGCTGGTGTTACCTGGGAAGACAAAGATAAAGCAGGCTGCCAACCCTCCGATCAGTGAGATCACACGACCAATATCTGGGATGAAGAGGGCGAGGATGAGGGTGACGACAAACCATAGCAGCGTCTGCAAGATCCTCCTCCTTTGCTCACGACGCACACAAACCTCCACCTGCTCGCCTTGGAAACGCAGCCAAAGTCCTTCTATAACGGCCCTGGAAGGAAACATGATTACACCAGAGCGGTGAGGAAATACTGAATTAAGTTCACACACTAGAGATGCAATGATCACATGTTGTAATACTTCAGGGTTAATACCAGGTACTGATCCAATATCACCTGGATCACTCTGGTGTTTGTAAGCCAACATGAAGCTACAAATCCCTGCACTATAGGTAGACATATTTTAGGCTTGGGCAATTTAAAAAACTAGATCACAATCTCCATTCAATAGAGTTCATATCTGCAACGACCACTATATTGTGTGATTTGATTAATATAACTGACAGTTCAGAATACAACACACTAATCCCCCGTCTATGCACTAGGGCTGCCATGAGTCTAAAACACACATTCACACTCAAAAACAAGTGGAAGTGAGGGTCAACCACCAGGTCTGTGTGCATATATATAGTGCATACAACAACAGTGACTGAGACAGTATGTCGGAGTGAAATAAGTCATGCATACTTCCACCGTATCTTACCTGCCACAGAAGTGTAAAATGGGGTAAGAGGTGATGACACAGATGACAATAAAAGCTCTCGCGATGGCCACGGCGATGTCATCAGAGGGGTATGACATCAACACATCCTGACTGACACTGGAGCCGAACGTCAGGAAGCCACACACACCTGAACAAACACATCAAGCATTCAAGTATTGACGGCCGGTCACAAACCATCTGACCTGTAACAGAAGATAACTTGACACCGGCATAACTTGAACTGACATTTACACGTCAACGCCGGTCACATGTCAAAGAGCAGATCAGCAACTTAAAAGTCTGACCCGTGAGACGAGACGATCAAAAAGTCAGGAAGTGGGACAATACCTGTTCCTGTGTACACGAAGAGGCAGATTATCATGCTAAGAGTGACTACAACTCCCCAAGATTTGATGTCCTTCCTGCTCATGCTGTTGAACACCGGCACACAGCTGACATGGCACTGACAGAGCAGGAGGAAGAAGACTCAATATCAAAATTTACAATTAAAAGGCACATAGATTCATGATCTCAAACAATACCAAATGAAGAAATACCTGGAAACCAAAGCATATGGTGGGCATTGCATTGAAAACTGCAGTCCAGGATGCAGAACTGTAACAAACACAAGAGAAGAAGAAGCAGATGTTTCCCCTTGAATGAGTAGGTGGACAGTGATTAGCAACATCTTTGAGAACGCTGCTTTAAGTAGGAACGCTCACCTGGTGGGAATGGGGCCCGGAGTCATACCTTTATTTGGCCAGATGTACTTTATAATGACCACGATGGTCACATACCACGTTCCTATCACACTGAGTGCACTGCAATGAAGAACAACAAAGCAGATCACACAACGTTAATGCGAAGAAAACTGGTTTTAATCTGGTGAGAAAATAAAATGTGGTTTGTACCTGGCATATTTCTGAAAGCCAATCTCTTTGGGGATGGAGAGAGGAAGAATAATCAGGACTGCAGTAACACAGATGGTAAATTTGCGGTCAGTGTACCAGTGGCCACTGACTGTACCGTCTGTATCATGAACCACTGCAGCCACCACTGCAACAGACAGACAGGGAATTACAAACACAGACACGAGGCAGCAGCATCATGAATGCTGGGTTACAGCAGAGACTGCTAGAGTGGGAATTAACTGCAAACTGCAGCACACGTGGAATATATTTAACTCAGTAGATAATTCAAGTCACAACCCCTCATTTATTGGTTTATTTCTTCCAAAAAGCAAAACAAACAGGAGGTTCACAGTGCATTTCCAGGAACAGGCAGGAGAAGTATTTATACACTGTTAGCGTCTGAGCAAAGAGATGAAGGAGTGGGTCACATGACGGTTACTGAGAGAAAAAGAGGAGCGGTGTCATCCTGTGCTCTTTGCCCTCATCAATGATGCTACAGCTGCACATTACTAGACACTAGACTGCTCGACACAGACGGGTCCTAAATGTGTGACAAAGTCAGCAGCTTGGTGGGTGATTCACACTTACAGCGATCCAGCTGGTCTCCAATGACAATAAAGAAAGCAATACAAGTCCCAAACGTGTAGACAGCAATGGCTACTTCACATGCGATTCCCGAGACTTTCCCACAAGTGGCTCGGACAACCTCCTGATAGGTGCTTTCATTACTGACCTGAAGAAAACAGACACATCATTCAAAAGTGGTGTGGATTCAGCAGGAAATGGTCTTTTAGCTGTTTAAATCACTGGAGGCTTTGAAGAGCACCAGCTGAGTCAACAATGTTTAAGACAAGCTGTGGCTTTTATGCTCTGCTGACTCGACACAACCCAGCGATGTTAAAACGCCACCAGCATCATGTGATCATCATGTGCCCTGAGGAAGCTCCCTTACCTTTTTCTTTGCAGACAAGTTTAACAACAGAAAGATAATCCTGATAAAGCTTGTGTGGTTCAAGATTTGTCATTCTCTTCTTTTAATGCAGTTGTAACACAACATGGGTGGAGTTTAAAGCAAAAGCACAATAAGGTATCAGCTATTTAACAAAAATCTTTTAAACATATACTGTTATATTTCTCCTCTGGCAATTTACTTTCACCTGATATTTCCAGCAGGTAACGACTCCTCAATACTGACTAATCAGCTTAAGGCAAGGTCTGATTCTCATGGAACCACATGCTTCAAGGCAAAGATCATCCCAGCTGAAGGCGGCTGCATTTTGTATTTTAAAGCAAAATGTCCGAGATGTTTCTCAGTCAGACAACTTGAATGGATTTAACTGACTTGTGCTTGGCTGGATTCCCACATTGTGTTTTAAAAAGTCAGAAAGTCTGAGCTGTTCAATGCACTGCAGGAATACAACACCACTATTACACTACCAAAGGAAAAACACTACTGTGAAAGAAAAGTGGTCAGACGAATGAAAGGGAAAACAGTAAGAGATGAGAGGGAGAGACGCATACCTGGGAGCAGTAGCCCAGGATCACCAGTCCACTAATTATGAAGATCAGCATCAACTGAAACAAAGAAACAGGAAGCAACACTTTAAAGTTCCCGATAATATTGTTAGTCACAGGAACTCAGAAATACGTTCAGTTGGCTCTCTTTCTCACTTGATTGCTTGTTGAGCGAGTTTTGAATGCTGCGTTTATGAACAGCAACTGAAAACGTGATGACGTATTATTATTATTATTATTATTATTATGATGGTACACATTGGTGGATATACTCATTTTAAGACATCCTTTTGGCCCTAGTATTTGAACTTTTACACACTAAACCATTAAAAGAATTGTGGGTTGCAGCAGAATTTATCACATTACAACATGTTTACAGTGTGCCTCATGTAGAGCTGATCAATACATCGGTGTGATATCAATAACGTGATATGAATAGTCTTAAATTCTGGATATCTTAATAAAGCATCAGTTGTCTTTTCCTTGTTTTAAAGGCTGCATTACCGTTAAGTGTAATCTGAATTTACTACTGTTCCATTACTGGCCTCCACCCACAGTCATCATATTGACATTACTGATTTGTTTTAATCAATTAATATTAATTTTAGTCAATCCTATAACATCACGTCAATATTGGAAGTGGCATGTGGTCAAAAACACTCTGATAATGGATTTTCTCCATAATAGCGCTCACAGTGTAGAAGGGGCTAAAGCATCAGTGTTATGTGTATTACCATTTGAAGCATGACTCCGGCAGTTACTCCTCCTGCCATACTGAAGGCTGCAGGGAAATTGAGAAGACCTGCTCCCAGTGCCGCGTTTACGACGATGAAGACCGCTGCCCAAGAAGACACGCCCCCACCTCCACTCCCGTCCGTCTCCAGAGGCCGCACAGAATCCACGCTGGGGCTCTGCAAGAGCCACGCCCTTTCTCCAGAGTCATTACTCCCAACGGCACCCCAGTCCTCGACATCGGTGTTGATCGCCATGAGTCAACAGGCTGGAGCTCAGCCTTCACAAGCCGTATGCACCCCAGAAGATGTGTCCCCGACTCCCTGGATCCAGGTGGAGGAAATGCTGATCAGAAACGTCCACTATCTAAAGTAACACAGCAGTCGGGAGGCAGCTGATGTTTCCCGTGTGATGGTGAAACCATTCAGTAGTCTGTAATGAAAGATTTAGAGATACTCAAATCCACATTGGCAAATAAAAGAAAAAACATGCACATATTACTGTCACTATTGTACATATATGTAAATTAATGTAACATAGTCTTTGTCTCCGTGTTTGGATTATTATTGTCATTTTTAGCACAGCACGTATTCTCTGTTGGCCAGTCTTTGAAGGAACATTAGTTAACAATCAAATTAGTATTTCTTCTTCTCTTGATAATCTTAAAAATACCACATGGAAAACACATTTCTCATGTTAGACTGCACTTCTCTTGATAATCTTAAAAATACCACATGGAAAACACATTTCTCATGTTAGACTGCACTTCTCTTGATAATCTTAAAAATACCACATGGAAAACACATTTCTCATGTTACACTCCACTTCTCTTGATAATCTTAAAAATACCACATGGAAAACACATTTCTCATGTTAGACTGCACTTCTCTTGATAATCTTAAAAATACCACATGGAAAACACACTTCTCATGTTACACTCCACTTCTCTTGTCCAGCGACAGCCGACTGGTTTGGTTGACATGAAGCCTTCATACCATGCCCACATGGTCCCTGTGAGTATATCACAGTTTTGATGAGCCATTTCCTAAATAGTTTCAATCTTATCCTAACAAACACACAAGGATGTGTACACTCAGGACTCAGGAGCACACAGGGTTAATTAACTGTGCGAGAACTACATACCTACTCCAAACAACAGCATGGAAGCCTTTTCACTTCAAATCTCTGCACACTTGGGACTCGTTCAAGTGGAGACACTATTCACCATTGATGTTGGCTAGCATTAATACTGATATGCATGTTTGTTAGAGTCTTAAGTGGAAGAGGGTCAAGCCTTGCTAGGTAACATGTAATTAGATGGGTATAAGAAGGTTATTATACACTTAGCTACTGTATTTAGTGACGTCACGTCACGTACCAACAATGGGAGAGAACAAACAGACATTTTTGGCCGAGACTGAGGGCGTGGCGGATGGATCTCTCATCAAATCACGGATTAAGTTAAATCTCAGGGAGAAGAAGTCAAACTACCGTCGGTGTCAACAGGGGAGGCTGGTGATGACGATGACGCCCAGCTGACCTCAATGGAGTTGCTTCAGCTGCCGGTAATACTCTTCCATCTTTAGCGCCGTTTGATTATTGCGTCTCCTTTCATTTAACACAACAATAACAATCTGTCAACGCAGTCAACTCCTTTGTTACTCTACGTCCGAACACAACAGCTAGCTAACACTCGTTACGCCAAGCGGAACACAAAATACAAACAACATCTCAGCAAACAAGTGTAACACACAGCCATGAACACGTCTAAGGCGGATATTCGCTGCCGTTTAATGCTGATAACGAGGAACAGTACCTTCAGTGTGACAGCCTCCAGGTAGAAACTGAGCTGTCTGTGTTTTGGAAGCCAGTAGGTAGAACGCAGGCGGGGCACGTGACACTTCACCACGTGACGGGAATTCTGGGTAACCCTCGTGTTACTTGGAATTGTAGGTATTGTAGTTCTCTGTGCCTACACGCCAAATCGCTTTCTGGTGCGGGCAGTTTAACATATATATATATATATATATATATATATATATAGAGAGAGAGAGAGAGAGAGAGAGAGAGTGTATGTGTTTTATTATATATATGTGTGTGTGTGTGTGTGTGTGTGTGTGTGTGTGTGTGTATGACTACTAGTTATTGATTGTAGTGTTTTTTGTTGTTTTTTTGTGTGATTGTGTGACTTGGATTTGTATACGATCTACTGCACAACAAATTGCCCCATCGGAGGACAATAAAGTATTTTGAACTTGAATTTCTGCATTTTGCATTGATTTGAAGTGTGCATACTGGCTCAAACGGCTGTGCTTTTCCTACTTCGTTAAATGTCTGCCATGAAGAAAGTCTATTGTGATGATTTGGTTAATTGCAAATATAGTAGGGAATGTGCACTACCAACACAGTAAATTAACTCAGATGATTAAGGCCTTGAAATCAATTCTGCATTATTATCTCATCTTCCAGCCCTTTTCATGGAATAAAGTGTAGGCCTATATTCTCACCTTTAGTCAGTGATAAATTTAAGGAAGAACAAGATTGTAAACATGACTTTATATACCATATAGTGCAATAAACGTAAGCACACAAGGATGGAGATTATAATGTTAACTGATCACACAGACAACAGATCATGCCTCTATAACCATTTATTGTTTGTTCAATAAGATACATCCAATTATTTGATGACAGAATGCAAAAGATGGAAGTGTAGTGCCATAGGTTTCAGATGCATATTTCTTCATGAACTGTCCGGTGTTCGACCCCGATGACTTACCCCACTCATCTAAATTAACCACAGGGACATTCGTACTCGTATAAAATACAAAGACTGCATGATTAAAATAAAATGTAAAAAATGGGGCTATAGTGGGACATGGATACAATTAATTCCAAGTATTGATTGCTTAACTTTGACCATGCTTTGCTTGTGTGTGTGTTTGTTGGCCTGAGAGATGCTCCGTCACCAACTAAACCCAAAGAGGATTCACAAATCCCACTGGAAAATACTGAATATAAGGGAGATAGCAAGCAAACTCAGAGATGAGGAGGAAATTATTGGATGATTGATCAGTTCAGATGGACATCCACCAGATTAGCCTGATAGTGAATTGATTACCTGATTGACAAATGAAACAGGATGTCCGTCTTATCTTGAAACACAAACAGTGCCATAAAACGTATAAAGTGCTACGCTGCCATTATAATTAAGAAAAAAAGAAAGATCTTGTGTCTTCTGTCTTTTACACATTTTCACATAGCAACAGAGACCTCACCTTGTACAGTATATGTACAGTCAAACACGCTGTTGCCGGCTGCTGTTGGATGTTTTACAGTGAGTGGGCCCACAGTCGATGAACAACACACATTTAGGCGGACACTAAAGCACAGCCAACAGTTGATTCCACATAATAAATAAGCAATGATGATCAGTCAGTAGTCAGAGAATTTGGCAGGGGACCCTGTTCAGTGAAATGATGGGGGGAAAAAAAGAAAAGTTGACCAGAAACTAAACCGTGTGACAGCAGCAACCATTCCAAGTTGAACTCATGATGAAAACCTAATTTAGATTATGTCTAACTAAGCACCGAGCTTGTTTCTAAAAAGGTGGAATGGAGGACACAGATGACGCTCCTCGTTTACACTGCTGCTTTGATTATGTAGCTCTCCCAGCAGCATCCACTCTACTTGGTGACCGCATGGATCCCGTGTGCCAGGTAGCCCACATTCCCAGAGGTCACGCCCGCCATGGAAATTCTGCCATCCTTGGTCATGTAAACTGAAAACTCCTTTGTCAGGCGCTCAACCTGCGGGACAAATAAATTAACACACACAATCCACATCAGTTCCACTCAGTAACTTAACAACACACATTGCATTTCTGCGTTTAGCTGTCTGATCACATGTTTAGCATCAACATGTTTTCCTAAGTATTACTAAGTCCTAATTCCTTCTGGGTAATTATGGGAAGATATCTCTACTAGTATCCGTCCATCCATCCATCCATCCATCCATCCATCAGTAGAGGCCGAGAATGGAGCCTTGGGGAGCTCCGTGTCGTTTTTGTACACTCAGATGTCTAATTACTGTTCAACACAAAGTAGTCCCTGTCCATTTAATTGGATTTTAACCAGATTGACTCCGCACCAGAGAGTTCAACCAAGTTTTCCAGTCTGTCAAATACTACATTGTGCCGACTGTGAGAAATATGATCTAAAAATACCAAGACCGAAAGTTTTCCACTGCCTGCATTTAAGGGGATGTCACTGAAGACCTAGACAGGAGCTGCCACAGTGCTTTGGTGTGACTGAAATCCTGACTGTAAAACATCAAAATAATTGTTTCTAGCCAAGAATGTGTTCAGCTGTCAGTAAACAGCTTTTTCTATTCGGTTTTACTCCAAAGTGGGCGAACTACTCCTTTGATATAATATGGCAGAGAATTAGCTATTGCTGCACTGCATCATTGGACGTGTACCTGTTCGGGTTTGAGGCCTGTGAAACAGAACATCCCGATCTGGTCGATGACGTGCTGCCAGTTGTGGCTGGAGCCCTCCTTCTTCAGACCAGCCGCCAGCTGTTCTCTCATCTTAATGATGCGGTTCGCCATACCATGGACCTCCTCCAGCCTGGGATGAATGACAGCAGGGCGAAGCACATCAAGAAAATAGAATATATCTTGTTGAATATGGAAGAACCTGAAGTGCATTTCCAAATATGTAAACTACACATTTGGTTCATGGAATATGTGCATCTATGTGCATCTCTAAGCACATACCACAGTGAGTACAGATCTGGTGTGTTGAGAATTGTTGCTGCAATTCTGGCGCCGTTCATTGGTGGGTTGGAGTAAATGGGCCTGATGAGGATCTTAAGTTGAGACTCCACCCTCTTTGCCTCATCTGCGTCGTTGCACACCACAGTGAAGCCGCCCACACGCTCACCTGTGAAGAGCAACATGAACACAGTCGGAGAGAGTCAGGTTATTTGGCTAGAACTGATGATTTTACCCTTCGATCAAGTTAAGAAATGAGGAGTCACAAGCCATGAACCTCAAACTTAAATCAAAGAATAAAGTGATGGACTCACAGCATCTCTATATTCAAATAGTAAGAACAGTCTATTGTCAATTTGCATCCATTAAGTTAGACAGAACGCTTCAGATGAAAATGTATTATTCACCTGAATGAGATGTGCCTTAAAGCTGTAGTCTATGATTTGAAAGGTTTCCCAAACTGCTCGGCGATCGCTCGCCACAATCATTTCAATAACCTTTTTATCTCCTTTCTGCACTGTTACCTGGAGACCATCTTTACTTTATTTATTTAAGAGCTTGTATTGAATATGGCTGACCATAGAGCCCCATGTTCTTGGCAAAGGACTGGGAGAGCAGGATGTTGTGGCCCTGCTCAATGAAGTAGCGCACAGCCCAGGCATCACGATCGATGTCTCCACTTGCGAAGCCCTGATAGGCCATGTCGAAGAACACGAGCAGGTTTCTTTTCTATAGGGTGAAAACAAATGGAGGACGAGACAGGAGAGATGCAGACAGACGGAGAGACAACCAGTGAATAAGAATTTTGGCTTTTGAACTGTCAAAGGCTTCCAGATTCAAAGAAAATGTGTAATGATTTATTTTCATCAAACATTTCACCGAGCTTCACCAGGATGATGCGTAGTCACCTTCACAAGGTCAGAAATCTCCTTCCACTGCTCGGGTCTGGGGTCCACACCGGTGGGGTTGTGGGCGCAAGCATGCAGCATAATCACACTCTGCTCTGGGATTTTCTGTGACATAAAAAAGCTTTTGGTTGGTGATCTTGCAATAATATAATATAGACTTGCTTAGTTTACATTTTCCCTGCAACAATGGCTGCTGGACATATGTTAGAAAAGCTAAGGGGCTGATTATTGGAAAACAATGTGTAAAAAAGGGGCTCCTGACTAGTCCATCAATCAATACTTACAGAGATGTCATCCAGAGCTCCTTTGAAGTCAAAGCCACAGGTGGACGGGTCATAGTATCTGTATGCCTTGAGCTGCATGCCAGCGTCTCTGAAGATGGGTGTATGGTTTCCCCAGGAGGGTTTGGGTAGGTACACGTCACGTGGTCCTCCATGGAATCGAGACTGGGACAAAAGGAAGTTCTGGTGAGATAACCAGCCTGGCCTCGTTTGTTTGTTGGTGTGATGAGTGAGCAACACAAGAGGACCTCACCAAATAGTTGGCGCCGATGCGCAGAGATCCGGTTCCTGAGATGGTCTGGACAGTGATGTTCTGGTGGGAGAAGAGACGTGCTGCATTGATTTTGACTACAAACTGTCAGTGAGTTTGGAGTAGTTAACATCCCAACTTACCCTGCTGCTCTTCAGGACTTCACTGTCAGCACCCAGAGCCAGTTGGGCACAGGACTTGGTAAACTCCCCCAAGCCACCAATGGCGAGGTACTCCTTATCCATCTGTTTGGTGCTGATAATAGCCTCTGCCTGGAAGGAGAGAAAATCTAAATGTATAAACACAACTACTTTCAGTTTCATGACTGCTTTTTACTGGCAGCCTTGCATGAGCGACTACCGGCTTTTTATCTTCTTGGGATCAACGTCCTGAGCTTGTTAAATCGCCCCGGGGCGACTGTGTGACATGAGAAGAAGGTAGCATCAGTGGACTCGCTGGAGGGATTGGTGACAGTTTACCTTTCGGACACAGCTGAGCACAAAGGGCTTGCCCTGGTCATCCCGGTAGGCTCCCACTCCCAGGTTCATCTTCTTGGGGTTGGTGTCCCTCTTGAAGGCCTCGCTCACCCCCAGGATGGGATCAGGGGGACCCATCTGCACTCCGCTCCACCATGAGCTGCACAGACACAGAATCAGATGAAAAGTGATGTGGATGTGAAGGCAAACACTGAATCCACTCAACAGTGATTCTCCTCAGAAAAATAAACACTAATGCATTTCCTACAAGGTCATGAAACAAGTTGCTTCTTCAGTTTTCACGGCCTTATGTGACACCGGTCAAACTAATGTGATGGCTGGCTGTATTAGCCTTGCTCCTGTCACACGCTGTGGACCTAATGCTCGAGCTCAAACCCTTCATGTGACCCGAGGATACCGTACTGACGTAGAGACACATGAGCATGCTAATGAAACAAACATAATCCATTTAAGTTCAGAGTCCAAAACCTCGAGTAACCGTTAATACGGATCGAAAACATAAAGTCGCTTGTTCACCATGTTGATTCCAACTGCAACAAACACCCCGAATATATTCTATGGTGAAAGATATAATACAAGAAAATGTAATGAACAACCGTGTTTATGTGCTTATGCTTAGTTATCTTTCCTTGTGCTTTTGGCTTTTATTCATCTGGCCGATGGGTAGCATTTAACTGGTATTTTCAACCTATTAGTTTTATTCATTAATTCTACAAAACCCTCCTGACTGATCTTCAATTAAGTACCAAATACAACATTGTGTCACATTTGTTTTTGAACAGTTTTAACGTGTCTTGTGCTGTACATGTTTCTCTCTGCAAAACAAATTGATTCAAAGCTGAATTATCATTCACAGATGCACAATTAAGTAAATGCTATAATAGTCTCATGAACATACCAAACCCCAACAGTATAATTTAGGAATTTAACAATCTGTTAAAACAGAAATGTCTCTTGTAGGAGGAATAATGCACACAAAAAACTAAAGTCAGAGGAATATGTCAACGAATATCACAGACAACACATGCTGGTTGTATATCAAATGTAAAAAAGGTCACGCGCCATCTTGACCTCAGACAGTGGGGTGTAGGCTGTGTAAATGTATTAGATCCACTTCAGACTCGTTACGTACAACATACCATAACTAAATGTGTGAATGTATGTTTACACGCACCAAGCTACTAAAGGTTAGAAGGTTTAAAATATATTATGTCTGAGCCCTCTTAGTCGATTAGCCTACTAATCTTATTTTTGGTCCAGTCATTTGTAATGCTTTTTCATGCTGAATGACTGATGTCCAATTATGAGTATTAGAACCTTATGAGAAGGTTCATCAACACAGATGTTTCAGGAAGTGTCTCTCAGTGTGGCCGACAGGAAGCTGAGTCATCCATAGAAAAATCAAACAGCACCACAGGAAATCTAGAGCAGAAGATTTCTTCATGGTTTTACTACACCACCAAAGCAAAGACAGTTACAGTGATTATTTCTGCAAATATTTCTACATTTTATAATATGTAACTAGTAACAAACGTATACAAGAATAATAAATATAGCTTACAGGCTATATTATAAGAGAGTTAACAGTATGAGATTCACACACACAACACACACAACACACACACACACACACACACACACACACACACACACACGAAGATTGCTTTAACTCCACTGCTGCTCACATATTGTCTCAGGTTTCCCCTACTTTGTAAACCCCCTTAACTCTGCAGCTAAATTTAGGACTGAACATTGCAAAGGGCAAGAGGCTTTCAGTCCCTACTAACAATAAATGTAAGAAGAGGTCACTCTGGTTTTTTAAATAGCAACAGTTCACTGGCAAAGACGTTTATTGCATGAAAATCAAGTGTGAACTCTTTGAAGAAGTATACAGTCCAGCCTGGCGACTGTTAATTTAATACAATCTGCTATATGATCCTGAAGCTCAATACCCAAGACTGCACAAAGAGATATTATGTTCATTTATTTCCTAGTTTGTTGTGCATTATTAATGCCATTATCACATTTTAAGTCCAGTGAAATATAGCAACCAGGAAACTGTGAGCAGATTAAAAAAAGACTGTATGTATGGATGTATGTGCAACAACATCAATAAGGCAACAAATTGATGAGCATGTCTATACAAAGTGAAAACAACAATAACTACATAGTTTTATGTTCAACTATGGGTTTCACTAATTTGCACTTTTCAGTTCCCATTAGGGCTGCCACGATTAGTCGACTAGTCACGATTATGTCGACTATTAAAATAGTGACAACTAATTTAATAGTCGACGTGTCGTTTTTCTTTTTTTTTTTGTTCTCTCTCAAAACTGCTGCGGCACCTTCCTCTGCCATGTCTGCCTTTGCGTCCTTGACACACATGCGCAGTAGTCTTAATCTGGGTCAGCCTTGATGTCACCGACGGGCTCTCAGGTATCATGGCTACCTGGCGGCAACGGAGCTCAAAAGTGTGGGAGCATTTTAAGAAAACAAAAGAAAAAAGTGTGCAATGCAATATCTGCAAGACAGAACTTGCCTTTCACGGCGGCACAAGTGCGATGCACGAGCACGAGCGGCATGCTTTTGCGATAAACTGTATGTTATACATTCAATTTACATATGATTAGCCGACTAATCGAAAAAAATAGTCGGTGATTAGTCGACTATCAAAATAATCGTATGTGGCAGCCCTAGTTCCCATTCAGTTGTGATACCTGGGTACAAAATAGTACATGGCCAGTCATGCTGTAAAGGGCATTTGAGGTCAAGGTTGGCAGGTAAGGACATGCACACAGAACCTTTGAACAGCTGGACTTACATAAACATCACACTGTCTGACAAGCTATCAGTGATCAATAGACCAAAGGCCTTTTTGGTGAGTTAACAGGACTTCTAACGGTTATACATATTACATAACATAACATAACATAACATTAAAAGGTAGAGGAGGGTGGGGCAGTGAGGCTGGACGTGACACACACTCGTCAACACCCACAGACAGATATGACAGCATCAGCAAACCGAGACCCAGCTACACCTCCAGCGACAGAAGCAGAGACAAACTGGGAGTAAAGACACGTAATAAAACTACATTTACCAAAGATAGATGCGTGTTAAATGTATTAAAAGGGGAAGCTGTAGATCTAAATGAGTTTGCCCTCCAAACAGGCTCAGAAAGGGCATCGGTGACTAAATACTTTCAGCGCTAGAAACCAGCCAATCGGCGATCGAAGGCGGAGGAGGAGAGCCAATCACCTCGCACGACTTCTCCAGCTACGACAAGTCGCTTAGCTCAAACAGTGCGTGTGCTTTGATAGCCGGAGCCGTCGCGATCGCGCAAATCCCGATGAAAGTTGCCTTTGAAAGCAACGGAGAGCGACACAGCAGCGACACAGCAGCGACCCCGACACGCATATCACTATTAATATGTTATTTTGACGAACCGAGCCGAGCTGGGTTTGTTAGTTTCACCGTCTAGCAGTGAACTTGTGTGCTACAGTGACGTGACTTTCAACAACCGCCAGCTTCACTGACAGCAACGCCGAGTTTCTAGTCTCGTCAATGCTAATCTGAGATTATTTCTAGCACAACAGGTTCTAAAGGTTATTAAGTCATACAACCGGAAATAAGCAGCGATCACCGACGCTAATTCACGCCACAGGAAGTAACATCAGACAGCACGTCGCGGCCTGTTGAAATCATTTGACCCCTGTACGTGTTAGCTAGCCAGCTCGTGTGGCTGAAACCATCACAGACCGATGACGTTTCCATATAAATGTGATGGCTAGCTGCACCGTTCACCTTAGAATAATGGCTCGACTTGTCAAGCTAACGTTAGCTGTAAACCTAAGACATGGCACGCCGTTAGCGCACAAAGTCAACTTGTGTGAACCTCTACGTTGCGTTAGCTTGAGTGATGCTAGCCAAACGTACCTGTTGCGGGTGGACAGGACTCTCAGGGAGGGGGACATGTTCCCCAGACAGGAGATCACCTTGTGGATTTGAGCAGGGCCATCGTTGTGCTGCGCTTGGAGAGCCTTGGAGGATGTGGACGGATGTGAAGGGCAGCCACGACCACGATGCTACGTTCAATACGCGCTGACGTCAGAGCAGCAAACGCGTAGGATCCTTCAGTAGAGACCTGAGATCTGATTGGTTAACCCTGTGGCGTAGACAGGGGTCGCTAGGAAAGGAGAGGAAAACACACAACATACAAATATGATATATTAATTGGATTTTAAAATATGATAACCAATCAACATTAAGAGTCCATAGAGAATGAATGGCCCAGAAATACTTCCATCCTCATCAACACAAACATTATTGTAGAAAATGATCTACCGCAGGAAAAGCTACAAAAGTATATACATAGATAAAAATATCTCCAACTCCAAGACATTTCCAAACTAGCAAGGATCAACTTGGAAAACAACAAAATGTTAAAAACTCCATAAATAAATGTGTACAAATTGGAAGGTTGCAGAGTTAAAAATTGGTCTCAGTCACATTTATTTTACACATTTTTAAAATATATTTACCACAATTTCATGAATTGTTTTCCCTTTTGTCTGTTTGAGTTAATATGTAGAAACCACCTGCAGTGACAGAGTATTTTACAGCTGTGTTTCTGCCTTTTCTATCTTTTGTTTGGTTTATCTGTGTCAGCTGATGTGGACTTGCCCCCCTCTCTGGTCTACTCGCTCCTCCCTGTGTTCCTCACCTGGCACTTATCATCTGTTCAGCTTACCTCAGCCTATTGTGCAATAAAGAAAAAAGACAATAAATAACAACACTTGGGAGCCGCTGCATTGGCAACACATTATTTAAAGCAAAAACAATCCTTTTTGAATATTTAGTTTATAAGTCTAAACCTCATTGTGGCTTTTCAGAAAGTTTATGTTTGAAATATAAACCGTAGAATAAATAAAACCTGCATCCATTTATTTATGGCTGTGAACGTCCTTCACAGCCAGCAGTCACTGGCTTTTGACAGCAGTCCTTTTAATAGTATTGTAACAAAAGATTTAAAGCATGTCTGCTTTAAATTCCTGCTCTAGAAAGTGTTTGTGTATTAATGTGAAGCACCCTTTATTGAAGGGACATATTTTCATGGCGATGGCTTCTCTTTTTTAAGGCTAAGGGTGCTTCATTGCAGAAAATGCCATTCCCTGGCAGTAGAATTCTGCAGTTACTTGATTTGACCACTTGAGGGCGATGTCACACAATAGACATCACAGTTTTTGCAGTAAACTATTTGCTTCTATAGCTGCCCCATAACTCTTCATCTGCCTGTAGTGGTGTGAACATATTAATGTGGCCTTGCTTAGTGTGACACGACGCTCACCTGTCCCACCGTTTGTGTTTGGACTGAAAGACAGATGAGCTGTTGTCAGCTTCAGAAGAAGACCACCTTTACATTTCACTCCACACAGCTCACCAGCTCTCACTGTTTCTGGTGTAGCAGGTTCACAGTTACACAAGATAGACAGAGTCTGTGCAGAAGGATCAGCGACCTGGAATAACATCACAGAGGAAAGCCTGGAAGTCCACGAAAGAATGTCCTGCAAACAGACTCAGACTCACTGGCACCCCAACAGAGTAACAGAGCAGGGCTTGGCTTAGATGTGGGACTGCCAGTGTGTGAAGGAGATAGGAGGGAGAGAGAGAGAGCTCATGTTCACACAATGGTCAAAAACATCAGAGATGATACCTACCTGCAGCAATTTCTATTGTTTATTCAGAATATTAAACAACATTCCACGTTCTTCCCATAAAAGTGTCAGCCGTCGCTGTATGATTTTGCATCTCTTCTAGCTGTGTTATTTTGTGGAACGAATAGGAGCACTAGGAGGTTAAGAAACTGGGGAGACAGAGCTGAGCTGGCAGAAGCATTAAATGAAAATACAGCGGAAAAAGAATAAAAACTGATAAGAGAAAGGATTACTGACTGTAATGCCAAGTGAAGTTTCACAGCTTAATTTAGAGCCGAACTTCTTTAAGAGCCTACATATTGTACTGGATATGTGCTTGAGCTCCTCGCTGTTATAGTTGCTGCACCTTATAAAAATCTAATGTTTAAATACGCAGCATGACATATGTAAATGCCACCTCTCCACCCACTCCTGGGGGGTTATGGGTTAATAGATTGTGTGGCAAAAGGTTTTATTACATATATCACTTCCAGTAATCATACTTGACACTGTGTGGGCTGGTGCTGGATTCCATTCTGTGCTGTTTGATGTCCCTCGCTGAGGTTCGTACAGTTTTGTCCATCTTTTTTCACATAGAAGCTCTCACATATGTTCAGTCATACGTGTTTAATCAAGGGATTGGATGAAAATGTGAAGATGATGACAAATAACTAGCATCATGGGCTTTTTTGGGGTCATATGTATCTGCACTGAGCCACTGTTCCAACATCCAACAGATCATCTCTCATACATGTATATGTTGATAAAGGTAAATAAATAAAGGTATATCATTCAGTAAATCTTGTCCAAATAGTACACCCAGAAGTCAGTCATGTCAAGTGTGTGTGTGTGTGTGTGTGTGTGTGTGTGTGTGTGTGTACAGAGGAATCTCATCTGTGTGTTTTCCTCACGTGTCTCTCTGCTCTCATTGAGGGGGCTGATGTGTGTGAAAGAATCAGAGCGGATGTAACTCTTTTTTTCCCTCGTTGTCAGCAGTTAGGAGTGTTTCAGATGCCACTGTATGTTTCTGTGTGTGTGTGTGTGTGTGTGTTTGCATGCTCACCATGTGTATAACATCGAGCAGTCGCTGAAGGAGGTGAACACTGTATTGTGTGTGTGTGTGTGTGTGTGTGTGTGTGTGTGTGTGCAGTGACGGGGGTGCCTGAAAGGGTTGTGCTTTAAAGATAGTGAGTTTAATTAAACATGAAAGAACTGATTATTAATTGATGGAAGGTAGACCGTTCCACGATGCTGATGTATGGGGGGGGGGGGTCGACTCTCTTCCCGAAGTAAGAAATAAGAGAAAAAAAGCCAATATTTCATACATAAACAGTAATCTAAAATAAAGCTGTCATTCAGATATGATAAAGGCATATATGTAGTATTATACTGGTAAGGAATCTCAAATACACACATGGATGAGCCCGGTATGTTTTTTCCATTATTTCAAAGCAAACATATTTTTGTTGTATTTCTAATGGCAGATTTGTATAAGTGAGATAATGGCCTTCTACTGTATTTTGTACTGTGCCTCATTCCTCAGCTTGTCCCGCTCACTTCATCTCAAAGTGCCACAGAGGCTTCGGGGACTCTCCTCTATGAAAAATGGAGCAGCCGAGCCTTTTCTAAATCACACTTCCTTTCGCCAGGAGATTAGAAAGTGAAGGTGGAGCACTCCGGGGGAAACACTCTTGCTCCGGGCATCTGTGCTGGAGCTGTAATCTTCACCGGAGCCACACGAGAAATAAACCTATCCTTCACAGTCGAGGCGGCGGCACAGTTGGAATGATTCTAGCTGAGGTGTAACAGAACATTGCTTCGATGAAGATATGATTATTTAATGCAAGAGAATAATTGGCACAAGAGTTGTTATGTTTATGTTTATTCATTCTCTCAATATCTTTAATAGAACAGTACAAGCCTCACCAAATAAGATGACATTATATAAATAAATAAATTATGAGATGCTGCAGAATAGAAGTTTTCATTTTAAATAAATTGGGAGAGGGACATTTAGATATGCGATGAATGTAAAACAAAATGCATATTAAAAACATGACGTCAAATAGTAAAAACACAATATATTCCTGTTGTCGTTGTCTCACTAAGAAACAGCATTTTAAGTTTAAAAAAACAGAAATGAAAACTCCCGAGGGGTACAAAACTAAAATAGCAGGGCCAGCGGTTCACTGTGTGCTCCTATAGGAGCACTGTTGTTTTCACTCTAAGTGGTGGAGGGTCACACATGCACCAGGTTACATCAGGAGGTAGGAAGCAGGAGGCAGGGGGGCGGATGGTGGGGTCCCAGGGAAGGACCTCACAGCGTGGAGTCCCGGCAGAGGACGATTTCCAGCTCAGTGCGGTACAGTTTCCCTCCGTCAGACAGAGCCATGATGCTCTTCTTGTACCCCAACAGGCCTTTGGAGTCCACAGGGTCCACATCCTGCCCCCAACCACACGGCACATAAGATCAGACAAAGTCACGGTACGAACATTCAGTACAGAGCACCTCAGGCAGGACTTCCATCTCCCCTCTATATTTGGCAAGTGAGTAACCTGAACCGAACAATCAATGGGCTAACTATTCATTACCATTTTGTTCTTGTCACAGAGGTCCTTCAGCAAAGCATCCAGCTCCTGCTCATCAATATAACCCGTTCCCATCCTGGTGAAAGAGACGACGGAGAGGTTGGAATTATGAAGAGGAAGTACATGTTTGTATATTTATGTGAAAAGGAGACTCACAGCTACACCAGCAACTCTCTGAGGGCGTTAGGCACAGTGTCGCTTTCAGCTTTAGTTTTGCTAATTATCACACAATGAAAAGCACCGCTGGGGCTGATAGCGATGCCGTTAGATTTGCTTGACAAAGTACGGGAAAAGTTCGAATTTTGACCTGATGAAGATGTTTAAAAAGTCATCACCAACATTATTGCAATAAAGCCTGAGGGTGACGTGACTGTGAGCACCATATTTCATGGTAATCCCTCCGCTAGTTGACATGAGACATTTCACCCACATCCAGGAATATTCCAGGGAAATCTAAGCACCGTGAATGTCTGTAGAAAACAATCCACCAAATAGGTGTTTGGTAGATCAGTTGACATCGCCGGGCCTAAAGGCCTAAAAGCTGAATACCTGCTAGGAGAAAGTGTATCCTCACTTACATACAGGATCATAGAAAATATGGAAATATTGTTCTACTGTCCATCTAGCAACAAACATACACATCGTGCGTATGACATAACACAGATACAGTAGATAAACAAACACATGCGCTCACCTTGTCATAAAGGGTGAAGAGGGAGTCGAACTCCTTCACGGTGAGTCTGATGCCCTGTGTGAAAGAAGGAGACATGGAAATTGTTAGAAACTGCAGGGTATTTCTAGAGAGCGGTAAAAGCCCCACAGACTCCAGAACTGATAATAATCCATGCAGATTATGATAACTGGGACTAGAGTTGAGTTAATCCTGATCAGACTAATCCTCTGTCAGAAAGGAATTGTTGATCTGCTCTCCCAACTTTGCATGTACGTATAGCAACATACATGATCCAAAAATATGTGGGAGATGTACATGGATGCAGATAGGATTGTCCCCGTGCTTCAAATGTTGAACTTTGAAGGGTTTACACACACACATATGTATATATATATATATATATATATATTATAGACCCTCAGCAATGTCTTCCAACTAAGAATGTACATGCTACTGTGCAATAAGATGTGCTATTTTTATTTTATGTTTATTTAAAGCTGTTTAAATGGGTGCAAATGAAGATAAAAGCTATGTCCAAACACATAAGAGGAGTCTGTCATGTCTCAAAGGAAATGCTATGCTTTAATATCTAATTCCTAAAGGATTTAACTTAAGCAAAAGCGCATTTGTGTCGACGCTCCATATGTCCATTCAGGACTTTGATGGCAAATAATCCTCTTGTAGTGAATCCAATAATGTTGTATTGTTCTGAATCTCCCGTGTGGTCTGACTTCTCTCCATCAGAGACACAGTAGTCGTTGTGATTTACGCCTAAAATCAATGTGAGTGTAATCTTACCTCAAACTTCACCAGGAAATTTTCCTGGACCGGCAAGAGCCTGATGTCAAACAAAAAGAAAGGTTTAACCTTGATGGCGTTCTCTAAAAACGACCACACAGAACACGGACGAATAAAAGTGGAGACGCGCTCACCTCGCCATCTCAGAGAGGCCCAATTTACCATCTCCGTTAAGGTCAAACATCCGCAGCTGGATGGAAGAGCACACAGGAGGTTGTTTATGTCAGCAGTTCAGCATATAAGGTGATGTGGGAATGGCAGTATAATGGTAAGGAACATTCATTTATGCACAAAGACATAAGATGGAAGGTGGATTGGGTCGAGAGGAGTTCTTTTTTAAAAAGTGTACTCCAGAAGGAAACACTGGGATAGTATTTATGTATACGGTAGATTTTAAAAACTGACATTGGGTTCAAAATCAGTGTATTGTTCAAAGAAATATGGATAAGAAGAGAAAGGATGTTAAGTTAACTCACGATCGTCTGTGTGTACTCATTCAGCTTCTTGTCGTCATAGTTTCTGTTGGCCTTCTTCAGCAGGTCGGACAGGAAACCCTGATGAGAGAGAAAGGCCCCCACAGTCAGTGATAAGATGATATGACTGTTGTCAGCTAGAAGTCATGGTGACGATGAATGGTGTGACTTCAGAGCTCAGCCAAAGTCCTTGTTTCATCATCTCAATCAATGTCTGGCTGGTTAATTAGGAAATAGAATGTTTCACATAGAACGTCTACTGTTCTCTCTTTTGTTTTTCTACTTGACTTTAAATGATCCAATCTGCATCCATGTTTGGTTTATTGTGTTTTACCTTCAGCTCATTCGACTCAATGTATCCACTTCGGTCAGTGTCGTACCTCCGCCAAGCCTGCAGGACAAGAAAGATGTTACAGTAGCGTTCACCTCTGCTACTGTAACCATAAAAACAACCACTTCCTCCATATATGATCTGATTTCACAGAAATAAGACGATAAAGAGGAATGACAGAGGTAGGAGGGTATAATCTGACATTGTGTAAATACAGAATATGTTAAAGCCTTTATCAAAGATAGATACAGAATCCCCTCTGGCACTCCCTGCCTTTCCCCTTCAGAAAGCTGTGCTCCATTCATAATGTATGGCTGTCTGAGAATAACTTTAACACACAGCGGCCTGAACATCACACCACTGAACCCCCCCGCCCAAGCTCAACTACACCAACTGTGTGCTGCTTTTTTTTTTTAAGTCACAGTGGACCAGCTGAGCCATGCCTCACCATTTTCTCTATCTCTACATATGCAATGAAGTAGTATTATGGGTCAAATATACCAAATGATGTTTAATGTTAGGCATTAAACATCAGCTGTTTATAGATTCATCCAACTTTCTTTATGGAACTACGATGAATTCATTTAATTTATGTGAAACAAGACAATTTAAGTCAGGTTTAGCCAAAATTTTTAAAATGTTTTCTATGTTTTAATTTCAGACATTTCACCAAGACTGCAAATGAACACTTATTGGACTCTTTTCCACAAGAAACAGGAGTCCTAACATGGCAGGCTAATAGTGATGTTCTGGGCTGTCCATTGTAAAAAAAACGATATTCTTTACCATCACTAAATTTAATCAGTTTGATGAGTGTGGGTGCTTAAACATAGAGTTATATAATGAGCACTCATGGCATAAGGCATAACTATGGTGGAGTAGACAGATATGAATATATACAAACTTACAGCCATAAACTCAGCGCTGGATCCCACAAACTCTCTGAAACAGAGCAGGAAGTTTTCCTCTGTGGGCAGAAGCTGAGCCAACTAAGGAGTGGACGACAAAGAGACGGAGACACACACTTTATGGTTGGGATTTTAGATTCATAAAGACAGAAATGATTTGACCATTAAGCATAGATAGATAGACAGATAAATGCAACAGAAGCTGGAGTCAAACCAGCGGCGTTGAGGATGAACTGTGTGATTCTGAAGCATCTAGAACACTACTGGATGTTAGTTTCACCTCGGACATCTCGATTCTCCCGTCAGCGTTCTTGTCAAAGTTGGCCATGAACTCCTTCATCTTTTCTTTGAATGCAGGAAGTGTAGGATCCTGCAACCACAAGCAATTACACATCAAAGAGACGTATGCTAATGCAGTCTTTAATTTAAACATAGATTTAAGACAAAAAAACAACTTATATTCTTGTGTCTGCTGATGTGCACACACTCACCACGCCTGCTCCACGCCTCGCAGTCTCCAGCTCTTTGAAGAAGTTCTCCAACTCCTTCCCTTCGATGTAACCGTTTCCTGCGGGGCACCGGATGAACTAAATTAGTTTGGCACAAATTATGTTATGAAGCTTTTAAGTTTTGATTAAAGTCTGTGGATGAAAGATTAAAGGTCAAGAAGGGGGTCTTTAAAACGTTGGAACGGTTGCCAAACCTCGAGTGCGAGGCCGGTCTGGAGTCGGATCCAAGTAAGCAGTTTATGCAAACGTTAACAGGCTTAGAGCAGAGCTTAAATCAGTTTGTGTATTAGGTTGCTTTAGCCCTGAAGTGGTCAATATTCATGTCTTGAGTGAAGCATGGAGCTCCACAGCGCCGAGAAATCAGATTAACATGTGTTATATCATCTCTACACAACTGACAACTTTTAATTGAAAACTCACTTTGATTAACTGAAGGCACTATTCACGTTCATAAATCTCTGGCCGGGGTTGTGGAGATCCAGTGATATGCAGCAGCAGCAGCAGCAGCAGCAGGGAATTGTTGTTGGAGTGTAAGCAGCAGTATAATGAGTTTTCTTGCCTTAGAGGGTGAAAGTGTGCAGTCAGATTGATGCTTATTGGGGCATTCTGTCCCCTGTGATTTGTATGTCTTTTGACAGTCACATGACCGGGGATGATTTTAATACAATAATTTACTCCACTGGTTTCTCTGCAAAGCAAAGGGCACCATATAGGACATTCAGTGCTCTCTGTTTAATCATAAGAATGAGCCCCATCTGTCGCAGCAGCACGACACATCGCACCCCACGAATGGAATCACGCCACAGACCTTCACTCTCCATCGTCGGCTGTTTTCAAAGACACTCACTGCAGCTGTGCGTTACAACACACCACAAACTTCACTTCAAATCAGCCTTTATGCTGATGATATGTTATTGTACAAGCCGCCACAAGAAGGAAGCTTTAATCTCTTTAAGACATTCTATCTCTAAGTACACCTGGAACAAGTCCACAATACTCCCACGTTAAGAGGAAGCCTGGATTCTGCAGAACTCATCACTTCCACTTCAGAGACCCGGGTAATGACGTCTCCCTCAGGCTGTCAGAGTTGTTGCACCTTAATTACACGACTTTATCAAAAATAGTAAAGACAACCTCTCTATCTCATGGGTGGAACTGTCAAAATACTTCTTCACATCCACTACTTGTTTTCTATGCTGCCTGTCAACACCAACAGAGAAATGGTTCAAATCGATTATTACACATTTTTACTGGAAAAATGTACTAAAATCTCTACAACAAAGTGAATCTCATGGCTAGACGCTCCAAAGGTATCACACCTTCACCATCTTTTCCACAACAATCACTTCATAGACTCCAAAGACCTTGTACAAAAGCACGGATATCTAGAATATCCACTTAGAGCTCCCTCGAACCTGCCAAAAAAATGAATGATATAACCCAATTTATAAATCCCAGCTAGCTGGAACACAGGCATTACCGCCTCTCACTCAACCTACAGCTAATCCAATATTAAGTCATTCACCAAATACATATTTCTCAATATGAAATGTCCAAAATGGGACTGGCATACTCAGACACCTGCTCACAATGCACAATAGACAGGACAGATGATCTGTCCTCAAACACTCTGGGCTCGTGAACGGTTCACTCTTTGAGGTAATGCTGCACACATTCCTACATATTAAAACACACACACACACACCCTTTCAAATATTTGACATAATTATTTTGTATGTCACCCTCTTTTTTTGTCATCCTAATACAAATAGGGGGTTAAAACGTTAATATAACTGTTACTTCAATTGTGAATTAAACACAGATGTATGTACAGAATCCAATGCAGATTCAGCCCGCCCCCCACTCTTCATCTCTTAATCTCTTATCCTCTCATCTCGTCTCATTTCTGATCGTTTTCTCCCTCACCTCCCCCCGTCCTCTCGTTTCCCTGCCCTGCGATTCATTTCATGTCACCATCTGTGCTTTGGTTGAGCTGCTGTTTTAGATATAATCAAATCACTGCGGGGACAAAAAGCTTTGGGTGTGGAAACAAAGCAGGGCGATGCAACGAAGGTCAAGTTCATCTTCAGTTCAGTTTCACTCAAAATGAAACTTCCTTGTCATCCGTTAGCATTCAGATAAAGGCTGGATTACACCTTGTTATCCAAACACTTTGCCTTTTATCTTTACACTTAAATCTTAGATCAGTTCAGGTTTGACGAAGAAAAGGAAGCAGTTAATATAAACTTGTGTATAAAAAAATGTAAACCTGATCGATATGCTGGTGTTAAGCAGGTACGTTCACCGTCAGTTCAACATGTTAGAGCTAATATTTGCCAATTAGCACCATCCACAAGATGAAGTGAGTCTAATGGGAACGTGGTTGGCTTTACAGACACACCATGTGACCTGATGGTGGGTGGATCCTGAGGAGCGGCTGGATATCTGGACCACATTTCACGGCAACTGATCCAGTGGTCATCAAGAAATTCCACTCACAACCACACATATTAACTTCATGGTGGCACCAGATTATAAATCAAGGGATCACCACAGTCAGTAGGATTTATCATCAGGGGATCATGAACATTTGTAGAAATTGTCATGCTAATCCATTAGCTGTTGAGATGTTTCGGTCTGGACCAACCACCCATCCTTGGAGCCGCTCTGAATCGTCACTATTTATCTATTTAAAAACGACTTCTACAAATCCGGCACAAACGTCCAAACAAATATTATTTTGCCACCTTGTCACTAATTAACTAATTAATCAGCAGCACTCAGTGTTATCTGGAGCCTTAATTCTTTCATTGGGTGCTACAATAAAGACATACTAATGTCATGTGGGGACAGCAAGGAACAAAGAGGCTGTGATGAGTGTTTTAAGGTCCTCACAAGTACCCATGTTCCCAGTTCATTTCCTGCCAGTTTAGTTGCGATACAAAGCCCAGCTGCCGTTCGGAGCGCACCACTGCACACTGTGCAGATGCAGCCAACATTTTCAAACACAGCTCAACTGCTGATTGCTCAATGGCACCTCGAAAACAGCTGCAGCTCATAATGACTGCAAATACAAAATGTTCATGTAACAAAACAAAAAAATCACTTTAGAAGACACAGTTTGAATCGCTGCACGTATCCTTCCGCCGGCGGAGGTCCTAGTTGTTGTTTGTTGTCCTCGTTTCGCCTGCAGCCGAGAGCTCAGTCCGAGTCAGTAACTGTGCTGCAGCTGTGGTCAAGGAAACAGCCTGTTGCTGTCGCGATGCCATCAGCCAACAGCAACACATCACCAGAAATACACAATTCTCTGTTTACCTTTGAGTGTGAGTGAGACTGCGGTGAGGTCATCAACGCCTCTGTTCTCTGGATCAAACATTTTCCACACGACTGATTCATTTTACGAGAAGAAGGCGGAACATTCTGTCAACATTCGGAGGGCGTTTGCGTGACATGTGTGGCATACTACTTGAAAATTAATTGTGAATTATTGGGCTGGGTTTGGAAAGGGTTTAACAATAGAGGTCAGAGCTTTTTTTTTTATGAATGGCCTCCAAAAATAATCCTTCAATTTGCGATATTAAAGTCACCAACGATGGAGTGGATCATAGAGAGGCAGTTTGGCTACTGGGACGTTTTCCAACCAATAACATGGCTACCTTCAGACCTGAGACCTGCTGCTGTGAGGATTTGTTAGTTCACTAAAGCCTTGAATCAAACTGTATTTCATCTCACAGAAACAGGATGTAGTTCTGATAGAATCGGTGCGATAAAAAGGGATCAGGATGACTAGAATGACTGAAGAGTACAGGTGAATGAAGGGAAATGACTAATTATTACTAACACTGTCATCGTTTATAAATGTTTTTTATCAGGGCTGCAACAAATGAAGCAGCACATATTTCTTTTAATTGTTATAATTTTCCTGATTGACATTCAAATGACTTGTTGTTTGAGAAACAGATAAACACAGGAAGATGTTCAGTTTAATATTAAGGAAGACCAGGAAAAAAGAACATAATTGAGAAAAAACAATTATATTTGGCGTTTTTACTTGACTTTAACAATTAATCAATTAACAAAAGAGTTAATTAACATGTGATTAATCAACTTATCAGGTCTGATTATTTATTTAACATTAAAATAGTTCAATTCAGCTCATGTGTATTATGTTTATGCCGCTGACTCACACACACACACACACACACACACACACACACACACACACACACACACACACACACACACACGGTGGCCAGTTCATTACCAGTAAGCTCTCAGATGCAGAAGCTCCTCCCAACAAACCAGTGAAAAACACCCTTCATCTTCTCCTCTCTCACCTTTTCATCCCCCCTTCCCCCCCCCCCCACACACACACACACACACACACACACACACACACACACACACACACACACACACACACACACACACACACACACACACACTTGTCCTCCCTCCTATGCATCCTTTCATCCCTCCCCCCTCTCTTCTCTTTCAGCTCCCTCCCCCTCTTCTCCATCATCCTCTCTAGAACTTAACTCTAATTCTACTCTCACATCGGAGTCTATAAAACAAGCTGACTCCATTTGGGTTTGATTTTGTTCATTTCTCAAACCCATAAATGATATTACACGATGTTATAATGAGAACATCGCAGAAGACTAGTGACGCTCATTCCTGAGGACTCAAAAAAAAAAAGTAAATTCCAAAACAGTGAGATAAAAAATATCGAGGTCCAATTTATTTCCAATTAGCCGGAGCGAATTGGTTTCATGCTTTTCTTATAATTACTGACATCACTGTCATTTGTTTTCTTGTTGGATCACTGGATCAAATACGTATCATAAGAACTAAATTCTCACAGTAAACATAATGATTGTAACACAAACAAACAATAAATAACATCCTTTCTAATAACACACCTTCTCATAAATCATAAATTAGAAATAGCCTCTAAAAAAACACTAATTGATCCCTCAATTGAGGTGAAATTGCTGAGCCTCGCGGACGTCCGCGCGCACTGACCGTCTGCGTCGAAGTGTTTCCAGATGTCGATGAACTGCGCCGCGGTGAACTCGGCCAGGTGCAGGTGGGGCGACTGCTGCGCTTGAGTTGCCATCTCTGCGGGTTCTCCCTCCTTCAGGTCGAGTGCAGTAGTTAGTGGGAAACTTTTCCGGCGTGGAGCTCCTCGGTATTGTGGCCAGCTCCTCCTCCGCTGAGGCTTTTAAACTCCCCGCGGCGTCCGCCATCCTCCTGCCCGCCACACGGGGGCGCATTCAGCCCGAACGGAGCCTGCAGGCAGGGGGAGGCCAATTAAAGGAGGAGGAGAAGGAGGAAAGCTCTCCTGGGCTTCCTATGTGTTGCCATTAACTGCCATCCTCCAATCCTGCTGCTCCCACGAGGAGGGAATTACATCAAACAGTGGATCCTGGTGTGGGGTGCCCTGCTGGATCAGTTGGATCCATGTCATCCTTGTCTTTTCCAATACTAGCTCCTTCCACTGTCAATTATCAAATAAAGCCCAAGCAGATTAAATACCCCACCACAGAGGCCTCAACACCTCGGGAGAAGAATACAACGTTGTTAAACAAGAAAAATGTGCATCTCGTGTAGCGAGGGCCTCATTCTCTTCTTCCTTCACCGTCTGCTGAGTTTTCTTTACCTATCAGATGTCACTGATGAGACCCTCCCTCCCTCCCTCCATTCTTAGCTTTTCCTCTCATCTCCTCCCTCCCTCAACCTTTTACACCCTGCATCATTCTTCCTGTCCTGCGGAGGTCAGAGGGGCGTTCGGGCTCCTTGGCTCCAATCGAGTCAATCCAAGCAGCAGAAGCAGCAGCCGCTGTTACTAAATCACCAACCCGCCTTTTGTTCATTCTGCAGGGGGGAGCCACGCACTCCTATCTTTTCCTCATCTTCCCCTTCTACTATGTGGTGCATCTCCCTTCTCCGGTTTTGGTTCTGGAGGATAGGAGCTGTGGTGGGGGAGGGTGCTCAGATGGCGATGGTGCAGAAGAAGAAGAAGTAAAAGAGGACACTTTATCTCCTCCCTGCAGAGCTGTGTGATCAGCAAGAAATGGGAGACAACAAATAGAGTGTTGGAGGGAGCAGATATGTGTAGAATAAGTGCATATAGCTACTGTATGTGTGTGTGGAGAAGACAGAAAGGGAGGGAGGAGACCGAGTTAGGGGCCATATTTATAGGAAGTTCCATCACAAAGCCTCAACTGTATGAATAATAATTAGGTGGATGTGTAGGGCTGCAGAGCTCTGAGCGATCTCAGTTAAAAGTGTTGGGGGTGAAGTGATGGGATGAATAATGGAGAGGTGTGGGATGTGAGAGCGACAATGATGGATCAGGGACAAAGGTGTACATGGAGCCTCTGATCAGCCTTTCAAATGGAAAAGGCTTGCGTGGGTATGAACATGCACGCTCATGTACTTACATATGACACACACATATGGTGTTTGCTTCGCGTGTCACTCATTATACATTTCGCGGATTGCGGATTATTATGCAATCCCATTAATGCTTAAAGGTATCATATGGAATTTAGGTTACCGGTTAAATGGTGGTAATTAATAAGGAAAAGCAGCGTGCAGCAGGTGTTTCCTCTAAGAGGCTTTTCACTTCAATTTACGAAATGCAACAACAGTGTAGCTTATTTGGTGTTCAAGCGTTTATCCTTCTTACTTTTATGCAGAACTGATTATTTAAAAAAATAAAATAGAGTATTTATGTTCTCGTACTAATTCATCTGAATGACCACTGATTCAAATATATTCCCATTTCAATAAGACAGATATGTAAGTGCAGGTTGTTTCTGTTATGGATGATTATTAACTCCAGTGTCTGCTGTTGTTTCACCACATCTGTCCTGCTCCAATCAATGAAAGCCATTTCAGCAGCATCGCTGCAATAGAAGCTTTAATATAAACCGTTTGGAGACGGGGAGGTTGGGATTCACTGGAGTGCTAAACCCAAAGACCAATGAGTGTTCTCCCAAAATACTAACACCTCTGTTTGTCTCGCATCACATGATAATACGCTTACAGGTTACGACACAGAGCCTCCATCAGAGGGAATGAATAGTTTTATATTCACACCATCTATACATTCTGTGATGGATGCATAAAGCTTTGTTTTCAGTGTAAAAGTGAAGCTGTTGTGTCATAAAGCCTCCGAGGGCGAGCTTCCCATTCCGTCTCTTACAGACACCGACGCTAATCTTAAAGCGGTACTTTTTGAAGGGAGTAAGGC
The DNA here is from genome assembly GCA_029853015.1 of Chelidonichthys spinosus. Taxonomy (NCBI): domain Eukaryota; kingdom Metazoa; phylum Chordata; class Actinopteri; order Perciformes; family Triglidae; genus Chelidonichthys; species Chelidonichthys spinosus. Next base: position 1,699,052 of record CM056821.1, on the reverse strand, counting down.
ATTGCCAAAGGTTGGGTTTTATTCTGTTCACTCCTTCGTGAGGTTCATATGATCAGACGTTTGAAAAATGTGGAGGCCAAAACACGTCATTAAACATTAACCTCTTCTAAATAATACAAATGCAGCTGCCAGCTGCCTTCCTCACACAAATGTAACCTCTGATTATCCACAGTTTCTGATTAACATGAGCCCTGCAGGAAACACTGGTGATGCAAAGTCCAGTATACTGATGCATTTTCACCGAGACATTATATCTCCGAACATTAATCCTCAAACACATACACATGTGTGTGTGTGCACGTGTGTGTGCAGGACAGCAGCTGCACACTGAGCCCCTCACTAATGTTGCTTTACACTGGGCGACCTCCAGCATACGATCATGGTGGAATCCATAGAAGTAGAAGGTTTTATTTCTATGTTTGAATCTCTCTGTGCCTCGTTGTGATCTGATCAACCGCCCGCAAAGAGATGACCGAATCAACCACACCTGACACGGTGAGAAAGAGCAGCAGCAGAAGGAAAGAAATACCCATTTATATCACAACACATAATGGCATATACAACTCAGCAGACAATCACTCTACTGAATGGCTGGGAGGCTGTCCAATCAGGCCTCAGTGAAATAACCCCGTCATCATCATTAGCTCCACAGCCACTCAGGACAAGCATGTGAGTGAGCGGGACATCAAACTGCTAAACCCCCAGTATCGTCGTCCCACGCAGCCAATCAGATAACTGAGACAACAAACATCTAAAATGCATAATTACACGCTCAGACGAACAATGAATAACAAACGCACATATTGGTGGTCGGGATGAATATCATCACAGAGTGGGATTATTTGTGTGGAAGTGTGCATGTAGATTAGATTAAGCTCTCTGGGTTTGACATTTGCTCCGGCGTGAATGCGGTTGAGCAGAAGTCAGAGTGAGAGCGTATACGAGTTGTGTAAATTAGAGTGACACGGCGCCTCATCGCACTAATCAGCCATTTTCATCTGCTGCACAATGCGGACCGACTAACTCGTGATATAGAGATAGAGACTGCTGTAGATACCGACGCCTGGAAACAGATAAAGCAGAGTCCAATTTTCAGGCTATATGGCAGATTGTGTTGTGATTCTTCTCCCGACAAACACTGGAACGGATAAACACCTCACAATGAGGAGAAACAGGCAACATGTAGAAAAGCATATAGAGTAATACAAACAGGACTGTCACACTGGAGCCCAACTCCCACAACGTGACACAGGCGTCTCCATGAGGCATTTCACGGATGAGGTCGGGCATCGTGCTCAGCAGATCATTTCACGTGATAAAAAAAATGGTACTTTTGAGTTTGCTGAGCGGTGAGGAGGAGAATGGCACCTCTCTGTCTGCAGGCAGGACAATGTGTTCCCCCTCGCCTCCTCGGGGAACAATTAAGACTCTGAACCTCCCGAGAACACATTTCTCATCTGCAAAAACAACCCTGCCACAAATAAGAATGTCACCCGAGACAAGAAGCGAGTATTCGTCCCCATGATGAAGCGAGCGCCGTAGAAAGGTAGTAACTAATAAAGATCGAAACTCAAAAATCTAACTGCACCTCTAAAGCTCATAAACTTCTCCTTTTCATTTGTGCTATTTGTTCTCATGGCTTTGACACTCCAGATAGTTACTGTGCACAAGTCTGGCACACAGCATATGTGCATTTTATGTTTTGGTTCCCTTTGGGAAGAGCCAGGCTGTTTAGAAGCTAACTGGCTGCTGGCGGCAGCTTCATATTTACCATACGGGCCTGAGAGTCAAACTTCTCATCTAAATCTCAGCAACAACGTTCTCAAAATGTTGAAATACTCAAAATATTGTTGTACACATCCTTTGACACTTGTGGGTCAAGGAGACGCCGTCTCACATCAAGACTTGTCTGTTGAGTAATGGCGTGTTCCATCCCTCCCTCCAACAATGCATCAGTGTTTTTAGGACAAACATGGATCAAACACATGGAGGGAAAGCCCAGGAGCTAAGCGGTGGCATGAATCATTGTGTGGGGACAGACCTCCATAAACAGATGCACTGAAGCGCAACAAGCACTCCCACATGCACACACATTAAAGTGCAGTATACATACCTGAGCAAACGTGTGTGTGTGTGTGTGTGTGTGTGTGTGTGTGTGTGTGTGTGTGTGTGTGTCCCAGAGGTCTGATTTGTGCCCTCTGCCCCCCCATCGGAGGCAATCCCTTTTACAGAGCCAATCCAATTCAGAGGTGAACAGAAGTCTATCGATGAACCTTCAGGCAGAGAGAGAGAGAGAGAGAGAGAGAGAGAGAGAGAGAGAGAGAGAGAGAGAGAGAGAGACACTGGCACGAGCAGGACTGTGGTTGTTCAAGTAGAGAAATAGCAGTGGTCACAAATCAGTCCCTGTAATTACAAGTGTTGAAAATTAATCAAATTAAATTAAAAAACCAGTGCGGGCCATATGGGAAATAATCTGGCCAAATTATTGGAGGACATGCGTGACCTAACAGATACTCAGCGGCTTCTCACGCTGTATTTGGCAGCTGCACATCTAAAGCTCTGGCACCACCATGTTTTTATTTTGGACAGAATTTGACACAATGAGCTCAAAGTGCAAGCTGTTGGCTCTGAATGGAGGCCAGGCGGGTTTTAGCTTCAGCCGCTTTAACATTTCTGATTTTGCAGAGTAATATGCCGATTTACACGCACTGTCAGCAGAAAGTTGACCTGACGAGTGACATCGCAGACCTCGAATCAAAGGTCGCCTCTTCCTTGTGTGTATAATAAAATGTCTTAACCTCAGTTCACAAACAGCATCATGTTGCCTTTATTTACTTTGTTTTTTCCATTCGTTCTTATGCAGAAGGTTGTGTTTGACCCACAGCATTGATTTGGTATCAACAGCCTTCATCATCAGGTAATTAACCAGCTTAATATCAGGGGTCCTCCGGTTAAAATGAAACCAACCTTTTAAAAATCTGCTCAAATGAAATTATTCGTTTGGACATTGTTGTAGCAAAGAGGTCCTCGATCGTTGTTCCATAGAAAGAATACTCAAATAATCAACTATTAGTTCAGAAAATGTCAATAAACACTGTAAATCCAATTTACATTTAGTGTTAATGAATCAATACAGGCAGCTTCACATGTGCCGTCAGACATTAAGTTCATGTGTGACGGGTGGTTTCATTTCCTGCTGGTTCCTCTGACTCAAACAAAAAGCAGTCGCATCAGAGTTTAACTAATTAGCATTTTAGGAAGACGAGCCCAAAGACCATTGTGCTTTGGTAATAAATCTGAGACTATCCAGCGTGATTTACATACTCAATCCATAAAACCAGCCATTAGAACAGGAACTAAACCGCAGTATTTCCAAGAATCGACAAGGATTGACACTTCAATTCTGGCCGGGTGTCAGAGGTTAATTGGTTGTTGTTGTTTATGAGCGGGAAACATCTGCCACAATGGAAGATTTGTGACCCCAAATCCCTCTTTTCTGCTCCGACGTGTTTTTAATTTGTCCCTACAGATGCCCGAGCTGTGTCTACAACCTGGTGTACTACTAAAACCAAAGCAGCTAACTCTAAATTAAAGTTACATTCATTAAATCCTCCCAGACACAGATTTTACAACTGCCTGTTCTCTCTGGAGAAAGGTCTCCAGCATTCATTTAAGAATGTATGCAGGGAATGCTTTTATGTTATGTGATATGATTTCAATTCAACATATCATAGTTTGGTTGGATAACAGCTTCACAGTTTGACTTTTTCTTATCTACAGTCTTTTTCCATTTTCATATTTCCTCTAATACTGCAGGAAATGTCTGAGCTTGATGACATCTAATAATTGTTCTGTAGGGCTCAGAAGGCTCTGCTTTGGGCAGTACATTTTAAAACGCCTCCTTTCACCAGTAATAATGTGTTTGTTTGGGTTTATTTTTGTTCATATTCTTGTCAATAATGTACATTTCATTATTTAAAATCGTGTCCGTCACACCAGATGTAACTCTGTCTCTAATTCAACCATTGTTTGAGATTCCTTCTCTCCGTTTTTACAGTTTCAACACGATAGAGCCATGCTTCGTCCAAAGTAACACAACTTGAAGACAACACGTGTAACCATGCCTTAAACTAAAGAGCTGCTTTGCACTTATTCTGCAACACACTTGCTCCGGCATACTACACACTATTTCATACATAAGACACTTCGATCAAAAATGAAATCTCAGGGTACCGTTAGGAAGACACAGCTATTCAAATACACATCAGGTAATTGAAAACACTAAGATTCACACCTGAAAATACTTACTGACACTGAACACCAATCAGTCGGCGACAAAAAGGCCTCAGGCAAGCCATTTTGAGAACTTTGCAAGCATGGATGGAGGGAGAGGAAGAGGAAGAGGAAGAGGAAGAGGAGGACGTGTTGACGAGTTTTGACACAATCAGCAAAGTTTTGCAAAACGTCTTCAACGGGCAAAAACTGTGAATGATGCATCTTTCGTCCATGAGACGGGTGAAGAGGGTTCGCTGTCAGACTACAGCTGTAGCAGGAAAGCATCGCTGCAGTCGCTGTGACAGATAGCAGATGTTCATGGTGATTGCTTAGTGGTGTGTTGAGTTATTCTGCTCCTCCTCTGGTTGGAGATATTACCGTTACATTACTCGACATACGTCCTGAATACAGACTCAGCCTCCCCTGTTGCAAAATCAGTGGTCCTCACAAGATATGATGTAGTCAGATGTGTTTAACTAAACGGTTTTAGGTCTGCATTGAATCTGGGTGTGATTTGCGAGTCAATAAAACTACAGGTTAAATATGTATGTGTACCAAAGCATGTGATTGTAATAAAAAGTGTTAGTTTAGAACTGATCTGTAACACAAAGTCTTTAATAATCAGAGTCATGCTCGCTGATCTCTGAGGCATTAGTTTGTAGGATTAAGGGGGATTTATTGGAAGAAATAGCAAATAATATTCATAAATGTTTTTTCATTAGTGTGAAGTCACCTGAAACTAAGAATTGTTCTGTTTGCGTTACCTTAGAATGAGTTGTTCATTCCTACGTGGGGAGAGGGTCCTCCTGATGGCGTGATGCAGGAGATCGGATCTTCTCTTTAACCACAGATGCTGAAGAATCCTGGTCCAGTATGAGCTCTTTCACTGCAGAAGAATCAACCCACATATCCAGCCTGTTTTACACAAAGTAAAGCAGTTATCTCACATTAACAGACGCCACAGAATATCATCACACAACTTCTTGTGCCAAAATCCTCGGCAAGCACTCGGGTATAAACTCAACTCAGAGTGAAACTGAATTATGTCCACCATACATAGTGAGAACCTTCTGTACATGTGCAGTCCCACCATACAGGATCAATAGATCAGGTTGAACACAGCTGTTATTAATAACATAGATTAAGGGCCCTGGCCACTTGTGTTTACCCTGCTATGACCGATATACAGACTTTCATGCATTCCCAGGGAACAGAAAATGTACACTTTGTCATTTTTTTAATGCATTTTTATTCTTTTTCTAAGAAAATTAACTCCTTACAACTGTTGTATTATAAACCACAAAATGAAGGTTAAAAAATAAAAATAAAAAAACAGCATATTGTGATTGCAGCCAATATGTTTCTTTTCTCAAAAGCTTAGTTAGTAATCCATACAGTATAAAACACTTTGGTGCACGCAGGCCACCCTTTCATATGTGAATTCTTGCTGGAAATAAAAAGAGAAATTAATTGTTAGACAATAAGTGGTTTAACAGCTACATAATGACAAAAAGACAAAAAGACTCAGCATGTGATGAGAGTTTCAACACAAACCATCTGTGAGTGACGGGAGGTTCAGGCTGAAGGTTTGATTATTGTTTATTCAGCCTCCCTGAAGTCCTTTTCTGCCGAGCAAATGTTGAAAATTATTTTCATGCACTGCAAGTCAATGTTATTCTTGCATGCAGGTTGTTAAAAGCGTTGCATGTAGTGTGCTCATATTTCACTGGAACTGAAATAATAACAGATGTTATCCCAACTGATACATTGATATGGTGGATTTAAGAATTTATCTGATCAGAGATTTACCAATATATATGTACTTTTTGACAAGTTTACACAGATAATGTATAGTTAAAAAAAAGCATTATGGAATCAATTATGAACAAACTGTGTAAAATATATTTTAAAGTATTAAAACTATTATTAAACTTGATTGCATTTAAACTTTTTAGGCATTTCATTTTATAATTTTCTCCTTTTCAAAAGTCAAACTTTATTTCTATTTCTGTCAACAAATTGTAAAGCCTCCAAAAATGTGACAGACATGTCGTATTGATGAATTTCCCAAAATAAAAACGCTGATAGAGATTTATATCAGCGATATAAATCTCTTAAATGGGCCGATAGGATCACCAGTCAACGTATCAGTCTAATTGTGTTTGTACCAGGAGTCCCTCCTGCTTTCTATGCTTTTAAATGTATTTCATCATTTCAGTGGAACGCTAATCTAACAGGTAGAATCAGGAGAGTATTTGTGGCTCCAGAAGGGGCTCTGTGTAATCTAATCAACTGCTTTAAGTAATGAATCAGCGTCGGCTGGCTCTGGTTTGTCATGGAAGAAGAATTAATGGATTAAAAAAAAAAGATGACGCCTATCTCTGCTGCATTGATTTTGATCCCTGCTTTAATTGACCACTGTGAGTGTGACAGCGTTATGGCAGTGCAATGTTTAATCAGCAAACAACAATGATTCACTCACTGCTGAAGGATCATACAGTTGAACAGTCTGTGACATCATGACAGCTTCTGAAGCATGGACCCTGGAGTCACAGCTCACTTAGTCTAGAGCTGGACCCATTATCATCCTGCTAAAGGGGAAATGCTCTGGCCTGTTTTTCAGATAAACAGGATTTAATCCATCTGTGCCCTAGAGGTGAGATCTGCCGACACTTCAGCTCTGGAAGAGCTCACCGGACTCCTCGCTGTATGTGGCACTTTAGCTCACTGAAGTTCACTATGGTTGCATGAGCGAATGCAACATCTGATGGATGATTTCAGAGTTCATGGTCCGCAGGAACTCGGTTAGTCCTCCGGTGAGCAGTTCCTCCATGGGAACGAACTGCAGCACCTGAGCGTGACGCCCAGACGGCAGATTTTCACCCGAGCCCTCCTCTCCTCCTAACAACTGACCCATGTGGTTATGGACGTCCGTGAGAACAGGGAGTATTCGTGCAGCAGTGTCAGGGCAGAAGCCAACACACACAAGCACTGCCCCGACTATGCCTGAGGGGGGCGGACACCTGAACGTGACTGAGCCAAAACACGCATGCAGGCAGAATACAAGAGCTGCGGTGACACGGGTGAAGGCAGAGAACACGGGCAGAAGCAGGGCATCCCCAGAGCTCAGGGTCTGCAGGGAACACACGACACAACCCAAGAGCTGCTGCTGGTACAGCGGCTCCCCATCGTGCATGATGCAGCCTCTTTGAGGAGCTGAAGGCTCGGCAGAAAACGTTAAGACCAAATCCCCGAGTTGCCTTTCACAAGCCCCCCACACTGAGCGGCTGCCAAACACCAAGCACCGTCTCTGTCTTTTGTTCCCATCGCTGTCGGCTGTGAAGACGCAAAGACGCGCCACATCGGACAAGATGGAGGCCGCGCAAACCACTTGGCAGGAGTCACACGGAGGTGCATGGGCGCAGTCTACCGCCGTGTCCATCACGGCTTCATTCAAGTGGTTTAACAATCCTACGTCACAGAACGGAGAGTTTCTGAGTCTCTTCAGTGCAGCCCCGGCGATAACGTACCAAGAGTCCGTGTGACACTCGGACAGGGGTCCTTCCAGTGTGCAGCCTGTCCCAAAGGCTTCAGTGCAGTGTCTCTGTATCCATGAGGCATGGCAACCCCTCTTGATGCGCTCCCTCCAGCTCAGCGTCTGCAATTCCCTCCGCTCATTGAAGGAGCCTGTTTGCTTCTTCTGTCCCAGAGGTCGGCCCGCTGAGGCGCTGCAGCAGGCGGGACTCACCGTGTTGACGAGAGATCCATCGACTCCGTGGAAGGAAGCACACCTACACACAGAGGCAATTATTACAGTATGAACTCATTAATATCTGTAACCATTGAAGGCCGCTTAGTATCATTAGGCTGCAGACCTGAACAGGCAAACCAGAAAAGGATGGCTACTTCTGATCTGTTCAGGTCACATTATCTTTGGGTCTGGGTTCAGGTGCAGATAAGTCTGATCAGGTCAGGTGCACCAATGAAGACTGGCCATATTTCTCATTGGGAGACACATTAAGGATTTATCTAAACTGAAGACTTAAAATTGACCCAAATAATGCACAACATTTTGGCCAATGTTGACAAAAAGAAGGACAACTGTATGACAACAAATGTACATTAAGGAGAATTTGTTTTTAACTGCCGTTTCAAATGTCAAGGCTTATCTTTTAAGCTCAATTATTACATGACGAGTTTGTCATCTCTATCCACAGACATCCTACCTGGAAGCGCTGCAGGTATTCCTGAGCCACAGAGTCCCTGATGTCGTCGATTCGCTGCCTCTGCTCTGTGCTCATTCCTTCAAACAGTCGCAGGTTTTCTGTGATCGTCTCAACCTGCAGCGTATGGAAGTACGAGCACACTTCTTCATGTTGTCTCAGGAACGACTCCTGGGACCAGCGAGTTTGGGAAAAGTGCTTCTCGGTCAGCGAGAGATGGTCCGTAATTACGAATCAGTTTGGAGAGCAGAGGCCTCACAGCTTCCTTGCTGTCGTAGTTCAGACACACAACATAAACCTCAGAGTTGCCCGACTTGCTGGTTGCAGGTTTGAAGACATTGACGCAGCGGAAACAGCAGTTCAGCAGGTAGAGCAAGCAGACGGAGGAGTGTTCATACAGGGTGAACATCTTCAGCACGAAGGATCCACCGGGGCTCAGGAGCAGCAGCGCGGCCGTGACCTCGCAGTAATGCAGCGAAGCCACCAGTGCCTCCTGCTCGTCCGGGTGCTCCTGACAGTCAAAACTACCGTCTGCCGTCACCATATCAACTCTGTGCATGTTTGCCACAAACGCCTGCAGCTCCAGTAAATGTTTCTGGATCATGACGTCGCCTGTGTTTTCTGAACCAAAGAACCACCAGGGCAGCGTGTTGGCAATCAACCGATCGTCTGCGATGGTCGTGCTGCCGCCGTTGGCCTCGTGGTACGGGTTGAGAGTGTTGGCGGCCCAGCTCCAGTCACAGTAACGTGTGGACTCCCTGGTTTTCATGTAGTGGTTCAGAGCGGTTATAAAAGCCCCTGGAGCTTCACACAAGTGGACCGTGTTCAGCTCTCCGTTTTGAAGAGCCTTCTTCTGGAAGAAGATTAAAGGTTCCCAAGATCTCAGTGAACTTGCACCAGGCCTGCGTGCAGATCTCCGCGTTGGTAGCAGGACGTACGGAGGCCATCACCTTCCCGGCTCGATTGGTGGAGTTGGTGTGCCGATGCCAGACCTCCACGTTCTTGTCGCTGAGCTGGTTCTTAACGTCGTTCAGCGACGCCTTCAGGGCCTGCAGCCGGCAGTTCCCCTCCGCGGAGTGTCTGAGAATGACGTTGGGGTCGGGGATGCACCATTCGCCATCGGAAGGTTTCACATAGGTTCTAACTTTACTAAAAAGACCTTGAATCTCTGTCAGTGTTTCAGGGTCAAACGCCACCATGTTGTTGAAATGCTCCTTCTTGCTGACTTTCCTCCTGGTGCCATTGCCTGAACTCATCCTGCACACCTGTTGAACGAGGATAACAAGTCAGAAATGTGCCGATGGCATAATCCACTTTGTGCTTTTTGGTTTATGTGACCTGCTTGTATGCAAACGGAACATTGTACGGTGAATTATACACTGCTACAGCTCCTCAACCCGCCATTCATCTCTGCATGCATGAGCGGTGTTGAATTACTAATGTCGAATCATTATGATGTGGTGCCTTCAGGCAACAGGGCAGATTGTAAATAGTGGTGATTACCTCACCAGGCCAGACGTTCACACAGAATATCAAGGTTTTCTACATCACTACCACAGCACTCAGCAACCTCTAATAAGACTTGAAAATAACATTTGCTCAACATATCTTAACATAAAACACCTACACGAGAGTCTACGTTAGATGACAGATCTCGTTGTTGTAACGTGAAAACTTATGTATTGCCAAATTGCTGTTTCCAGCCTGTGACAGCTAATTCTTCAGTTTTTAAATTATTTATTTTAAAAAGTACAATAATGTTCTCAACCCACAGAGGAATATTTAATTCATGTTTGTGTTTGTTTGTTTCACGAGACAGGTAACCAGTCTATCACAGGGAGACATGTAGAGACAGACAGGTAACCAGTCTATCACAGGGAGACATGTAGAGACAGACAGGTAACCAGTCTATCACAGGGAGACATGTAGAGACAGACAGGTAACCAGTCTATCACAGGGAGACATGTAGAGACAGACAGGTAAACAGTCTATCACAGGGCTGACATGTAGAGACAGACAGGTAACCAGTCTATCACAGGGCCGACATGTAGAGACAGACAGGTAACCAGTCTATCACAGGGAGACATGTAGAGACAGACAGGTAACCATCACAGGGAGACATGTAGAGACAGACAGGTAACCAGTCTATCACAGGGAGACATGTAGAGACAGACAGGTAACCAGTCTATCACAGGGAGACATGTAGAGACAGACAGGTAACCAGTCTATCACAGGGAGACATGTAGAGACAGACAGGTAAACAGTCTATCACAGGGCTGACATGTAGAGACAGACAGGTAACCAGTCTATCACAGGGCCGACATGTAGAGACAGACAGGTAACCAGTCTATCACAGGGAGACATGTAGAGACAGACAGGTAACCAGTCTATCACTGGGAGACATGTAGAGACAGACAGGTAACCAGTCTATCACAGGGAGACATGTAGAGACAGACAGGTAACCAGTCTATCACAGGGAGACATGTGGAGACAGACAGGTAAACAGTCTATCACAGGGCCGACATGTAGAGACAGACAGGTAACCAGTCTATCACTGGGAGACATGTAGAGACAGACAGGTAACCATCACAGGGAGACATGTAGAGACAGACAGGTAACCAGTCTATCACAGGGAGACATGTAGAGACAGACAGGTAACCAGTCTATCACAGGGAGACATGTAGAGACAGACAGGTAACCTGTCTATCACAGGGAGACATGTAGAGACAGACAGGTAACCATCACAGGGAGACATGTAGAGACAGACAGGTAACCAGTCTATCACAGGGAGACATGTAGAGACAGACAGGTAACCAGTCTATCACAGGGAGACATGTAGAGACAGACAGGTAACCAGTCTATCACAGGGAGACATGTAGAGACAGACAGGTAACCAGTCTATCACAGGGAGACATGTAGAGACAGACAGGTAACCAGTCTATCACAGGGAGACATGTAGAGACAGACAGGTAACCAGTCTATCACAGGGAGACATGTAGAGACAGACAGGTAACCAGTCTATCACAGGGAGACATGTAGAGACAGACAGGTAACCAGTCTATCACAGAGAGACATGTAGAGACAGACAGGTAACCAGTCTATCACAGGGAGACATGTAGAGACAGACAGGTAACCAGTCTATCACAGAGAGACATGTAGAGACAGACAGGTAACCAGTCTATCACAGGGCTGACATGTAGAGACAGACAGGTAACCAGTCTATCACAGGGAGACATGTAGAGACAGACAGGTAACCAGTCTATCACAGAGAGACATGTAGAGACAGACAGGTAACCAGTCTATCACAGAGAGACATGTAGAGACAGACAGGTAACCAGTCTATCACAGGGAGACATGTAGAGACAGACAGGTAACCAGTCTATCACAGAGAGACATGTAGAGACAGACAGGTAACCAGTCTATCACAGAGAGACATGTAGAGACAGACAGGTAACCAGTCTATCACAGGGAGACATGTAGAGACAGACAGGTAACCAGTCTATCACAGAGAGACATGTAGAGACAGACAGGTAACCAGTCTATCACAGGGAGACATGTAGAGACAGACAGGTAACCAGTCTATCACAGGGAGACATGTAGAGACAGACAGGCTACCATGGCGGAGATCTACACGCAGCAACAATAGGAACCGGACTGCTGTGTTTCCTGCACCGCTTGTCAACACGTTCTCGATTTGAAGCGGATTAACGGAGTGACGTGTTTCATGGGAGTGACGTGTTTCATGGTGAACTTCAGATACATGTTCGGGGTGTCGGGACAGGAAAATACTCGTGTGTGATACTTGTTAAAGCAAAAGTTTGTCTCAGCTGAAGCTAAACGGGTCGCTTCCTACAGACGCAACGCACGTTGCCGAGTTGCGTCTCCTGAAACCCGGAATGAGCAACTTTGGCGACTCGGTGTTGACCGCAGCGTCTCGGAGATAAACGTCAGACGAGGAGCCGTCTGTAGGTACAGGACACGGGCATGAAAACACAGGACACACTCACCGGAACGCGGCTGCTGTCAGGGAACGGAACCACGCGTCCACGTGACTATGAACGACACTGCGCATGTGCCCTGACTAGAGGGCGTGGCCTATTTAAAGGCGTACGTACATCCCTGAAAACTCCCTAAAAAAACATTTTAACAAATACAGCATAGTCCATCCATATGATAGATATTATAATACATGTAATGAGAGAAGTAATAAGTAAGAGTAATGGCACAGCAAATAACAACTAATAATATAATGAAGATAATAATAAAGCAGAAATAGTAGCATAGTAAATAAAACAACCACAGTGCTGCATGTGCACCTGCTAGGCAAGAAATCTGGAAGAAGTCAAGTTCATTAGCCATATACATATTTGTATTATTAATTATTAAATTAATATGAACCTACAAAGTAAATAAAGTTTTCAAATGAATGTAGTCGGGTATGAAGATGGAGATAAAATCAAAATCGTACTCTAGTAAATATACTTAACTACACCACATTACGATAAAATGTGCTCTATATTTTTTCCTATTTCGGACCAATTTTTGTGAAAAAAAAAGAGATCGTTGTTCAGCGCCACCTAGTGGATGCAGGAAGCTACATGGAAGGAAAAAAACTGCAACAACACACGAGTGCCAGCATTTCATCATGTGGCATATTTGTACAATATTTTAGTAGCAAAAATATGGATTTATTTATTTGGAACACGTTCAGTATGGACTAAATACTTGACTTTATGCAGGAAAAGATCCCTTTTTTTTCAAAACACCAATGAACACAGCAGAATCTTTTTTTCAATTAATTTAGTGAAAGAAATATGGGCTCACGTTCAAATGTAGAAATATTCAGCAGGGAATCAAACCCCATCCCAGTTAACCAGGAGAAATATTACCAGTGCCTTTTGCTTTTTGACACTGTGGCTTCATATTAATAATAATAATTAATAATAATAATAATATGTATATTGTCTTAGTTTAGTTTAGTTTTTATTTGTTAAATAAACAAGAAAAAAATGGCAAAAAGATTTGCATAGACATACATAGATGCACGGGTGGGACAAAAGAAACCCCGAAGGGCTTATTAAGGATGTCCACCTGACATTAAAATACAATAAGGTAAAGAAAATAAAGTAAAAGAAAAAAAAAGACAAACAAAAGTAAAATTAAAGGAGATAAAAAAACTACAAAGTCATTTTACAAAAATGAGAATACATTTGAGTAAAAGTAAAAAAGCAATATGTATATTGTCTGATCTACAAAGCCCCGAAAACTTGACTTGTCACATTTACTTCAGTTAGATATGGTGTGTATGTACTGAAAGGAACGTGATTCAGAATAAATTGTGAAATTGCATTTACATATGAGACTATGAATAACAATGAAGATAAGACTGCATGATAAATGTTTTCTCCCTGTCAAGCAGTCAGGCTTCCTGCTTTCCTTTATCTCTACATCCAAATAGAGGGAAGTGATAACTGCAAAAAAAATGCTTCCTGACAAAAAGCATCATAGACATTTTGATAAAAAAAGGTACCATGACTACTTTTGTCATTTCTATGTTTGTTTATATGTTATATTTATGTTGTTAACATTACGTTAAAACCTTTGTTAAATGTTTGAATTGCACGTCGGGCATCAGACAATTCTCCTCTTCTACTGTTCATTTTTGTTTGTTTGCTCACCAATTTTGATCTGAGAAGCAATATTTATTAAAATAATCCGTCAGAGGTTGCAAAGCCCATTGCAATTTACTTTGATAGACATTTTTTTTTAAATGCATTCCAATTTCATCTAAACAACAGTATGTGTTAGTGCTATCAACAATGGGATTTCATGTTATCCTGATCTGCTGCACTCACACAAGGTGACAACGTCCTCTCCTTCACCTCAGCTCATTGCCACGACCGCCATTATCCGGCAGAGTTCAGCCCGGAGGTCAGAGATCTGCTGTCACCACTTCAATAAAGACCAGAGCGGCAAAGTGATGGACGCATGTTATCTCCATCACAATGATCTCAACCTGCTGCTCATAACCTTGATAGAAAACAATGTCATACAATACATTCACACAACCATGGTGATCCATACAGAGGCACACACACACACACACACACACACACACACACAGTAATACAGTAACATCCCCCTTTTAATATGACGATAAACCTGCCAGCTATCTGCAAATTAAACAGGAGCTTAATAGCGTTTTTCTATTCTGCACACAAAAGGCATCCAGATTACAATCATTGTAACACAGGGAGTAATTAATTATTTTTTGTGGATATGGCTTTAGTGATGGCAGTGTTGGTTGGTCCATCATGTTCTTCCTCAAATAGCTCCACAGTTATTAGATGGTTCAGACAGACATCCATGTTCCCTTCAGGCTGAATTGAAATAACTAACTGACCTTTCCTTTAGAGCCATCATCAGGTCAAAATTGAAATTGGTTTTCTGTTATTCTTTTAGCTGCATTCCCATTAGCTTCAACTGTACCTTGTGTTTAGTGCTGATTAGCAAATTACATTACATTTATGGCCGATGCTTCTATCCAGCAACTTACAATAAGTACATTCAACCATGTGACACAAGCCACGAATCGCAAGAACTTCAAATGTTACCACGCTTGTGAAGGTGCTGCTATGAAGTCATCATTTATAGGTGGGTCATTTTGTCATTTTTGGAGGCATAAAAGTGTGAAACCGTGACGACCGGTCCAGACTGAACTCTAGCTCTTCTTCTACTTTGTTTTTCACTCATGGACTCCGGCTTCACTCCCCATACCTGCACCTCATCACCCATCAGTCACATTTACATTACATTTAGGTCATTTAGCAGACGCTTTTGTCCAAAGCGACTTACAATAAGTACATTTGTCAAAAGAAGGAAACAAAGAAACCACGACGTATCATTGCCGATAAAGTAAGAGCTTAAAATAGAACAAGTGTTAGGTCCTCATCTGAGTAAAGTAGTACTTCAAGAGCAACAGTGCTAAGATCAGAGTGCTATAGGTAAGGTTTTTTTTTTTTTTTTTTTGGGGGGGGGGAGGGGGTGGGTGTCGAGGGAGGGTGCTAGTGGGTCATGCTATGTAGAGTCAAGGTGAAGTTTGAACAGGTGAGTCTTGAGCCTTTTTCGGAAGATGGCAAATGACTCTGCTGTCCTGACATTCCTGACAGTCACCCGGTCAGTCCACACCTGCTCACACACCGCTTCCCTTCCAGATTGTCCCCGTCTACACGTTGAGCCTCCTTGTGTAGACCTCCTGCATGACCACTGCCTGTTTTGGTTTCCTACAGCTTGTACGTTTTGCTGCCCCTGATCCGTTTTTGGACTTTTTGCATTTTGGATTCCCTGTTAACCTTTGGATCGCTGACCCGCCTTCCCGTGCATGACCTCTGCCTGCACTAAAACTGAGACTGTTGGTTTGAACTCATGGGAGAACAGAGACAATTGAAATACTCTTGGTATCCTCATGTATGTTATATTTCCCAGCACTGCAGAATTGCCTTCACAAATCTGTGGGCCTATTCATGTAGAGCAAGGTGTTTTTTTTTTAATAGCACACAGATAATGCACAGTGCAGGGTAAAATATCATATAGAAATCTGGAAACAATTATTACAATCAACAAGGGAGAAATATAGCTCAGATACATTGCAGTAAATAATAAAGATGTCACAAAGAACATGAAGAGTGAGAGCGTGCAGCTGTAGGATTCAAGAAGGAGTTTGTACGATTTTCAAGGATTTTGTTCGCCTGCATTTAGTGGGTTTAGTCATTTGGCCAGCAGGCTGAAATGTAATCCCATGGGCTGAACACAAGTAGAGTATCACAGTTTGAGGTTTTCCCTTAAGAACATTAACGCAGCACAAGATGACACACACACATACAGCTGAAGAGTCTATAAGGAGCTGCTGTGTGTTTCGAGACGCTCTACTTTTGAATTAAATTCTTATTGTGCTGCGTGTTCAGATGATAAGTAGGGCCCTATATGATGTCACAGATATGGTGCGCGATTTCTGGATTTACTGTAAATCACCAAGCGGTCATATTCCATAACACGCATGTGTGAGCATGTGCACACTCACAGGCAGCGTGCCATAACTCCTTCCTGTTTGAAGTCAATAAACAATAAACAGTGATATTCAGCAGACCACAGCCATCAATCTGTGCTGAATGCAAGCTACAGATGTATATCACTCATATGGTCCAGGCCATGTGGAGGTCGGTACAATACAAAGCTGCAGAAGAAGGATAGGAAGCATGTATGTGATTGACCCATGTTATCATCTATCATCATATAAAATCCATCTTTGTTCGTTAAACATAACATTGTTATGCTTCAACTTGGGACTGTTGTCAAAATGATCCACGGTGCCATGATAACTTTAACTTTTTTTTTATATATCTGTGTTTCCAATATGCAGCTCCACACATATGAATGAGTGACTATGCAGATAAATAAATAATGCTTCTGTAGACCAATACTGCCCCCTGGCAGGGTTTTGCAAGCACACATGTGGACGCAAAGAGGAATATTCATACTGTGAGTATATTATAGCCATACAGAATAAAATACTAGACATTTTTTTCTACACACACTGAACAATTAAATTGTTACCTTTACATTCTTCTCTTTGATATTATATATTTGGGTCAAATATGTATGCATCATTGACAGAGAAATATTACATCATCACATAAAACAGTAAACATATTTTATATCCAGGTCATGGATGACCTTAATAAGCATCATATATACAACTACAAACCCCCTTTATAAATGCAACTTTAAGTGAAGCAAAGAAAAAGGCTGTGAAGTCAGAGTGACGCAGCGGCTGCAGATAGAGTGATGAAAACGGGGTGAAAATCAGAGTTTGTCGCAAAGCTCCATGATAGCGATGGTGGTGCTCTGTCCGAAGATGAAGGTTCCAACTACAACCGTTATGACTCCCCAAATGGTTAAAATCACCCTGCAAAGAACAACAAGGTCAGGATGTCTTTTAACTCCACATTGTTAGGCAACAATGTGGAAGTTCTGCTTATCAGTAATGAATACGCATTAAGTATAACTTCCTGTATTCAAACATCCTCATATTATAACACAATAGATCAAATCTACTCTGGAAATGAATGCAAATACAAAATAATGCACTTTTCTATCTGTCTTGAGAGACGTTACAGTCCAGATTCTAAGAGAAGGACTCTTATTATCATAATAATCTGATATATCAGTCTGGAAGTATTCACTCACCTGACTCTTGGAGACACCGATTCAGTTTGCATTATGAACATTAAGCAAAGACCTGTAACATAAACACATCAAACTTTGTAGAGCCCCTTCCTTACAGGTGAGACTGTATAACAAGACAAACACAGCCCATATACACATAGAAACAACACATTACACACCATGTCATTACATACCAGGAAAAATGAATATGAAGAAGGCGCTGATTCCTCCGATGACGCTGATGACCTCGCCCATGTCGGGGACGAACATGGCGATGGAGAGAGTGACGGCGATCCAGATCACGGTGAGAACGACCCTGCAGCGACTCTCAAAGGAATGAGTGACGATTCCCCAACGACGCCTTTGAACACGCAGCACCAGGTTCAAGATGACAGATCTGCCCCACGCACACACAGACGCCATGTTAAAAGTGTTAAAACACACACAAAAACAAGCACACCAGGAGACAAACCCAACCACACCGCTCACCTCCCCAGAAGAAGAATAATAGGATAGATGGTGATGATTGATATTCCAAAAAGAAGTCTAGAAATGATCATAACCACGTCGTTTCCTGGATATGACATCAGAATGTCAGAGGCGACCTCTCGTCCAAAGGTCATGAAGCCGTACACGCCTGGAGGTGAGAGAGTGGACGTGATTCACAGCGTTCAGGGAAGCTCGTAGTGACACTGAGGTCGCTGACGCTGCGGCGCTGAACTCACCGGTTAGAGTGTAGATGAGTAAACAGAAGAACATGGAGACCACAGAGATGACCACCCAGTGAAACAGCTTCTGGTTCTCCATGCTGCTGTAGATTGCAATACAGGCTTCGTGGCACTGCAAACACACACACACACACACACACACCCATTATTAAGATCACGTTTAGGGGACTAATGAGTGATCCAGAGTGCTCCAGACTGCTGCTTTGTATGGTAGGTTGTATCCTGTACATATAATAGAATACCTCAATACATGGTTATACAGTATATTATATTGTCTCCATGCACTTCTCTTCCTTTAATATGAATATATGTATTGCTTTGGCTGGACACACTGTGGTGATTGTCTGTGTATGTAAACAGGAGCTGGGAAAACGTTTAATTGGTCTTCATAAATAGTTAATCAATGTCCTGTTCCTAGGATGATAAAGCATGAAAAGCAGAAAGGTTCAAAGTGTGCAAGGCAACAAGAAATATTATCACAGATCAACCAACAACAGCAACTGGCATTACAAAATATGAGAAAGCTAAAATGTGAAATTGCATCCAAAAACACAGGTTCCGACCTCCTATGTGTTTGTTTTTACAGTTTTGTTTTGCATTAAGGCTTCAGCATTCATTGCTCAGGTATTCTATGGTCAGAATCTGCCCGTTATGTTAGAACAGGAACACTGAAGTGAAGACCTCAGGGTCTACGGACAAACAGTTGAAATGAGAATAATGTCTAAATGCTGGTTTAGTTGTCTGTTATGGTTGTTTGCTCGGTGATCCTACATATCTTTACGCGTTTGAACACCATTTAATCCCTGAGCTGGATCCTACCTGGAAGCCGAAGCAGATGGTCGGCACGACACTGAACATCGAAGCCCATGAACTCACACTGAAACACACACACACATAAACACACATTTACTGACACACACAGCTGTATAAAATGAGATGCCAATGATAAACACACACGTGCATCCATCACGACCAGTGTTACTGACCCTTGGCTGTGCTCTGGAGTTAATACGGCAGTGTGGCTGTCCATCAGGTAGTATTTGACAATGACTGCCACACACAGATACGTAGCAGCCAGCGTCCCCAACACACTAACATGAGGGGGAAAACGTTAAATCACATAAACACTCCACTAGATGCCACGTGGACCACATATGAGTCGTATACCTTGTGTATTTCTGGATGCCGATTTCTTTTGGGATGGAGAGGGGGAGGATGATGAAGAGGCACATGATGAAGAGAGCAAATCGCTGGTCGGTGTACCAGTGATACGGCATCTCTCCCTCAGTGGACCCGGTCACCGTCTCATATAAAGAAATACACACTGGAGGAAGAATCAAAGCATTGTTTATCTGCTGCAGGACATGAGAATATGAGATAATATAGTCTGCATTCACAGTGTAACGTGCTAACCTCCTGGTTTATGTTGTTTTAATGTGAGATGAATGCGTTGGACGCGTATACGTCTGTAAGCCACTTTACCTCGCTACAGTAAAGTGCACCGTCTGTACTGTATCTGTGCTCTGTGCAGAATCTCTGATCAAATAGATTTTTGGGGGGGGAGGTTGTAAATCCAATCAAATGCTCTGGTTAAAAATTGGAACAGAGCAAAAACATTAAAGGGATTTGAAGGGTTTCAGACAAAACGACAAACAAACAAATGAAAAAAGGGAAGCATTACAGTCACATGTTCACCCTCATGGCTAGAATGAAAATTAAAGTGCTGAAGACTCGAGGTCTGAGTGATTATTTTGTTTGATATGGGAAATGGCTGCTATTGATAACAAACTCAAAGCATTAAAACATTGTGCTACAATACAGTTATGAATATATTTATCATTTAGGACTTATGGCTGTTTAGTGTGCACACATGTTTAGGGACAATGTCTCTAATTTAGAGAAACAAGAGAAACAGTCATACAAGACGAGGACATTAAGTCTGTAATTAACTGCTTGGAGATGTAATATTTCAGCCTTCATATAAAGCCTGATTAAATGCATTCTCTGCCTCCAGACCAGGATTTCTGCAGGGTTAACCAAGTTAAACTCAAACCTTTTTCAAAGTATGATGGAGAAGCCGTCGGGACAATATGGCCCAGAATTATTCATTATTATAAACATCCAATAAAATAGTTCCTAATGATATAATTAATCACATTAATGCAACCAGAACACAGATGAGCAACAACATGGATGGATATATTAACCAATTAAAAATGATTAATACCTTCATTTCAGTTCATTTTTTTGCCACCATTGAAACGTCTGAGACGTGTGCTTTCAGTAGAGACGGGTCTGATGGTGCTGATTTGTGAGTAGGCTACACTAGATTTAGACACAAGTACGTTGAATTCATTAAATACAACACACGTCCAAACTAAGGTTTGTAGTCTCTCTGCTGTGGAACTTATGCAATATGTTTAATTGATCTGTCTGCTTGGCTGGAACCCCTGAAGGAGGGCATAGGCCATATTTTTTTACTCATAATTAGCATTTTAAGCATGTATTTTATGTACGATAGCAGAGAGATGAAACAAGGGAGTGAGAGATGCAACAAACAAATAAATTAAAAAGGGGAAATTGGAATTTATGGCAACCCTTAAGTCAGACGACGCTTTCAACGCAGAGAGAGGTGGAATTAAAGGCAGGAGCCTGTAAACTAAAGCTATTGGTCCACTGAGTAATGAGAGAATGTGACTGTAATGGTACTACATTCTTACATTTTTCCAGTTGATCCTGCACCACCACCAGGAAGGCCACACATATCATGAAGAGGTTGAAGCAGAAGCAGATTTCACAGAGTTGACCCACAGCTGCTCCGCACACCTCTCTCACCACGTCCTGGTACGTCTTCTGCCTGCTGACCGACGAGGCGTAGCCCAGAATGACCAAACCGCTGATGAGGAAGACCAGCGAAACCTGCAGGACACACATGAACAGATCGTTAGACAGCATGCATGAGATTATTCTGCTTTTTATTTGAATGTGGTCTGTTTGGTCTCTGTAGTATTACAGGTGCATAAACAGGAAAAAGACTCACATAAAGACTAATCAGAGGAATGTCTGAATGTAGATCCATCCGTGACATTTCATGTACTTTATTTGATTCCACATTACAAGCCAGGTTTCATTAAGAATCTACTTTTTTGAATGATCCAGATCAGCACACAATTTCAGGGATAAAGAAACATCTCCGTTTCCAGATAAACATGCTTCCTGTGATGAAATTGAGCTGTACTTTACAAACTGTTGTTCTGGCTGTAGTCTACGGATCGATGCCCTAGACTACCAAACACCAGCACTATAAGCTGGCACACACACACACACACACACACACACACACACGCACACACACACACACACACACACACACACACACACACACATTTTCTTGCTGCAGTCCTAAACTAAAAGCTTCATTAGAGCTCACCTGTGAAAAAGATGTGCCTCTTTCACACCAGGGAGAGATGAGAGCGGCCAGTCTATACATACAGTCTGCAGGCCAAACGCTCCAACTGACCCGGCCAGATATTCTCAGAGAGGTCATAGGTCAACGCAACGGGGACTTGCAGTTAGAAGCTCCCATGAAACAGTGTAGGCTGTAAAACTGTTTTTCTAAAGAGTGCACTGACAAGAGCGGTCGGTAAAGGTCGTAGGTTCGATGCTCACCAGCTCCACACTGACGGCGGTCGACACCCCGCCCGCCTTCTGGAAAGCCCAGGGGAAGTTGAGCAGTCCGGCTCCCAGCGCAGACTTCAGCATGATGAACACGGCGCCGAACGAGCCGAGCCGCGGCGGGTCCGAGTGCGACGCAGAGCGGGCCAGCAGGCTGATGCTCTCCCGGGCCAGCTCCTCCATGGTGCCGGGGGGGGGGAGGTTGGACCCGGTGACCTACTGTTCAAGAACTTTCAACGCAACTAACTGTTCCGAAGCGGAGCAGGGTTTCGGGTCATCGTCCTGAGTGTGTCTGGGGAGAACCTGTGAGACCACGCGC
The DNA here is from genome assembly GCA_029853015.1 of Chelidonichthys spinosus. Lineage (NCBI taxonomy): Eukaryota > Metazoa > Chordata > Actinopteri > Perciformes > Triglidae > Chelidonichthys > Chelidonichthys spinosus. Next base: position 1,676,607 of record CM056821.1, on the reverse strand, counting down.
ATATATAGCCTCACACGCACGCGCGCGCACGACTCACGTAGTCTAATTGGATGTTGTGATTATCAAACATTTCACTCTGAGGTGACACATTTGTCACTAAAGTGAGTATGTTTGCCTCTCTCTCTCTCTCTCTCTCTCTCTCTCTCTCTCTCTCTCTCTGTGTCTCTCTCTCTCTCCTCTCTCTCTCTCTCTCTCTCTCTGATAAAGCAGGCTACTACTTTAATAAAGTTATTAAGATGATAAACAACATAAGGCCTTCCTAACCTGAACAGCTATAAAAACATGAGGTGATTAATAGTTCATGTAATGTTCATGGCAACACTGGAATAACCCATGGGTGCTCCAGGGCCCAAAGGTGCCCCCTGATAGTCCCACCCCCCTCAGTGAATCCAAAATCCTCCTTCTGGCTGGCTGTGAGTGTATATCAGCCATGTTGTTCACACTTGGAAGATCTTCTGTGTCCTTTTGGTCCACGTGAAGCTGCAAACTTCAAACAATATAAAATATACATTTATATATTTTTTCATTGTCATTCATTGATAATATATATGCATCCCATGCTTTGGACTTTCCTCCCCTTTCTCCCCGCTGTTTCAAATCCCCTGATTGACACATGGACACACAAGCAGGCAGACAGTCAGACAGACAGGCAGACAGACAGACAGAGATTATCTAAAACAGCAGAGGAGCAGGATCGCTTGGTAATGACCAGTGCTGAATTGCACTTGTGGAGTGAACAGCCAGGCTTCTGATAACACGACGTCTGGCTTGAGGCGGTGCTTCCACGTCCAGAGTGAACCTGCCGTTAGCTTCTCTCTCCTAGAGTTAGAATTAGATTTGGACATTAGGACCTAAAAAAAATAATAATTTCAGATGGTGTAGATTTTGTAGATGGTGAACGTACATCTGCTGTGAAACATTTGGACTGACCAGTCGATGTTTACCTCAATACATGTTACATTTATTACACACATCATCAGTTATTTAAGGTTTATTTAATGTTCAGAGAAGGCAGAGAGGAGGGAGAAAAACACAAGCAGGAGTATAACTGAGACAAAGGTGGACGATCATTTATCCATAACAATGTTTATGTTAAACCTCATCCTCATCATTGTGGGTATATTTTGGGTACATTTCAACGACTACCAAACCTTGCCTTCTGATCAAAAATAAAGTACATAATATGCACACTTTCTAAATAGCATTTGTATAACATAAAACACCTTCTGTCCTTCCACCCTTGACTCAGATTGTGGAAAAGCTCATGTGATGGGAAGTTAGTCGACTTAATGTCAGTCAGCAGCTACAACAACCCTTGTCTTCATGTATTTGTTTTACATTTTCACGTATTTACAGAATCATACATGTGGAGTGTGTGCAGTGCAGCTTACACCGCTGTGTCCTGGTAAAATAAAGTCTCAGGCATATGGATTGGATGGTACAATCTACTACACATGGAATTCATAATCCCAGCCATGTTTCATGCTACACACCATCTGTTAGAGAACAGAGAGCATTGGTCAAAATCCCATTAATACGCTTCCAGATCTCACTGACTTTCAGCCGGCATGAGGAATCATTCTGAAGAAAAAATTAACTTTTGCCGTTTCTTCAACATCGGAACAGCTGGGCACAGAATGGGAGGTCTTTGGGTCACCTTAAAGGATTTCATGGTGATGTTGCAGATTTCCTCAAATGAAATGCAAGACAAAGAAAGATTAGTGAGCAGCACGCCGACGTGTTGACGTTTCAAAGAGCTGAGTTCATCCTCCAAATGACGTATCAATGGTTGTTGAAGAACGTCGATCATTGTGTTTTATAATTAAAGGATGTTGAAGTGATGGTTTTACAGAATAAAGACCTCAGAGACCGTCCTCCTTCACAGGGCGTCAGTAACCAACGCTTTGCCTCTCGGCGTCTGATATCAACACACACCCTGCAGCTTCTGTATGGGATGCACCAGGCTTTCAAGTAACTAATGTACACATACGGGACATTTTCAATAGAACTGACTGTGAAAATAGACATTTACAGCGGGAACACAGCCTTTAAATTCCTACTCAAACTACAGTAACACCTTCACATTTGTTCATATTTCATGCTAAAAATCAATCCTGATCAATATATTACATATAAAAGCTCTGACTGAGTCAGACAACACATTGTAATCCCTCTCTGTCACTTGTGTGTTTTGGTCATAATGACAAAACCAGTTTTATAATATGACTTTTAAACATGCAAAAATCTGGCAAAGCCAGAATGACATGCAGCGTTATTTCAGATCAAAAATGTAATCAGAGTTATGGTGCAAGTCATGCACAAAAGCCCAAAACTGTGAAGTGTATGATAGAGCATTATTTAAACCAGTCATTGAACCTGTGCACCGTGGGTTGCAGAGGCTGCATGGTGGCATTTAATCACTGTCACATGAATATTCATGCAGAATAATTTAATGCACCTGAGGTTTCAGTTTAAATTCAGCATGCTGCGGCAATTAAGTTATCACCTCTGACCTCAGATGTCACACCTGTACAATGTCATACCACGTCCTGTTTATCTCATGATGACATGACAACGCTGACATGGCAACACGCCACACAACCAAGCATCATCTGCTCCCCGCTTACCGTATGACGCTCCGTTCTCTGAGGGCAGTGAGACCGTCTTCAAGGGTTGCGAGGTGCAACCTGCTACATGACAGACGAGATTTATCTACTCATGATTCTGCTGTTATGAAACAGTTTAAGAGTATTAAGATCACACACACACACACACACACACATACGCCTGACACAAAAACCCATGCCTGCAAGGAAAGTAATAGTTGCGATTTAAGAGGATAACGCATTGTTTGTCAGCGTACCTTTAATTTTCATCTTTGTTGGGTTAAGAATCAGAGTGAGGCACTCTGTTGCTTTGAAACAAACAAGATCATTTAAATAACCAACAAAATAACCTTAAATAAATTGGTAATTTGAAAAGCAGAGAATGAAATGCAGTCCATGATTGCACAGCAGATCAGTAACAAAGACAAGTTATAGAAAATGTCATAAGGATGAAACATGGGAAACGCTTTGGAAATGTCTCACTCACTCTTACCACTGCTGACTTATGCACTTAGCATACATTTGTTGTACTTGTACCTTTATTTTAATGAGAGTGTGTGTACGTTTTAATTGCCCCACGGGGGATGCATAAAATTAATCACATTGATTGAAGTGAAACTTTACTGCATACATAAGAGGTCAGAATATACATTCTCGGATATGAAACAGGGTGATATAAACAAAAACACAATTTTGCACCCTGTGATAATACTCTACTCTGGATCACAACTAATTGGATCACATCTGAACACCTGACATCCCTTAAAATCTCCATTGTCCCAAAAATAAATCATGTAATCGCCATAAAAATAAAATGTTTACAACAAATAGTAGCTTATAACTTGAACCTGATGTCTTTCAGGCTAAGTGGGCCTTCTTCTTCTCTCCTTACATTAACTGTTTGCCACCCCAGCCTATAACACATGACCAAGCAATAGCAGACAATGTGAATTTAATCACAATCAATTATTCACTCATCTTAGGTGACACAGTTGAACTGATACCAGTGTGCTTCTTTCGTATATAATATGTAATCACGAGGAGCCTGACTTGTGAACGTGTCTTCCCTCTGGCGTTTGGATGGGAGGGGGTGCTGACGACCAGCTGAAACACTTAGAAGGTTAACTAACTCCTGGCCAGATGTAGGAAGATGCTGCACACAGGAAACAACAGTGTGCTGAAGGTGGGGCTGTTCCTGATGGTTTGCCCTTTCAGTGTCTCCTGGTTGGTCTGGTCGGAGGTGGGGGGGCTCTGGGGTGCAGGCACAGTGCTGGGTGGGAGGGTTGTGCGGCTCGCACACATGTCGTAGAGGTTTCCAGAGAACTGCATCTTCCTGGACTCCAGTCTGAGAGACTCCCAGACAGCTGCTGCTTCTCCAGGACAGCCTGCCAGAGCAGAGTTGGCACAAGCATGGAAAGCATTCCAGGACCTTCAAGGAACCAGGACATGAGGAGACGTCAGTGTAGAACAGGTACGGCACAGTAATACAGTGTGTTGTGAAGAAAATGAACATTCCTTAAGAGGATTAAAGCTTCACGTTGCCATAGTGATGTACAGGTGTACCACAGGAGCACTATTGGCTGTTACAGGTGCAGCGTCTTCCAACAGACTTCCCTGTCAGGTGTTAAGTTATGGGTTTTTTTCTACACAGTGTGCCAGGATGCAGTAAACATGCTGCAGCTACTCTGGAATGCAATGGAAGAAGAGCATTGTTCATTACATAATGTCTTTTAAATAAAAAATCATGAACGATAAACCCAAACCAATGAGTTAAAAGACTCTGTAATCCTCTATACTGCAGTCGGATCATCATTTTCTGTGGCTTCGTCACTGCGAGCACATGTTCCATCCATCGTGAATAAAAACAAGAAGAAACGCCATGCTAGTAGCTCTGTGTGTGCTTTAAGCTCAATGCTAACTTTCAGCATATTAACACGCTGTCAATGACAATGGTAAAGCGCTGATATTAAAGAGGAATAATGTTGTTTATCATCTTGATTAATAATGCTAAGATTCGCTAATAACAGAGCAGAATGTTCAGCTGGAGCTGGCGGTAATTTCAATAGTTTTGCAGGCATTACATCACAAACCTTAGCTAAGACATTCCCCTAAAATCTGAAAATCAACCTCATGGTGGCACTAAAGCAGTAGCTGGAGGATCACTAACTATGAGTAGGGTTCATCCTTTGGAAACCATGAATAATGAAATTTATCCAGCACTTGTTGACAGACGGCTGACCATCCCTAGTGCATGCAGTTTTAACGTTTAGAACTTTAATCATCAATAGACACGTCAGGACAGGCAAGGTGTTACTGGATGGTTGCTATAGTGATGGACACACACACACACACACACCTGCAGATTGCATCAATGTCCTGTGCGCTCTGGTCTTTCTGTGTTTCCACCAAACTGTCTCCCAGTGTGAGTAAACACTGAGCAAAGCTCTTGTAGATGGAACCACATGAAACGGGAATTGCAGCTCCGAAACACACTGTGACCAGGCCTGACGGAGAGGAAGAGACAAGAAAAACGTGGATTCCAACACTAAATGGAGATCACTTTTTATCTAAATGGGTACAGATGAATGAATATGGGGATGAGAGAGAAATAAAATCGCTCGGCGGTGGATTTCATCTTGTGGAGTGAAATAGAAAGTGTTTATAGAGACATGATCCATCTGGTGCTAGACGGATCAAACAAATACAGAAATATGGGTATAGCATGTCGTTTTCCATTCATCTGGAGGGATTATACAACCTCAAAGCCAAATTCAGTGTAGGACTACCAAACCTTGTGTGAGCTGCTTGAGTGCATTGATCAGCTCATACATAACACGTCCCTCTGAGCCCAGTTTGAGTCTGAAGCGTTCCTGAAACATTGATATTGCAATAAACATTTGTGCATTAATCATTGGGCTGTGGAGGTGTGTTTGGTTGTCAATAGATCTCTTCCTGTGAAGAGGACTAATTCTTTGTCTGTATGTGAACACTTGGATGTCACACCACTCCAAAAGCATACTAAGAAGTTTGTTGGGAGATATTATCATTAGTTAAAAGCATTAATATTTCCCTTAATTTTAACTCAAGCATGCAAAACACCCCAAATATCCTCAGACCTAAAAGGTTCAGGGGGTCTAACTATTGGCCAGTCAACCTTTGCAACCATCATTTTCATCTTTAAAACAATTTACTTCCTTTAATAAATATGCATTATTATAGTAATCATTTTTAAAATGTCACGTATTCATTTTGGACAATATATATTTGAATGGGTCATTTACAGTATTTAATCTATCAGTGGTTGCTGTCCTGGTTCCTGCTTCAGACGTTTATTAATCACATATAAACTCATATAGTTACAGACTGTTTTTAGTTGTTAAAATAACAAGAAGTATAACATTAATGCAGAGGGTTGGTATTCCTTTGCAGAGCAATCTTACTGTGAAAATTGAAAAAACAATATAGTAGAATTTGCACCAATGATGTACCCAAAATGCATGTACACACACACACACACACACACACACACACAGCAGGAGAGATAAAGAGAGAGAGAGAGAGAGAGAGAGAGCATGAGGGGACAGTAAGCATTTCATTAAGGTAAGTGCATTTGTAAAACCTGCGTCTCCTCAATTTCAGAACCAGCTAACTGGAATATCCATCATCAGCCATCTCAAGTACTTTGGGCTTTTTCTGACCAGCCTGCTGGAATTCCTCTGACCAAACAGAGATCAAGACATATATATATATGCACATAGTCAACACACTTATAATAATTAAAGAAACATCCTTACTGAGGCAGAGGGCGATGGGAAACAGCATTGTCGCCATGCTTGGTTGGGACTTCATCGCTCAATCCACGAATCCTGTGGAGTCGAGTCCCACCTCCGAACCAGACGACGTGAAACTCCCACTGACCGTAAGTCCAAAGTTGCTGCCTTAAAGTGCGATGTGTTCTGCCATCCGTTGGGAATTCATCAGATTGCAAAAGTACAGCAATGCACGGAGGCACAAGCGGGCTGGATTAACAGTGAACGGGGCAGATGCATAACAGAGAGTAAGAGGATGCTGCGTGCGTGCATGTGCATGCATGTGCACGAGGGAGGGGCACAAGGCAAGAGCCACAGAGAGCTTGGAGGCAGCAGACCAATGAGGGCATCACAACACAGTACACTGGATTAGAGTGTTCTCATTTCCGGTCTTTAGTATTAAGTACATTTATTTGAAACACAAATCAGAATGGATTTTTTCACCATCTCTGCCTTGATATATACCTGCTGTAAAAACCTAATGAACGAGGAGTTTGTCACAGTTGACAGTGGAAGTAAACATGTTACAGAGGTGTCAGGAGGGCTTTCTTTCTCATGTGGACAGATGGATGATGTCCCGCTGAGGATAAGGGAACCCAGCTCACCTGGGAGATGGACATAGATGCAAAGCGCCCTCTGAGAATAACAACAACCCATGAGAATCATCCACAGCTATCTGGGTCACGAGGGGTTATTGAAGAGTGCTGTATGTGTTTTGGACAGCATCAGATACACATGCAGACCCTGTTATAGAGAGCTGATTGTAAACCATTTACCTTATTCTCAGTGTTTCTTGCTTGACATTCTGTCTTACATCCTCTTGGCCTCCAAAGCCCATGCTACGCCCCCTCGATGGCTGGAACTCTGTGCATTAGTCTGAGCTATAAATCCATGTTCCCATCTGTATAGTGACACAGGAGGAATGGTAACCCATTGTTAATCTGCAGCTTAAAACAACCATTAACTGCAGAATAATCTGTCTGGATCTGAAGCCACTTCCCAGAATCGATACACCATGACAATCTTGGCAGCAAATCCAGCTGTTTCTTCCTGAAAACATCAGGACTTTTCTTGTTGTTACATATGCTACTATATCTGACATTAGAGTACAGTGGTGTTTTAGTTACTTTGTGTCAAATGTCTGATGTGAATTTAAATTCACAAAGTGAGGTCTATAAAGTAATAACTTGTCAAATGGTTTGGAAGAACCGTGACCTGTACTGGAGCACCAACTGGGAGCCTTAATGCCCCACATCATTGGCTGACCTCCCTGAGTGAGGCTGAGTGTCCGCTTACTTTTGCTCGTGCAAAATCATGCAAATGTGTTGTTTTTGTCACTCTGAAGCACGTCATCCATCCTCACCATTAAGCTTTGCAACAGGAAATAATGGTTTCATGGTACAAGTAGTTTGCAATAGAGCCCGTTCTGGCTCTTCTGTTCTTGAATCATTCTTATAAATACAGTTTATGCTAGATGTAGTATTGGAATTAAAATCAGAGGGACGCACACATCAAGGTCAGTCAAGTGAATCTGCATGCAGTTTCAGTGATACTGCTCCAAAAAGCCATCCGTGGAGACATTCACAGGTTACAATGGATTCCAAGAGAAATCGATTTTAATGATAAAATTAAGTAGGCATGTTTGTAGGCATCACCTATGATCCTTATGGAAGAATGTTGATTGATCTTTTTGATACCACTAACCTAACTAATGTAATATAAACTGATATTTTTCCCGACCAAAGCATTACTTTGTAAAATGACTGAATGTTTCCACAGCAGACCATCAGAAGAATCCCCTCGCCTTTAGATTGAAAGAAATCCTGCACTCTCTGCCGTCTGACACATCTGGATTTTTCTCTATGCTCGAGTCCCTCAGTGTAATATTATTAATACATCTGATTTTATGAATAGGTTGACATTCAATCTGAGTTATTAAGTGCTTTTCTAGGTGAGGCAACGTCACAAACAAGACACTAGCGTGTCTCTCCGGCCGAACACAACCTTCTTACCTTTAACCTTTAACGTAATACAGACGCTGTGACGGCTTATGCTCTCTTCATAACTGTTGTACTGCTCAAACCTCAATTCTCACGATGATCATCGAACATCAATAAATATTTCTGCATTAGGATATCGACCATCTCCAAGAGGTCTCCTTGTTTCGACTCATACAAATGTCCTTAATGTGCTCAAAGGGATCAAACACTCACTAAGAGCTCTGGATGGAGAGTTTAACAGACAGCAAGTTGAATGCAAAAGGCTTGTGAAGTGTGTCATATATTCTTTTTTAGAGAAAAACGGTTGTAAAGCGTCCATTATAAAACAAACACTGTCATTCTGCCCTTCCCAATTCTGTTAGCACTGATTGTTTTACTTCGGTGGCATTACATAATTAATCTCATACGATGAAACGATGTGACACAAGAAGCTGTATGCTTGTACGGGATGTAAAGACGGCTGTGATAAATAGCAGCAACAATAGGAAAGGAAGATAGAGTTGTGGAAGTTTGATCGACAGCCATGGATTAAGGCATTATGCAACACTGTTGGGAGTAAAAAAAAAAAAAATCCAGATGAGATTAGGATCTGGATCCTCACTCTCTCCAATGCTCTCTGTCTATCCATTCATCTGTCGCTCCCTCTTCCTCCGTTTCATACGACAGCAGGTGTTCAAAGTGACAGATTTTAAGTTTGGGTAGCTCGAGTGACTGCATTACAGCTTTACAATCACATTAACACATTTTTAACTGCTAGAATATGAGTAACAACTAAGCTAATGACCATCCAAGCTGCCCACACACACAGATAACGCAAATTAGGCCATATAGACAGGAGTTAAACCTAATGCCCTTCAAGCTTGTATGCTGCCATCTAGAGGGTGGAAGTAATGCTTCAACATCCGACACATTTTACCCCTTAGTATTATTACTTCAAAGCACTATATAAATAAACGCAAGTCCATGTTGCATGTGATTTATTAATTCAATAATCGCTTGCTGGTTTTGGATTCTCAAATGTGATGATTTGCTGCTTTAAAAACAAACTCTCATTTTGTTTTTCAACTGTTGACACAAAAGAAAGCAATGTGAGGACACAGTTTTATGGAATCTTGTAAAGACTTTTCACCATTTTATCGCCTAACCACTACATGAATTAATCTGCTATAGTGATCCCTGCATAAAATCACAATAACCCTAAATTACAATCCTAACTGAAACATGAACAGGAGCATCGCTGCATGTTTTGTTGTTCGACAAGGAGAAGTTATATTTTCCAAGAATCAAAAGATGGGTTTCACACTTTGTCATATCTATCACATTGTGATGTTAATAAGGCAATATCCTGATACTCTTTTAACACTGACAGAGCAGCTTAATGTTGAGTGAGGATTTAAGCACATGGTCACCCAACAGGTGTAGAAAGCAGGGCAGTACTGAGAGATTTGAGTCTTTATGAATGAGGATATGACAAGATGCACAATGTATTACCTTTTCCACAACTCAATTTGAAGAAAAAAACACAACTACTTAAGCTGAAATTACTGGATATACAACATTTGCTCTTGTTTCCGAAGAAAGAGTCCAAACAAGAGCCTCTGACAGGCGACCAAGACCCAAAATCCCCTCAACTTTGAAGTAAAAGCATTAAAATAAATACTTCCGAATCATCTGATCCACTGGACAAAATCAGGACGCATTCGATTAATTGAGAAATGATCCAAGCACCATTTCAAAATGAAATTTACTTCAAAATGAGAGCAGAGCACAGCTGTCAGACAGAGTTCACAAACAAGAAATGTGTGTAACGTCCTGCATGAAGCACTCATGAACAGGACGGAGAAACGCAGCCACTAAACCTCGGTGTGGAGAAACATCACACATATGAATCACACGGAAGCAAGCAGGCACTGCTGAAGAACCTCTGGAGCAGACTTACACGTTCAAGTTGCATAAAGTATCTGGGGGTTTGTACGTCACCTAAGATTTCCTTCAAATCGAAACGTTTGAGCAATGTTGCATGTCTTAAAGAATCGTAATTTAATACGATTGCCCCTTCAATTCTTAAGGATTACCATTAAGTCTGTTTTCTGGCTTTCACAACAAAAATAAAAGGGAAACTACTGAAGGTACCTTTAAATGGAACTGGAATAATGACGTGTCAGAATTTAATGTCATTGACACCAAATGTGCCATGGATAGTGTTTCCTTTTGCTCCATCTTCCTACGACCTCCTAATTTAAACTCATAAGGAAATAATAAAAACATTGTAAGTGAAATCCTTAGAAAAAAAAAACCTCTCTATGCAACAAGGCAGTTTTGAGCAACTCTTCAGCCCAGTTATAATCGTGTAAGCCTGCCTAACTTGTAAGTCTGTGTCCTGGGTGATGGTAACTGTGTATTGCTGGTCTTAGATTGACTGCAATATTGGACTGTGTGTGTTTCTAAGTAATCAGCAATGTTGTTATTAATATGGCATAAACTACATCAACTAGCCTGTCAACTTGTTTTTCACCACAGACCTACAAAAGTTTCAAAATAAATTGTCATCGCTCGTTTTATACAAAACAGGTGTGGATCCGCGGTCTTGCAACCCCCGGTGTCGCCTCCCTCCGTGAGTCCATGTAACGGCTCTTCTCTCCGGTGTTGATGACCTCAGATTTTCTTCCGGACGCTAAAAGACACCGAGTTTCCGTACAGCAGCCGGTCCCGCTCCCGCACCTCCTCCTGCAGCTTGGCCTCGGCCACCCGGAGCTGGCGGATGGTCGCCTTCATCTCCTTCATCTTCACCTCCATCAGCGCGATGATGTCCCGCTGCTCGTTCAGTTTCCGCAGCAGCTCGGTCGACGTGGTGCCGGTGGTCAGGGAGTACGAGTGGTCCAGCGGGCTGCTGGTCACACTGACGAACTGCACCGGGGGCTGGGGCACGGTGGCCGCGGTCTCGGCCGACGAGTCGTAGGCGGTTAGCTCGTCGGCGCTGCCGACGGTGTAACAAGTCCCCTCCGACTGGGCGGGCAGCCGCGCCGTGCCCAGGTACTCCCCGTTTTGGCCTATCTGAACCACGGTGATGCTGTCGTCGCTCGCCTCGCCGCCAGCATTGCCCTCGGCTCCTTCCGCCGCGTTGCCCACCACACTGGTGATCACAATCCCGGCGCCGGGGGCAGGAACAACCGCGGACACTTTCCTGCCTCTGCCTCGCCGGCTCCTGCGCTCGTTGACCCCCCGCAAAGGAAAGAGCGACGGCACCCGGATGGTGTAGGTCTTCCTCCCGCCGGCGAAATGCACGCTGCACACTCGGTGCCCCGTGGTGGGCTGGAAGGTGCTGAAGCAGCCGCTGACCCCGGCCCGGGAGATGTTCCTCAGCCACAGCTCCCTCAGCGTGGTGTCTTTGGGAAATGTGTAGAAGCGCAGGTCCCGGTCCCGGTGCGAGTTGTTGTAGCAGCCGGGGACACAGCAGGTGAACCCGGGCATGTTTACTTCAACGCCGAGGCCGAACGCACGGTCTTCGGATGATGTTTACCTTATTTTATTGTTGTTTCTTTATTCTATGCGTTGTTGTCAAGCTCAGTGGCCTACAAGCGGAACTACACGTCCCACAACGCTAGCAACTTCCTGTTTATTTTTCCCCAAAAGTGAGCCGCTTTTCTTCGTACGACGACTGAATCCACCTGAATTTACCCGGAATCAAATCATTCGGAGTTTGTATTTTTGCTGAATTCGAGGCTGATATTTTGTTTTCGGTGGCAAAGGCCCTGTTTTGTTCTTCGCGGTGTTATCAAGCCAAACGTCCTCCACAGAGAACTAAAAGTCCCACAATTCCTTGCGCTTCCTGTCCATGTCAGTTAGAAAACTACCGCCCCTGCTGGTCACTGCTGGTAACGCCGTTCTGAGAGAAGTGGGCTCATGTTTCCAATTTACAATACATTTCATAGGATTGTTATGTCGTTTAACATATTAATATATTAAACAATCAATATCAGATAACAGAAGAGAACAAAAAACAACAGTATTAAAATGTATGAGGGAAATATACAAATATACTATACATCGTATTTATTATTATTCCAAATCCAATAATTAGTTCAGAAGTGTTGATATCTTTTTTTGTTTGTTGTTATCTTAGAAACTGAGTCAAAGAGATATTGAAGTTGAAATTAGGTGTGATCTGAAGAATTCTTGCCATATGTATGTGATATTTGCCTATAGAACAAACATGAGAGCAATGTTTGCAGCTGGTGAGTCTGTTTAAGAGTTCAGAAACAAGAGCATGTCTTTTAATGTGGCTGTTAATCCATTGAATCGTATACAAAATAACACAGTAATTACAATCAAAGAATTAATGAGATACCAAAACCCACTAGGTCAGTAAATATTAATTACCAAGCCAATTTGCCAATATCTCCTGTTTTTGTTTTGTCTACAACTAGTTTTCTTGCTATAATGTTTTAAATTAACGATAATAAATGTTGACAAAAGGGGAAGGAATTTATTTATTTTCATCTATCTACAACCACCAAAGTCAAAACCCGGCCTGTGTTATGAATTGTGCTTACCAATAAGGGAAAGCACGTTCAACCCATAATCTGTGAGTCGTAAGAACAAAATGGTACTTACAGCACAGGAAGCAAAAGAATTAAATAACGTTCAAAAATCAAGTTTGTTTCTAAATTCTAAATTCTACAGTGTAGAATAATTAGTATTAGTAGTAGATGTTTACTATGGGTTTACCTGGCTCTTCCTTCCACACTCAACCCTGTTTAGGAGTTCAGGTTGTGTGTTGGGAACACTCATGGAAATCTTTGTCATTTTCATGTCATGTTATGCAAAACCCGACCAGCGGAGAGGAGGAAACATGAGCAGAAGTGGTTGTTTATGCTGTTTTCAAGTCTTACCAAGCTTGTTAAAATAGATAAATACATGCTAATACATACATTTAACATGAGAGACATCTGGAAACAAATTACCAAAAAATTACAGATGCAAATGGGTTCTTTTTTCTTCAGTATTATATTTTTCTGGGTAAAAACACACAAATGTCTGTATTTTATCTGTAAATGAGCGCTGGGGAATATTGTTTCTAAAAATCTTGGACCCTGCATAGAGTGCTCTTGCTTTTTTGTTATAGTGTAGGACTATTTCCTTAAAAAATAAAGACTAAAATAACTAATTCAAACAAATGTAGAATACTTACCCCAAATAAAAATGACTTTCCACTGCTCCACTCCACGATCTATATAAAGTTTTCAGTGTAATTGTGTACTTTATGGCGTACCATAGAGAATGTTTTCATCCTAAATTACTGCTTAAGTGATGCTGACATCCTGTACTGAATTCTTCCAGTGATGTGCATTTTAATCGAGCTCCAAGCAAATAAATGCAAACCACATTTAAGTCAAGACATGCATGAATGTTATTCTGCATCCAAAACACATAATTGATTTCCAGATCAAGTGTTTTAATGATAACCTCTAAGCTTCTATGACATCTATACCACGTATTGCTGGCTTATCAGAATTATGCACTGTCACACTTGATTAACTGTATATGATTGACACTTGATCTCCATTTTTTTTTTTTTTTTAAGTGACAATTTTTGTTTTTTGCTCCTACTTGTATACCTTCGACATCTGTGCAGTATACAGTATACAGTATACAGGGTCAATAGGATCGGCAGCCATTAAAAATAAATATGTATTTTTTCTGATTTTTCCCCCAAAGCCAAAATGAAGTAAAGCTTATATCGAAGGCTTTAAAAAAAATCTGAAAATATAAGAAAAATGTGTAATTGCTTCTTCATTCATTACGTCAGAATAATCTCATATTTAGAAGAATTTAAAGGAGGCCGGTGAAAGTCCAGGATAGCGCACTGGATTATGGGAAAACATGTCAAAACAAAGAATCCACTTGCTCCACGGGGAAAACATACTAGTTACATAAATGAATCGCACTAATATCATCTAAAACCTATAAACTAACAAAATAACTCGTTTCATAGGGAGCCGCTTTACGTGTGTCTGGTGTTTACATACGTTTGGCCAAAGCCCTATTTACGAGTCCGGCTGTGTATCCTCCGCTGGCGACACATCTCCGGCTTGCTGTAGAGTCTCTGGTCCTCCCCGTCCCCACAGTCCTGCCGTTGCTACTGAAGTTACCATTAGCAACTGGGCAGCGCCCGGCGGAGCACCTTCACCGCTGTCCTCCTGGTAAATACACTAGGTAGCTAACGTTACATTTCACTACGGCTCGTTGTTGTTGTTTTCTGTTTTTACCACGTTTAAAGACCGGCTGATTAACTTTAGGTTTTAATTCTCTAAAGTACCTTCTTTTATCGGCAGCTTTTTGAGTTCGCTTGGCTGATGCCTGGTCCCGGCTAGCTGAACGTGCTAGCTAATGTTATCAGTAGTCCTGCTGGCCCGGAGCACAACACGCCTATGGTGGTTAGAATAGTGTTCGTTTCCGCGGGTTTGTGGTATCGTTAAAACATACGACCTATGGCCAACTCAGTGTGGTGACTGCTGCGAGGATTTAGTGCGGCGTGGCTTTGTTATGTGACCGGAGACAGCGCGGCTACGTTACCGCTCCAGTGGTGTGTGTGTGCTCGGCACCGAGGCTGCTGTCAGCCTGGTGAACGTATGCTTGTTTGGCCACGCTGTTAACGCCCTAAGGCGGTGTGGGGGGGCAGGGGAGCTTATATTTCAAAGCTAGAGCTAGAGCAGGTGCTCGGATACACACCTGTATCAGTCTGTTGTAGTATAGTCATGGCTACAGGGGAACCAGTGAGGTTCACTGTCAGCAACCCATCCTCCTCCTCAGAGATAGACCATCCTGTGTGCAGGTGCTTCCACCTGCAAGCCCACCCAGAGCAATGACATGGCCGTCATAGTCTCGGGTCTATAACGGATAACCTGTATTGGTTCACACAGGCATCCATGTAATTTGCTGCAGAGGTAGAGGTGACGTTGACTGTTGGTGGGTGTGGAACATCTGAGGAATGGCATGTTAACTATGTGGCAGGACACAGTGTAAGTAGGTGTTGGAGATGACTGATTAGAAAAACTGGTCTTGACTTCCAGCAGACTTGTTAGTCCTGTTTTTTTGATACATCAGAGATAGAATACACAATGTGTCATTGTCTGGTTTTGGTTGTGATATCATTTGTGAACATTGTGATATGGATTTACTGTCTTAATGTAGGCCCTTTGAATCCTGCATTATTGTAAAATGATTTTCTGAACTTATTCAACTGCTTTTTCTGAGTGATCATGTTTACATCCATGGCCATTATTGCCTACTTTAAGTCTTAGTATGGAAACAACATACAATTGCACAAAAAAATGTGATATTTGATTTTGTCAATATCACATAGCTTCATTAATCTCTTCTGATTTTTTTATTCCAGGTACATTAAGCTCTCCTTGATTTCCAGAAAAAAGTCGAGGCCTTGAAAGGCTAGTGAATGGTTGGGATGTCAGTGAGGCTGGCCATGGTTAACACGTAAGGTTGCAGTGATTGGCACTGCCATGTTGCCAGGAGTCGGTGTATTTGGCACGGGCAGCACAGCCCGAGTGCTGGTCCCGTTGTTGAAAGCAGAAGGCTTTGAGGTTCATGCACTCTGGGGGCGAAGCGAAGAGGAAGCGTGCTGCTTGGCAAAGGAGCTTGGCATCCCATTTCACACCAGCCGATCTGATGACGTCTTGCTGCACCAAGATGTTGACCTTGTTTGCATCTATATTCCACCCTCGATGACGAGGCAGATTGCTGTCAAAGCACTGGGTAAGAGGTTATTATCACTCATACACTTTTACCAAAATGCACACTTTTTTTTTTTTACTTTGATCAGTCTAAAATCCTTGGACACATTTCAAGGATGTAGCTTGTATTTTTATATTTTTTAAGCCTGCAGACATGCATCAACATTCATAACATGTTTTAAAAAAAATTAACTTTGGTGGATATTCATTTCCAAGTCGAGGTCTTACACTCCAGTTTTCACAGACACTATTACAGGCTCTTGAATAGATGAAATTTGATTGAAATGTATTCAACATTTATTAATTAATATACTCTATATCAAATATAATAACTATAAAGATTCTCCAAAAGATGCATCTCCTGAAAATGGCTGCATTCTTCTGTAACATATCTCTCCGCATTTATTCTTGAGATTTGATTAATGCCGATCAACATCCGTGACCGCAGGGAACGTAGCATTATCAGGAGGGAAAGACAAAAACAAACCTTTTTAATTCTCACGTTTGTTAGCAGCACATCGAAGTAACACATTGTCTTATCAGAGGAGAGTAGATCTTTAAAGTTAACTTACAGTATCTGATGAAATTCCTGAGTGTTGACCTCAGCTTCCTGTTTTAGTTGCAACTTCCTGTGTGTGTCCCCACCAAAGTACTTATCCACGGCATTACTTCCAAGGGGTGGTGAAGGCTGGCAATCACCGTATATAAAAGTTTACACTCTCTGTGCTATCACAGAGCACAGTAAGACACCAAGTCCGCCTTACACCTTCTAATTATTTTAATATACATTCAGTCGCCATTTTAAAAGGTATACCAAGTCTAAAACAACAGCCTTCTAATAAATCCTCCTTGTTTTGCTGAAACTGTTTTAAAGAGGCATCGACTCAAGTATGTGTCTTATGTAAAACATAAATTGTGTGTTAAGTTTATTACTAATTAAAGGCAGATTAATAACGACAGTGAGTGGACATGAAGATCACCACTTTAAGATTAATTCAAAGAAGGAAACCAATTATTTAATCATTTTCGGTGCTGTTGTTTCAAAACAAGACAACTAATAATCATAAAAGGGGTTTAGGAGTCATCCATGCATTATAACCTAAGTTTTATCTGAATAATGGTAACTCCTTCCTCTCTCTGCAGGTATAGGTAAGAATGTTGTGTGTGAGAAAGCTGCCACTACGGTGGATTCATTCAAGATGGTGACTGCAGCCAGATACTATCCACAGCTGCTCAGCATTATGGGTAATACCCTGCGCTTCCTGCCAGCTTTTGTGGCAATGCGCCAGCTGCTGGTGGAGGGATATGTTGGAGAAATGCAGGTGTGTGATGTCCGCGTCTATGGCCCCAGCCTCCTGGATCCGTCGTACGGCTGGACATGCGAGGAGCTGATGGGAGGAGGCGGTCTTCACACCGTCGGCTCCTCCATCATCGACCTTTTAAGTTACTTAACCGGTGCACGAGCCAATCGTGTTCATGGCTTACTGCGGACCTTTGTACAACAGAATGGCTTGATCCGAGGCATCCGCCGCGTCACCAGCGACGATTTTTGCTTCTTCCAACTTTTGATGGATGGAAATGTGTCTAGCTCTAGCGGCGTGTGTTGCACTGTGACTCTGAACTTCAACATGCCGGGGTCATTTGTGCACGAGGTCATGGTCATCGGATCCACTGGAAGACTGGTTGCCAGGGGGGCAGAGCTGTATGGCCAACGCAATGGGAGTAAAGGTGAGGAGCTGTTGCTTGGCGACAGTGGGTGGGTGGGACCAGAGGTGAAAGAGATGCCCCTGCCTCACCTGCGGGGGCTGAGCTCCATGGTAAAGGCACTGAAACAGTCTTTTCAGGCTCACGAGGAGCGTAGGTCATGGGCGCGAGGACCGGTTGCCATGGCGCCAACGTTTGAGGATGGCCTGTATGTGCAGACGGTGGTCGAGGCGGTGAAACGGTCCAGCAGTAGTGGAGAATGGGAGTGTGTTGAGATCATGAGTCAGGAGCCGGACCCAAATCACAACCTGTGTGAGGCTCTGCAGAGAAATAAGAACTAAATATATTTATAAACCCGGTGCAACTACTACATGTGTCTGACAAAACTGGGCTCTGAATGTTTTTCCTTTAATGCAGCTGCTGACGCAGTTTACATTACCCATGACTACTTTTTGAATTTTCACATTCTGTCACATGTGAGCGGAGTATTTTGCTTTAGAAAACATATCTGTGTTGTGGATGTTTGTGCCCTCACAGCTGTGATTTGTTTGTAAACCACAGCTCCATTATTATGATTCTCAACAGAAAATATGATAAGAGTTGCGTCAAAATCTTACCTGTGCCTCATTTACATGTTTATTACCTGTGCCATGCCAAAAAGTAGACGGTCATTATTGTCACTGAAGCTTGAAGTCATGGAGTCATGGCTGTAATTCCCAAATAAATAAGGTTGATAGGTTGACCTGTTAGCAAGGGACCACACCTATGTCAAATATTGGCCAAGAGTTAAAAAACAACCTTTCGGTGGATGTCTGACTATTCCCTTTATCCTCACTGGAAGCAAATAATGTGTGTATTTTTAAAAAAAAACATGTAGGTTGTTGGATTTTACTGATAATCAGAGATGGATCAAATACGATTATACTTTATCCTGATTGGACAAGAGCACAGCTCTTCCAGAGTTATGCCAGAACATGTTTTAATATTTCCTATTTTAGTAGAGTTTGCTATTGTTTGCTAGAGTTGGAGATTACAATACACCAATAAATGGTTGACGAGGCATAAGCACTATCGAAACAAATCTATGATTGGGGCACAAGCATTTACTTCTTCTAACAACCCAACGCTGGGCAAGGCAAGGTGTTCATTTAGTAATTTTGCTGAAATTAAAAGCCAACTGTAAGTTTACAGTCCAAACATTTGAATCTCTATTGTACATAACATTAAGATGTATATTGGTGTTAATTTATTCCCAACACACATAGCACCTTATTGTAAAAGGAAGTGTTTACCTCGGACGTGAATGTGAATATCATGAGGATGATTTGACTAACAAAACATGATGCTCCATTGGAGCTCGGCCTCTGTAAACTTCAGAATAACAATAATGGAGCTGTGCAGAGTTTTGTTTTATTTTACTTTTTTTTTTATTTGGAATGTATTATAAGCATACGTTTAAAGATTGCAAGAGGGGCCTGTAAGTTTTTATGTTATACTACTATGGCAAACATAAGACACCAGGAATTGAGTAAAATAAGCTATGTAGAAAACTGACTAATAAAAAGTCTTATTTGTAGCATTGTCCCACATAAAGCCCAATTCTCAAAGTGATACTTCATCTTAAATCGCTCTCAATCTCAAATGTCCTTCTTCACAGAAACAGCAGCCGTTAATGAGCTGGAATTATTGACAGCTACAGTGGATTTTACTTGTTACGTGTTTTCTTAGCAGGAGAAAAAGTATCTCAACTCCTGCATCATCCTGTTCATTGTCATTACTTCATATGAATATACTACTTCCAGATCATTATCTACTTTAAGAAGCTTCAATGAGAGTAATTTAAGGTTGTATTTTGGTTGAACAAACTGAACGTATAGAAGGACATAGGTGAAGTGGGCTATGCCTATGATTTATGGGGATGTTTGCTACCTGTTTTCCACTGAAAACTCATTAATGGTAATCTATTTGACCATTGAAACTGCCTGTGGAGAAGGAAACTTCCACATTTCAACAGCCACCTGTCAAGTTTACGCAGGATGAGCATTCAATGCTCAGATTATAGGCTTTAGGTGAACTTACACATTCTTCTTCGATTAGTGACCTTTTATAATTAAACTGTTAAAACTGTTAGATGCAAAGCCATAGATTATTTGGCAACTAAATTTAGTTATGTGTGCAAAAGTTTTGTTTACATGCGTTAACCATTGAAGTAATGTTCTACATTTTTTTTTTTCTGTTCTACAGATTTTGTTTCATGCAATCTATGCATTTAATGTTATTACTGATGTTTAAATCCATAGAGTGGAGCAAAGATCCACCTCCTTACACCGTTCATGCTGAGACGTTAGTGATCTTTTCATTGAGCAGAACCACTGGATCTGACGTGCACGAGGGTATGAATGTGCGCCTCTCTAACCGGCTCACACCAAGAGAAGGACGTGTTTATGGTTGTTGTAGTCACTCACTGCATCTCAGTCCTGCTGATTATCCTGAATAATGTAGGGCCTGCTGAGACGGGAGCTGAAGACGGAAGCAGTGTGCTGGTTTGGTTTGGTTCTGTTCCCTTCTTAGACCCATGCAGGATCTGCAAATACGGATACACACATGTTACACACTTACCTCACGCTATCCCAACAGTGCTTTACTACAACAACTAATCCATATTACAGTGAATGTCTTTATAAAACACATCACATTTGCCTACAGGATGTTTCCGAAACCCACCACTATTAAAATACATTCCAACAGAGTTTTCACCTACTTGTTGTTCTTTTGTTTTTTGCACTGATAACTGATAAAATGCCACATATTTAATATGCAGTATTTGCAGGATGCGGGAGTGTGGTTCTCCTACCAGCCGGCTCACTGCATTAATTTAATGTCTTTTTGTATTTATTTATGTCTTGGTGTGGAGAAACATTCCCATTGTTTTATTCTGTTATGCTTTGCGTTTTCAGCCTGTGAATTTCTGATGTTATATTGTTTGTTGTAATGTTTAGATTTAGTCTTGTTGTAATTGATATTGTGGCTTCTTGAGCACAATGTGTTGCATTATAGTTGGGAAACTGTTCATCTACCTGACAGTTAATTCCTTAAATAAATACCGTTGTATTCATTTAGTGTCTTTGGTCAGACTTCAGTTTATTTATTTATATGTACAAAGACAGAAGACAAAATTGACCTCTGCCTAAATCTTTGTGTTTGAAACCACAGAACACAGATATTGTTTTGAAAGGACATACAGTTCTTCACTGATATTATTACTGTTCATACATCTTTACATTTTTAAATATCTATTCAAATCAAATATTTCTGCTCAGGTCATTTTGTCAGTGTTCTAAACTGAGCTAGCAGAATACTACTTTACCAAATAATACAATATATAGGCGTTATAAATCACAATTACAGATGCATACATACAACATAACCAGATATCAACAACCCATAATCAAACAAATGAAGTGGAACTGCTCCTATCCCCTTGTCCCTCTTCCCAATGTGCAATTCGATCCATACCTCCAATCCAGTAGGTGGCGGTAATGCACTCTTAAACTGGTTTGCCACCCGCCAGTAAAACACAGAAGAAACTCCCGGAAATGACATCAGGAGAGGAATTCACAGTGGGGTTTAGCAAAACACACAGCACAAACGACAAGCTAACCGGCTAAGAGTTCAGTAAACCGAGCCGCGAATGTGTCATTATTCCTGGACACAAGGCTGAAATGAGCCGTGTGACTCATCCGGATGCTGGCTGGTGATAAACCTCAGATAAAGGTCCACGAACCGTGAAGAAGCCGAGCGTTGGGCTTTTAAAAACCGTACCGGATGTCGGGAGCTACTTCCACCAAGTGTGGCGACGAAGACATGGAGACCATCACTGGACCGTTGTCCTTAGGTATGTTTGTCCGCGTGTAGCTTGTGGTTTGTGAAGCCTTTCGTCAGGTAGTTTTTGTTTTATTTGATAGGCGTCATTTAATAATTAACACACAGGGGGGAGGGACCCAGGGCCTTGAATCCCACCTCCCGACTCTGACGTCCAATCAAACCTCTGCGTTGTTCGCCTTGTGCACCTGGACAGGTGGGAAAGTCACTCAGCGTGCTGACTCACGTCGAGTCATCAACTGATCCCAGTGTGCTTTTCAGTCCGAGTGACTTGAGTCAGAATCACCCAGAGCATAGAAATCCTATCCGTACATCACGAGCCCACTGTCTCCAACTACAAATACATACACTTAAACTAATAGCCTAATGTCATTGATTTTGAATTAAATTGTATTTATTTTAACATGCATACAAACTAAGTCTATTGTCAGATAGATTTATAAAGAGAGTGGACACAATACATCGTTTTGATTAGTATATTTTGCCTGGCTTTAGCAGCATGAATGGAGACAGCAGACTCACCCTTTAACCTCTTCGGGTCAGTTGAGTTGGTGAGTGAATTCTCTCCCATCTCTACGCAACGTCCCCAGAGCTTTCTACCAGGAAGAGCTTGTTGGAAACCGAAACCTGATCTTTTCCTAAATCCAATCGAGTGTTTGTTGCCAAAAACACGAGGAGATTTATTGCAGAATGCCCTAAAATGCAGAGTTACTAGAGGTGTAACGATTCATTCGATGAATCGATTGTCAGTCCTACCGATTCTACTAAATGGATCTGCTAAAATAAATAAATAGAATGAATCGTTTTTGCTTCACCAATAATAGATATAAATGTGTTTAATTGTATGAATCGTGATTCTTAATTATGATTGTTTTAATAAGTTTAAGACACTGTCCTCTGCCAGCATGTAGACTATTGAAAAAAGTTCAAGCATTACATTTTTGTATTCAGCATAAAATATTATGCAGGACTACTTTTTTTTTATAGAATAAACTATTGTTAAATAAGTAATTCTGTGGTCTGTTTATTTTTTCACCTTTCAGAAGAATACAGATAGTCTCACTGGCATTATTGCATGTTTATTTCATGGATATAGAACATTTTGTTACAAGTTCGACATCGAATCATTCCCCAAAAAAATTGTCCTTGAATCAAATCGCCAACTACTGTATCGTTAATCGAATCGCTGTGAAGCCAAAGATTCACATCCCTAATAGTTACATATATCAGGAGGTGAAAAGTATGAATTATTCATGATTTTACAACATTCTGGGAATACACAACATACCTTACACAACAGGAATTTGACTTGTAAGAGTGATAAAATGACAATCAAACCACCCAACCAGCATCCATGTTTATTTTCACCAGTCCTTTTCCAACTGAGACACGTAAAAATGTCTCGTGTGAAATAAGGTCCTTCAAACTCAGCCAGTGGTAATGAAGAAAAGCACCACTGCACACTCTTTTGTAGGACGTTACATCGCATTACTGATGATGACAGGGCAGTAGTCAAAATGTTGAGGTCAAAACAATCCATTGATTATTTGAAAATGATTAAACAGACCAATTTGAATAAAATGAGTTATCAAGTCAAAAATGTACCAAGTGAAAAGGATGTGAGGCTTTGCTTACATCATAAACTCTGAAGGTCTCACATTTGGCTCCTTGCAATGATTTTCAGAATTTTCTGACATTTTGTATTTTGCACAATTGATCAGTTGTTTAAAAAAAAAAAAGATAAAGTCACATATTATTCAATCATGTGTCATGCTTTGCAACCCTAAATCAGGTTTTTTGTTTTCCTCTTTTAGTGGGATTGAAGTCTGACACCCTTACTTTTACCATCATCCCAAAAGATGCACAAGGAGGTCGAGCAGAACAAACGCATGAAGAGGCGAGTGATGATCTCCCAGTAAAACGGAAACGGAATAAACGCAGCCAGATTTGGAGGTATTACGAGCAAATGGACGGTTCGCCTGCTGCTCGTTGCCTCATTTGTGACAAGTTACAGTCCCTTCAAGGCGGCAGCACCAGCAACCTGCATCGCCACATGTCGAATAGACACCCGGATGAGTTTTCTCAGCTGACGGCAGACATGCAGCACCCAGCGCCACCCCACTCATCACAGAGCCCAAGTGCTAATGGTGACACACAAACCTTAATACCATCTAAAATACATTTAAAATATGCAGAAGAAGAGTTATCAATATATCAAGCAATAATAAATCTTTGTTTTCCATTTTTTTAAGTGGAAGTGACTCTGGAAGATGAAGAAACACGACAAGACATCCTTAAGTCTGCTGTGAATGCCACTCTGGAATTTGTACTAGAAAGTCCAGTTGAACAAACAACGCAGGAAATGGCGAGTGACGATGCCCTTGTAAAGCGTAAAGGGAATAAACGCAGCCTGATCTGGAACCACTTCGAGCAACTGGACAGTTTGGATGCTGCTCGATGTCGCATTTGCAAGAAGAAACTACACTACTTTGAAGGCGGCAGCACCAGCAACCTGCATCGGCACATGTCAAAGAGACACCCAGAGGTGATTCCTCAGCACACGGAAGAGGGAGCGCTCCCATTTCCACCCAGCTCATCACAGAGCGTAAATGCTAACGATGACACCTCGACAACATCGGAGACAGAGATGCACGGACGGTTTTCTGGTAATGTATTAAAGATCACTGCTGTTGAACTTTTAGAAGACATTGTGCTGAATAAGTGAAATGTAAACATATTTTATTTTCACAAACCCCAGTTTTGCATTGATCAGGAGATACATGTTGTCTATGCACCAACATACATCATATATAATCTGAAATGTGTTGAATTTTTATTTAAATTACCATGTCCTTCTTCTTACAGGTTTGTTTCGCCATCCACGATTACCATTTTCAATAGGAAAGCATGTATTTTACAGAGAGGTGGAGCTAATAGAAGCTATAAGGAGAGCACAGAGGGAGGAGGCTCAGGCTCTGGAGGTTCAGAGGGAGCTGCTCGAGAAGCTGCGTGCTTTCAATATCAGGGAGGCGATGGCAGAGAGGGAGCAGATTGAGTCGATGAGGAAAGCACTGGCGGAGGAGGCCAGAGACTTGAGCAGACAAAGAACAGAGCTGCAGATTGAAAAGACAGAGCTGCAGAAGAAACTGGAAGCGTTGAACTTGACTCCTAATTTTGAAACTAAATGACTGTCGTGTTGCTGACATCACTGATTTCCATTATTCTATAAATGCTTTGGACTAATTCAAATTCATGGCAATGTTAAAATGTAAATTGTTTCAAAAAAAGTGAACGGATAGTTGTGTTTTTCTTCCTTCGTCTTCTGCCCATTCTGTCTCACTGAGTTGTGTGGTGTCCTGATATCACTTTGGCATCACAGGAATCAGGATTTTGATCCAGGAAGACAAACTTCTCCCTCGCCACCTCACACTGCATTCACTCATGGCTGGAACAAGCTGTCAAATGTGAATAGTAGAGCCTATGACCTCTTACTCTGCATGTATGTAGGACGGGATCAGACGAGCTGCAAAAATCATCAGTTTGTCTTATGGTTCAGATGTGTAAGTTGCCGATGAAATCCAAATGATGCCAGTCAAAACGAACACACTTCAGTTTGGTACTCACAAAAATGTTTGTACTGTGTTGAAAGGGTCAAAATAATTTAATTGATGAATTTTATTACACCATGTTGTCGATAACAACAAATAATCCTGTCTTGAAATGAGTGTCTGGCAGGAACTTGGAAAAAAAAAAAGAATTGTAAGAGCAGCTTCCATTTTGTTGAAACAGGATGTTTAGGAAAGAGTTGGGAGATCATTTAAAAGTGTCGACCCATGAGGTTAGGTTTAGTTTTTCATATACTTTTTGATGCATTGAGCAGGACATATCAAATTCATCTTGACCTGCTATGTCATGGTATGGTGACTGAAGTTTCTGAGGCTTGATATTTCAAAACCTCATCAAATCAAACCAAAGCTTTTTTAGGGCAAAGGACCCACATGATGGATCTGAATCAACACATGGTAACATGTGAGATCTTATTAGAGTTACTTACGGTGGAAAATGTGATGGACATGCTTTGGGTCACTTTAACCTGTCCTGCGGAGACGCGACGCCTGACAGGCTGAACGCAGGGATTACTTCCCCCGGATGACGTAACGCCCCGCGTCCTGTATCGGTGGCGGAAGATGGCCGACAGCGGACCCGTGGCAGCGAAGAGATGCGACTCCGGCTCGCTGTCCTCCGTCAGTATGGAGGCGATCTCTGCGCTGACGGAGCTGGACGACCTGGAGCGAGTTTACCGGCAGCTCTGCGCGGAGGAGGTTCGTACAAAACACCGTTAACGGCCGTTTTTTGTGACGTGGACGCTCAATGTTGTCATCCACGTTGACTTCCGGTTCGCTGCTAGCCCAAAACAAAAAACTCCCACTTTGTTAAATGATGGCTGAATGAGCATTAAACAAGTAAGCTAGCGATTGTTCCTTGTAGTTTTTATCTTTAGCTAGGATTTAGTTGTTAGCAGAGAAGGTGGGAGATAGTTACGGGGGATTAAACCGCTTTAATTAGCAGGTTAGAATCACTGAATAACATCTGCAAATGCTATCAAGTGTTGGGTTTCTAACTACAAATGTCTCTCTGGCTGAGGGTGCTGCTAGCTATTCATTTGTGACAGCTGGTTGCTAGCTAATGAGCCGGACAGTGTGTGTCCCACCATCTGGATCTGGATCTGGATCTATCTATCTATCCATTTATCCATCCATCCATCCATCCAGATGTGGTGTAGTGGGTAGCACTGTCGCCTCACAACGAGAGGGTCCCGGGTTCGATTCCCGGGTCGGGTTCGTGTAAGCGTGGGTTCTCTCCGGGTTCTCCGGCTTCCTCCCACAGTTCAAAGACATGCAGGATGGGGATAGGTTAATTGAAGACCCTAAATGTCCCGTAGGTGTGAATGGTTGTCTGTCTCTACATGTCTCCCTGCACTGGACTGGCGACCTGTCTACGGTGTCTCCATGACCTCGAATAGGTCGAGGATGGGTGGATGGACTTGCTGATTGACAAGTGTATATCTTCATATGGTGTTTTGTTTCTTTATCCATGTTTGTGTCATGAAGCACAGGCTCAAAGTAAGGAGTTCAGAAATCCTGAAACCCTGAAACCTTAGACCCCATAATCCCCTTTCTACTTCCATGCTAAGACTTGAGACTTTTCCACCCTCGCTCCTGGTTGGTTTCTTTGAATTATTTATGGTTGTTTTGTGAGAAAATATGAAGAGAGCTGGACATAAAGAAAAATAGACTTGTCAAAATGTGTTGAAGTACATGGTATACGTGAAGCTGATGGTAAAAAAAAATCATCTTTTTGATGATTACATGCTTTTATTTTCTGTTCTATTACAGAAAGAAGTGGATTCTGAGCTGGACAGACTGGTGGGGCAGGAGGGGACCATTCACACAAAGATGCTGGCACTGCAGAGGATGGGGTACAGGATTTATTTGAGCTCAAATTACTAAAATGAAACAAGCATCTTGTTCTGTTGAGCAAAAACAGCCTCGTCTCTGTTGTCCGTAGGCCCAACCTACAGTTGATTGGAGGGGATGCCAGTCAGCTATCGGGCATGATTACGTTTACCTGCAGCCTGGCTGAAAACGTCAGCCGCAAAGTCAGACAGCTGGACCTGGCGAAGGTAAATACAACACAAAAAACACCTCCTACCTTTCACCTGTTGCTGACAGTGCGTGAGAGGTTGTTTTTATTCCAAGGATGCTGTACTGGATCTGTTAGTGTGTTTCTTATGTTGTTTTTGTAGACGCGGCTGTATAACGTCATTCAGCGTGCCGACGATATCCTCGATCTCAAGTTCTGCACAGACGGCGTGCAGACAGCTCTACGTAACGAAGATTATGAGCAGGCCGCTGCCCACATCCACCGATACCTCTCTCTGGACCAGTCCGTTATTGAGCTGAGCAGGCAGGGGGAAGAAAGTACGAGGCCTTATTAGGACATTTCATTTTTTAATAGGATTGTGGGTATTTATAAACATATTTACACTGCACTGTAAGTGGTAACATAAATCTATTACAAAGTTGATACAATATGCAGGGCTGCACGGGGGTGTAGTGGGTAGCACTGTCTCCTCACAGCAAGAGGATCCCGGGTTCAATTCCTGGGTCGGCCCCGGGTTCCTTCTGTGTGGAGTTTGCATGTTCTCCCCGTGTAAGCGTGGGTTCTCCCCGGGTTCTCCGGCTTCCTCCCACAGTCCAAAGACATGCAAGATGGGGATAGGTTAATTGATGACTCTAAATGTCCCGTAGGTGTGAATGTGAGGGTGAATGGTTGTTTGTCTCTACATGTCTCCCTGTGATAGACTGGCGTCCTGTCCAGGTGAACCCTGCCTTCGCCCAATGACAGCTGGGATCGGCTCCAGCCCCCCCGCACCCTGAATGCAGGATAGGCAGTGGATGATGGATGGATGGATACAATATGTGGGCTTCCACTGTAACTCTGCCAATGCTCCATGTCTCCACAGGCAGTGCTGTGGATGCCAGTCTGGTAATGCTGCAGGAGGCAGAGCAGAAACTCAAGGTCATTGTTGCTGAGAAGCTTGATGAAGCCGTTGCAGCGGTTGACCTTGTGCAAGTGGAAAGGTTCTTCAAGATCTTCCCTCTGTTGGGCCTCCACCAGCAAGGCCTCGCCCGCTTTGGTCAATATCTCTGCAGTCAGGTCAGTTGTGTTTATAGTCCTGTTGTGTGTCCGAGTATAGCTCAAACACTTGAGTTTGGTGGAAAGATGGGCCACGGCCCGATGAATGATTGTTCTAAAAGGATTTCTGTACAGATTTTATCGCAATGTGTATTTTGATGAAGATCAGCTGGAGATTCAAGATCCAGATGTAACATTTCTAAACACTTTCCTATAATTTACTCCATTAAATTCCGATGTTGCACTTGTATTTGGTAAACAAAAAAATATAAATATATACATATATCTGATGTTATATCATGTCATATATGAGATCAGGAATAGAGATGTAATTAGCCATCGTTGTATTTTTTGGGCTCAGAAATAAAGAAAGATATGTTATGTATCACGTTTTCTGTCTTTTTCGCACACATGTCATGGCAGCTTGCCTCCAAAGCGGAGGAGAACCTGCTTTTAGCTGCAGGAGGAGACCTGGGTGAGAAGAGAGCACCGCTGGTATTTGCAGACACGCTAACGCTGCTGTTGGAAGGTGAGTAAACAGGCCCGATGCTGTGTGTGTGTGTGTGTGTGTGTGTGGGGATCCTCAAACGTGTTCTCGTGTGTGTCTGCAGGTATCGCTCGTGTGGTTGAGACCCATCAGCCTATCGTAGAGACGTATTACGGTCCGGGCCACCTGTACACGCTCATCACTCACCTGCAGCAGGAATGTGACCGACAGGCCCAGAAAATAGTTGACAAGTTCATCCAGCAGAGAGGATACCACAACAAGGTGTGCATGGCATCTGGACTTCATGACACACGGCTTCCACTGCACACCTGGACAATACAATACATCTTTAATTTCAATGTCTGAGGTGTAAATCTACGTGGTCTCTTTGTTGAATGAGAACCCCCTGTGAACTTGTGTCCCTCCTCCAGTTTCATGTCGTGCAGAGCAGCATGATGAAGAGCATGCCGGGAGAGAGGATCGAGCCCAGGTACATTTGTCTCTGCAACATCCTGCTCTCCTCTGATCGTCTGCCTCCGCTTTGTATGCATGTTTATGTGTCTGTCTCACATGAACAGGGAGCTGGACCCCGTGCTGTCGGAGGTCACCCTGATGAATGCGAGGGCGGAGCTGTACCTGCGCTTTTTACGCCGTCGCATGCTGGCAGACTTTGAAGTTGGGGATGCTCAGAGCGTCACACAGGGTGGCTTTACATTATCCTGGTGATGCATTCACAGAAGTCTTTTTGAGATGCGGAGCTAAAAATGCTAACATGCTATTTTATTTTGTACATTTTTGAACACCCAGAGCACCAGCAGAACGTGGAGAAGCTGCTGAAACACTGCTTGCTGAGCAGGACGATGCAGGAGCTGATTGGCTACTATATTCCTATGGAAGAGTACTACATGAGAGAGTCTGTCAACAAGGTGAATTACTGCATCTCTTCTTCTTCTTGATTCTTTTTAAGATTCAACATTTGGGGAAATAAATGCGTATTTCACACAGAACATATCCGTTTTCCTCCCCAGGCTGTTACCATGGATACATATGAAAAGGGTCAGCTGAACTCCAGCATGGTGGACGACTGCTTCTACATTGTGAAGAAGTGCATCAGCAGAGCTTTATCCAGCTCCAGCATCGACTGCCTCTGTGCCATGATCAACCACGCTAACTCTGTGCTGGAGTCGGACTTCAGGTGCTCTCTCACTTCATAGCCCACATATTCAATACTTTTTTAATACTCGTCTCACGTGCCCCTCCCTGCCCGTCTCTCTCTCCCGGTCAGGGAGGTGTTGTACAATAAGCTGCGGCAGGGCTTCCCGGCTACGACGCTTCAGGACATCCAGCGTGGCGTCAGCAGCGCGGTCAGTCTGATGCAGAGCAGCTTGCAGCAGGGCAAGTTCAACACAATGGGCATCGAAAGCGCTGAAAACGCCAAGGCTGCATTTCTGGTAAGATGAATATATATATATATATCAATCTCAAGCACTATCTTATAAATCATTGGCTAGACTATAATGTAAACAGCATTATTAATTAATGTAAGGAATCGAATGCATGAATAACTCATTTAAAGTGAGGTAATCCTTTAAATTGAAGGAAGCACTGCTCAAATAATGTGGCAGATTTGAACCGTATTGCCTCCTTTCTTTCTATCTCAGGTGACTCTGAACAATGTTGAGGTGTGCAGTGAGAATATCACAACTTTAAAGAGGAACCTTGAGGTAAGTTACACACCGGTCATAGCACCCTGCATCAGTTCTCTGCATCCTATCAATTATATTTTCCTCCCTCGCAGAACGACTGCTCCAAGCTGTTCAATCAGGGCACCGGCCCCGGAGAACAAGCCAAGATTGAAAGCTGTTTGTCCGACCTTGTTAACACATCCGCCAAGTTCAAGGATCTCTTACAGGTTAAAGACACACACACACACACACACACACATTCATCAGTGCTTTTCAGCTGAGAGTTTTGTATTTACTTATTTACACGACATAACAGGGATCCATTCTATGTGTGTTTTAAAGGGTTAGTGTGACATTATGATGACTAATATCTTTATTTAAAAAAGAATTACAGTTTTTTGTTCAGATCTGGTAATATTTTCCTAAATAAATGTAAATTTAGTCGATGGCACTTTAAATCAAGAATGCAAACCTTCTGTTACAGCTGAATTATTTTTATAGCAAGGTGTCTGAAGTCTCGCCCTGTGTGTAAACGTGTGATACTCTAAGCCTCTCGGCGTCCGAGTGTCCATTGAGAGGTAAATGTCTCATTCTCCTGTATGATTTGATTTCACAGGAGGGCCTGACGGAGTTAAACACAACAGCCATAAAGTCTCAGGTCAAACCCTGGATCAGCAGCTTCCTGTCCATCTCACACAACATAGAGGAGGTAACCATCTCAGAATAGGGACAAAAATAAACCAGAGGTGGTAACACCTGTCGCGTTAACAGCTGGTGTTCTTCACAGGAGGAGTTCAATGATTACGAGGCTAATGACCCCTGGGTGCAGCAGCTCATTGTTAACTTGGAGCAGCTCATGGCGGAGTTCAAGGTATCTCGTCTGAGCAGCTATCTTTTCTATGCATCCTTCCCTCTTATTTGTTTTAACTTCTCCGCGTCTCCTCACCAGACGGCCTTGTCTCCCGTCATCTACGACACGCTGACCAGCCTGATGACCACCTTGATATCTATTGAAATGGAGAAGACGGTCCTCAAGTGTACATTCAGCAGGGTGAGGAGCCAGGCTTGGCCACAAGGTGGCACTGCACACCCTCTGCATCACATCGCATTACATCACAGCACTGACACATGATGATAAGCCTCCAGCAATGATTTATTAATGAGTCCAGAAAGGCCAGCAGGAGAGTGGTTGCCTCCTTTTGTCACGGTAGCATCTTCCTATTTGGAGCCGTGTTTACAGGAAACCTCTGTGTAAACGTCTGTACTCTGTATAACATGAAGACCCATCCTTCTGTTGTAGCTCGGAGGGCTGCAGTTTGATAAAGAGCTTCGGTCTCTTGTGGCGTACCTCACCACGGTGACCACCTGGACCATCAGGGACAAGTTTGCTCGTCTCACACAAATGGCCACCATCCTCAACCTGGAGCGGGTAATTTCAATGCTTTTACACATGCACAGAATAATAGTAAATATATATATATATATATATATATATATATATATATATATATATATATATATATACATATATGGCAGTCTACACCAGTGGAATGTAAATAAGTCCAGTCTTGAGATGTACTTTACTTGAGTATTCAATTATATGCAAATGTACTTTACTTTACTCCACATTTATGACAGCTTTTGTTGCTGGTGACTTAACAGACTAAGATTTTAAATAGAAAACATCATGATTTTATAAAATATGATGCGTTGTTATAAAATAACTACTGGTTAGATCTAAAGCAGTTGAATGAGCTCCACCTTCTCTACAGCAGTAAAACGGGTTTATAGCTGCTAACCATGGAGCTGCACGGGACAGTTACTAAAAATAAAGAAATTATTCATTAAGGCATCAATGATAATAACCCAGAAAATAATATAGAATATTATAAGCCTCACAGGTTACTTTTGATGTGACTTATTTCAGTGAATTTCAAATGTACCTATTTGTGCTGCAGGTAACGGAGATCTTGGATTACTGGGGACCAAACTCGGGTCCCCTGACGTGGCGGCTGACCCCGGCAGAGGTGCGTCAGGTTCTAGCCCTGCGGATTGACTTCAGAAGTGAAGATATCAAGAGGCTGCGACTGTAACTCATCAACAACGCCGCGAGTTATCGATGATTGCCGTGCTATACCCACCTTGTGATGCTTTGCACGAAAGAGATTCACGTTTTTAATCCACGTTTCTGTAAATGGAGGTGGGCGGCACACAGGATTTCTTTGTCTCTGAAACAAAAAGGCTCATCCTGGAGATTTCAGTCAGGTTTTCGGTCTCTGCCGTCGTCTCCACACCCGGCTCACGTTGTATCGGAGGTACAGTTTAGAGCTTTTATGGGGCCTGCTTTGTGGTTAATGGTGAACTATTGGATATGAATGATCTGTAAAGAATGAGAATATTCTCTTAAATGTGTAATTAAAGTGTAATTGTGTCACAACGGGAGTTTGAACCTTTTAACCTGTAGCTGGCTCTGAGAAACGAGGACACGCTGGGACTGAGGAGTGGAGCTCTGCGGCTGTCAGTGAAACAGAGCAGTAATGAACATCGTACCCATTAAACTGACAGAAGCAGGTCAGACAGCTGATCCAGCCTAGTCATTCAATATATGAATAGCTCCTTGCCTGTGATGATGGAACACTTTTAACCTAATAAATTGAGAGCCGCTCTGCAACGCTTCTGATCCCTGCCATCCGCCACATTTCACGAAGTGCTACCCTTTTGCCATGTAAGGCCTGTTCCCAAAGCTGTGTTCACCAGGCAATGAAGCATTAAAAGTGGTCCATTCTCATAATTGTCAGCCTAATTTCCTGGTCTAACCTTAATTCTCTGCACAGATTAAAGCAGGCCGGCGTGTATTTAAACCCAGAGGGGCCGGCGCTGTTGGCATGGTTGCCACCAGCCCACCTTAGCTTCGTCAGTGTAATCAGACTCAGACCACAAACGGCAGGAATAGTTAGGAAAAGTGTGGCTTTAATGTAAACACAACATTCGATTGGCTCAGCACAAACATTCCACATGAGAGCAACCAATAAACTACCAAATAGGATGGGGTGCAGCACAAAAACATTCACAGTAAAAAAAAATCTGGTATAATCATAATATATATATACAGTACGGTGCTTTTAAGGTGAAAATGGAGATAGGATATGGGGACTGATATGTGATAGATAAGAGTATACAGGGGTGGGAGGATGAATTTCTGGGTGCACAGGTGAAAATGGAGAGCTGTACTTTTTCTCTGTGGAAAGAGAAACATAACAGACGGGGGAGGGGATAATGGTTCCCTGTTTACTGATCAGGGGAGAAGAGGGTTGGGAATAACCCACCACTCCCCAGACAGAGGCTGCCTCAAATGATATTGTTCTTGTGCAGTCTTCTACTTCTACACAGATTCACATCGAAGGGTAAAGCACCACACAGAGAACAAGATGTCATTGGAGGGCTACTTTCTACCCTCTGAACCGTCGATAGGTGTCTGTGTACCCCAGTGTTTCATGTCGGGAAATAAATATGTGGCACGGGATTTCAGGAGGTAGAAGGAGGCATGTAGGGCATGAGGCTTAAATAAATAAATAATTCAATGATAATAATCTGTTACTTAAATAATATTACTTGGTGGTATGAACATGGACTGTGATTTCTGATCCTAATCTGTCCTTCTCTGTTGGCACCGATACAACATTTTATGAGATTTCATTGGCTGGAGGGCATTTCCTCACGCTACAGGAGGCCAATGGAAATGGGCAGCCACTCTGAACAGAAGAATCCTCTCATTATGTTTTAAAGTAAAAGAGAAAACGGAGACTGGAAAAGACCTGCAGGCTACTCAGTCATGTGTGGGTCTGAAGGAGAGGGAAGCTTTGTCCCTTCTGAAAGTTAAAATAGCCTCCTTACCAACCATGACCCTCAGCCACGAGTACAGCACCTCCCCAACATCACCATCATCTCCACCTTCGTACACACAGCGCCGCTTCAAACGGAGCACAACAGGCTATATTCAGTACAGGCATAAATGCCTGGAGACTTGCACATAAAAACGTCACGTAAAGAATGGGGCAATAATCCACGCTGTGGTTAAAAACGACATTGCATACTCCTCGCATTGCTTTTCTGGGTGTCTGGGTTTTTCTGAACAGGGCTCCAGCTGAATACCACCCCGGTGCTGCCCATCCTGACCTTCTCGAC
Source organism: Chelidonichthys spinosus (assembly GCA_029853015.1). Taxonomy (NCBI): domain Eukaryota; kingdom Metazoa; phylum Chordata; class Actinopteri; order Perciformes; family Triglidae; genus Chelidonichthys; species Chelidonichthys spinosus. Next base: position 1,641,799 of record CM056821.1, on the reverse strand, counting down.
ACAGTCATCCATGAAACATGAAACATTCAGCTGAATAACACATCTTTTTAGAAGACAAAACGGGGCTTTGTGTGATGAAATCAAAATGAGAGGAAGAGAACAGATAATGGCAATAATCCAGTGTGGTGTCGGACGGCAGCTCTTTGGGTCCATTTGGACGTGTAGAATTACATATTTATGTGTTTAAGTATCATCAAAATTATCATTATTAACACCTCATACTCTCCATGACAACCTCTGTGCTTGGCCAGGCCTCAGTATAAGCCACACCCTCTAAGGTTGTTTGCAATAATGATGTCAGTGACGGCATCAAACACTACCTGGATGTTTCCTGTGTCTGTGGCACAGGTCAGGTGACAGTAGATCTCCTTATTGGGAGAGCGGTTCTTACTCTCAAACTGAACCTGAATATATGCAGTAGCATCGTCGTAAGTATTAGCACCTGGAGAGGAAAAGGAGGGAAGGGAGAGAGAAGAGCAGATAGCATGAAGCACCGACTCCCAACACGTTGATGGTGAAGCTACTCTGCCCGGAGATAAAAAAAAACTCACCTGTGTATTCTGGAAAACAGATCGTCAGTGGTGACTTCTTGATCTTTTCACCAAACAGATCCTTCTTGTTGAGGAAGAGGATGATGGAAGTGTCGATGAAGAACTTGTTGTTGCAGATGGAGTCGAAGAGCATGAGCGACTCATGCATGCGGTTCTGCGGGGAGAATAAATATGTGGTTGGCGTCGGTGTGAGGAGAGGGCCCGGAATAGAATCACTTAATGACAAAATGCCATACTTTTTTAATATTTGAAATATTATTTCTCCTGCTAACCCAACCCCAGGCAGCGGGTTGACCAGAGAAGAGGGTCAGCAAATGACCAATTTAAAAATAGCCTCTAGAAGTAGTGGTGGTAGTTTCACTGTCTGTCCTCTTCGGTTGCTCTTAACGCCGTTTCTGCCTCCTCATGACATTTCTCTATTATTCAAAATCAAGGCTCCAAAGATAGAGTCTGCTGTAAGGACTGTGAAGCCCTCTGAGGCATATTGGGACACGAGAATAAGACATGCTCTATTTCTATGTTTGACCTGAATAAAGTGCCAGGAGAAATACTTAATTGAACTCTATTAAACATTGAGATGTGAATAAGTCACAATAAGTCAGTGCATTGGCTTTTCAATCTGTAATTATTGACTTTTAAGACATATTTTTGGCATTTTGCCTTTAATAGATCGGTAACAGTCGTGTGCAGATGGGAAAATGGAGAGGGAAAGGCACAAAGCTCCAAAATGAGGATATAAATGCTTCCCCGTGCAGAGTTGGTGGTGTGTGTCAGTCACATCATATGTAGCTTTAACGTCAGTCACGGTGGGCCGGAGGGATTCACACTGAATCAACTGAGTCACACTTACAGTTGTCTCATCTTCATGGAGCACCTGGTCGTATCCGCTCAGAGCCACGCAGAAGATAATGGCGGTCACATCTTCAAAGCAGTGGATCCATTTCTTCCTCTCTGACCTCTGACCCCCCACGTCAAACAGCCTGGAAAAAATGTCAATGCAGACACTTGATCCTAATCTTACACAAAATGACAGCAACCGAGTGATCGTGAGCTACATTACCTGAAATGAAGGTTTTTGAAGGTGAAGTGGGTTTCGACGATACCAGTAGTCTTCACTCTGGTTCTCAGGATGTCCTGCTCCGTGGGCTGGTAATCTTGGGCCCCAATCCGGTCTAGACTGTCCAGGTAGCTGACAAAGAGAAGGGCAAAGATCAGGATGAATTTGGAGTCGTTTTTTGTGCACATTTTGGTTCTTAAAGTCCTTTAGCTCCACTAACTATTGAGCAGAGTCGTTGAGTTGGTATTCCCGGGCGCGGCTGAAGCACTCCTGAGTCCCGGCATCGGCCCAAACACGCTTCATAGCAGTGAGGAGCTCTGCAGAGTACGGCTCTGTGTCCTCCATACGGCTGACCACATCGCAAACCAGCTTAGCATCCGCCTGGGAGGAGACATTTCATCAAGTCAGGGGAAGAGGGACAAACCTGATGTAAAGACGGTTAAATATTTATTGGATTTCTGAGTTCTTAAAATAGCAGTTCCATGTTTGACCGTCCACGCCATGTGAGTGACATCAACTAGACCCATACTGTATTCATAAATCCTGCTTCGGCGATATCATGTATCAAACGCTGGATATGAATATATGATCTCAGTTTCTCAGGAGATGAACATCTCAGCTGGAGACTAACTTTTCTATCCTTGTCTCCAAACTCGATGCCCAGCGAGTCCATGGCTCGGAGGATGGCTGCCAAGCTCTGGATGGTGTTGCTGTAGACCACAGGCTTATACTGCTTCACATCATCCCCAGAGAAGCCATCTTCATGGATAATCCTGCGGGCACACACAGATATTAGCACAAAGACAAAAGCATGGATTAAAACAATAAGGCACACATATGCAAATGTTCCTTTGTTCCTTTTTTATAACAAGAGGTCCATATGTTTAGGCCAAGCTATTTGAGTCTCTGTGTGTGTGTGTGTGTGTGTGTGTGTGTGTGTGTGTGTGTGTGTGTGTGTGTGTGTGTGTGTGTGTGTGTGTAGGTGATTTTTGGCCACCTATGTTATTCTCCCCTCTCCATTCTTCCAAGCTTCTCTACCTAAAATGCATCTTTAAACGTGTCGGTGTATAAATGGATGAGAATTGATCCCATCCTCAGTCTGTGATCTGTAATTGGACTGTAATGTGATATTTAAGCCATTTATAATTTATGACGGGCAATGGAGTGGAATCAGTCAGAGCACTAATCAATCACACCACAGAGAACTGTACTGTTACATTTAGAGCGACACAGTTAAACTACTCATAATCTGGTCTACATTCATTTATCCATCAGCCTCAGCCTGACCTCATGTACACCGAGTCCATCATATATATCACACATTTCAACCCCAGCAGCTTCTCTTCAAATCCTTTGTGATCAGTAATTAATGTTTGATGAGGACAATCAATGACGGATGATGTTTTCTTTATATATATATCAGTGCACATTATGAAAATGGGTTTTATAGCAGAGCCACTAATGCCAGACAAATCTTTTATGAAATATACCAGTAGCCTCCTTAAAAGGAGCCGGGGTGCAGTTTCACAAAGCAAAGGCCATGAAATAATTTAGCGTCGCAATCAACAATATATTTTTTTTATCATTAATAATCAACCAAAACCAAAGAGTATTCAGTCGACTCTCTTTTAAGACACAGAAAAGCATCAAATTCTCACATTTAAGAAGAGAAACCAGCGAATGTTAAATAGGATAAATATGTTTTCTGTCAATAAATGAATTGATGAATCAACTAAATGTGTCAGCTCTAAATAAATTGTGACTATTGATTAGGTGTTAGATGCATCCGGATCTTGGTTCTGAGGGGGAAACTCCCCCTAGAGGCATTTTGATTTTATTTCTTCATTCAGGATGCAAAATAATAGTGAGCGACATAAAACACAAGTCTAAATTATATAAAGTTAACGGTGAAACTAACAATTCTTCACTGATTTACATGTTTTCTTGATTCCTCCATTATTTGTGTATAAAAAATGTATTAAAATGGTTAAAAATGCCATCTTCAAATCTGTAATTTTGGTCAACCAACAACCAAAGAGATCAGTCAGAAGTTAGGACCGATGTTGGTGCTATTTTTTACATTAAAATGTAAATGTAAATGAATCTGATGTTAACAATTTGTAGATTCGTTTTTAGTTCGATGGGCGAATCGCTTCCACTCGAAATACAATATGAAGAAATTATGAAAACTGAACTGATCCATCACATTTCTGCAGTACGACATTGTTTTCCTTCCATACATATAATCCAAACACCAGCATACCTCACTGGGTTTAGATTCACATTCAAACACATTATATAAATAATGCTGTGCTCAAAATGTCTTACAGCCCTTCTCTCCCTCCCTCCCTCCCTCATCACACACTGCAATGGAGGTGAAACTACATCAGGTGTATTTTCACCTCCATTGCAAAAAAGAAAAGGCCCATCCAAGCCAGGATCACACAACATGACACCTCCCACCTTCACACCGACCTGCCCATCACTGTGTCCCATGTTTACAGATGTAAGGACAATAAAAGCTGACTTTACTGGAGTGGACATGTCACAGCAGACCTAAACTTTACAACCCACACAGCCTGAGTTAGTCACATCCATCCATCCGCCAAATACACTCAAATACACCCTGAAAGGACTTGTAAATACTGTTTTAGGCTCTGCGTCTTGTGATCAGTGCACAGTCCTGATTTATGCACAACCAGAGACCACAGGGAGGACCTGAAGTGAAGGGAAGAGGAGGAAGCAGGACGCGGAGGGTAGGAGGAGGGGAGGGAGGGCGCAGCCAGTGCATTGCAGGCCGGGATGCGCTGAGGAGGACGGAAGCAGAGAGCAACCCCGCTGCCCACGAACACTGGGAGATGTTTCACAAGACAAGCCTCTCTTCCGCACTGAAATATCTACAAACTTCACTAAGGGGTTAAGGGAAAACAACACCAGTGATTTAAAACATCAAATAGCTTAGACAGGGGAAGGGTTAGATGCGGTTTTAGAAGCCATATTTCTGCGTAAATCCGCTTTATAGGCAAAGTACTCCCGGCGATATCGGGCACTTAAAGCCATTAAGATTAAAAGCAGAGGTATTCACTAATGGAGCTGTAGTGACCTCAATGTAATTCACACACACAAGCATACACGCACGCGCACACACACACACACACACGGCTAGGAACAACACCCACATATTGTCCGTCGCACACTCCCTCCAGTCAAGTAAAACCCTTGTTAAGTACATTTCAGCACCCGGGCAGTGAACAGCAGCCCGGGACGCACCGGGACGGCCTCCGCAGCCTCGCTGTCAGTCTGCAGGAGGTGCTCGAGTCACCGGCACTCCTCCGGGGCTTCGGCCTCAAACATGGCGGCTCAACCTGCCTTAGCACAGATATATGGGAGGCGCAATCTCGGGCCTTTGACTCTGGCGGAGCCGGAGAGGGTTAAAGGAGGCATAAAACGAGACACTTACTTCATCTGTTTGACAATGGTGCTTTTACCGGACTCCCCGCCGCCTGCAAAGAACGGAGGGTAGAGTGAGAGGCGGCAGTGAAATCAGTACCACGGAGAGCACCTCCGCCCCATGCAGACCCACCACAACCAGACCGAGCCGTGCCGCGCTAAAGGCGCAGCAGCAGCCCCCGCGGCCGCGGACGCTCTCCCCTTACCGAGCAGCAGCAGTTTGACGTCCTTGGCGGCGACCACCCCGTCCTCCTTCAGGTTTTTCTCGATGGCCTTGCTCCGGTCCAGAGCAGCGCGCTCCTCGGCGCTCAGTGTACATCCCATGTTTCCAGGCGAATGAGCAATCCCGTCGTCTCTCCGGTCCGCCCTGTCCCTCACCGACTCTCAATCAGCGCGTTGTCTCTCACTCGAGCTCTCCTCCTGCGCGGGCTGCTACAGCATTAGGCCCGGATTGAGGGCAGAACGGAGCCGGGATCCCGAATCGGTCTTTTTCTCCGTGGCTGTGTATGCGCCTCTCTGGCTCCGTCTCCTCTCGCAGAGGGGGTTGGGGGGTGGGGTCGTTGTGCTGGAGCCTGCGGGGTTGGGGTTGTTGTTAGGTGGGGAGGGGGGGCCTCGAGCTCTCTCTCTCTCTCTCTATGGCTCTTTCTCTCTGTCTCTCTCCCTCCCTCTCTCTATCTCTCTACAGGGCGGCGCTGGTGATGATGATGATGATGATGGTGGCGAGCGCGAGCGATTTCATCGTGTGTTTCCACGAAGGCAGGCAGGAGGGGCGCGCGAGAGGAAGAGGAGGGAAGCCGGGCTGCGCGAGACTCACCTAACGCGGACAATCTCGCTTACGTCAGAGCTGCTGAGCTTTAATCACGTCCTATGAAAGATTATTCAAATGAAAGAGCCGTTTAAATGGCAAACGTTGCCCCGTTGTCTCTTGGAATTAGTGGGAATTGTCGTTGTTGTTGAAAATAAAACGCCTCGACGTTATTTTCTCCTGATTGCGCCGACGTTCTCCCCGGATAAACACAGGCGTGGTGCTGCTCGAGGAGGAGATACTATGATTTTTTAATGAGCCTACATGAAAAATACAGTCGGATAATAAATAAAAAGGTGGATTTAGAATGAAGTAAAAAATCAGCTGAGGAGGAATCAGATCCTGTTCTCAAGTAAAAACACCCACAATGAAGGGATAGACCATTATATGTAAATGTCTTGCATTGAAAATGTTGCTATTATAGGTCTACCAAGCTACCCTATCACCATAGACTTTGCATATATTAACTTCATCTGTGCAGTAACAATAGGCCCAATTATAGGTCAAATAAACCTTAAATAAATAGTGAAGTAGCCTATAGTCGAAATGGAAACAGGCAATTCAAGTATAGTAAAGGCACATGAGTAAATGTACTCACTTTGATACAGACATTACAAATAAAAGTCAGCAGGATGCTCCTGGTCAGAGTAGCCTATTATTAATTATGAGGTGTGAGAAGCATTGCAGTGGTGTTGGGGCCTGTGGCAGTCTGTTTAAGTTTCCTACCTTAGTCACTATAAAGGTCAAATAAATGCACATTTATAAAATGTGAAAAGTAGAAGTATAATGTAGCAGAAAACGGAAGTACTCAAATACCTCAAAATTGTATGCAAGTAGTTCTTCATGCTTCTGCAGTTCATTAGAAAAATATGTAATAAAAGAGCGTTTGTTATGTCTTTTTTACAGTTAGTTTGGGTCTTCGACAATACAGATGTCACCCCGAACCTCACCAGCAAATCCCAACGCACCTTAGAAACGAAGCCTCCAGCCACACATGCAGGACAAACCCTCAGTGTCCTCATGGGTTTGTCATAACTTACACTGTGTGTGTCTATATTGGGGGGTTGTGGCAATACCATATAGCAACTCTAAGTGTTTGTGTGTGATAAAAGCTTCTAATCCACACATCACATCTGGATGGATGATCAAGTGGATGGGGAGGAGGGGGGTTGGGCTTTTACAGTGGGTCCTGAATGGAAACCAGCAGAGGACTTCAACCTGAAGAGACTCCATCCATCAGTGAATTTCCTCTTTGACAGCCAAGCTGAGATAAAACCACTTAAAACACACACACACACACACACACACACACACATCAGCTGCAACCTCCACCTCTCTGTCCTGAACGTGACACATGCAGACCCGTACATCCAGCAGCAACGTCAGTAAGCAACGCCGTTTAATCATATGAGCGTGTGTGTGTGTGTGTGTGTGTGTGTGACATCGACTGATGGTGGGATTAACTCTAAATTACACCTGAGAGAATTTTGACAAAATTATGTCTTCAGTTTTAATTACACTAATGCATCAAATACAAACATGGAGACTTTTTTTATACAACATTTTCATTTGTATGCACCCATTTTGTAGAAAAAGAAAGAGTCTTCAGTTGTGGAAGGTTTCATCCGTAAAATGACTTATAAAGCACAAATAAAAGGGTTTAAACAGTGCATCGAACTCAAGACAGCATATCATTTAAACAGTGATGACAGATTATTTTGTCTATATGAAGAACACTAATAATTGAAAAGCAAATCATGATATGAATGAATTTTCACAGAGGTGTTGGCATGCGTTCACATAACCTGTCTGAAACGTGCACACACACACACACACACACACACACACACAGGAATGATTCTGACACCAACAAACATACTGTATATTAAAAAGCAGGCAGGACAGTCAACCGCTCCCCATGCAGAGAGGACCTGTTACCCTCAGTTTTCACAAACATGCACATCAAAAGCACACGGAGTTACTCTCGAGGCTGTATGTCCAGAATAGCTTCAGCCAGGCCGGTGAGTTTGCAGTCCTCCAGTGCTTTGACCAGTCGGCTCAGCTTGGCCGCTCTCCCCTCCGCCTGGATGAAGCGACTGAGCAGCTGATAGGCTTGCTCATACAGCCCTTCTCTCTCATACTCGTAGGCCAGGTTGTCTATGGCCTGACCCTTCAGAGCCCGGCAGTTCTTCCCCAGGGCCCTCCCTACATTCTTCCACTGGCGACCCACTCCGTTGGAAAAGCTCTGAACATCTGCTGCCGTCAGCATTCGGTCCTCTGACAGGCCAAAGTGCAAAGGATAGGGGAAAAAAGATTAATGTAAACTGTACTTAACTGTGATTACATAAACGTTATAAGCATATGTATGTGTAGACAGTAAACACTTCCAAAAATAACTTACAGGCTTGCCCTTTAACCTTTCAGGACATCAACAGATTTGTATACACATATATTGTTCTTTTGTCAGGAGAAGCTGTTGCTCAGAATCTTTCGTGGAGTCTCTAAAACAGCAATAATTGTTTTTTGGCCACTTGGGGAGAATGACACAAGCTGTTAACACAACAATTCCATATCGCATGTAAAACTGCTATTTAAAATTAGCATTCATTGTGTTTCGTCCTGACAACTCATGAGAGAAATATCTGGCTCTTCGGCTACTAAATGCTCCACTGTTTTCACCATCTAGCTCATTAATCTCTCGGTCTGCGGTCTTCAGCTGAGAACGGCTGCCTGCTGCTGCTCAAAACGAAACCGATGAGAACGGTGAAATGTAAAAATGCAGGTCATAAAACCAAAACAATAAGCTGTAACACGCTGAAATGCTCCCGAGAGCTGAGTGGGTTTTTCATTACAAGCAACACCTCTCACTACCTGAAGTGATTTCACATATATTAAAAGAGATTAGTGCAACCAGGAACTACTTTTTAATTGCATACATCGGAACTTTAAACTTTGTTTGATTACAAATTTGGATAACACACTATGAAATCAGTCTTCGTTATTTAGAGTCAACCCAAAACCAGGCAGCCAGGGCTGCTGGAGGCCTGGGAGGATGCACAGAGGGAACAGACGTCCCCGATGCTCTGACACAGTCTGAGGGAGCTGAATCCACATTTACATGAACTGAAATCTAATCTTAAATACATTTAAAAATCAAATTAACTTCAGAGACTTTGTCGTCCCTCATCAGTTAATTTAACCATTCAATAGGAGGTCGACAAATTCAAATCAATGCAATCCACATGCATTATCTGTAATCTCTTCCCATAGACTGACCATCAATTTGTAAAAGGTTGGATTAGAGCCTGATTTCATATGTGTTTAATGTTGGACATTGTGAAAAAACTCCTGGCATAATAAACCTGCAGACCAACACGTCTCAGCTGCACAGGCTTTCAGGGAGTACATGAACAAACATTAACAAGTTTCTTAACTCAACTTCCCTTAACGATGTGTTAAGGGAAGTTGAGATCTCAAACAAATGACTGCCTGGAAGACAGGAAATCAAAAACTCATGGCTTTGAAAAATGATTGAAATAATGTAGTGTGGTGAGTTCAGTTGACAGCATGATTTATCACTCAACTGTGTGCTTCTGGTGAATTTAATAATAAAAGATAACAAGAACCTTCAAATTAAGAAAGTCCATCTCATACAAAGGCTTTTTTAAATCTCCTTTGTGACCTTTTTTGGCCAAACATCAGCAGAAAGTCTGCAGAAGCACGACACAAGAAGTAGAAACGGCCGTCTCGACTCACCTAACACTTTATTCTGAAACTTGAAGCAGTTGCTGGAGACGGGAGACTCTTCCTGTGTGATGGGGGTCGACTGAGGGGACGGGCCGAGGGCCTGGGTCTGCAGCTGCTCCTCCAAGTGATCGATCTCCTCGTCGCGCAGGCGCTCCGGCTGACACAGGACGACACAGGTCACGTAAGAGAACAGGGGCATGCCGGTGGCTCAGCAGGTAGAGTTCCTCTCATGCCAAGGCAAGAGAAGAATGAGAACATTTATTTTTAAAACAGGAATTATTATTTTATGTGAGTGCACATCCTGCCACCCACAGGACTCACGTAACGGGACTTACGGCAAAAGAAAAAAAGCAACAATCCAAAAACATGACCACAAAACTAACAATGACCACTTATAATAAGAGTAACTTAGAATCATGTTATGTATGTACAGAATGGCGGTGATTATAGTGCATGATAAAAAGGATTATAATGTATTATGATCACAGGAATTATAATACACTACCCTCGCAAAACGTAATGTCATTGAGTGACCAGAAGTAATGTGTTATGATGTTATTATTCTTTATGGATACGTATGAGTGCTTTTATCATATAGTGCTATGAGAAGATGATAACCGTTATAAGTATGTTTATCATATATTTGTGTCTAGAAAGTGTTACCGAAATCTTTTATAACCACTAATACAACATATGTGTTTCAGATCAGCAAAATGTTTTTCCAAAGATTTGCTTCTTCTTGTTTCAAGATATTTCTGGAGCCATTTAATTTTTCATTGTTTTTGTTTTAATATGCAGCTATAAGTTGTAGTATACGACCAAACTCATGGAGGCCATGTTATGTTAATTATGCAGAAATAACAACTCGACTTTTCTTTTTCTTTGATCGAAAAACTGCAACTGCAGCTTCACTGTCAATTGAAAATGAGGCAGACGTGATGTCACTGTTTGGTTATGAAGAAATCAGCTGACATGAACACAATGTCAGGCTGGATGAAGGAAGTGGAATGAAATGTCTGGTCTGATAAACCTGGTCGATACAGACCACTTTAATGTTTAATACTGGATCTCCGTCTTAGATGGCCAAAGAACAGACGGACAGAAACGTCCTGCATACCTGCGACAGGTGAATGTGCTGTAGGCAGAGTTGGAGCTTGTCCAGATACAGATCCAGGATGTGTGTGCTGGCCTTCAGCTGGGTTTCTACTGCAAAATCTTGGGAAAGAGCAAGAAGCCGGCAGGCGTGTTGACAGAGGGACTGACGCACCGCTCCGGAGCTGTAGCTCTCGAGGAACTGTTGACACGCCGCCACATCCTCAAACTTCACCTCCACCCCGAGAAAGGGGTCGGCGTCATGGACCTTCAGTATCTCATATCCACCCAGACCTCCGACTGAATCTAACCCACGGAAAAAACACCGATGAGTAAATGTGACATCCGACTGATTTGTCGTGATGAATGTATCTTTTATCTCACCTATGAGTGTCAGCTTGATGACTTTGAAAACAATGAACTTTCCTTGTTCTCGGTCTTTGAAGAGAGCCAGCAGATTCACATCGGGACAGAGCGACTGCAGGAACATGACAGCACATCCTGTCCACGGCCCATGATCCACAGTCTTGTCTGCCATCTTCTGAACACATTTGGAGACACAGTGCATGGTTTCAATTTTCAACGGTGAGCAGACAACATCAAAGGAGCCTCTGTCTGATGTGCAGATGAAGACAACACGAGTCTAGAAGGAAGCTACGAGTGTAGAGGGATTCGTTAACGCCAAAGAAGAGTGTCTGTCTTGAGTTGCTGTAAATCATTATCCCGGCTGGTTTAGCTGCGTTCCACTTCATAACATAATACACAACAACACTGACTGGATGGTTACTCTTGCAGTCGGTCCACAGCACTTCCCAACATCTGTGATAACTGTATGAAGAATTATGTAAATCTGAAGGAAAAAAAGCCCTAAGCTTCAAAGTACAGACAAGCAAAGTTATCAAAAGGTCTGTTGTGACATTGGGAGCTGTGAAGAGCCAGAAGTTACCATCTTCTAGTAGTCAGGGGATTTTAATTATTATTATTTTATCCTTCACAGTGTGTAAGTGAATATGAGACGTTTGTCTCTTTTTCATTTAAAATCACTGGTGTGATAAAGCTATTTATTTTTCTCTGTGTATATTTATAACATCTATATGACTGTTATAATAATAATACATTTATTTATAGAGTTGTTTTCATACTCAAAGTTTCATTCCAGTTAATACGGTTTTAACTGTATTTTACAGTTAAAATAACAAACAGACAAAAACAGATATTAGTCACACAATAAAAGCAGATCTGAAAAGGTGAGTAAATGAGGACTGATCGGTACAACATTACATAAATGTTACGTAAATTCTCCTCTGTAAATAATCAATTCATAGAATTTACTTTAATATAAGTGACTCCTTGTTTTGTTCCTTTTAAGGATTTTTGGGAAGTGCTTTTATGACATAATACTCCAACCATTTCATATCATAATATCATAAGACCTGAATAAAACTAAAACCCACAAAGGTCAACACTGCCGATGGATTAGGGAGATAGCAATGAACAATATTCATGATTACATTCAATATTTTACTGTTGTGTGACGACTTCATTCATTTTAGTAGGACAAAAATAAATATTAAATATTAAAATAAATACTTTATATACAATTCAACTCGATCTTTGAGTGTCGTTTTGAAGGAATCGTGACTTTCTGTTGGGCTCCATAGGATGCGTTCGAGTGCAATCGTGTTCAAGCAACGTTGCCAAACATTCACCTGTTCAAGTGTGATGATTTATTGTTGTTGTCTCTTATTGTAAATTGAATATCTTTGGTCATTTCTGTTATATTGTGATAAGCGTTTATCACCTTTATGTTACAAACTAAATGATGAAATTAAATATATGTGGTGACAGAAACAGATCGACCTTCGTACTGAACTGTCCGTCAGATTTATGAACTTGTGAAATGTTCGTTATATTCCCTTTAACTGAGGCAGAGGATACCATTCCCAATCAAATCAAAGAGGGAAATGAATCACATAACCTCTCTAAATATAAGCCAGGAACATGTTTCCTCCTGGAGTTAAAGCAACTTCTGTCCTAGTGGTCCACGGTTGTTGTGGCCTCGCCGTCTTTGCCCTTTTACCCCAGCCCCTTTTTGAAACCCTCATTACATAAAAACATGTTTAATCTCAGCCCTCCCCTCCCCCCAGTCCAGCCTCTAAATGAATCACTGTTAGCTCACTCTTGGTGTTGTCTCCATGCAGGGGATGCAGAGCGCTCTGCGTGGAAAGAGCATCCTCTGAGCTGGATTATATGCATGTCCTCATATTTCACTAATACACAGTATGCTTGGCTACTGGCTCTGCAGAAAAATCTCCACAACTTAGCCAGTATGTAATTATGTGCTATCTGATCTACCGGTACTCTGGAAGTATACTGTGAGATTTTTTTTCAACAGCTGTATGAGGATTAAGTGATCATCGGGAGCTTAAAATGTATCATTTAGATTTTGCTGCCAAAAGGCAACCTCTAGTATTCCCTGGACAGCTCGTCTGACATTTAGGTGAAATAAATATTGGCTTCGCAAACACATTTTAACTTTTTGTGATGATGCAAGGTGATGCTCCGTCTGTTTCGGGTTTTCTTAGGTGCCTTAGATGTGTACTTATCAGACCCACAGATCTATTGATTATCTTTTGACTAATCATTAAGTCACAATGTTCAAATTGCCTGTTCTGTCTGTTCAAAACTCCAAAAATAATACATTTACAATGATAGAGACATTAGAAAAGACATTTTAGAGTGACTTAAATGACTCATTTATCATCATTATATTCTGATTGTATTATATTCTGTCAATGACCTAATCAATTTAATCAGCTTGTAGATAAATATTCCCTTGTGAGTATTGATGCTTTCAACATACATGGATGTGTATTGTTTTGAGACTTATAAACCACGTGGACCATGACAGGAGTTTTGCAGTGCATCGATTTTGTAGAGCATTATTTCAAACCAATCAAATGAATGCTGAAATGTGTTTTATGGTATATCTGCACGTGAGGTCGTTATCGTAAACCATTACAGCCTGGCTCTGCTATCATTTTACGTGGATGTCACATCGAGGTGGTGAATGTTCTGAGAGCCTCTGTTAAAAAGAACCCTGGCTGGCCCAGACGTACAGGTGACGTTATGACGTCATGTCCGCTGACGTGCAGACTGCGGGTTACCTGCTCCACGCACGTGAATCGTTTATCGATGATTTTACTGCAGCGCACGAGCTTTGGTTGGACCAGGCGGGCACGAGCCGACCGTTCAACAACACAACAGTCGTGTTAAACCGACAGAGACGTAGAAGGAGTTCGGCTCGGCTCGTGTTGGTAAACCTCACGTACAGTAGACGCAACTGCCGTAAAACTTCGAGCCCAGCGCGACCAAGCGAGCGGCTGACGTCTTTACGTTACTGCTAAGACGCGTCGCCAGGTAGAGCTAACTCAACGTTCCGTGTGTTCTCCGTACAGTCACTCTTTGTTAAATTCGGTACAAACTTACCACAAAACTTTGTTATATTGTTCGGTGTCTTGACGCTTCCTCCTGCGGGATCACACCCACTGACGCGGTCATAACTTCCTGGCCTTCCATTGGCTGAGCGTGAAGCAAAGCACGCTCTGATTGGTGGAAATCAACACGCCGCCTTGGGGAAAAGAACATGACAGGAAGGAAGTGAGTTTTTTTTTTTTTTTTTTTTTTTAATGTAGGAGTCCAAATGTAGGGCAAATCGCCACCACTCATATGTTTAACGGGAATGTTAATGTTAATATTCATCACGACTGAAATATATTCATGAATGTAAAGCGTTATCCGGACGAGGGTTCAAATAATCAGGGAATGTAGGTCATCAAGGAAGTGGATGACGTCGACAGACGTAATTAAAGACACCACAACTAGACACTAGATTTTAACAGGTACATCGATTTACCCCACCATCCTGTTTGGACTTGTATTATATAATATTTTCCTTTTTAGATCAATTTTTTGTCTGTTTATACCATTGTAGTAAGCTCTACCATATTTTTTTAATCTTATATTTATGCTTCTTCATTGTTTGCTTGTATTTTCTCTGTGTTTTTTAGTTATTCACCAAACACCAAGGTAGATCCTTTGTGTATTTGTTTCGGATTTCCACTTGGCAGGTGTGAGGTCTATATACGTTGTTTTCAGTTTGATAAAATAATAGTTTTAGTCAGATAATACAAGCAATTTGAGGAACATTTTCACCATTACTGTCATTACGGGGTATTTTTTATTCCAATAAATATATCCTATGTTTATCCATAATCCAAAATGAAATATATAATCTGCATGTCATTATGGTATTTTTTTCCTCCCATGTAAAATAATTTTATAGCTCATAACAAAAGATCTAACAATCCAGTGTGGGTTTTTTTATCATTACTCAGCAGACTTTTAAAGGACTGATAATTTGCATATTAGTATGCCTGAACAATATCTAAAATGCTAATGAACCTGCATTGTTAAAGTGCTTTTTCTAGTCTTTTCAACCACTCAAAGAACTTTACAGTACATTCACCCATTTATGTCAATCAAGGCTACAACTAGCTGTACTCAGAACCCCAAATGGCTCCAAAGACCATGGCAGCATCAGTGAATGAGTATGTGCTAATGTCCTACAACACCTTTAGGAAGATGAAACAAAGACGTCAAGAAAGCCATAAGATAGAAGGATACACTTATTTATTCATAGTACACAAAAGAGAAGTCATAAAATGCTCTGCATGTAGAATTATTGGCAGAATCAGAGGAGCTTTTGTGGTTGACATGTTTGACAAATTTGAGGGTTTCTTTGTCTCTGTAGACAAGGGCGAGGGAATTATCTTCTGGATACACAGTGAGGAGCTGCGATGAGGAGGAAACCAAAGCAGTGATTATAATGAAGTTTTGCCCACGTTGCAACTACAATTTACACTGTAGTAAACACTCACCTCCTCATCTTCTTCATTAGCAACGTAACAAGTGAAGCCCCCAAACTCTGCCTGCCAGTCTATGAAAAAAGGTTTCGTCACAAGCTTGTTCTTCTTGTATTTGTGCATTTTTGTGCGTATGTAGACTCACCTCCACCGCAAAACGGTAAAACAAGGTCCAGAGCATACTCTGCCTGAGCTGCTTCTGCATCATGCAACAGAGTGTAGCTGCCATGAGACCATCGACGTAGTTCACCACAACACACCGGTGGGCTCGGCACTAAAGCAAACAAAGGTCACAAACACGCAAACAGCTGTAAAGACTTGTCTTAAAACCCCACTGGCAGTGACACACACACACACACACCTTTCTCTCTGCTCGTATTTGCTGATGGCGTTTCGGTGGAAGACCCCGTGGCTTCTCTGTCCACTTTCTCTTCATCTTTATAGTCGTCGTCGTCATCGGCAGGACACAGGTAGTGCAACCCAAGGCCAGTGAAGTTGGAGAGAAGCAGGAAGAAAGCCTCTGAACAAAGCAGCTCCCAGCATGAGCTCAAACACTGAGGAAAGGAATCCGGAGAGGCCGCTTCATAGCATCTAAACCGACAGAAATACACCTCCTGTAATCACGGTTTAACAACATGCTCTTAAGTGATCTCTGAAACATGTCCTACCTCTTATTAGCTGGACCTCTTTTCTTCCACTGAATCCCAGTGAGTCGGAGTGCTTCTGTCACCTCCCTGAACTTCTCCTCCTGAGCACAGTCGCACATTTAGCGGGAACAGGTGGACACATGCAAGGCAGAAATAAAAAGCCAGCGGTTACCTTGAGAAAATTCTTGAGCTGGATCTCAGAGTTTTCCTCAAACTCCTCCTGAATCTGCTCCTGGTAGGATATGTCCAGGTACTCTGGATTGACCCACTCATACAGCAGCGTTTCCTGTCATGAACACACAAACGCAACAAACTTGTGTTAAAGAGGCTGTCTGTTAAAGGAATAGTCTGACATTTTGGGTTATTCCTTATGAGTCAGTCCATCAAATATGAAGGTGGAGCCCGGAGATGAGGCTAGCTGTTTCACCTTGTTTCCAGTGACTATGCTAAGCTAATAAACACGAGGTATTGATCTGGTCCTCTCGGGCCTCCAACGTCAAACTGTTCCTGTTAAGATATTGTGCTTGTTTGAGCAAACTCACATCTCTTGGTAAGTGTGGACTCCGTGGGAGGAGGGGCTCCGAGTAGCGAGGAGGGCGCTCCAAAGACGGCCCGTGAAACCAGCCGCTCAGAGACAAACGACACTTGTCCTGCGTCAAAACCTCGGAAACCTGGAAAACAGACGTGTTAACTCATGCTTCTTTGGTGCAGCAGTGAAGCTAAAGGCGGGCAGCGGGTGGTCTTACTTGGTGGAACGAGACTGGAGAAACTTCAAAGAGAATGAGCGTGTTCAAAGAGGGTACGAGCGACTTCGCGATACTCTGCGGTTGGAAATGACCTGATAACAAAGATGGAAATGATACAAGGCTTGCCGACTAAAAGCACATACATGCACACAAAGAGAGACGCTCACTGTCTGTTGTGTAAAGATCGAGGGTTCCTCCGTCGCTGCTCTGCCAAGGAGGCACGAGATACAGGATGAAAGCGATGCGCCTGCCCTCCAATTCATCATCATGACACAAAAGAACATCTAGAAAGAAGTGAGAACGTTAAATATGGAAATATCACGGGACATAATTAATCAAAAATCCTTCCTACATGTTGTTAATGATCTGCCCACCTGTGTGTTCATATTTGGCACATGAAATATCCACTATGGGCTCTAATTCAACCCCCAACACTTCCCCGAGCCAGGAGCGGAAACGCCCGAACATTGCTGTCCTGAAAACAGAGAACATTTCAGGGTGCCATCCTGTACTGTATCATATAATAACAATGACTCTGAACTCGTTACCTTGAATAAAATGAGACATTTTTATAAGCTTCACCACACAGACTGTTCGACTGCTCAACTGTGACATTTTGTTGTGACATAAATAATAGATGATCACAAGAGGAGGCTGTTATTGTGTGTTTCATTATGGCATTCATTCCAGGGCTGTATTTTTTCCCAGTAGGTTAAGCACAATGTAGTTAATCACAAATACATATTTAGAATAAATTACATGTTGCAGTCTCTCACTATAAACACTAGTTGTCATAATCGGAATGAAGAACTGCACGTTTCAGAATAAAGTAAAGGTTTGTACATATTTTTACTATGTGGGTAGTCTGTGAGTCTCAGAGGTTTGGATTCAGGCTCGACACCAAGCTCATATTTATACCACAATATCTTGTTTTGTTTTGTTGTTCTTGGATTTGGTCCAAACACTCTGCTCTGTGCAGGTTTGGCAGCTTTTGCTGCTCCATAATTCTATAATATATATTTAGGCATTTATTTGAAAGCCCCAAAATGTACACTGCTGTAATAAATTACAGCATCTTTCCATGTTTTTCACTGCAAAGTTCAGCACTGGATACAGACTGACTGCCAAACAGTCCTTCCACTTTAAAAAGGATCATCTGTGAGCAACTGCAGCTGAGTCCATATTCCATTGGGACCAACCAGGCACACGTTAAAGCTCTCAGAATCAACAGCACTGACTAAAAGGAGATGTTCCAATTAGGAGGCAGATGTGATCTCTGGCTCCACCTGGTGGAGTTGATCAACATGCCTCACTATCACTGGGCAAACTGCAGCATTTTGGCTGACGTAACCAACCTATTTTAACTTTGTACTTAATGCAGACAATGACGAAAAATACTAAATTTGACAGATTTAAGAATAATTCCTCTCTTAAAAATAAGTTTGTTCCAATTGTAGCTCATGCTGAGACCAACTATTATCCACATTTCTCTACAGGGTCATTCCGTGTCATTTCATCAAATGCCTCCCACCTGACCATCTCAGAATGTCCTGAAAAAATTCAAGTACAAAGACACACTTGTTAATAGAACAAATCCAAAATATTAGGTCTCTACTGTCAACAGTTTTCTCATGAAACATCATTGAATGAAGGGTAGTTTAGACGGTTTTTGGCATCATGCTCTGAAAAGCCATTTTTAAACAGCAATATCTGGAAAACTATCTCACCTGTGGCCTTCAACATTTCTACAGAGTATATCTGTTACTAATAGCCTCCAGACATGGAATATCAGGGATGTAGCTCAATGATAACCTAGTATGGTAGGTATTTAAAATGTGGCTTGTTGAAATAAAGTAGTACATTTGAAGAGTGGCTGAGCTCCCATTTTTGCAGATAAAAGACTTCTATCACTTCTGCCTCTATCTCTGGTGTTAGCTTAAACATTCTACAAAATATAGTTTCTCTTAGATTATTAGTTTCACAGATATTAAGGCTCAAAAATGGAAGTCAACACATCTTTGCCCCACTTCAGAGTCATATTCCAAAAAACTGACAACACATATCAGGTCCAAACTTACTTTTTTTGAAAGATCATATTATTGTTAAAATCATATTAAAAAACCGGGAGGGTGTTTTGTCTCAATTTGTCGCAGTGATTTTTTAAAATCCTGATATTGGTGGGTTTCTGAGGCCGGTTCTGGTACTGCATGTCCTAACAGCCTACTAGTAAACATCACAGCAGGGCAATTCAATTGTGTTTTTTACCATTTATCAAAGACTTACATGTGACTAAATGCTACTGATAAATTTAGCCTTACAAAAACATTTTCGGAAATGTTCAGAAATTTGATGAAATGACACGGAATGACCCTACATCCATCCTATTTTACTCACCAAGTTTGCCACAAAGGAAACGCATACCAACATATGTTATTCCTAAACGGTACACAAACATGCAAACACACGTTGTATTTACCGAAGTCCTGCGATATGTGGCTCTGTTCTCTTCTTCAAGTCATCTGACTGTATGGGAACAACAACAAAGTAAAGAGAGTAAGACATTACAAACCATCAGGGATAAATCAGTGAAAAGGTCAGTTTGACAGACACCTGTTTGAATTTGTACAGATCGTTTGACTTCTCGTGAAAGTTGAGCTCCAGCAGTTCTTTCTGCAGGTTCTCCACGAAGGTTTCGCTGCCGAGGAAGTTCTTGATAATGCAGTGAGGGAAAGGGTGGCAGTCTACCTCCACATCACCTGCACGTAAATAACAAAAGATAATGTGTCAACCTGATATGCTGACAATAACTCACATTTGCTTTTGCAAAGGTTCTGGTAAACAACAGCAAAGCCACAAAATCAGTGGTGTTATATGGCAATATGACCAAAAACTGAAATTCCTCCTTATCCATGACCAGTATACAGAAAATCATCCTCATCATGATATCAAAAATACACATAGTCTGCTGTAAGGAACGATTTTAGCCATATCCCCATCAGTATTGGGAGGAAACAGTGCATATACTAAAACGACAGTAAAGACAATGTCCACGTCATATAATATATATATATATATATATATATATATATATATAAGTTACTATCAGGCAAACCAGGAGTCAAACAAACAGCTACTGTGGCTGAACTAGTTCGTGTGACGTCAGCAGAGCTCACATCCGTTTCTCACTGAATGGAATTAGTTATCTTATGACTAATAACACTTGTGTTCCTGTTTACTGACCCTGTTTTCGGGGAGTCCTCTGGCTCCACGCCTCCTGCACGGTCTTCTTCACCTGCTCGTCTTCTACTACTGAACTAAGATCAGCTGCTTCTTCACAAGGCTTCTTCTTCTTCTTCTTCTTCTCTGTTTTCATGACGTCACCAGGTCGTCGTTTAGACGCCATTATTCAAACTATCCAAAACTATACGCCGGCTATGAAGAGCTTTGACAGGGCATAACACGACTGGCGCGTGGGGAGGAAATGGCCCGAGCGACGCGGGTGAATGACGTTATGGAAGGCGACGCTCTGTTTGCCCTGAGTTCAGACTGCCAGGCAACATTGGAAAACAGAAACTATTCTGTAAATGTCTAGCTGATTTATGCCACAATTCCCTAAAAAGTACAGACTCATACAAAAGGATTTGCTTTGTCAGCCTCTGGTATAACGCTCACTGACTTCACAGGCATTGAGAGAGCAAACAGGTCACAGCAGGATGTGTTCCTCGGGCTGATTTCATTCCAAATCCAGCACCTTCCACAGGATTCTAAGGAGGCGTGGATGTGTTTATGTCTACTTTGGAACAGAAAGTTCTGATTCGCGGTCCTTCTCTTCATTCACTCCCAAGCAAATTTCAAATGCTGTTTAAAAGCATCAACCTACAGCTAACTATAATTTTCAAGCAGAAAATATAACATGTTTGTCATGATTACAAAAAGACAATATTCCTGCTGTTTTCATGAAATAAAAATGAATATTCATGTTTACATGCAGCCGTGCATGCTCCCCTGAAGATAACCCATAGCCTCCTCTTTCATTCCTAAATTCAGACCTAATTCAAAATATCCAAATGTAAAATGCTTTTTACATTACCGTTATGAAATTTAGAATATTATCAATCAGAATAATAGTGGAATAGAAGTGCACATGTAAACGTGGTCAGTGTGACGACATATCATACATTCCAATTCTATCACAATCTTGAAAACACCTCTTTTCTGGGATGAGGAGTTACTGATGAAGCTTGTTAATGTCCTGCATAAAAGTTCAAGGCAATGTCTGACAGGTAGAAACTAAGCAAACAATACTTCTGTCCAACACTTTAGATCTGAGGGCCAAGTCAAGTATGAGTTTTGACCAATCTATTATAGGACATGAGCTCCCAGTAGAAACTCATGCTGAAATATTTGTTTTTGACGTTCACTTGATGGCTACAAACTGCATATTTGATCTCCATAAGAGCGAGATTTCTGCCTGACAGCATCTGCCTTTCTATGGACCAAGCAGTAGTAATTGATTGTTTTATTAGAAATATTTCTGATCAGTACTCTCTGTTGTCTGTCTGGGATTAAACTGAAGATATAGCCAAAATAAGAGCTTTATAAAGTTAATAAGTATGAGTCAGCCACTCACTTTGTAAAAACATATTCAAAGGACTGCTTTATTAAAAAGAAAAAAACAGCAGTTACAGGTTTAAGCGAGAGGAAACACAGTGATGTAGTGTGTTTAATCAAACACTCTCCATCTCTGAGAAAACATCAAATCAGCTTCATAACACACACTGGAATAGACTTGCTCTACTAAGACAAGCAGTTTCTCAACATTTAAAAACAAAAAAGGAAATACAAAAGACGGATGTTTTGTTTTTTTTTTTTTTTTTTCATTTTGTTTTTTAACAGTATAAACACTGCTGTGAATCAATATACCTGACATGACAAGCTTTTCTTTTGTGAGAGTTGAGCTAAAGACGAGAAGTATTTTTTTCTCCACATTGTCTCATCTTCACTCACACAGGGCTGCACTCACAGAGACAGCCAGACGTACTTCTGTTCACTCAAGTTAGTTGTAAATGAAGTTGAACCTATAAAAAGATAATTATTAAGAATTCAGTTAATGTTAACAGACGATTTTCACGTTTATGGCATTGCAATTTTTGGTCTGCTCCATTTTTGCTGCTATTTTTTTCCACTATTAAAAGATAACCTGTAGATTTTTTTTGTTTTTTGTTTTTTTATTTAATGGGCCACTGAAATGTGCCAATAAAAACAGGCAAGAAGAAGGGATCAGCTTTGCAAAGGTGCTATGAGAAAGGAAACGCATTCAACATGTTGGATCTCAAGCATACAAAATGTTTTTGGTGAGAAACATACAAGATTTAATGAGACAGTGTGTAGGATTCAGTGGCAGCACTGCTCACTCCTTCCTTCCCAAGACTATGTAGCAGCAGTAATGTCATTCAATGAGTGAAAGATCGTGGCAACACCGTGCGCCTCACTCAGAGGTCATCCGACCTTAATAACACTATTTTAAGAGCAACGGAAGTCAGGTGGCAGTTGACGGCACCACAGCGTAAAAACGCAGAATGTCCTCCTAGAAGCAGTGTTTGGTTTGTCCGTTCTGAGCTACTGTATAGAAACAAAGAGTTGCAACACAGTGGACTCCATTAAGAGGACCCACTTCCCATGTAAACATGGAGGGCTCATCTAAGTAACGATTCATGCAGGAGTCAAAACCCTTGCGATATGAGTTCATGATTCAATAATCCCTTTTCAGTAAAGTCAAATAACTAATAAAACACACCTGAATGTGTGATGGGTGCATTGGAGGGTTGCAGAACTTGAATAAATGCGACATACTCTCTTGTATATTTCTTATTTTTATGTGTAATATTAATCTGCCTGCTTCAACCTTTAATTGTGTGTACAGGTATACATCTCCTTTTGAATTTTAAGATGAGGTACAGTCTTCGGTGTTGTCCTCAGACACTTCAGAAGGAAGGTTACTTTCTGAAAAAGCTCTTTAGTCGTCTCTAAACTCATGGTGCTTTCACTGTGTTAACTGGTGTTGATAAAAAGTTTATTATGTTACATTCCAAACATGAAAAATACAAGTCAACTAATGAACAGTTACAGGGTTTACAGGTTATCAGCACTTTAACAAAGCAAATCCTTGATACAGACATTTCTTGTAATGATATCCAGCCCCACTCTTTTTAAATTTAGCAAGTGACAGTCAACAGAAATAAAAAGGAGGGGGGGAAACGAAAAAAAAAAAGAAAAGTAAAAGAGTGTCTCAGTTCAATTTAGCTACTTTCACAATGACATAAACAATACCTGCTCAAAAGCTGTGGTAGACTGGAAATGATTGGTCCATATCCAGGAGCGTTGTCATACAGTTCAAACAAAGGTGCTGCCACCAGTTTATAGTTCTTGGGGACCGCAAACAGCGCTGTGGAAACATGAATCATAAGTTTCCAAACAAGGAATGTGAATATAAAATAAAGTCACATGTTACATCGTGATATACTGACCTTTTTCCTGCAACTGAACCAGGAACAGCTTCTTATGCTCCTTAGGTTTGGTGATGTGAGCTGGAATATATGGATACTGCAAGACCAACAATTCTGAATCAGTCCACATTATTATGCACAGATATTAACTACATGATGACTGATTGAACAGAGACATCAGTCTGGGATTCAGAGGGCATTTTCATGTCTCATTCTGGGATTATGAACCTGCTCATCTCTAAATGCTACACTGCTTTCAATTAAAATATTCAAAATAAAGATACCAATTAAAATGTTTTCCTTAGATTAATTCAATCCTCAAAATGTGTCAATGTCATCTGTGTGTACCAACCTGTGGAGGCTCAAAGTTGGGGCGCCACCAGTTGCCGATGCAGTCGTCAATCACCCAGTCCTGCTTCACACCATCTTGGCGTCCAAGGATCTGACACCAAAACAAAATTAATATATGGAAACTCCACACGGCAACAAGAAGCTTAAATGGGTGATGTGATGCAGCTACCTCAGTCATCAGGCGTTTCAGACCCTCCACCTCGTCTTCTCCAGGACTCAGCTCTCCTCCGGGCCTGCAGGAGAAGAGCAAATAGTCAGCTCAGTAAAACATAAACACTTGTGCTGCTTCATGCAGGAGCCTCTCAAGATCAACGACTCACAGTTTGAAGAAAGTAGTGCCCAGCTGCAGCAGTAACACATGAGGCAGCCTGTGCTCATGGACGATGAGAACACCCTCCACTGTCCTCCGCATTCCCATTTTGTCAAACTCTTCCCGCATCCGCTGGAAGCGGGCAGCCACTGAGCTGTCCTTCTCATACAGAGGCTCCTTGGTGCCGAATGTGTAGTTGGTTAGAGGGTATCTGGAGTACAAACACACACATACAGTCATTAAGCATGACCACACATGATTACAGCTGGGTTTGTAATTACAGGCTATTAAAACAATGCTCTAATATACACTAATAATAAAATTAAAATGTTTTTAAATGTATAATATCTACAGGAACAGTGAAATATGCACACCACCATCAATTTTCTAGAGATAATTCAATTTGAATATAAAAAAGGAGAAAAAATTCCTCAATTTGTTATCAAATTTACTGCAGATTCATTTTATTTATTTTCTGTTCATCAATTATTTGATTGGCCAAGTAACTATTTCACCCCTATAATAAATACTCTGCTAATTTAAAAAGAATTATACAATTTTCACTTCTATTGAGTGAAACAACGAAACATATGCTTGGACATTATTTTGTGAGTCGATTCGAGCTATTCTACATTCAACAACAATGCTTTGAAAGCAACTAGTCCATGAGGCGACGTCTTGTTGTGCGAATCCGTGTGAAACGCGGTTTTATTTGACGCGATTATTAACACAAAGACCGCTAATTGAGCTACCGGTAGTCGGGTTCGTTAACGACCGGGTGCATCATGATGGCCCAGATACCATCTCAGTATTTCTGCACATGAACTCACAGGTTGATGGTCCTCTCCAGGGAGAGCGGCTTCGCAGGCCCGCTGATGTATTTGTTCCCGAACTGAACGGAGCCGCCGCGCGGCCAGCCGGCGGCCGAGCGATTGGGAGGCGCGACCGACATCTCTAGCGTGCACGAAGAGGCGGAATCCTCCTGCGAATGTGCCTCGGCTCTTTATGACTTCGGAACTCGTTGGATTATCTCGAAATCAAAAGAAACTCGCCCCCAATTGTGTGGACAGTAACAATTCTTCTACCTTCGTCTCTTTCCGCCCTCTTCTTCCGGGTGGTGTGTTCCGGGCGATATCCCCGCCAGCGACACCTACTGGTCTGGATGATAAACATCAGCGTGTTATCTTTCACTGTAAATCGTCGGTGTTGTAGCATTTAACTGAGTCTACAAAAATAATCCTATGAATTGTATCCACCTGCAACCTTGCCTCCACTATAATATCTTCCTGCCTCTAATAAAAGCCAATACATGGTCAATATTCGGAGCTATAATTAATCAAAGAGTTAAAATTAATCTAAAACAAGGAATAGGCCTTTTGGTTAAAGGAGGAAATATTTTCATATTAATTTATTTTGCAAAATAACTCACAATGCTGCATTTTTTTGACTTGGTTGGACTATTTAGGAAACAAAATATAAAGTTCTCTGACTCAAAGATTCAATTTAATTAATGGATAAAAATGTCACTGTATTTGGGTTGTGAATATGTTGATTGTCTTAAATGTGTAATCTGTGCATATGTGGCGCTGTAAAACTGATGCAAAAAAAAATATCACTTTAGCGATAATTTGAAAACAATATATATATATATATATATATATATATACAAAAATATATTTAAAATAAGAGTATACACATTTTAAATCCAGAAGGCTTAAAATGAATATTAATTTCACAAAGAAAGTTCATTCTTGATGTTGGAAAAAGCAGTGTGACAAACTTATAGCCGTTTCCAGGGCGTTCAACTACATTTTACAATCCTTCTTGTGACTTTGCTCAGACTGGCACCAAAGACCATTGCTGAACAGAGACGATGATATAACCAATTGTGTTAACAACTACGCTCCATGGCAACCGAGGAAGACCATTGGCTCCTGAAATAGCTAGCAGGTGTACATTGAGTAAAGATTTTCTCATCCAAAAACATGAATTTGAAAGAATGCATTCACACAAGAAAGCAAAAAGAATGACTCAGCTAATTCAATATTCCATTTAATAATCATAACTATGTCTCTTATCCATCTATTGTAAACATGGAGTATTTTACCACAGTAGTTGTCTTATGGTACATAATCATACGTGCAATGCAAAAAATTCAAACAAAAGATAAAAAAAGGACAAAGACACTGCTGGATTTGTTGATTATATCACACCAAGGGGATCTCAGTTCTTTGGTCCAGTGGCCCACCCTTTATGGTGTGCTGTTGTAACGTGGTGGTCCCTGTAGGAAGTGCCATGGATCGTCTCCTCCCCTCCCCGTTTAACCTGTACTGTGGCCTCTCCTGCCCCGTCACAGTAGTTGGTCCCGTGTTTAACTATTTATTTTATTTATTTTTTATTTCTCACCCTCTTCTTGTTTTTGACCTTCCGTCTCCGGCTTGTCGCTGCACAGCTCATCATCTTTTCCTGATGCAGGTTCAGCCATCCTCACTTTCATCGTGTCTTCTTCAGGTTTCACAATCTTTTCTTGCGCTTCTTTCATAATCACTTCGCTGTTAGAAGTAAGAGCTGGCTCCTCGTTTTCATTCTTGCTCTCCTGTCCGGCGTCGGCGTCTTTCTTGCTCTCATCCGTCTCTATTTGCTTGCTCCTTTGAACCATCTGGAGCTTCTCATCTGCACGTCCAAATCAAACAAGTCATTCAACACACATCTGCATGCATGTTAAAGCAGATAATTGCATACTAGTATATAAGAACTCAACACGTACCTGTTCCCTTTTCTCCACACTCTACATTGGATGTTTGTTCAGGAGATGTCTGCAAATCATCATCTTGGCCTGGACGGTCATTAGAGGTGTCTGGCTTGGTGGAATGGTGAGAAGTAGCACTTGATGTATCAGTAGTTGCTGCGAGGGCAGTGCTGGAGTCGTCAGTGGAAGGTGGGACTGGCTCAGTCATGAGTGGGGAGCAAATTGCAGCGGCAGTCACTGAACTGCTGGTGGAAGTGGTATCTGCACGCTTTAAACTGGTGGCGGTGGAAGTGGTGTCTGTGGGGTTTGTTTCACTGGAAGAAGTGGAGGGAACGGGGATGTCAGTCGGGCTAGGGGTGGCTGGGGGACTAGTGGTAGAAGGTAAGATAGAGTCCATGCAGTCGGTGGATGTCGGGCTTGTGGTGGAAGAGGTGGAGGCCGTGAGAGGAAGGGCAGAAGGGGTCAGGGTGGAGGAAGAGGTAATAGAGGCAACAGGTGAGGAGGCTGCAGCTGTAATGGTATGACAGGAGTTGGGAAGTGGAGATTCTGTTTTAGTCACTGATGAAACTAGAATTACAGAGGAAGTCACTGAAGTGGGATCATCACAAGCTTCAGGACCTGAATCTGTGGTGCCAGACATGCCAAGCGGCACATCGGGTATGCTGGTTGGGGTCGAGGAAGCTACGGTGATGACAGAAATAGCTGCATCAACACCAGCAGCGGGAGTAGCATTAGTTGACATACTTGTTGATGTTGTAGAGCTTTCGGTTTCCGAGGTGGTAACGGAGGGCGAAGTTGTCGAGTTGGAAGTGACAGAGAGGCTTGGAGTGGAAGCCGAGGTAAGTGAAACAGTGACGGGGGGCTCTGTGGGTGTAGTGGTGCTCGTAAGGGTCGTCGGAAAGGTCGAGGTGGGTGTTTCAGTGGTAGTGGCATTAGCTTCTGGGATGGGAGGTTTGCCGTCGAGCTCTGTAACATTTGGGTTCGGGTTAAAAGAGTCAATGCATATATCAGTGTCAGAGGGAGGGACAGGAGTTGTAAGAGTGGCTGAGTCGGGGTTTGAGGTTGTCGGTACAGTCGGAGTGGTGGTAGTCGTGAGTGCAGGAGCAGCCGGGATGGACGGAGTTGTAGCTGGACTCAGTTTAGTGGGAGTGTTTGTCTCCCCTTCCTGTATTTGGGCGAGCTCGTTCTCGGGTGTGTTACGGCCAGATGCTGTGGGTGGACCTGGCTTGATAACGGGCTTCGGAAGCAAAGCGGGTTTCCCAGCTGACTCGTGTGCCGATACGCTCGGGCGAATATGATGCCTTGTATCTAAAGAAAGAAATGAACGTGCAAATAGTTTTTTAAATTATTTATACCATACACATTGTGCAGGAGTGTCTGTGTTTGTGTTACCTGATGATGCAGACATCGTTCGAGGTTTTGTGAAAGTAGGTGGTGGCTCAGGTTTGCTGTCAATGATCGTACCTAAAACACAAAGATCCTTTACCAGAGGAATTGATCCACTATTATGTCACTATAGTGGCTGGAGAGCAGTCTAATCAGCACAAAGAGAAGTGATCGATGTTTATAAGCCACTCCTTTTGAATCTTCATCTTCTAAGATTAATTCTGCTTCATTAACACTTAGCTGAAAAAGGAGATTAATGATGTTAAACGTTGAATCGATAAAGTGACAAACCTTCGGATTCTGCTTTTTTCATCTCTCCCTCCGCATTCTACAAGAAAAATGATCATTTAAACACCTTTCAGGACTCAAACAGTACACACATGTAGATGTATGTGCATTCACACACCTGTGTCTCTCCTGGCTGGGCTTTGGAAACTCCTATACGTTGAAGCATGAGATGGAGTTTTTGTTCAAAGCTATGCTGGCCTTCTAATTGTTTCTGAAATCAGCAGCAGAGTAATGAGTGCTTTTCAAAAACACCTCCACTGATCTGAATGCATGAATTCAACTTTACCAACACTCACCTTTGAAGTGTTTCTGGCGTTGGTAGTCCCTGCTGCCGCTGATCCAGACAGCAAGATGAGAGACTGGGACTTTCCCTCTCTGAGGGCTCGGCGGGGAGGCACCGCTTCACTCCTCAGCGCGGCTCCAGTTGTCTCTTGAGCAGCCGACTCTCCGCTCACAGCACCGGGATCTTTCGTTTTCTCCTTGTCGTTTTCTTTGTCGTGTTCCTTGACTCTGTCCTTGTCTTTTTCTCTCTCAGCTCGAGTGACCTCCCTGAGCGGGCGGATGAGGTCGGCGATGGAGGCCTTTTTGGGCCGACTCTCCTGGCTTGATTCTGATTTCAGACCTCGTCTCTTTCTGAGTGTAAAGAAATCGCCGAGCTTCCTCCTGAGTGTTTTTGTGGGGGGCGGACCGGGGACAGAGCTGGCAGGAGCCACTTCGTGCACCTTGATGGACTCCTCATCTTGCTTTTTCCTGTATGAAGGATTGTATATCAAACCAATAGTGTGTGAATTAAATTCTACTAAACATTTATGAAAGCATTACTGTACTATAAAGAGGCACAGTTCCTGATACTCACGGTGTATCAGTAGGAAGTACTCGTTTGGTAAAGAACTCTTCAACTCCTTCATCCACTCTCCCCATGAACTCAAGGACTTCATTGTCACTCTCGATTATCGTCTCCTAATAAACCACACACACATACAGAGAAATGACTTCACACCAACAGTCAAACTGATGTTGAAGAGCAACTCGCATCATGTAACTTTACATTACATAATGAGAATCCCACACACTCTGGCACTAGTGTTGCTCCTGCCTCTATAGGTGTAGGCTATTTTGGTTTGGATCTCTCATCTAGTGATGCTACAAACCGGCCTCCTGGGAGTCAGTTGCTCAGTAACGTACAATTGGGGGGGCGTCACTGGATTGTACGTGCAGAAGGAAAGCAAGATTTTGCCAATTGCTAATGCAATCTATCAAGATTGCAGCTTAATGCATCATCCTGACCACATTTATATCTGCAGCCACAAGTAGCAATAAAAAAAAAGGAGATGGACTGCAGAACATAGATTCAGCAGTCCCCGTTACATGATATCCTGCCTTGGGAATTGCTTGAATTTGGTCTCCCTGGCCGTTGGCTCCAAAGGGAGTGACTGTATGTCTACAGCCTAATGGCTCTGTGACAACACGAATCGGCTCAGTGGCAAAAAAATGGGAGATGATCACACACATTTTGATACCATCCTATGAAAAATTAAAACAGCAGTAGCATTTTTTTTCATTGGGAGAAGGAGCTACTACACTCACAGCCTTACACTCAGAAAATACCAAGTGTGGGGGTCATCAAACAGCCGGTGACCGGTACAATGGTACCTCCTTATTCCAGCAGGCATCTTCTACAGCACTCCCCGTCCATCCTTCCCTTCCCCCTGCCTCTCCCCTCTGTACCCTATTGCATCTCTCCCTCCCTTCCATTTTCTCTCCTCTCTCTCTCTCTTACACACACACACACACACACACACACACACACACACACACACACAACCTTCTGCCTCACTCTCCATCTTTACAAAGACCTCTCTCATCCTCCTTTTTCAGTACCTGCGGTCTGCTGGGACGGTAGTTCAGTTTTTGGCGGTGGGGTCTCGGTCTGCTCTGGGTGTAGTGCCTGAGCGCTGGTCCGCCCAACGGCAGCTCCATTGGGGAGACACGGCACGCTGTTGCCGTGGCTCTGTTGCCGAGGCACCGTTGCTAAGAGAGCGCGAGCAGCAGCAGTATGTAATGCCTCCGCTGAGGTGGGAGGGGCCCGGCTGGCTAGACTGACAGATTTGACAAGAGAACCTCGCCTTCCTCGGCCCCCTCCCCTCCGAGAGGAAAACCATGGGAGAAAGATGGTGATGAAATAAGAAGCGACAGACAGATGGAGGAATAAATTGACCTGGGTGACTTTTTTATTTCAACCCTTGGGTATGAAGAACATAAAGCACATCAAATATAAGTATATCCAATGGGAATAGCCGAATTGGACAAAATGTTCTATTGGTTATGTAACAAATTAATAATTTATTTTATATGCGGAACAGAAATGCTGTAATTCAAAGCAAGGTGTCTCGCCTATACTAGAGAAAACTAGAGGACTGATACCTTGCTAATGGGCTGTAAGACTGGTTAAGAAACCATAATATAAAACTCAGACACACACACAAGCACTAATGTCTATGCTTTTTAATTATAGCAACTTGTAATTCTCCTGAGGGCGTGTGTATGGAGTCTAATGGGAATTGTTTGAATATTGTGTTTGATTTCAAACCAGGCAACAAAGAGTATATATATATATATGTATATAAAGGCAGCCTACATTAGTCTACTTATTATTAAAAAATATTATTATTAGGCTACATTTTAACAGGGTGAACTAGTCATTTGTAACATTAACAACATAATTGTGGGCCAAGAAGTACCAAGAAAACTGTTAATGCACAGCAGACAGTGCAGGGTAAAGTAGATTATGTTCCTTCCCACTAGTTTTTTTTATTATGTTCCTTCCCATTGTAATGTCAGGATCTTTATTTATTTTTAATTGCTGGTTAAAACACAGAGGTGAGTATTTGGATGTAAGAATATCACCTTCAGTCTTCTTCCATAAATACAAATCTTGTAGATGGTGTAAACAATTTACTCGTTACTGCTGTATGTATGTTACTACATTGTAATATAGCCATTATGTGAAGAATGTTCGTTTAAAAACTGTAACAATATGCATAGGCTACTGCCCTCTTGTGGCAGATTTTATGAATTGCTTTAATTCACACCATTACTTGTCACTTCCGTTTAAAAGTAGGTTATAAAATTGGCGGAAGCCTGGAAGTTAACACTCGACAGCGATGTCGACCTCTCGACAGTAAACTAATCAATATTTCCTTCCGCCTGTATCGATAATCATGTCGTCATGCTTCCGGACGCCACGCCCACGACTGAATTCAAATCTGGCGCCTATCACCCTCAGCCACAACTCGATCACTCCCCTTTACGCCCTCTGGTGCTCTGTTTGCGCAGCCGCGTTAGCTCTTAAAGACCGCCATTTTGTGTTAGGCCCACTCTTCCTAAGCGGGAGAAAAATATCAGTGCGGCGCTCGGCAAGCACGGACGTTTACATCGGGACTGAAAGGAACAACCACATGCAGCGAACATCCAACTGAATATCGCGGCGGAAAGAAGTAGTCGGGAGTAAGTAAAGCCGCCACATTGCCTCCAAACACGGAAACGTTTTTGTAGGAGCCGTCGTCGGCCTCTAGGTGTCACGGTAGGGCTTAACGACCAGGCGGCTGGCGGGGGGTGTTTGTCTCCCTCTATCGTTATCCAAAACGCACTAAATCTGTCTATAAACTCGTAACTCCATGTCTCAGTTAAGCGTTTCGGTGTTTTCGGCTGATATTTCGGGGTATTTGCAAGGGGCTGGTTGTATTTATCCTCATTTCTGTTTTAAGTTTGTTCGGGCCTGTCGTCCATCTTATCGTGCCCTTTGTTTCCTGTTTTCAGACGTACTCGCGCCTCCCGAGTTAACTAACACGAGTTGATGTTTCAAGTAGTTTTGAATTCTCAACCATTCGACACTTTCGGTCGATACGTTCAGAACCGACGACTACGTGTTTGAAAAGTGAATTACGCTTCCTTAAAAGAGCGAACGAGTGACTCCGAACTATCGATTGGTTTGATCGAGCGGCATCATTGTCTCGTCAACACAGGAAGACGTTACGTTGTCAAAAGTTTAACGTTACCTCGCCGTTTGACAAAATTACAGCGGGAACTAGACACGATAGACTAACGTATCGCTGCTTCACAATACACCGTCCAGCTGAGTTCTACTCTTCCGCTCCAGGTACTACTTTATCGGACTCGTACTCGACTTTACAGATGTGTAGTGAGAAGTCGGAGTGCTTCGGTATATTAACCTCGGTGTCTTTTTGGGCGCGATGTAGATCAATGCTCGCCATGAGTTCATTATATAACAATAATATCTAAAGCTACACTAAATTTTAACTCGTGTTCTGTCTCTGCAAGCAATCGGTCGCATGTTTGCGTTTTCAGGCTCCCTCCATATGTTGACAGGGCAGATTGTATACTCTGTTTTGTAAAGGGAAATGCACTGAAACCAACGTGGAACGTATGTTTTAGAGTCTTTTAATGCTAAACTAATTGGTGACCATCTATTGAAGGGTTATGTCCTCAAAATGACAACAACTCACTTGCCCCTAGTGGAGTTTTTGAGACAAAAAATCCCCCAAAGGAGACTCTGAGAAATGTAGACCAATGTCCCAGTTGTGTGTGTGTGTGTGTGTGTGTGTGTACACAGTTGATCACAATTTTAAAAAATATATATATGACTTCCCATTGTAATGGGGCTCCTATCACCACACCCATGTACAAAACAAAAAATCATCACCCGTGTAAGTCAGTCTCATGGTTTACTATCTTCTCTTTTTAGGCTGTTGGTTAGCCCGTTGCCATGGAGGGAGAGGTTATTTCCATGGAGACCACCCAGGCCTCTGCTCTTGCTCCTGAAGGAAAGGCCCTGCCAGAGGGTGGAGAGGCTTTGCTACAAGGGGCAGTCATCGCATCACAGGGCGAGGTGGCTGAAAACATGGAGATGATGGTGATTGATGCCCTCGATCCAACTCTGCTGCAAATGAAGACTGAGGTGTTGGAGGGTGGTGGCACAGTGACAGTTACTGGTGGAGATGAGGGTCAAATAATCACACTCCAGGTTGGTAGAAAACTCTTTGCAGTGATGTATAATCACTAACTGTAACGTTTTATTTAGTGTTTGTCGTGTGTTCTCAATGAAAATCCTCTTTCTTCTATGTAGGTGGTTAATATGGAG
The DNA here is from genome assembly GCA_029853015.1 of Chelidonichthys spinosus. Taxonomy (NCBI): domain Eukaryota; kingdom Metazoa; phylum Chordata; class Actinopteri; order Perciformes; family Triglidae; genus Chelidonichthys; species Chelidonichthys spinosus. Next base: position 1,608,028 of record CM056821.1, on the reverse strand, counting down.
GAGCAGGCAGGAGCTGCTTTAGGTCTTGGTCAGCTTCAGTTATTGCAGGTACCTGTCACAGCAGCAACTGTAGAGGGGCTCCAGGCCACCTTTGTTGACTCATCATCAATCAACAAGGATGCAGAGCCAGTTATCTGTCACACTCTTCCCTTGCCAGAGGGCTTCCAGGTGAGAAACAGCTCTGATCCTCTGAGTCACAAGATCAGCGCTTTTTGCCCTATGCTGAACTATTTCTCACAAAGAGTCTGCTCAAAAGGAGATGTATTTCTAATGTTTTCTTTTAGGTTGTGAAAGTGGGTGCCAATGGTGAGGTAGAGACTGTAGAGCAGGAGGAGCTGCAGGCAGTCCATGAAGAGCTTCAAGGGCCAAGGGAAGATGAAGAAGAACAAGAGGAGGTGGCAGCAGAAATTGAAGCCACCGTGCCTCTGCAGGAAGACCCAGAATGGACCAAGGACCCAGACTACCAGCCCATCACCGGTATCCGTGCTAAAGGGAAGAAGGGAAAGAAGAGTCGCCTTCGCTACGGGGAGGGTGAACGTGATATGGATGTTTCTGTGTACGACTTTGAAGAAGAGCAGCAGGAGGGATTGCTGTCCGAGGTGAATGCAGAGAAGGTTGTGGGAAACATGAAGCCGCCAAAGCCCACCAAGATCAAGAAAAAAGGTTTGTCTTCATTAGTTTCTTTAGCTCTGTCAACATGATGCTGAAAGATGCATGGTTTGGCTGTGTAATGTTCATCTTTTTAATCCTAAAATGGTGTTTCCAGGTGTGAAGAAGACTTTCCAGTGTGAGTTGTGTAGCTACACCTGTCCAAGGCGCTCCAACTTGGACAGGCACATGAAGAGCCACACAGATGAGAGGCCACATAAATGTCACTTGTGTGGACGGGCCTTTCGAACTGTCACACTGCTGAGAAACCATCTCAATACACACACAGGTAATGTTGATTTAAAACATTTTGCTTTTAAGAATCGCAGCTATAAACTGGCTACCTGGAGAATTTATTTGAATTGTTATTTCTCCCATTACATTAGCACCCTAGTCAGGAGTTCCTTTTTTGAGTTTATTTTCATCTGTGCTTCCATTTTGTTTTTGCTTCATATGATGTTACTTCCTGGCAAAGCAGGATTAAATGATCTTCATTATGTTGTTCCTTCATTCTCACTTCCTTCTATTTCTTTAGGCACTAGGCCACATAAATGCACTGATTGTGACATGGCATTTGTGACCAGTGGTGAGTTGGTGCGTCATCGTCGCTACAAACACACGCATGAGAAGCCCTTCAAGTGCTCTATGTGTGACTATTGCAGCGTGGAGGCAAGTGACCACACGTTTTTCTGTGTTATGTAATCATCTAATCTACAAACGGGGATGATCTCTTATTCAAATTTGTCTCTGTCTCTTGTAGGTGAGTAAGTTGAAAAGGCACATCCGCTCTCATACAGGGGAGCGACCCTTCCAGTGCAGTCTGTGTAGCTATGCTAGCAGAGACACTTACAAGCTGAAGAGACACATGAGGACGCATTCAGGTAATGTATTTACAGCATCTAAAGGCCAGAACTCCCAGTTTGAGAAGAGTGCCTAAATTGTGAAATTCTCTCCCCTTTTTGATGCAGGTGAAAAGCCGTACGAGTGCTACATCTGCCATGCCCGTTTCACACAGAGTGGCACCATGAAGATGCATATTCTGCAGAAACACACAGAGAATGTGGCCAAGTTCCACTGCCCACATTGTGATACTGTCATTGCACGCAAGAGCGACCTTGGTTAGTTGTTTTGTCATTTTTACTACAAAAATAAATGTGATAAATTGCAGAAAGGAGAAGATTTTGTTTTGTTTATGTGCTCTGTCGATATAATCATTGTAGAGAGGAATTGACAGAATCTGCACTGTAATTGAAGGCTTCAGAACAGTGTATTATCTTGGGGGTCCTTTTATTAATCATTTATCAAAGATGTTCATGCCTTTGCTGTTTTCCGTTCCAGGTGTTCACTTGCGGAAGCAGCACTCCTTTATTGAGAAAGGAAAGAAATGCCGTTACTGTGACGCTGTGTTTCATGAGCGATATGCTCTCATCCAACACCAGAAGACTCACAAGAATGAGAAACGGTTCAAGTGTGAGCAGTGTGACTACTGCTGTAGACAGGTGTGTGTCGAGTGGAATATGAAATAATGCGTGGTGTTAAATTATTTTCATGCTGACTGACTTTCTTTCTGGTCCTCATAGGAACGGCACATGGTAATGCACAAGCGCACACATACAGGGGAGAAGCCTTTTGCCTGCAGCCAGTGTGAGAAAACCTTTAGGCAGAAGCAGCTGCTGGACATGCACTTCAAGCGCTACCATGACCCGAACTTTGTTCCCACTGCCTTTGTCTGCAGCAAGTGTAGCAAGACGTTCACCCGCAGGGTAGGACTCTGCTGAATATAATCATATGCATGCATCTGCTTTTTACAGTCAGAGTTGTGATGGTTATGCTTGTGCTCCACAGAACACCATGCTGCGTCACTCTGAGAACTGTAATGGTGAGATTGAGGAAGAAAATGGAACTACCCCGACCAAAAAGGCTCGTCGCGGCAGGAAGAGGAAGATGCAGACCAGGAGGGATGATGACGACGACACAGGTATGGTATATTTAGCTAATCATTGGATTATAAAAAAAATCCTCTCTTGATTTTCCGATCCACAATAATTGCCATTCACATATCATTCCCATTAAGCATCAAAATATGCTTAAATGGCACCAAAACAATCTGGAATCACTTTACCTAAAAGTTAGTCCTTAACTGCCCCCTCCTCATATGTAGCATATCTCATACTGTGAGTAAGATAATCAGTAATGATTTCTGTGTGCTGTCTTTACTCGTTCATCTGTAGAGGATGAACTGGATGAGGCAGAAGAGGAAGAGGAGCTGAGTGAGATTGAGTTGGAACAGGCCCCACCAGTGGTCCCTATCCCAGCCCCAGTGGAGCCTCCAGTCAAGAGGAAACGTGGACGGCCCCCAAAGAGCAAGCCAGACAGTAAGTGTCAGGACTACAATCTTTACCGACATGCTCATGGACTCGGTTTTCACACGTGAAAAGTGTTTATTATATCTTGAGTAGCAGAATCTGACCTGAAATCCTTTCTTAGCGGCTGCTATCATCCGTGTGGAGGACGAGGTCACCGGAGAGGTGGATGATATAATCGTGAAGAAGGAGGTTGGAGAGGATCAAGATGACCACGAGGACGGCAACGATGACACTGTAGAGGAGGTCGTTGTAGGTGGAGGGAAGTCCACCATCCAGCTGGAGGAGTTGCCCCGGGAAGCAGGAGCAGCACCAGAGATGCAGTTGTCCGAGGCCCCACCTAACGGAGACCTCACCCCTGAGATGATCCTAAGCATGATGGACCGGTGATTTGATGTGACGTTGAAAATGTAAACGCATAGATCCCTGATCACGTCTTCATTTTTAATTCTTGTCATTTAGGATTTCAAACACTTGCATCCTGGACAGAAAAAAACAACACTGTTGTAATTTAAGATTTCCCTGTTAAACCATGTATTGATGAGTTGGATGAGCAAAAAAGATTTTATTAAGGATTTACCTAGCAACAAAAATGTCAATACTTTTTAGTTTTGGATGGCAGTAACTGGCAGCAGTATCTTTTTGTAGAAAACTACTATGCTACAATATATACATTACAATGCCTCTTGACTGAGTAAAAGACAGTCTACTAAATATTGTTGAGACATGGTAAATCAACTCTTCCTTAAATCTAGACCATGTGCATGTTATTTTATAAAATATCTGGATAAACTTTTTCATCACTGTTCTTTCAAGGCCCCCCCCCCCCCCTTTTTTTTTAATCATGTTTTACTTGTTTATACCCCTGTGTGAGGAAAAGATGTTAGATAGCAATGTTCCTATAATGTGGACTTGGTTTACTGCTCTAGTAAAATTTGGACATGAAAACTGGCTTTTGGGGTTTGACTTTTTAGAGAAAAGTACATTCGGGCCTGAGTTGAAAGTCACTTCCACGTCAACATAAATGTCACAAGATTGTAGACACTGAGCAAACTTCAGCAAGGAAGATGATACTGCTGTTAATCACAGTCACAGAAAAGAAACGGGGAAAAAAATAATATTTAAAACGTTTTTCTTTCTCATCTTTGATAGGGATTTTCCTTTTCTTTTATTTTAATGCCAATTCTAGTTTTTAAAAGCTTAATAGACTGCTTTCTTATGCTCCTTTCTTGCTTCTTTAACACCCCTAGATGACTTGTATGTACTCAACATTGTCACTGATAAGTGCAAGGAAAACCTTATTGTTTTGCTCCCTTTTGTAGCCATTCCACTTTGGGTTGATGTATTCCTTTTGTACACTTGGCAGTGCAAAACGTAGTAGCTTGAATGACATTTTAATAACTGTGGCAGACGAGAACAGATTTATGACTGTACAGCCGATTTTTAAAGTAGATGTCGACTCATATGTTTTAGGTTTCTGCAGCTCTGCTAATTTTCAATGATGGATATTTAAAATTAGTCTGGTTTTGAAGAAGTTAACATGTATTAGTGGTACAGTTAAAGCCCCCTAAAATATGGCTAGTAACATTGTTTATCAAAATTAGCTGAGAAACAACTGAGGGCTAACACAGAAATGTCGGTGTATTTTGCTTGCAGATCTATTTTATTAAATGGATAACTTGATGTCAAGATCTTTATTCTTGTGTATGTCCAGAAAACGTATGAACTGACGAGACGCCGGGGGCTCGACTACTCTATTCTTCACATTTATATTGTTCAAATATGACCTGACGAGTGTGAGTCTAAGTCATAGTCTTCTGCATGGCAGAAGGCTGCGGTGGCTTTAATCCACTGTAAAGTCAACCATGTGTTACAACTAGTTTACCATGCTTGTGATCAAGGTGACCCACCAGATAAAATGGGTTTCTTACAGATCATTGGAAAGGTTTCATGCACTGATGCATATTGGCTCAAATATCATTGATGGAACAGGAAATGATGCCATGCAGAAATACTGACCAATATTAGAAAGGACACATCACGTGGCTTCCCATCATGTGGGAAGAGCCTGTTGGGGCTAATTATACTGGTATGCCGTTATACTTTATCAAATTATTTTCCACTGTTACTTGTATTAACGAGGCCAGTAAACGGATGTCATCGGCTTCATTAACCCGAGATTAACTGTCATGTAGCTGGATTTTCAAAATTAAATTTCATACAATTGAAGTTGGAGCTAAAGCTTATTTCCTATAAGGTCCGTTAGCACTAAAAGACCCGCTAGCGCCAACTAGCGTTGATGTCACCAGTTCATTGAGCTAATTAGGTTAACTAGTGAGAGTGACGTACTTTTACTAGCGTTAAATGGTAATGTTATCCAGCTGTTCCATCTTCATGAGCGTCGTATAAACACGATAAAACGGGAGTGGGCGGTTCTTCAGCCGATGCTAGATATTCTAGAATAGCAGCCCTCTTGGTTTAGTCAGCTGCTACGTCCTGTTTTGTAGGAAACCAGGAGGAAAAGAGCGCCCCATGCCGTCCTTCATCACCGCCCCCTCCCCCCGGGACAAACGGTCCCGACGCTGCCTCCCTGCAACATTGAACCTACGCGTTTTCTAGGGGCCACCCATGGGTGACGGCTGTGGTTGTGGGAGACGGTGACACTTTTATTTTCTTTCTCTCCTTCGGAAAATCCATGTGTGTGTTTTTTCCGTTGGATTCATCGTGGCGTCGCCAGCGAAGCACAAGCAGCAACGGGAGGAAACGGTGACAGACTGAGGGACATTCTTGTTGCCACAGCAACTAGCCGGAACAAGACTTCCGGTTCAAGAGTGACATTTCAAAATACAATTAATTCGCTCATTTTATTACCCTTTTAAATGATCAAATTTACTTGATGGAAATTGTGTTTTTTTTCTAGAACAAATTCTACTACTGGCTATATTAGGACCGCATATTCACACTCTGTCCCATCCATGAAACTGATTTATGGCTGTTCCCCTTGATGTTTACGTGGGATATTGCCGGTATTTACAAGTTAAATATAGGCAAAGGGGGGCTTTGGTAGAGAAATGAACACGTTTTGATTGCAAAGAGTGCGAAAATATGCACATTTATATGAATAATTGTCTACAGTTTTATCGCTTTGATAAAGGTGTGGAAGTGTGCAGTCGGGTATATGCTGTAGTTATCCATATAGGAACCACATTTTAGTACACACTGATGTCCATTTTATAATAGCTCATTAGAACACACCAATAGACTATTGTCTGTCTAGTTGGTATACTTATAACAATTATTCATAATTATTTCATATTTTGTTTTGTGTCATACTGTGTTAAAACATATACTATATGCTCCTTTTTGATTTGAGCACACACCTTATATTTGCTTTACGTTATTACCCTTAATATTTACTTGTATTATCCAATATTTGTAGGTCATTGATGAATTGATGTCATACTGTAATACATCTCCAGCTATTTTAATAACATGACACTAGACTCACAAATCTGTCTCTAATTCTGTAGGCAGAGATCTCCGATTGTCTGGTATCGTGATATTATGTATGAGATTGATTCTGTCTTTTCTGGAAGAGGAATTCCCCCACCTTTACCCTTCCCTCTCTCTTATTTTGTACTCTTAAAGGGCATTTTGGCAAAGCTTTTCCTTTTTTTTTTCGAAATAGAGGGTATCAATTTTATTCAAATGATTAAACCCTCAACACGTTTTATATGAATTGCTCTAATTTTACTTGACTAACAAACAAACCAATTTCCCTTTTAACTTTACTAATACTTTCTCTATGCTCCCTTAAATGTAATTTCTACGTTTCTTAATCCTTGTTGTGACTTATTCTTGTTGGACATGTTAACGTCTGTGCTTTCAAATCACTTGCTGAGCTTTTATAATGAAAACCTGAAACCGGAAGTCGGTTTCGGTAGCTGCTGCTAGCTTAACTGGGACACAAAAACTGCGAAATCAAGGAGAGGGACAGCGCCCAGAATAACTGTAAACCTCTGCTAACTGTGTGGAGCATCGCGTCGGAAATGAGAGCCCAGTCGTTTTCTCCGGGGTGTCGGACATTAAAGTAGTGGTAGGTAGCAGCTGCTTTTATTGGCAAGGTCACACAAGAAGCCCGTTTAATTTTTTTCTCTCTACATGGACATGAGTCCGTCCGACGCGAAGTTGCTTTCTCGTGATGTTATACAACTTGTATTCACCAGCTGCTTGTGTTTGACTTCATCCATATTTCCGCCCGATGTTTTTGCTGTTTGCTGGGAGTTGGGGGGCCGGCGGGTTCGGGGGTCCGTGGTGTGGACGGGAGTGGACTTTTTTTGTGGCCTGTGATGAAGTCCGGGGTCTGGGGTGGGATATGTGCAGAATACAAAATCTGGCTCGACACCGTTTCCCCTCAAACGTGCTGTTGGAGCTTCATCCTTTGGTTGACGCGAAGAATCGTGATGTGTGAGCGTGTTGATCCGTCTCAGTGGCCTGCCGCCCCGGTCAGGCTAATCCAGTAATCTGGGGTCTGTTAAAGGTGGTTTGAATTTTATTGTAACACCATTAGCCTTCACACTCCTCCTCCTCTTCCTCCTCAAACACGCCGAGGACACCGACGGAGTGAGGATGAGCGCTGGGAGCTACGTAGTTGTTTATGTCTGCACTCGTGCTTCCTGAGTCCAATGACTAATCGATAAGCGGGTCGACTAACCGACAGGAAATCGATCACTTTCAGCAATGATTATGAATAATCTCTAAATGTCACATTTATCACGTTTCACTCTCCATTCTGTATGATGTTTAAGTTTGATTTCGGGGCCCATTTGGTCAGATTTTAACATTATTTTTAAAATTTGAGTAATTTGTCAAGCAAAACTAACATGAAGTCACTCATTAGAGCTTCTTCAATGTGAGACTTGCATCTAATTTATGCCATTTTGTGACCATCCTTTAAACCAAACAATCAGATGATGAATTTAAATCACCAGCTTGTAATGAAATAGTTTTGTCAAAAGTAATCCACAAGTGAAAACTAGTCCGATATGGTTTTTCTAGGCCCAGACTGCTGGCTGGACGAGGCTGCGTGAGCTTGTGAATGCAGCCAATGAACCAAAGGCTTTTTTAAACAATAATCCAGTCTTGTGAGGTTATTTGGAACAGCGTCGTCTTTGTTCATTCTGCTCCGAGGAGAGGATTGGTCGGGTTAACCATCTCAAATGTAAATGAAGGGATAAAAGCCCATTGGACAGAGAGAGTAATTGGCACTCAGAATTACCAGCGATACTGTCTGCTGAGCTATTTGTGGGTCTGTGTGTGGGAGTGTGTTAGATGTGTGTATCATCATGATGACTTTTCACTTATCATATCTGTGCCCACCTCAGGGTGCACGCTGAGTCCTGCACGTGTTCTTTGGCGTTGCTTGGTTGTGTGGTGGTTTCCTCTATAAAGACTCTCTGGCACTTTTTCTTTGCCATGTTCTCACCCCTGACCAACTCCAGTTAATCCGTCCAGTGTGAGGCTAAGATTAGCGGTTTAACTGGACCCCCGGCCTGGTGCACCCCGAGTCCACGTCCTCATTGTGTTGCAAGAGAACGTAGAAAGACAGTAGGGTTTATACAGCTTAATCCCATGTCAGCAATGTGTTTCCTAGCTTTGAACGTATAAAAATGGAATCTGAGAATGTGATACGATTCGTAATGAGACAAGTAATCTGGTTTTGAGTTTAGTGTAAGACAATAGGCAGCAGATGTCCACGGTACCTCTGCTGGCTCGTTCACAGATCCCATATCTTAACATGGGTTTGGCTCCTGCTTGACAGCTTTATTTGGGTTTAAGTCTGTAATCTCTTTTGTGACTAGATAAGCTCATGCACGACCCTCTCTTCCTATAGTTTCCCCCGACTGCAGCATCACGCTAATCTGCTTTCTTAATGGCTTATTATGGAGTAGAAAAAGTGTCATTTTTAGCGGATGGATGGTTTTATATTCTTGGGCCAAACTTGTGTGTAGATTTCCTGCGTAGAGTCAGCCATGAGACTTCCTGTTCTCTGGTGCTGGATGTGAAGGGGGGGTGGAGACGTGGAGGAAGGGGAAGAGAAGCAGAGAGCAGACTGGACTCCTTACTGTTGTCAGTGTGGCCACTGTGGCTGCTGCATGCATGTCGTCCCCCGTCTCAGTTTCAACAAAACAATGTGCCCAGACTGAGGACGGGAAAAGTGGTTTCTGACCTCCTTTTTTTTTGTTATCCCCACCAATTTTTCCTCCAGTGACCTCTGTAATCATCAGGATCCTTGGTAATTACAGAGTAGGAGCAAAAATCCTGTCAGGTACAGTAAGGTATGACGTGAAGAGGGACATTTTGTCTCTAATGTCTCCTTTTTGTGTAATTACAGGACATGTCCTTCGGTTTATTAAAGCCACAGTGCTGCACTCAACTCTCCAAGCATGCTTCAGTAGTGACAATCTCTCTGTACTCAGCAGGTGAGCAGAACTCTTTCTGTCTCGCTCTCTGTCCTGTCCGTTTCCGTGATGCCTTTTTGAATGTGCTCTAATTGAAATAACCAGGAAGGCCTTATCAGAAACCATCTTGTGTTCCTCTCCCTCCCTCAGCACTGTTTGATCCAAGAGAAACGTGCCTTGTAAGGAAGCAGGATGTTCACAGGCTCCACCAAACTGCCACCCGCTAAAACCCCACAGCCCGAGCGGCTGGATGAAGTGTACGCTGCCTTACGCAGAGGCTTACAGTGAGTAAACACATCTCCCAGTCTGTGGAAGTCCCTGAAGACGCTGGATGCGTGTTGTCGAGTCTGAAAATGAGGTGGTAACAGTGATGGTGTTTCTGTTGCCAGGTCGTACCTGCAGGTCCACCAGCTCGAGCTGGACAGTCTGGGTCAGCAGACCAGAGAGAACAAGAGGAACGGCCGTTTGGTGAGAACACATAGTCAAACCGGTCACACCAGTATGGACTTCCATTGACTACCAGGCTGGATGCTGTCTCCAGTCAGAATGTTAATTTTCCCCTTTAAGTGCTAAATGTTTTCTGTTTTATCCGCAGGGCTCTTTGTATGAGTTGGATAAGGTACGGAGTTTCGTTCACACCTGTCGTGTACTGATGGCTCCGTTTGTCAAGTTTAATCATTTCTTCTTCTTCTTTTGTAGCAAGTGAAAGCTATAGAGAGGTTTATGCGTCGCCTGGAGTTCCACCTCAGCAAGGTGTGTATTCATATGAGGAACTTATTAGATATGTTATGAATCAATATTCTTTAGGGTGTGAATCTTTGGCTTCACTTCGTTTAACGATACAGTAGTTGGCGATTCGATTCAAGGACGATGTCTTTTTTTTGTAACGATTAGATTTGATTCTGTAACTTGTAACTAAAATTCTATATCCATGAAATAAACATGCAATAATGCGAGTGAGACTATCTGTATTCTTCTGAAAGGTGAAAAAATAACAAATTTATTCTATAAAAAAGTAAACCGGCATAATATTTTATGCTGAATACAAAAATGTAATTAAAATATGCTTGGTTATTTTTAACATTATTCAGTAGACTACATGCTGGCAGGGGAGAGAGTGTCTTAAACGTATTAAAACATTAATCATTAGTAAGAATCATGATTCATCCAATTAAATGCATTTATATTGATTATTGGTGAAGCCAAAACGATTCATTCTATTTATTTATTTGAGCAGATCGATTTAGTAGAATCTATAGGACTGACTATCGATTCATCGATTATTTGAATGAATGGTTACACCTCTAATATCCTTTCATTTGAAGCTGCATTGATATACATTTTATATGAAAACAATGGATCTGTGTGTAATGTGAAAGGTCCGTAATGATGAAACCACCTCCCAGATATTTCCTTCAGGAGTTCCCTCAGAATTACTCCAAATCAATGCTAATGTTTCCTCATCCATTTTTTAAGGTGACACTGTGCTTACAGATCGCTCCACTACTCCAGAGTACTTTAAATATTACATATAAATTGTGATTTAATTATTTTTGTGTCACTTTTTCATAAAATAACCAATGCAGTACATTTGGGATAATGTTATTTTTCTGTCACTCTTCAGGTGAGAACCAGCATCACACATCACTTTGTTGAAAGCTGTGTAATATTTGCTTTTGCAGGTGGAGGAGCTGTACGACGCTTACTGTATACAACGGCGACTGCGTGATGGAGCAAGTAAGATGGTGGCGGCCTTTAACTCTGCCACTGGCAGCAGGGAGGCCAGAGAGAGCCTCAGTGAAGCCAACAAGGGCTACAGGGAATGCACAGAGGCAAGTGGCTGAACTAATATATTTGCATGTTTCAACGTATACAATGGGTTCTTTGTGCTGTCGTTTATTTTTGTTCCAAATAGAAATCAGACTGTGTACTGGGTGTCCGAGTGCTCCAACGAATCTCTGTTGCATTATGCAAATCCTCCTTTTCATCCGTCTCTGCAGCACATGTGCTCACTTGAGAGTGAATTGGAAAGCCAGATGGGAGAATTTCATGTCAAAATGAAGGGTGAGTCATTTTCTACCACTTCCTATTTCTGTCATTCTGCTTTAGCCCTTATTTTTCTTGTCCGTTTTCCGATGTTTCAGGCCTCGCTGGCTTTGCACGTCTGTGTGCCGGTGACCAGTATGAGGTAAGAAACACAGATACAAGCACACAGATACAAACTGAGATGAAGTCTCTGCATCCGCTGCATCACGTCTACCGTTTCTGGCCCCGTCAGGTCCTGATGCGTTACGGCCGGCAGCGCTGGAGGCTACGAGGCCGCGTGGAGCTCAGCAACAAGCAGATATGGGACAGTGAGGAGTACATCTTCCTGCCTCTCGTCACAGAACTGCTGTCAATCAAGGTAATTAAATCGGTTTAAAAGGGCAAAGCTAGCCTTATGTTTGTCCGAAACAAATCCCATGAAAACACCAAATCCATTGTTTTGGTGTGCTCGGGGTAATCCTATTTCTGACCCTTCTTTAATACGTCACACTACTGCCGACGCTGATGTGTTCCATGTCATGCCCTCTCTGTGTCTGCAAAGCTGGGATGCTTTTATACACGGTGGCTCGTCTTTCTGTGATAGTGGTGGAATCTCAGTGTAAAAACACCAATGTGAGAGAGTTTGTTTTACGTATAAATTATCCTGGATTATTTTTCAGCTGTGCATTAATACATATTTGTTTCTTTCGTGAGTTATTAGAGCAGCAGAATGCTGTATTTAGGATTAACTCAAGATGAACTACAGGACAATATATTCTATCCTTTCACTTACTACACGGAGTCTCACAAAGTGCCAGCTTTACCCACTTGTCACCTTTTATTTGAGTTCCCTTGGCCTCGTCTCTCTGAGGTTTGCTTGTTTGGTTGTCAAGGTGACGGAGCTGAAGAGCCTGGCCAATCATGTGGTGGTGGGCAGCGTGTCCTGCGAAATGTTGGACCTGTTTTGCCCGCTTCCCCAGACGCTCGCCGTGGATATCAACGACCTCGGGACGGTGAAGCTGAACTTGGAAGTCACCTGGAGGTACTTGAACCTCGCATGGCCTCTTTTATTTGAGTCATTTCAGCCTTTTTAATAATGTTTATTCAGTCTTTGTCCTGCTTTGTTTTTCCAGTCCATTCGATAAGGATGACCAGACATCCTCCACCAGTACAGTTTCCAAACGGCTGCTGTCCAATCAGAGCCCTCCGGACACGCCCTCTATGCGGGAGCAGGTGTTTTATGTGAGTGCGTTTTTCCTTTACACCTGCTCTGTTCCACCACTAGTTACCAGCTAGTTGTTAAACATTATTTATACCCTGTTCATTTGACTGTACTGATGGCTGTCATTACTGTCATTTCATTGGCTTGTTGTATTTCAGCTGCTTCCCAACTGCTTTGTGTGTAGCGGTAGCTCCGATGTGTGTGAGGATCTTCACAGTGCACTTTGTGTTAGGACATGTGGTTGTGGGAGTGCCATGACTAACGCGAGGAGAATGAATGATAGCGGGACGTGTGACAGCAGCAGCTTGTATGAACGGAGCTGTGGTCCTTGTAGCTGTTTAATCGTGGTTGAGTAGAGCTTCCAATATGTCCCTCCTCTTCCTCACCTCGCTGAAGAGCGGGCCTCGAAGCGCGCCCGGACAGAGCTCCTCACTGGTGGAGGTGTTCTGCAGTGTCGTGGCGAACAGACCAACGTCCGTGCGTTGTGATTTCAGCCGTACGACACCGAGACTCACTTCAGTACAGTCGGTGTGTGGAGACGTAGTTGTAGCTGTAGTTTAGTTATCAATGACCGAACAGGAGATGATAGAAAAACACCTGATCATGTTTCATGTGAATCTAAACCCACAATCACAATCAACTGTTTATATGGGGATTTGTAAGATTTTAAGGCTTAACAATTGATCACTGTCTTTGTCAATTAATTGAGTTATGTAAATTAAACCCAAGAAAAATGTTGATAATCATCTTTACAGAAGCTAAGCTTCTGTATGTTTTCTGTATGAATTAGTAAATGACGATAAGAAAACAATCAGTAATCCATCCATCCATCCATCGTCTACCACTTATCCTGTATGCAGGGTCGCGGGGGGGCTGGCTGTCATTGGGTGAAGGCAGGGTACACCCTGGACAGGATGCCAGTCTATCACAGGGCTGACATGTAGAGACAGACAACCATTCACACTCACGGGCAATTTAGAGTCATCATTAAACCTATCCCCATCCTGCATGTCTTTGGACTGTGGGAGGAAGCCGGAGAACCCGGGGAGAACCCACGCTTACACGGGGAGAACAAAATCAGTAATCAATTTAGGAAATTATAAATAATTTGCTGTCAAAAGACTGACTGGTTTTCTTCTGGAAGCAGAAAGGGGTCGTTTTAGTCCCACATGACGCATTTAACTTTAGTTCCACTCCATACTTTTAGACTTTTTATGGCCTAGTTTGTTCACTTCTGGATTAATGAGTTTGTCAGTGTTTATCTTATTTGTTCTCATATCTAGCCATGATAATTTAGTCCAATCTGTGTTCTCCGTCTCATTCTCGCGTCTCGTTTCCCTTCTAGTCTCTGCTGAAGCGACAGGGAGAAATGGAGAACGGGACCGTCTGGTCCAACTCCTCTGAATCCTCGGACGACTCCTCCAGTCCGGCCTTGGCTCACCACGCTCAGAGGCTGGCGGCCTCCAACATGCTACAAACCACTCTCACCTCTCAGCTTTCATTCACACCGCGCAAGTCCAGCGCGTCGACGCCGTCGCTCTCCTCCAACCAAGAGGAGGACGAGACAGAAGCCGGGGAGGTGTTTTCTCAGGCCGACGCGGTGCCCAATGGCCATTCGCAGACTTCGTGCCCTCATACTCCAGACTGTACTGTGACTGATAGAGCGTCCGTCCAATCAGCGGACCTCTCTGAAAGCTCAGCAGACCTGAGGTGCTCAAGCCCCGATGTTTCCTCTGTACCTCCTGTGTCGCTGATGGAGGCACAGGATTTGCCTGAAAGGAGCGTCCCACAGGTCTGTATTTCGGCGGAGGAGGTTAAAGACGACACACCTGAGGACTCGTCCGTAAAGGCTGGAAAGACTGAAGCAGAAATAAAGGACAGCACCACAGAAGAGGGAGGCCAGATAGAAGCATCAGAGGAACACAGTGAGACACACGAGTCCATCAAGGAGGCGAAACAACCAGAGGACGCGCTGCCGGTGAGCTACATTCACTCTTTTTAGGCTAAAGTCTATTGTGTTGACAGTGATATTCAAACCCGTTTGTTTTCTTCCCCGTAGGTTGCTTTTCCTACTTCTTCTAGTTTCACTCTGGAGGTCGAGACGGCCCTTGAAAGCTTCGACTTTCTCAACTGCTCTGACCTCGAGGAAGACGAGGAGGAACAGGAAGATAAGGAACAACAGGCAGATGAAGGGGAAGAGGAGGAGGAGGAGGATGAGGGGCAACATGATGAGAACCAAAATAAAATGGAGGAAGCGAATGTGGAGGAAGAAGAAAAGGATAAAGAGAGCTTTTACTCTGAAGGAAGGTGAGTTACCGGTCATTGTTGAGCTCTGACTAGTTAGTATTTCATTTAGACCCATGTCCATTTCACTACAAACGGAATAAAACTCCCTGTATGAACAGGAAAACTCCCACTATTCTGACTTGGGATTACCCCAAGATTGTTACCCTCCCTGCTAGCACCACACAAACCATGCAAAACTGCCTGTTTTAGTTGCCTGAATCAGGTGTTTTAGAGCAACAATTTATTTTTTATTTCGACGTAACGGCCAGTGATGGAGGCGTTCCGATTTATGGTCTGATTGATATGTGAACGCAGCCATAGATTATACTAAATAAGGTCTATTTGTCAGGGACGACACACATTAAGTAGAGACGCCAACATTTACAAATATACCAAATGTATGAGGCTGTATTTTCGGGACATTTGTATGAAATGACGTGCAGAACTCTTTGTCTACTTTAAGTCTACTCTTTGTCTCACTCCAGTGATGATGAGGAGGCAGACGGTCTACAGATCCTTATGGAAGCCCCAGAAGGCTTCAGGAACTCCGATGAAGACCGTTTCTCTGAGTCACAGGTAATAAAAGGATCACCTGACGAATGCTTTTTAAAGCAGTTGTGTGAGAATGTTTATTTCCATGTTCTCCACATGAAAATGTTCCCTTTCAAAAGGAGTCGAGCGTGGAGGACGTGCAGGATTTCTGTCAGATGGAGATGCCTGAGGAGAGTGAGGAGCGCCGCGAGGAAAAGCGAGATGAACAACATGGTGAGGAGTTTCCCCACAAACAAAGGCTGCGGTTGTTCATGTCATCACAGAACTGTAGGCGTGAGGAGTTAATTTTCCCTGCTTTTAATCTTTCAGGAGACGACACGTCA
The DNA here is from genome assembly GCA_029853015.1 of Chelidonichthys spinosus. NCBI lineage: Eukaryota > Metazoa > Chordata > Actinopteri > Perciformes > Triglidae > Chelidonichthys > Chelidonichthys spinosus. Next base: position 1,592,148 of record CM056821.1, on the reverse strand, counting down.
CATGGTCAGGAGGAGCGCCCCCCCACGCCCACCCACTTAGCCACGACTGTCTTCTGATGACACAGTGGAACCATAGCCAAACTCCCATTCTGACCTATTCATGCCAACGACATCTCCTTAAGGGTGTTCCACGTACTACTCAGACAAGCAAGCTCTTGCATTACGGCCGAGTTTGTGCACATATTTGCCTAAATAAACCTCTGCGCCTCAGTAATGCTTGAACCCCCCCCCCCCCCCAACCTAAAAAGGTCCCTTTAAGTCTTTCATTCTTTTGACTCCACCCTTTTGTTTACATTTAAATGTTCCTGTCGCGTGAAAATTCAGTGTCCGAAACATTTCAAGAGCAGCAAAAAGCAGCTTTGTTTCTGGTTTTATTACAGAGCATTTCAGAAGAAATCTTCTCATTTTGTAATGGTTTTATTAGTTGAAATTGATTGATTTGTTCAATCTACAGAGCAACATACAATCACCGGCAGAGTTCCATTTAAAAGTATCAGTATTTGTCTTTAGGAAATAAATACAATATCAGTGTTATATCGGAGCTATTGCCCAGAGCTCTTTCCACTCTTAGTGAGAGGAAAGGACTTCATGAACATGTGATGTTTGTCTGAAGATTTTCATCAACGTGCTGTAGACATGAAGTCATGTCTAAACCTGGAAAGTACCCTGAACACCAACAGGATCTCCTCACGTTCAGTGTGGGAGACCGTTAATTATTCAGAAATACACATTCAGCCTTTACAGCTACACCAGGAACGTACGTGACATGAGGACAGAATGTAAACACTTTAAAGTCTTGAGCTTCTTCTCAAACTCTCTTTGGTCCAAAATGAAAACAGTCTGCAGTGTAAAACTATATTTAAACCTGCATGTGTAGCTGCAGCACACTGCCAGCCAGCATGTCTGTATAAAACGCTCAACGGATCAGTTAAAGTGTGTAAGCTAGGCTTCAGTGCAAGGAAGCCATCAGGTCTGTAACTGTGTACAAAAGCCGCCTCAAGGGGGCGCTATAGTCTTTCAGCATCCTGCTTTATGTTCTACAAAAGCCTCGACATTCAGAAAGTGCCTCAAGTGACAGATGTAAGGTTTTAAATGCCACAAAAGAAGAGATCAGGCAAAAGAAAACAGTGTTTATTTTCTGAATTATTTTAAGAGTGTACACAATAAGAGATATTTACTGTTTCATATAAAGAATTGTATATGTCTTGAAATGTTAAAATGTTTATGTTCGGAAATGTTCAAACTTTATAAAGGTGTCTTTAAAATGAATGCGTCTGTGTTGAATTAATCAGCACATCTGTAATCATTAAGACTGACTGGTTTAGGACACTAAACAAAATAAAAAAACATTTCCTCAAGAACATTTGACTTTGAATCAGCGATTAAAGTGAAGATGTGTTTTTATGAGCCTTCATGAATGATGGTGTTTCAGGTGCATTTGGCTCACAGACTGAAGTCAAAGGACACTACTGTAAGGCATTGGTTTAAATAAGATACAAAGACTGGTGTTAGAATGAGTCCTAAACCCTGGAAATGAGTTCCCTCGTCTTGAAATCAATGGGTTTAAAAAAAGAAACAACGATTTGGTTAGATGCCATAAATAAGGTCTGTGGTTAACACAAACTTTACAGATTAGATTTTAAAAATAATTATATCAAACTTGTATTTTCCACAGAGCTTATTTTCTGCAATAATCCAAAATCAGACAGTAAATCCTACACAAACACGCCCCCTGCCTGCACCTCTGTGCCTACATATAAAGTGTTGATCTACATCTGTGTGTTGGCTCGTCTTGAGGAGAGGAAATGTTTGTCAAAAACTAACAAGCAACCATTTAAAAGAGAAACACAGTGGAGCATTTAACTGACAAAGTGTAAAAAAAATCAAAACAAACTGTGCATCAAATATTGAGAACTTGCATCGTTTCACAGTGCCCTTGTGCAATTAATTTCAGAAACCTCCACTATACTACAAATGCTTAAAATGTTGATCTAAAGTAAAAAACATCAACACATCAGTGCCATTTGCACACATTGAACTCTAAAACCTCACAGATAAAACATCATACAAATGTAGACTTCTACAAACATGTCTTCTTTTTGTTCTATTCCTCTGAAAATAAAACAGATGTATTCCAATATTATTATCACACAGAATGCACAATGTGCTTAACATTCAACCTAATAAACTCTCATTTTCACGAGTGTCCTCACCTAAAAACTGAGCGGCTGCTCCGGCGACCCCCCCAGCTGCAGTAACGCGGCACTGAGTCCAGCCTTCAGCGCCGAGTAGTCTGGCTGCTCAGAGTACTGCAAAGTCATCACCTCAGTCAGGTAGGTTTGGAACACACCTGGACCAGGAAACACAGAGAAATATAGCAGACCAGGACACGAGATCACACACTTATGTGTTACACAGCAAACATTTTAACTCACTGGACACTCCCTTCTTCCCAAAGCTGTGACTTAGAAGTGCAGGAACATCCTCCATGTACCTACAATGAGAACAACAATGAGTATTTGCATTTTCTTTGTATTGTACTAACTATTCATACAGGTTTATGTTATGCAGGCATAGTATTTCTGTGGTGATTGACTTTGAACATCCCAGTGGTGATAAACTCTCTCTCACCTCTGTTTCTGCATGGCTACCTGGTCCGGCTGAGTGAGGGGTGTCCATGGCAACGCCCCCATGTGCCAACGCAGCATGCAGTACCCCAGAGACTGCAGGTCACTGCGTCGAGACGGAGCTAAAAGGAGAATACACAGACATGAGGACGACGTCTCTTCTTCCTCCTGAAACATCAACACCATCCTCAGACGTACAGATCACCGTGTTCTGGTGTTTTCACAGTCAAACAAGGTAAATGTTAAAATAACCTTTCACAATAAATATTATCACAAGAGGAAAATAAGCAGTTGCATGTGAAACAGATGGACTGTGGGAGAAGAGAAGCGAGGTAACTTCAGGTTTAACCCGGTGCTTTCAGTCTTATGGTGGTGGCCCCCCCTCTTACTGGGGTAGATCACCATGGTAACCTATGATGCACACCTGACCTGCTCCGGAGCAGGTTACGTTTGAGATAAGAGCTCAACTTGTACAAAAGTACCTCCTACTGATCAATCAAAGCTTGCTGTGAGGATGGTGAGATAATATTACTCAAATAAGAAGAAGTCATAATCCAGACTGAAAGCAGCAAAGTTTAAATGCCAAACGCAGGAAGGGCAACTGATGAGAAATCAGTCTGTGTGCATAACAATATGACAGGATTTCTGTAATATTTAAGTGACTGACCTGCTCCCTTGTGTGCGTCCAGGCTGATGAACTCCATGGTGCCCTCATGCAATGTCCTGCTGGCTTCGCGGTACTCTACATGTTGTCCATTTGGACAGTACCTGAAGGCATGGCAGTATCCTGCTAGGTACACCTAACACACACACACTCACGTGTTAAACACATTCAATCATGGACACTGACAGATTGTGTTTGTACTTTATTTTTCACCTGTGATTTCTGTCCCGGTTTGATGTAAATGTTTTCTGCGTTGATATCAGCGTGAACATATTCGTTTGAATGGATATACTGCAACACGTCTAACTGCAAGAAGAAAGGAATGTATTAAGCGAGGGGGGGGGGAAATCAACGTTATTTAATGTGTTCTGGATCATTATTAAGATTAAGAATATAGGTTACACTCACTATTCTGCAGGCAAGCTGAAGGATGACTTTCTCAGACAGAAGCTCTGCATCTTCCTCCATGACAGACTGGAGGGACTGGCCCATGTTGGGGAAGATTAGAAACCTATGAAAAAGATAAAGAACAACTTAACAGAGCCCACAGTTAATGTTAAACCCCTTCATATATTGTGCACATTTCACACCTGTAGGACTCTGCATGAAGACCAAAGCCAACGCAGGAAGGAATCCCCAGGAAATCCATCTTGTTTTGTTTGATCCACTTGTCCACTAGAGAGACAATAGGTTTCCATTATCATGTGTGGTAGAAAATTAAACACACCAGGATAGCTAAACAGTTCTAAACTAAATCCTCACCAGAAGCAGGTTTTACAGCCCTCTGCAGAAAGTTCTGCTCATTGAAGATTCTTCCGACTTTAGCTCCCTAAGACGAAGGAAGAGACGATAAGATGAACTTTATTGATCCTACTCGGGGAAATATACAGGAAATAGAGAACATTTTCAATCAATTTGTTGATGAATATGTTAGATATGTAGTATTCAGAAAAATCCCAAGGTGATGAAGTGGCACGTACCAGTTTGAGGATGTGATTTGATTCCTTGGAATAAGATCCAGAAATTGTTTGCAAAACTGAAAAAACACCAAAACAATATTGTTTTATTATAACAATCAGAGAAGATAGGTTAGCCTTCTGTTTGCATACAGCTGGTACAAAATCTACGTTGTTATAGTTAAATAGACACAAGAAACTGTACATTTTTACTCATTAGTTATTTAAACTACTTGAAATGAAAAGAGTTAATTAAGAGGTGCCACTAAAACAACATCATTTTTCTATTTTGGTGTTTTTTTTTTTTGGTAGACCAGCCCAGTTGTTTGAACCGGACATTTATTTTACTTTGCAGGATTTCTCCTGATGTCATGAATACAACCTCACCTTCATATGTGAGCTCCGTCATGCTCTGACTGAGCAGTTTCACCAGCTTCCACTTCTTGCCAGTTGTGTCCGTCACCTCTTCACCTTCCTGGAGCGGCTCCACAGCAGACGCATGCTTCGCCTTCTTCGCTTTGCTTTTTCCTGTCGCTGAAACCAAACAATGACATGGTATGTATGAGGGGGAGTAAAGTAATGTTACGCTCTAACAAGAATATACGATGCACAGCCGTACAGTTTGTATCTCTGGGCTTAAATTGATATTTTGTGAATCCAAGTTCACCACCTGATGTCTGAATCCGTTTGTTGTTCCTTCTCTCATAAATGAGCCACTTCAAAAAGTGCATGTGATGATTTCATTTGTTAATTAGTATGAAGATGCCATCTTTCTGTAACTTCACCTCGTATGGGAGGCTGAACTTGACCGGTCATTTAACCTTTTACATGATAAATAAGCATGTCATGTTGTGTGGTAATTGCAAAATGTTTTGCTTACCTTTGAAAGGTGACCTGGAGATTGGTGATGAAACAGGGTAAGCGACAGCTGCAGGAGAGCCATCTACTGCTGATCCCTCTGCTTTCCTACTCGTGTTATCAGTCAGACTCTTTCCCGCCTCTTCATGCTCAGCAGGGCTGGAGAGTTTTGCCTTTCCCCTCACTGCATATGGATCAAGTCACGATCGATATGAATGAATGAGAAGATTATGAGTGAAAAGAGAGACCCTGCATGTTTCATGAGGAATGATTTGTGTTTAAGCTTACCAGGTCGAGGGCCTTTTAGGTCAGGGGAAGACTTTAAAGCTGGCCGTGTCCCTAAGTCGAGGTTGAGAGTGACTGCGTGCTGCTTTGATGGAGTTCCAACCAAGCCAACACCTTTATCTGTTGATACAAATCCTTGTGTATTTGTTCCAAAGAAAGGCATACAAATGATTGTATTTACACCTGCACACCCGCTTATGTTGCAGACTGATGATTTATGCCACAGCAAATTAAATAAAAACGTCAAATTCTCTCCTTCATGACAGCAAAGTAGAGCAGCTGCTCCCAGACTATTTTAATGACCTTTCATCCGGTCATCTCGGAGAGGACTAGTGGAGGGAACCATGGGTGGAGTGGCATCTGTAATGCTGAATTTAACTTCTCTGTCCAGACGAAGGGAGTTACGGGTCTTTCGCAGTGCAGGACGAGTCGTAACTGGAGTTGAGGTGTTACAAGCATGGGCTGTAGAAAAAGAGGATTTGCATTTCCAAAGGTCTGAAATCACACACAGACTGAAATCTATGGATGATCCAAACACCAGATTGTCAAGATATTTACCGGTACCTGCCGTTGGATCGCAACTTGTAGCAAGGCTTGATTTAACTGCTGGTGTTGCTTCATCCCTTTTGGGTGGAGAAAGACTTAAAGAATGCGTCAAGCTCACGGGTCCAGATTCATCAACAGAACAGGGAAGCTTCTCCCCACACGATGGACAAAATCTGAATTCAGGCTGCAGCTTTGTCCCACACTGGGGGCAGAAGTGGAAAGGCATTCTGCAAGATTAAACACACAGATTATTATACATCTGTTCAGACTTAAGGTATTACACTACATCTCATGGAGAAAAAAACGTGTACACTCATTATGTGGAAGTAATTCTCTCCACCAAGAAAATGATCTCTGATGAACAGTTACTGTTGAACTTAATTAACCAAAGCATTAGTTTGTGTTAGATTTATTCAATGCTTAGTTGAAGAAATGATGCCCATTTCCACAGAGATACATTTTGTTTTACCATGACAACCCCAGCAGGACTTCATATGACATCAACTAACATCAGCTACATCAAATGTGTTCTTCTTTTCCAGTCAAAGACTGTATAAATGACAAGCTAACGCTAAACGTCTTTCTATTCTGACAGTTTGGCAACTTAAAGCAGCAAACTAGTAAGTGAACGTTAGCAAGCAAACGTCAGCATTAGCACTGTAGGGGTAACTCTAAGTTACAACACATTTCAGCTGAAGGGCGTGTGTTTTTACGCGTGTTAGAACAGTAAATTATTTCAAGGCAAAATCAATGAGCAGCTTAATGTTAGCTAGCTAATACAGAAGCGAGTCTTTTACAAAATGTTTACTTTCTGCCTTCTTGCTGGGTTTGAACCTTGGCTTTTAGTCAAACTGGCGCCTGGCTAACGTTAAAATATATCATAGTATTTAGTTAAAAAGCTGACAAATGACTTCAAAAGAGTTTCCGGTACCTTTCCAAACACTACTACGCTGAGGCTGGTGATGCTTCTTCTTCACAGGTAGAGCGCTCCTGTTACTTGAAGCTGTGAGGGAGGTGCTGCCGCCTACTGGTCGCAGCCGAGCAAAGCACCGTATACACTTTTTGATATCCGGGTCAAGATGGCGCCAGTAGACTTTCCTCTTCGTCGAAAAAAAGTTAAATAAATAAATAAAAATAAAAAATGAAAATATAATATAGTAGACATATGTCAAAAAATAATAAAAAGGCATAATATAGTCTTATTATATAACGTCGACAAAAGTCTGAGAAAAGTGATAGTATCTCAAAAAAGTCATTAAAAAGTCATAAAAAAATAATTGTATGGTATGTCGAAAAAGTCATTAAAAAAGTCATAGTAAAGTATCTGGGAAAAAAATCTGAAAATAAGTTATAGATAAGTCATTAAAAAAAAAAAAAAAATGTATCTCAAAAAAGTCTGTAATAAATCAGACAAAAAGACAGAAAAGTTCATAGTATAGCATGTCGAAAAATAAATAAATAAATAAAAAGGTATGGTATAGTGTGTTAAAATCAAGTTATGTGTATTTAACACATCATAACGGTTTGGTCCAGGTAAAAGCAGCTGCAGGCTATAAACTGGGTGATAACACTTTGACAGGAAACACAGCTCCCAGGCTCAATGTTTGGCAGACATCACTTTTTGGCAAGACATCCCAACAGGTGGTTAACGGGGAGTATGGACGGCATGAAACATTAGAAAAAGAAGAGGGGAGTGAATTACAATTACAAACTAAGAAGAATTTAAAAAATCTTTAAAAAGATAAAAATTAGTAGAGTTTGAAGGATTGAAACGTTATTTTTGATAGAACTGATCGAAGTAAAAAAGCGATAAAGCTCATTTTTGCATACTTATAAACATACTTACATAAGTATTATCAAAACTACCTTTGAAATCAAAATTCTTGAAACTTTCATGTACTTGTATATGCAGTACAGAACAGACATTTTTGAGTGATTATATAAAATTAGATGCTGCTTCAAGGAATACATAAATAAAAATGTTTATTTTTGGACATCATTTACATATTTTGCATATGAAAACTGTATGGCACAATTGAAAATATGAAATATTTCAGTGAAGTCTTACCAATAAAATCTAATTAAATTAAAGTAATAGTTTTTCAAATTTGTGGAGTGAAACAGTGAGCAGAAAGTATTCTTGTATGCCTTAATTAAAACATCACAATCACCTGTTTTTTTACAGCAAAGAGTGACATTGTATTACAAATAATGTGGATTTGTGCGTGAGAAATATTATAAAATATCATTAGTATTCTAAACTGGTCTGAAAGGGTGAGCATTATGATCTTAAAGGACACCATAAATGTAAATTGAAAATCAGGCCCATCTTAGAGCCTTATTTATAAAACTCACCAATAAAAAATCTGGGCTTTCAAAACCTAACCGCTCTCTTCGCTGCATCTAACACTTGAATACAGGTTTTTCCATCAGAAATGTGTTTAGCTGAGGCGACAAGCCTTCGTAGACGACAGCCTGAACAACAGCCACACTGGTTAAAAACTTGGCATTTGCTGTTAAATCGCCCCTCTGCTCATTTCCCCTGAAGTTTGCTGTTTTATTTGATAAAAGTGTATTAATTTTAAGATGTCAGAGATGATCACTGTTCAGGTGATGCTAATATCCATGTGTTATGGGGCAGATACGGGTATCCAGGGTCTCGCCTGAGCAAAAGCCTGTATACATTAAAACATGTATGATATAATGTAAATATGAAACTGAAGGCATCGTTAGAGGTGAATAATGATACAAACCGAGCAGTAGAGGGGACTAAAGGTCAGCCTTACTGGCTGGTGTTACTTCTGTTAAAAAAGCTACAGTAAGAGTTGCATTTCTTTCTTTAAAATATATTAACAGTATTTTTTATTCTATTTTCTGTATCTTTCATACAACTATGTGAATAACCAGCATTCTTTTATTTGTTCCTTTTATCAAACTACTATAATTTGTTGTATTTATTGGCCACAAAGCATGTATTCTGACTGTAACACTGGCGAGATTGCAGTATTTAGCGAGACATTCAGTCGAGTGTCATGAACTGGGACTGCAGGTATCACATATATCTGAGATTTCAGCTCGGCATTAATTAAATGAATATCCCAAACGCCAACGTGAATTCATCATTAAAAATACCCGTTAAATGAATTAAAATGAAATGCCCACATCCATAAGGCACATATATCACTGTACTGACTAATAATACAGCATGTCTGATGTCTGAATGTATATATGTGATGTGTTTCGTTGTGGGGCAGTGGACACACATAATATCACGTTTCACCTACGATATGATACAATTATACTGTATATACTCCCACTTGGATGTCTCCTTATTATTTCTCCAGCATTACAGATATGTATTGTAACTTTCGTTCATTCTAACATGCACATTTGCTCCCATCAGAGCCCTCTGAGATGTCTTGGTTGGTGACTCCATTAACTCGGACGGTCCCGTCGGGGATCCAGGACTTGTCAACACATCGTTCCATCCTCTTCATGATGAGATCCAGCAGGACGTCCACAGCCTGGTTGACATTCTGCCCATTCGCAGCACTCGTCTCAAAGTATGGGATTCTGCATGAAGGTAAATACTGGTCAAAATAAATACAGGATCACAGACTACACGGACAATACTTAGACCATAAGATAGAATATCATCTACATCAGCCTTATTCTTCAAACAGCAGTCAGCACGGGGTGAGATGTTATATTTAATACTGAGGTTTATTCCTCTCTTGAAGGCATTTAAAACATTTCCTACAGTATGTGTGTTTTTAGTAAAGGTGTGTCTGATAGGGTCACAACAGGATATTTTACACATGTGCACCAATATTTGCTTTTCAAGGAGGACGGATTCAGTCTGACATTCTCCTGCACAGACTTTGGCAAACAATGCAGGCACTGCCTTCTTGACAAACAACAGAGGGAGAGGTTCATGTACAGATGGATCAAACCGAGACGTACCCATACTTCTCTGCCAGTTCACGGGCCTCTTCTTCACTCACTGCTCGCTGATCCGACAGGTCACACTTGTTGCCACACAAAACGACGTCTGGACTCTCGCAGTACGCGTGAATCTGTAACTGACCTGAAAGGCACATTCAGCCATTTATTGTGTATTTAGTCATATTTGAATGCGTTATATGTTTACTTTTGAGACAAATATCAAGTAATTAATGTATTCACTTGAAAAAGGAAAGTTGAGCAAAGTAGCAGCAGTAGTTTAGGATAAAATAAACTGTATAGAGAACAACTGATTCATAATCAATTAGATTACATGTCAAATCGCGCAATATTCTGGGTCTAATGAATATGGGTCAGTGTCAATACATGAACACAAAGAGTGTTTGGTCATCTTTCACTTTCAGTATTTTGGTATTCCACAAGGAATGTAATGTTGTTAAATGTCCTTTGAACTTGAATCTGGTTAAATAAGTAACAAGTTGATCGGATCAGCAGTTTAATGACCAAAAGGGAACATTTAAAGAGAGATATCAGAGGACATACTCATCCAGTTTCTGACATTGAGGAAACTCTGTTCATTTGTGAGGTCAAACAGGAGAAGGAAACCCATCGCATCTCTAAAGAACGCAGTCGTCAAACTCCGAAACCTGGACAAAAAAACAACAACTCAGTGAGAAATCTGATAATTGTGAAAAAGACACATTTGAAAAACAAGACCAGGCTTGAGGTGAGGAAGTCCTTCATGTACCTCTCCTGTCCGGCCGTGTCCCACAGCTGCATGTGGATCTTCTGTCCTCGACCTGAAGATCCATCTGCATTTGTTGATTTGTATACCTGTGAAAAAGGTGAAACAGCTGAGCTCAAACCAACCAGATATCCTCTGATATTAAATGGTTTGAATCTGATAAACTGCTATAAAACAAAGCCTGTAATAGTTCTCTCTTTACTGATCAGGTGTGTTGTGGTAACATGGCTCGTTGCTTCCGACGGCTTGAGAGAGGAATTTGTAAAGAATGTAATTAAGTGCAGTTGCTTATCTGCCTCCATTAGTAAAAGTAAAACACTGACCCAGCCATTCTTGTGAAATAATCAAATAACTAAATAAAGAAACTAAAACAGATATATTAACCTGAGCTGTACAGCCAGTGTAACCGAGTGTTTTATATGTCTGAAGTGTGGGAAATGTGCTGTGATCACATATGGAGTCCTGTTCTTTGGAAATGACGACCATGGTGTTTGTCTGTCAATAACTAACAATGACAACCAACTACAAAATTGACAACAAAAATCCTACTCACATTCTGTATTCTGCATCATATCTATTTTAATAAAGTTGCATTTCAGCAGTTTAAAAGTTCAAGCTGGAGCACCAAACACCAAACAAGCTAGTAAAATCTAATTAAGATTAAATGTAGTGTTCATTCAGTCTTGGTGCATGTTGTTGCTTAAAGCTGTATGACTGTGACCACTGGTAACCAGTGTTACTGGTGTATTAATCTCGTTATACCGTATATTTAATACCAAGAGACCCAAACTGTCTGATGACTTATTTTTTTACAGTTGATTTTAAGATAATCAAAAACAGGAAGCACAGCTCTGGGTTGTTTGATGACGTACTACGATTACATATTGTGCTTCAACAATGATGACTAGTTAGTTATTATTATTCACAAAAGCTTTTCTACAAGGGCAACTTTTCACATCGCAGCTGTCAAACATTAATTTGACCATTTCCTTGTAGGGTATTATTTTCTGTACTTTTATCTATCAGAAGTGATGGAAATACTATTAATAATAAGAAGATGGTCAATGAAGGACATTCACAAATGGCTATGTATTGAATAAGCCTCTAGTATAACCGTGATACAGCCGTTATCAGCACCAGCAGCATTAAAGAGTCAATATTGAGTAAATATGAAGACTGCTCAGCTGTTTGCCAATGGTATGAAGTGTTTGTTCTTAAGGAGGCTGCTGCCTGCCGTTCACTAACATTAGTCATTACTAGGGATTCTGTTGCAACATTCATCTCTAGTCTTTTATTGCAAGAGTTGCTTAATGGTGTGGGAATGCATTAAGCCTCAAATGGCCACCCAGGGAAGTGTTACGATGGAAGTGTAAGATCCTATGCTTTTACTGAAGTATTGAATGAAAGAAATACAAACAATTCCAATGCTGGCTCTCATTCAAACGTGATTGAACTCACCACTCGTTTTTCTCTGAAGTCGATTCCAACTGTAGTGATAAACTTGGAGTTAAAGCTTGAGTCTGTGTATTGGTAGAGGAAGCTGGTTTTTCCCACACCAGAGTCACCGAGGGCTAGGAATTTGATGAGGTAATCATAGTCCCCATCCGACATAGTGAGCGGTTAATTTCTGAGACACACAAACAAAACAACTCAGTAAACCAATAATCACACTGTTTGTCAAAGAAATACATCTCAAATTAGTATTTGTTTTTTATCGTCTTGATGACAAAGTGAAGACAATAAAATTGTCCCTTACAGTCTAGATCTCATCCAACCTTTAAGGACTTATTAAAATTAGGATCAGGGAATTCTTAAAATGCTTGAAGCTCTTGACATTTAAAATTAAAACTCTGGCATTATTTTACATTTGTTTGAATCATTAAGAAATCCCAATAAAAGGGTAAAGCAAAGTATTCATTCAGACCCAGCGGCAGACATAAATCTTGGGTGGGTTTCTGCGAGTGGGTCCAATATAAACCGTCATCTGAATGTGTTGTTCAAGCTGAATATACAATTACACACCTCCTTATCTACATGTAGCAAACATGTCTCTAAATGTTCACAGATCTGAAGTTAATGAATTGTTAATAATGCACCGTGCACAATATCCATTACATTTAATAGTCATTGGGGATGGAGGCTCATCCAGGGTGGGCTTAGGCGTCTTAGTGGGTGGGCCCGGACTACAGGAGTGTATTCATTTACTAACTTATTATTAAACTTTTTGCCTCCCTTCCCAGAGGAGCATAAAGTGAACAATGGACATAACTTGTAAGAAAAATCCAGCATGCTCAATCTCAAACTTTTTCATGTCAAGAACCTCTAACATAGATGTACAATGGGCCACAAACAATGAATATATATAAGAAGTTGTTTCCTTTGCTTTTGCCTGACGTGTTAGTACATAGACCATACCTAATACCACTTTAAAATCTGTTTATGTCATGATTTACATTTGGGAAAAGAGATGTTAATACAGCCACGGTTCAGGCTTTACAGCACACAGCCCTTGGGTGTATTATAAAATAATAAAAACGATTCATTAAAGACAATATATGCATAATCATATGACTAGCAGGAAGGTGGCACATCTGGATATGTCATAAGACTTTGCAGGGCAGCAGTAAGGTCAGAAGGAAAATGTCGGCAGCCCTCCCGCCGTGGCTTCTAGAGGCAGCTGTCATAAAAGAGCCATAGTTCAACATTTTCTTTGTCCTTGGATGTTTGTGCCAAATTTGAAGAATTTTCCTCTAGGCCTTCCTGAGATACAAGAATGGGACAGATGGACAACCGTAAAGATAATGCCTCTGGCCACGTCTGTCACAGACCCGGATGCAGAACAAACAATTGAGGCCATGCAACAAAGAAACATACAAGTCCATTAAAAAAATTAGATGGCGTCATCACATCCTTCTCCAACGGCTATTCGGTATACGGGAGGTATCTTCACGGTGATGTGGGCCTTTGCCCAGCATTTATAACTTAAAAACCCTCTGCTATGTACGTTACTATGAATAACATAACAATATATTATGTTATTCATAGTATAGTATGTTATGTTACGCAAATGGAACGTTTAGATATCAGTTATATAATGTTATATATATATAATGTTTTTAAGCACACGGATGGTTTCTAAAACTAGGCAATTCATGATTTAAGTCACGTTTTGCTTGTGTGTGCACAATCTCAATACCCCAGGAGGCAACATCTGGTGAGAGAGGTAACCTGCCAGTTTGCTCTGCCTGGGAGGTACATCACATCAGTTCACGTGTGGATGAGTCCCTTAGGGACTACAGTAACAGTCTGTAGTTATGGGACACTGATGTGCTGCCTTTCCAGTAAGGGCTCCACAAACCATGGCCTGACCATCTTTTGTCTCATCACTTGACTTGCTGGGCCAAGAGAAGACCATGCCGCAAAATATGCAGTCCCTGGACTGACCTTGACCCCCATGTAAACGAGGATCGATGTGGAGGTTGTTACTCCTGTACAGGGGTTGTAGATGCTGCAGCCCTAAGACTGCCAACAGCATCCGTAGCAGCCTGATTCAAGTTGCCCCAAAGTGGAAGGACTGTAGTAGGCACTGAATCCTGTCTGCCTGCTCTGCAGTGGAGCTCCGAGCATAGAAGCTGAGTCCAGAGGTTTATCTTAGGGTCTGGGAGTCATTGGTCATGCCCTTGCATCTGCTGGGGAGTGGAGGTTGTTCACCTTTGGGGTGATGCAAACTGCCTGATTTGGTACAATACAGGGTTTGACCATTTGTGGGATGACCCTCCCTGGATCTAAGGCTACGTTCAGACTGCAGGCAAATCCGATTCAAATCTGATTCCTTCTCATATCCGATTTTTAGGGCTGACTGTCCACACTGTTTTAGCAAGTGTCCAAATCGCATTTGGCTCTGTTCAGACTGGGCCACATCAAGTGACCCATCTGACTGGTTGCTGTAGCAACGACGTCGGAGCGGAGGCGTGTATTGTGTGACGTCATGTAATAGCGACGAGAAAAACAACAAACAAGATGGAGGCAGCTCACATGAGTATATTGTCCTTATCGCTGTCCAGTAGGGGTGCAGAACCGGTAACGTAGCTCCACAACTTGAAACAGGCGGGTGGTTTGGCGCATTGGGTCAGGTCTGGCGTCGCGTAGAGTGACCTCACGGACAGTCAAATCCGATCTGAGTGTTTGGAGCTGTTCAGACTGAGACGCATCTGTCCAAATGCGATCTGAAACTACCTCCCGGAGGTGGTTTCGATCCGTTTCGCAAAAATCGGATTTCATGTGACTTGGGACTGTTCAGACTTCAAAAGAGTCATCCGGTTCCAATCTGGATGGGCTAAAAATCGGATTTCTGCTGGCAGTCTGAACGCGGCCTAAATGCCCCACGGCAGAATTGAAACAGAGAGTTTGAGGCCACTGTTGACATGACATCCTCTGTTTCCTCACCCAAATCCCAGGAAGCTACCTTAGGGTTTGGTGGGGAGATGGAGCCCACACCAATGCTTTAGACTTCTCTATTTATGGAGAACCAGAGCGTGGAAGGTAATCGACAAACAGGCAGCCCTCAACATAACGCCGTCCCTCCTGAATGCTCCAGTCAATGCATGGGTCAGACATGGGCTTCTCTTAGATGGCCCATAGCCAAAAACCTGGGGCACAACTCATGGCCATCATCAACCTGATGTTGAGCTCCACAAGACGCACACACCAGCACCATTTCATTAGGAAATCTGAGCGATTACTATGACAAGGCCACAGGACATGAACCAGAACCTCTGGAACACATAACACACATATGCAACCAAGCAAGTCCGTCAGGATAATCCCACCTGCTGCCAACCTGCTCACCTGAATTGCGGTGTAACCAGATATCGAAGTGAGAACTGACTAGGTCACATGATCATTTAGGCCCCTCAAAAGAAAATTGAACCAAAACAACTTAAAAATGTTGAATAAACAATATTATTTTGAGTTCCTTTGCAGAGTAAAGGTGATGAAAATAGGAGAGACTAATGGTTCTGTCAACCACAGGTCAACCCCACACTTCAAGACTGTTGACCGTCGTCTTTCCAGTCCAACTGGTTAAATTAACAGCATGAAAATTACATTTAATGGCAGTGTTAGGTATCATCTTTGTATTAATTCTGTTGTGACTGGTTTCAGCTTTGAACAGCCATAAAAACAAATGCTAAAACATGTTTTTCTTTCCCAGTTTTCTGATGTGCAAGAGGAACATCATGTACTAATATTCATGTCTAACTAATTATTCCTACAGATATGTAGGTTGTTGTTGTACACATTCTGGAGTGAAGGTTGAATTTGATTTAAGTGTAGATACACATATGTATATGTATTTTCTTACACAATGAGAATGCACACTATGACATCTACTGGAAGAAATGATTGACATGGTCAACTAATTCTGGTCAAAACATGGAAAAGAAACCACAGGGGGATCATAAGACCAGCACGTAGTAAAGACTTCAGACACGCCTTGCATTCTTTCACTGTAACCTCCACTGAACTTTTCATCTGGAGTCATAAGCAGCTTAAGGTCTCGTGCAAAATCAAGATCCATGAAAAATCCAGTCATAAACGATGAGCACCACTGAGCCCAAGAACTAATCCAGGGTCCACATTCCTGGGCCTGTTTTAGTGTAAAATAACGTTTTATTGTACTCTTTACTGCTGATTGTTCCATCACATGGTTTGCTTTGTTGTAAAGCCCTTCATAATGGTTTTTATATGCTTTAAAAATGTAATTTTTATTGCCTCTACAGGGCAAGGCAACCATCAAACACACAGTTAAAGTTGAGCTTGAAAAACGCCTTTTAAACCCTTTTAGATCACATCCCCGGTGATATTATGCACCGTAATATAATTACATTCATATCAAAATCAGATTTTTGTTCTTCCCGGAAAACAAAATATGAGGCATGCTTTCATCAGCTAGTACCAACCAATCTAAACCAACAATATCATGGGAGGGAGGAGACCACGGAGAGGAGTTTCCTGGGGTTAGAGGCAGAAGAGTTGACCCTATGACAGGTAGAAAAGTACAGCAGCTAAATCTGCCTGATTTTAGATCTATAACAAGGCAACGCTTCTGCTGTGAAAAAGTCATTCTGACTGCTTATTATGGATTTTTCTACCCGATATACTGAAATTATTATTGATAAGCCTGGTATGAATATGAGTCAGTACTGACTTCTGTTTAAGTAAAAACAGGTCACAGAAGTGACAAAGTGGAGCAAAAACCACAACGCTGACATAGATTGTGTCAGCACATTTCTGAAGATTATTATCTGATGACACCTTTTTGAGCTCCAGTTGCAAACAAGAACTAGTTGAATCTCATGTTAACAAGTAACGTTATAAGAAAAAGTTAATGCTTGTACATAAAGTTAAAGGCCAAAAACTAAAGGCCTTTCAAAGCCATATTAAACGTACCAGACTCATGAGAGCTGTGAAAAGGAAGACAGCTGTGATGGCAGATCTTCCGCTGCGTTGGGCAAGAAAACACTAAGTACGGTAGAATTTAGAAGAACAAGAAGTCTTATCCTGATGACACAACAATTCCCCGATTTCTGCAGGATCGTATGCAGGTCCATCATTCTTAATTGATAAGGGCTGAACAAATATATTGGCATATTGACCGTATGAGTCTATATAGTTTCTTTTTTCTCTGCAATTTGTTGAACTTTGATTTGTTTGTTATATTTCACTCAACTGATACAATAAGAAGTTATGCATTACTTTGACTATTTTCTCCTCATACCAATTCTGATATCTATCCAATACAAAGAAACTAACACCATCTAATCCTAGTATTAGTGCATATTTGGACTCTCTTGAAAGAGATGTTTTAATCTCTACGAGGCTTACATTCGTTAATCTACTTTAATATAATGTTTTCTTCTCCTGCAGTGGGAGTTAACCCAGTAGCAGGCCAAGTACTACCAGGCATGCAGACAAGCAAACACAAAACCTGCTTTAATCATTTGTCTGGGAGGATATGGAAGACCCACCCTGGGCAGCAGCAGCACGGGGAAAATCCCAATAAGCACCATAAACCCGAGGCTGCAGCACCATCATACTTTGGTATGGACGCCGTGTATCTGCGAGACTTCCTGTATCTTTAAAGTGTCCATTAAAACACATTGTAAGGATTCATGAGCAGCACAGACAGTGTGAGGCTCATAACAAATACTGCGATTAACCGAAACAAATACAACCACGTAATGACCCTCAGCTGGTCCTCATGTGTTTGTCCACTGGAAGTCAGGCGACCGTTAGGCAAACTTTGGATTCAGCCACGAAGACTAAACGCCAACTTCCCTGCTTCCTCTGGCAGACATACTTCAGCCAACATATGGGTCCAAACACGTCCGAAACACCGTGATACGTTCATGACGTGTGATCCTGCCCGGATGATTGTCAAACAGTGTTGATCTGTAAACGTTATTGAGCAAGTTTGTGATAAAGCAGGTGTCAACATGTTTCCAAACTCCAACCGACTCTCGACGGGGAGTTTGACAACCAAAGTGGGCACGTATCCTTTTTTACGAAGGCGGATAATCGAGTAAACTCAAATGTACCGGACGACTTTTTGTGTTCCTCGTTAATTTCAAGATGCGACGGACTGATAAGTAACTTCGGTTTCCTGAAAACAGCATTTTAACGAGTGGTTACTCACCAGCCGTGGGGCGTTGCTTCGGCGCGGTGTCCTGAAAAAGTAGTTAAAAGTGACGGTTTAACACTTTAACGGGAGGAGAATAAATGATGGCGTTCCACTCTCCGTCGCCTCCGCGCCGTTAGTTTGACATGAGACCAGCGACACTATCGCTGAACACTTGACTTTCCGTGCTTTTTTTGTTGTTGAGAAACAGCTCCTCCTGACGTTTGCTCGCCAACTGAAGGGGAGACACCAGCCGTTGCTAGGCTACACCCCTGGAGGCGGGACCCTACCAACGAGCTACATGCTACATGCTACTTCGTAGCTCTGCCTCATTGTACAGAATGGGACATTTAATATATAATCACTGGATTATAACTAGTGATGCATTAATGTGTTCATCACTTTAATGTTGAATCTGGTAAATGTGGGGACTATATATATACACATACATACATACAATATATAATATAATATATACAAAAGGAAGTAGTTTTATGTAGTTTTATATATATATATATATATATATATATATATATATATATATATATATATATATATATATATATATATATAAATATATAAAACTACTTCCTTTTGTAAGCTTTGGAAATGAAAAACTGATGTATGATGGAACTTTGACACACATTTTGAAAATTCAGGATGTTAAATTACTTTATTTTGTACATTAATAATCACACAAAGAATCCCAAAGAAGTATGCATTTTTCCATGCTGGTCTTGCCTAGGGCCTCCAGCTCTAACCATTCAGCAGCCTCTTGTGTAGTTCTTCTGGCTTCTGTCTGAAGTATTTCCTGTAAGTGTTTCAGTCCGTGTCATTCTGTTTCTTTGGCACATCCTGGTTTTGTTGACCTGAGGTCTTCGGCGCCGGCTCAAAATAAGGTCCGTAGATATAAATACCACCACCAACGCCAAGCAGTGTGGCTAAGGCGATCTGTGAGAGGGGTAATCTTCTTCGAAACATGACTTCTTTAAATATGAAATCCCAATATTGTAACACAAGATGATCCTGAAAGAAGAGTAAAGTGGTGTTAGCCAAGACTCTTTATAGGCAGTATGAAGAATCTTTTCCAAATCATTCATCATTTTTGCGTCTTCTCTGCTCTGTTGAATGTTACATGTTCTTGCTAAATTGTAATCATAACTTGCAGCATGGATGTTGTGAGCTACTCTAGTGAAAGATAGCTGCTGTGTTGCTGTCTGTGCTGAGTTAATCCCTGTGGGGAAACCAGCACTGCTGAAATATGTTTGGCACTTAGGCTACTAAGATAAAAGTATCTAATAAAAATGTGTGTCAATTGGGCACTAGAGGGACTGTACAGTACCTTTAGGCATATTTCATGACTTAGACTTGGAGCTACCAATTTTTTTATTTATTCAATATATTACATTTTGCATACAGCATGCAGGTGAAGCAACAGGTGAAACATGTGAAATGTGAATTTTGTTTAAAACTACTTCCATCTGTAAACTTTGAAAATGAAAAACAAATGTATAACAAAGCTGTCACATAATTTAGAAAATTCAGAATGTTGAATTATTAGATACTTTGTGTACATCCGGGGCCTCCACGTGTTTATGAGGTACCATGTATTATCATCTTCAAAGAAACTGGTGATTGTTTTCATACACATAAGCTCATATTTCAAATTTATCACAAGATCATTGCGCAATACAACAGTTATATTTTCCCTGACATTTCTACTATTAAAGAAATGTATTTTATTTTGAAACGTATGACCGGACATGTAAACACTGCGCTTGCTAGCTTGACAGTTAGCTAACCACTTAGCTGGTTCACAACTCAAACATGAGCATTTTGCTGGTTGACAGGCGATTTTCTAATATTCAGAACTCACCTAGGAAGCAGTTTTTCGCCGCGTCTGCAACCACAAATACAGACAGACAGAAGGACACGGAGGTAAAATAAGATTATACAAGAACACCAACGAGACTTGAGTGCAAAAGTCAAATATTCTTCTTCTACTTAGAATCCTGGCAGAAATGCTGCGGTCCGTCTTTCTTCTTCTTTTGTTTCTCGAAGCGGTTTGCATCCAAAACGTTGCATTATCGCCCTCTACTGGGTTGATTCATGCATTACCAATCTCCTCGTGTAATAGAGTGCCGAAGCGGAAGCAGGAAGTAACGGCGCCATGGGTCCTTTCGGAGCGAAAAAAATGAATGGTGTTCAATGGACGGAAAATAATTATTATCTGATCCCCCGGTTGTTATTGATGGGGAAGTCTTCCCTCCCGGTATTCCATCCCCCAATACAATTAGAGACAACACGTTTAAACACGGTCACTAGTCGGTGAAAAACAACTGATTATTAAACACATTTAACGTATTTTCACAAGCGACCATATTCGTGTTTTTCAATTCTCACTGGCTCTATGGACAGAAAGTCTCAGAAGTCGTTTGTAGTTTAGAGCTTTTATTTTGAAGTCAGCAAACAGCGTTCCGCCGGAAGTAAGAATGAGTGCGGAAGCACAGCCAAAAGTGGAGCCCAGTGCGCTCTGTTTACGCCAACTGTTCAAGTTAATATGAATTAGTGGTCGTTTAGTTGACGATGTAAACGTACTGTTGGTTAAATAAACTGTCATATGACGCAGGCTGTTCAGCCGGAACACTTCGACGGATATCTCACGTTAATTTAACACATTTAAAGTTCGTAGTGTTTCAAGAGTTCACGCAGTTAAGTCAGGCTGACAGGTGACAGGTGTATCTGGTCCGGACAGGTGTGTTGTCGACAGCAGACAAGCCGAGAGGGAAAATGTCCAGATGGAGAAAATCCGTCCACGCCTGAAATTTGGAAATAAAGTCGAAGATGTGAAACTACGGAAACGCAAATCCCAACTGTACTCAAAGGAAGACGACAGTTCTCTCAACGCCGGTGGGTTGATTCTCTTTAAAACCCAAACCACTGTGCGCCGTGACGATGAAAATAAAAAAAAGGTGATGTCACTAACATGAAGTGATTTATCTTCTACGTCACAGGTGAGCTGAGAACCAGAGTCGTCGTGTTTTCTGTGGCGTTCAGGCTCGTGAACTGCTTCCTGGTTCAAACCAGCTTCGTCCCCGATGAGTACTGGCAGTCTCTGGAGGTTTCCCACCGCATGGTCTTCAAATATCCTTTAACATCATCATCAGAATAAGTTAAACTAGAGGAAAAGATCACAGGAGTCATGCTTCAAAGATCAGATATTCATCTGTTTCATTCAAGAAAGACATCTTCATTCAATCATTCACAAAAAAAAAAAACATTGACTATAATCTGTCAGAGATCACATAAAATGAAACGTCCTTTATGTTCTATTGTTATTATTGTATTTAATGCGGTTCCAACCTTAACAGTGTGACTTATGGGTATCTGACCTGGGAATGGAAGGAGGGAATACGAGGATTCACCTACCCGCTCTTCTTTGCTTTCATATACAAGATATTACACTTCCTAAACTACGACTCAGTCTATCTCCTGGCAAGTTCACACATTTTCTACCCCAGACGACTTTTATATCTGCATGTTTTTTGGCCAAAATGTATTTCTTATAGTCACTTTGTTTCACTGATCCTGGTCTGGTTGGATCTGCAGGTATGGCTTCCACGAATAATCCAAGCACTCCTCGCTGCGTTTGCAGATATAAAATTCTTCTTCCTCATCCGAACATTGGAAAGTTGTGACGTTGCAAAATGGACAGTAAGGAGTTCAGCTGTGATACAGTTCATCCTCCTTGTCTTGACTCGTCTGACAGCTTCTTCTGGTTTTGGTCTCTAGTTCTTCTGCCACATGTGCTCGTGGTTCTCATGGTACTGCTGCACCAGGACCCTGACCAACAGCATGGAGACCACCATCACCTGTCTGGCTCTTTTTTACTTCCCCCTCCCTGGATCCAAAACACACAACAGGTCTGGACTTATTACACCTGTTCTCATTGTTAATTATCTCTAAAATAGATTATTTAAAGACACATTGTTGTTGTTTTTCCAGTAAAATATACTTGACCCTGGTCGCCCTCGCCGTCATCGTCCGACCGACAGCCCTGATTGTCTGGTTTCCTCTGGTGATGTACCATTTCTGGCTGGACGATAACAAACTGAGGCTCATCACTCATACCTTAATTCCCATCGGGTTCGTATTTTTAATCTCCCGTCAACTATATTTCCTCATCACGCCTTTTTATTTAATTATTTTCTTTCCTCTTTTCCAGAACTTTGGCTGTTGTGATTTCAACAGTGATCGACTGTATATTTTATGAAAAGGTGAAAGGTCAAATCAATCATGTGTGTTTCTTTAGATTTCAGTAACAATGGCTTGTAAAATCCAGTGTAACAGTAGCTCTCTCTGCTTCTCAGTGGACCATGGTGCAGTTCAACTTCCTGAAGTTGAACGTCTTCCACGGCGTGGCCGGTTTCTATGGCTCTCACCCCTGGCACTGGTACTTCACTCAGGGGTTCGCTGTTGTGATCGGTCCTCACCTTCCGCTCTTTCTTCACGGGTGCAGCATCGCCTTCAAAAGATACAAAATCCTGTTGGGAGCGGTCATCTGGACAATCCTGGTCTACAGGTAAAATGTGTTCACGTTCATCAAACTTAATCACGCTTAAAACTCGCTTCTTACTACAGTGAAGTGGAATTATTAATCACATGAGAAATCACGTAGTATAATAACCAATCAGGAACAAGGATTTACCCTACAGATGCTATAAAGGTATCGTTCCACAGCTTTAAATCCAAACTTTGATTCGGTTGAATATCGGTCAGCGATGCTGTATTTCTGCTCGGCAGACAGACTGAATCTAAATCCTCTCCTTCAGCTTGCTTTCTCACAAGGAGTTCAGATTCATCTACCCAGTGCTGCCTTTCTGTATGATCTTCTGTGGTAAGTTTCACGTTTGATATCTCACACAGCTTTGTGGCCATGAGCCGACAGTCAGATGTCTCTACATCTTCTGCTACAGGGATATCTTTGGCTAACTTGAAAGCGTGGCGGCGGTCTGCTGCGTTGACCCTGTTAGTGAGCAACCTGGTTGCAGCTCTGTACACCGGCCTGATCCACCAGCGAGGCACTCTGGACCTCATGAGCCAGCTCCAGACTCTATGTGACCCCAGCAGCGCCTCCACCCCTCTGCAGCCAGACGTCCTCTTCCTCATGCCCTGCCACTCCACACCTTTCTACAGGTTTGGATGGGAGAGCTGCACGCTGACAACTCTGATCTTTTTAATTCAAATTCTAAGATCAAAGATAAAACATTGGAAATGTGACGACAGCATAAAGTCAATCGTCATAACGGAAACAAAATGAAATCATGTTTAATTACTGGTGTAAAATTCTGATTGTTTTTCAATCTTACTATGAGGAATATAAACATGTTGTCCTTTTTATCTAGCTAATATGCCTTATTTATTGATGCGTACGTGATGTCTTTAATAAAAGCTGCACACGAATGTTTCCTACGTGCAAAATAAATGTAAATACATGATTTACATAGAAAAATAGCTGCTCAAAGATTAAATATGGCTGAGGTCCATCTCTGAACAGGTTTGCACAGACTGCGATAGCTTCCTACGTTATGTTAATGTGTTAGACTGACTGACTGTTCTCTCTTCGTAGCCACGTCCACTGCCCGATGAAGATGAGGTTTCTCGAGTGTCCTCCAGATCTCAGAGGGGAGGGTCACGTCGACGAAGCAGACCGGTTCTACGACGATCCCCTTCACTGGCTCAGAACTTCATTTCCATACAAATCTTCCCTACCGACCCATCTGGTTTTGTTTGATGTTTTGGAGAAGGTGAGATATGAACCAATGATTGTCATCCACATCTTTATCAAAATGTATGTGTGATACGACGCCTGTGTGTTTTGTTGCAGGATATCTCTGTGTTTTTGCAGGGGAATATGTTTGTGAGGACAGCAGAGATATTTCACACTCATTTTCCAGAGGGAAGAGTTGGAGGAAGCATCTTTATTTATGAAAGGCACTGACAAACACTGGAACAATGGCGAGTGTCTGCCCTGAAAGAGAATGTCACGTTGTATTGACTTGCTACTGAAATAAATAGATTAAACTCAAATGTTACTTTGATATACGAATTGTCAGATGGGTCAAATGTATAACACCAAATGTCTCTTCACAACTACGCACACTTCTTTCCAACACACGGAAATACAACAAACACAACTTGCAGGTCCAGTCCAAACAAGCTGGAGGCGGAATGTTAGAAAACTGCATCTCAACTCTGAAAGCAAATCACAACCTTTTCACACAAACCCGTCTTTGTAGCAGCAAATTAAAACTACATGGCTGTATACAAAACATCCAAAACTGTGGCATGTCTATATTTTCCATATCTTTGTAAAAAAAGAAATTCAATATTGCTCTTCTCAATCATTTTATGTCCATTTTTAAAAATAAGTGCTGGGCTCGACTGCTGATGAAATCTTCATCGGGTCGATAATGAACAGGCCAAAAGTTAAGACTTATCTTCATATTTGTAAAACGTTAATCAGATATGCCACATCTTTCACTCAAACATAACTTCACTAACGCAAACACAAGATGTTCAGTAGCATTAAAAAGTTGCCATTTTTAACGTACAAAATGCATCTAAATGCAACCCAAAAGAAAATGTGCAACTAGAATATATATATTCTCAGTATTTAGGATCGAACGGCATTGGGCCCAGTTCTATTTTGACGTCAGCCATGTGTCTGTCCGTGTTTCTTCCTGATTGGCTGTATTTGCGTTCGCCGTGTGGTCGAGATCGGGCTCTTTGCTGCTTTCGTTGCTGATGCTTCGCCCTCGACTCTTTGGAGTCCGTGTCTGGTCTTTCAAACGGCCCGCTGTGTGGTTCAAACACAAACGACGAGTGTTACACGCTTCTGACCAATAATAACAATCTTTTAAATTGTGTGAAAATCGCTCACGGCAAGCTCAGATTGTTAAAGGCGTCTATGAAAATGTTTGATTACACTGCAGCCCTAAACTTTATATGACTGATGAAAAACACTAATATTGACGTTTCTTGACATTAGATTGAATTCCAGGGAAATTATTAGGTTGTGAAGAGCAGTTAAATAAAGGGAGCATCATTTACGTAGACTTCTACGTGTGAGGAAAGACACTTTGTGACTTACTTTGGGCCGTAGCGTTTCCTGTCGGACTCTCCAAAGATGTGCCCGTAGACAAAGTCAACAAGATCTCTGAACACTTCCCCGTTAAGGCCGTGATACTCTGACTCGTGCAAGTCAGTCAGATGGTTTTCCACTATGCTCAGGAAATCTGTGAACAGCATCTGATCATGAATGAACACTCCGTTGTGGAAGAAGTCGTTGACGAACAACTGCAGCTCTTTCCAGTGTTGGAAGTGGTCGACTTCCTGCTGCACGTAGCTCTTCAGCAGCTTGTAAAACTCCTCTGCTCTGATCGGCTCCATGGCTTTGTTGAAGAGACTCATGGACTCCTGGTGGGCACAGTTGAAAACGCTAGAGCATCCTTTCAAGTTGCGCTTGTGGGCCTCATGACCTCGATCCTCGTGGACTTTGTCTCCTGGTTTCCGAGTGTTGCGGTTGCTCTGAAAGGAATCGTCAGATTGCCGTTTGTGTGATCTGTGCTTCCACGTCTCTCTCGTGTTCTTCTCGCGTCTCTTATCATAAAACCCTCTGGCTTTGTTGATGAAGGTCGAAGCTGAATCCTTGAAGTGTCGGAAGGTTGACTTGACGGAATCTGAGAACTTCCTCAGGTTCTCCTTCACAGCTTCTTTTGCTTTCTTTATCTGCTCTTTGTGGTGATGGACAAATTCCTTGGTGGAGTTCTTCACAGCATCAAATGTCTCTTTCACTTTCCCCGTCATGCCATCCTTTGTTCTTTTCACTCTGGGCTCTGGGTCTCCTTTAGCTCGGTTTTCTTTCGTCTCCACATAGAGCCTCTCAAACAGGTCTGAGCGTTGCTGCTCGAAGCTCAGTCTCTTCTCCAGCTCCGTCAGACGTGATTGGTGCTCCTCCGCCTCTGAACCAGCTTCCTTCCCAGCTCTGGGGAAGCGACTCCTCAGCACGTTTAACTCTCTCCTCAGCTCATCTGTAACTATTCTCTCCTTGTCAAGCTTCTTCCTCAGTGTCTGCGTTTCAGCCCTCATGTCTTCCCTCTGACCGTTGAAGCTTTGGATCAGATTTTTCTCCTCCTCCAGCTGGTCTTTCAGCGTCTGGATTTCTGACAGCAGCGAGTCGGTACTGGCTCCCATCGCCTCCCGATCTCTGATCTTAGAGCGAAGGATTCTCAGCTCCTCCTGTAGGGTGGAGAGGGATTTTTCTTCATGTTCCAGGGAGGTTTTCAGCAACTGGTTCTCAGCTGTCAGCCTCTGCTGCTGAGACACAATGTTAGTCCTCTCCTCAGTCTTCTGCTTCAGCAATATTTCAAGATCATCTCTCTGGGCCTTCATGGAAAACGAAGGCAAACAACAAACAAAAGAGGGAAAGTTATGGCTTTTAAAGCGGCGATTACGCCAGTCTTAATGCTTCTGTTTGACTTGTAACATTTCCTTTATTTGTTACCAAAGAAGTACACATACTTCCAAGTTACCTGAATATGTAACTGTTTGATTTTCAGCTCCTGGTTCTCTTGCTTTATTTTTTCAATCCCTTCTGTGAGCAAAGACACAACTTCTTCCTCATCCAGGTAACTGAAGCCAAAGTCACCCTTCTTGACCTTTGCAAGAAAAAGAAGAACACGTTATGGTTAAATTTGTCTTCATACAGGTCGTGGTTGTTGAAGGTGATCAGAATGAACTCAATATATGAATCCTCATATATGATCAAGTAGATGTAACAAAATAAGATTCACGCATCTTTTTCGTGGCAAAAATCCGTCCAAAGACCTACACATCCTTGGTGACTGGTAATATTTTGGTCTGGTGTAATGCAATGAAATAAAACACCACCTTCTTTGATACTTCATTAGTTCTTTAAGTGTTGACCAACTCTGTGGTAGATTTTAAGGCTTTATTTGACTGCATTACGTCCACTTTGTTTACATACATAGCAAGTAAGCTGTAATAGGTATCTTATAATATGTTATCCTACACAAAACTAAAAACTGCAGCCTCAGGATTAACCAGAGTGGAACCAACACCTCTCTGACATCGTGGTAATTAAAAATATATCACTTAAAAAATAATTGATTTATTATGAGACTGTTTTGTTGATCAATCATCTTTCATATTCATCATCTAAGAAGTATTTTTAAGTATTACACACATAATAAGTCACAAAAGTCATGAAACATGTATGTTCATCCAGAAATGAGCTTTTGTTGTTGGCCTGTGATGTCACTGACCTGGTTGGTAAAAGCTTGTTCTCCAAAATGTTGTTGAATCAGATCCATCACAACATCCAGTTCATCCACTCGGATTTTATCAACTGATTTTTGCCTCTCTAGTATCTGGACTGTACCTGTAACACAAACAGATCATCCACATATTACACATTTATTCAACATTAACAAGCATGTCTGCATCACAGGTGATGAAGAAGCAAGTTATGAGGGACAAAAGTGGGACGACTTCTCACCAAAAGATAAAAAGATATCTCTTGAACTGAAAAGCAAACTATGCAGCTGTGGAAAATTAATTTCAGACAGGCTAACAGATAATCAGCAAACAAGCACAACGTCACATCTAAAAGAACCAAAACCACTTTAATTCATTTAAAAACCGGTCAGAGATGAGGATTTCCAGTAGAGTAGAGTACTGGAAGTCCTCTGGCAATACACAATATGTACAAACATTTCTGCCAACTGGAAAATACTCTTAAAATAAATGAGTCATATTTAAAATATTATCTTCCAGTACTACAAAGCATCTCACCATAGAAGTGTCCAAAGCCCATACTAACGGCTATGACGAGGGCCACCAGGATACAGCTGTTCAGGATGGTGTTGCCTTGCATCCGGACCTCCAGACCTTTAACTTCTGCCTCGTTCTCCTGCTCCTGTTCTTTGACCTCCTCCTCCTCTTCCTCCTCCTCATCTTCCCCCTCACTCGGGCCAGACTCCAGCATTTCCTCCTCAGGCTCTGTGGCGACGCTCGTTGTATTCTTCCTCAACTTTCTTCTCCGGACGACGGCAGCGGTGCTTCGTCCGGCCTCGTCTTCACTGCTGCTGGAGTTCGACAGCGTCGGCTGCTGCACCGGGCAAACTACAGCAAAAATACACACAGTTATGACTCCGCCGATTTTATGGTGGAAGGAAATTAAATTAACACAGAATCATGGTTAATCGTGCAATGAACACTTTGCTGTTTAAGATCAACAGTCGAATGAACAGATTCACATCAGTCGCATGCAATAAACTGTGCAGCACATAAACCCTGTAACTTAAAATGTGTTGGTTTTCACTTTGGTTTTTGTATGGATTAAACTAATGACATATAATGGATGATGTCCTTCTAAAGTCCCAGTGTTGGATGGTTTTCTGGATAATGAGTTGTTGCTTGTGAAATTAAAAATGAAGAGAAAGTCACACACCTTGAATCCGTTCATGCACATAGACTTTAAAGGTCACTATGGCAGCATACAGTATTCTGTCCACAGTTCTTTGACTGACCGGATTTCACCATAGTTTTAATATAACTACGTTTATGATTTTAATTACACTTGGATTCTAAAAGGTAGTCAGACCTACAAACCACACGTGGTGTTTAAGAGAAGCGAAGCAGGCTCACACCATTTAACCGTTTGTGTTCTTGTAAGAAATTATTAGTTGTGTGCATTCCTGAGTGAGCATAGCATCATATTAGATTCACTCCACTTTCAATCAGGCCACCTGGAAAAGAGCGGCCTCCAGGGAGCCGGCGTCTCAGATGGTAGCCTAAGTTCACAAGACTCTGTGGAAGTTTCCAGTGACTCAACATCAAACCTGCTTTGAGGGAGAAAGGATTTGTGTTTCTAATTTCTCGATGTTGAGTCTGTGAATTTAAAAAAGCTGGATAAAGAAAGAGTCGGACAGTTCAGTGCGTGCGTTGCTGTAGTCCTACCAGCCTCTGCTGCAGTGAAGGCGTACTGGCTGCTGCAGGAGGTTCCCATGTAAGACTTCTCATTGGCTGCCGCCTCCTCTTCCACCTCAGTGTTCTCGTCCTCCTTCAAGTCTCCAAGAGTCACGATGTCCGAGTGGTCGCTGGAGGACAACAGAGCCCCATGCTGTTTCCCTTTGGTGTTGTGTCCGGCCTGAAGAAGATACAATATAGTGAGGAGGATGGAAGGCAAATGGAGCAGCCACTGGATTATTTAAACACTATTATTATTATATATTATTAGTTTCTTCACCTCTGAAGCACACAGTGTCTCCTCTATGGTTTCTTCTTCCAGAGTTTCATCTAGTGACTCAGCAACCTTCTCTTCGGCAACTGAAAATATAATGAATGCAAGTTAAATTAAATGTGTGAATTACACTCGTTATGATGACAAAGTAGCATTCTACTGGGACGGCTCCCGCTGCGACCCTTAAAACGATAAATCAGTGATCAATGGATGGATTATACTAATATGTGCAGCTAAAAAATATGTTATAGCAATAACAGTTATAACTAAAGCTGCAATCAAGCATTATTGATAAATATGATGATTTCTTTCTTGATTAATTGTCTTTAAAATGTAAGAAAAATAAAATGACGATCACAAATTCCATGCTGACAAACTCAAATGGTTTAGTTCAAACAAGGTGCAAAAATTCTGTTAATTGTCACACAAGACTAATCAGCAAATAATCACATTTGAGAACCTGAAAACAATATTTCTCTCTCTTTGTGCTTAAAAAAATATCTGACATAAATTAATGATAGTTAAACATAACAACAATAAACAGCTCGACAAACATAAATAATCAAACGGAGCCCAATTCCTAAATAAAAGATCATTTAAAAATGCAAGTTGATCAAATCTGAGTTTTAAAGGTTCCCTATATGATATACGGAGCATTAATTTAGCTTTATTTAACAATTTGTAACTATGTGAAGCTATAGTGGAGTAATGTCTACCTGACCAGAGAATGAAGTCATGTTTGTGATTTACTTTATATTCTTATGTCATACTTTCAACATCATTCACAGTTAATATTACTGATATTGACTATCGTTTAAACTCAAGAAGAAAAAAACTTATCTGAGAATATTTACCAAGAGATGCAGAAGCCTGTTTATCCTGCAGCTCTGCTTCCTCCAGTAGGGGGCGCTCCAACAGTTCAGCATCCACAGTAGCCTCCGATCCCAATGTCTCAATATCTGAGCCCTGTGAACACAATATGCATACATTCAAACTGAACAGAATGGAAGAAATGTATATTTATGTATTCAGATTTAGAACTACTGCATCATTTGATAAATAAATAATAATAAATAATTCAGACAATGCATGCAGACATACAGTATTCAGTAAGAGAGTCTACACTAAGTAGTTCTATGTAAGTTTATTTATAGTGTTGACTGGCAACTGCAACACATTCAGTGGAAATTGTGTTTAATTGCACAACGCCAGCATGTTTGTGTGCAAAAATAGTCTTTATTGCTCAAACCTTGGCTTGGATTTTATCAATAAAAGAGTATTTTTGCATACAAGTTGCTGCAGTTCATTCTAGAGAATTGTCCCATTTAATTCGATTACATCAAATGAACACTTAGATGATCATATCTTAATGTCCCTTCAGGTATGCATCAATTCAACTTGTCAGTTCTGATAGCGACTCCTGGGCGATGTCGTAAACGGTGCATGTCCATTTTATTTCACAGAAATTAACCTTAATTTGATTTTTTTTTAATTTAACACAGTAATAAGTCCCTCTCTCTTTGTTGCCACCCCCCAAAAAAAATCTGAGATTTAGATTTAGAAACTATGAAAAAGGATTCATACCTCATTGCTGATAATGGTCCAGCCACAGGACGACTCTGCATCACTTGACGTCTCTGACATTTCTGTCAGTTGTCAGCAACATACAGGGATCTAGTAGAGAAAAATGGGGTTAAATACTGGGGACAGCATATTGTAGTAAAAAAAAAATATATATATATATAAAAGGTAGTGAAAATGGTCATGAAGCTAAACTTTCAACAGCCCAAAATTAGCTTATTATTGTAAATAATCAAGACATGAAATCCAATAATAAACTTCAAATGGTGCTTCACAGATAAACCTTGTTTGCTTTTCATTGTTGGGTGTATTTGATCATCAGAAATGTTAATTAACTGCTATAAAGGCATTAAAAAGCAGGGCCCTGTTACTAATTTAAGTGATGAACATGGATGGGTTGATCCTGCCCGTCAACAAATAAAAACACTAACATCAACTCCTGAATCAGCTGTTAGTACATATCTGACTGAGCAGAAACCTGACTCCAAGCAGCATGCAACTGTTTCACCATCCTACTTTGAGTATTACTAGTATTACTAGTACTGGGAAGTACCCTTCACCGGATGCTAATTTGGGTCTGTTGTGTGCCACTTTATCCATCTATAGAGATACGTGTTACATTCACTATGAGTCATATCTGATTGTTTTTTATTTAGTTTTTATTAATTTAATTCAATGTAACAGTTCAGCACTGCTGTTAAGGATGGCTACATTCATTCATCATTTCTCTTTATTTTTTATAGCAAGTCATGAACTTGAGAATTTATTTCCATATAATAATAACAAAACAAAAAAAAATATATATAATACATAAATACATATTACCCCTGTATGGTCTTCACTTTTGGGACCCTCTGGTATCCCTCAGATCAAATGGACCCGGGACATATTTGGGGTAATAAATACAATTCTAATACAAAATTTTACTTCATAAACCCATGATTTATATTGTGTCTGTGTGTGTGCCTGTGTTTTTTTTCTGTGTGTGTGTATGTGGGTCAAATTGACCTGAAGACAATAGGATGTAAATTGCTGGGGTATAGTAGAATGTGTGCTAAATATTTTATTTTTTACATGTTCAGCACATAAAATAAGCTAAGGCCATTCAGTTTCCTGTAGAACAAATGTTATCTGTACAATTT
Source organism: Chelidonichthys spinosus (assembly GCA_029853015.1). NCBI lineage: Eukaryota > Metazoa > Chordata > Actinopteri > Perciformes > Triglidae > Chelidonichthys > Chelidonichthys spinosus. Next base: position 1,559,777 of record CM056821.1, on the reverse strand, counting down.
TTCTTCTTTTAATAATTTGAAACGGGTCAATTTGACCCAAATACCATACAAATAATGTAAACAGCGACCTCACTCGATAAACAGCGACCTCTATCGGTGACAACCCGCAGTAGCAGCTAACAAAATGATGCCAGTTCCTGCGGCCCGACCATGAAAACAGACGTTTGGAGTCAACGACGGTTCACAGCCGTCCACTTCAGCTAACACTAGCCGATAACGTTGGATAAATGCCGACATTTCACGGTCGGTTAGCTAACTTACTGGCTGGTTGTTACCGCCACTTATCTCAGCATCGTCGGAACATAAAACGACAATGCCCGTACCGACAACATTCGGTATCTTTGGCAGCTATTTAACACCGCTAGCCGTTTAAAGGCTAATAACTGGACTTTACTCACTGCTGTGTCGTTCTCCGGGCCCTGGCAGCTGTTTACAGGGAAATCCGGAGTTGTTGCAGTATGCCCCAACCCAGGTTATCCGTTAGCAACGCTGCAAACTCACTGTAGACGGGAAATGCAGTCTTAAAGTGGTACAGGTGTACAGGCAGCGCAAGGCCTTCGCCCACGCCTTGGAACTACATTTCCCAGGGGTCAGCGCGGTGGCCAAACTGGCTCAACAAGGGTGGAAACACGTTTTGCGGTTGCGACAAAACATAAACAAGGAAACGTGACCATGCAGAAACAGGCCCAAAATCCGTCAGGACGAAGAGACGAGCTGTTTTTGTACTCGTGTAGCGCTGGCAGACATTTTAAAACGTGAATCGTTAATGCTGAAAAAGTTGGACAGTCTCCGGGAAAGCACGTGGTCCTCGTTGTTATGCTGCTGGCGGGTTTCGTCGGCTCTCAGCCAATAGAAGATGTTGTTGACTAATAAAACGTTGCTCGAGGAGTAGGCGTTATTGTGCAAGCTGGGAAGACTCAGTTTAACACACCCTTTAAGGGATTAATTAACACTGCAACATATTCATGACAACACAGACACACAAAGTATGGATGTTATTGTGTCGGGGTTAACCATAGATATAAAACATGTAAATACATGAATAATAACTGTAGCTATGCCTGACTTTCTGTTCCTCTACAGCACGAGGAAGCTGATTGATTAATTAGTCGCTTATGTTTATGTGTTTAAATAATAATGTAACATAACTTCCGAATGGCTCAGTAATCCTATAATCTGCTGTACACATGTCATACCACTAGAGGTCACTGTTGTCAAGATTGTGTTTGTGTGTGTTAATTACTAGAGTATAAAGTATTCACCATAAGCATATATATATATATATATATATATATATATATATATATATATATATATACTTTTTGCTCGTCTGCGTGGATGCACCATAAGCATATATATATATATATATTATATATATATATATATATATATATATATATATATTATATATATATATATATATATGCTTATGGTGCATCCACGCAGACGAGCAAAAAGTACATTTCCCCATACACTGTAGACAGTGGTGGAATAACTAATTTACTCTAAACATACAAATTTGAGCTACTTTTCACATTAAAAAAACATATGACGAGAAAATATGCTGATTTATCCATAATTAAAATGATAATTAATTGCAGCCCCATACAAAATAGTTAAAATTAGCCCAAACTTAACGCTTGCTAATTAACAAACAGCATGCTATACTATTTCAATCATGCCACTTAAATGAATGTGTATATACCTCTATATTTACAAATTGGTCTCCTGTCTGGAAAACCACCAAATAAGTCAAAGGAACCATTTGGAGTGTGGATAAAAAAAAACATTACACTCTTTGCAAAAAAAAAAAAAAAAAATGACAACAACAAAAGTTGCAATTTTTATACTTTTATTTAAATTGAGAATCAGACTTTTTCATAATTAAACACTGTCTAAAATATCTGTACTAAACATTTTTTTGGCAAAAACCAAGTGATTTCGCTGACAATGACAAACTCACAAAATATAACAAAACATGAACACAATATATCAGTAAAACAAAATTACAAAAAGGTACATTCAATTTTGAAGAGATCTGCTTCGTCTGTGAGGAGCAGCGGCTGTGGGTTCCCCTGAGTTTGACTGTAAATAACCCACAGTGCTCAACCTCACATTATTTAAAATCAACAGTACTGCAAAAAGAGAAAACGAGACTCTGTGTCTTTAAATTCAAACGCTCAGACAGGAACATGATTCCAACATAACACCGTTCATGAGATGGAAGACCAACATCCTGGATCGCTTGTTTGATGATCTTGATCTCTTCAGACATAATTTACCAACTAAACTGCATCTTTCACAAGAATATGAAAAATAAAGACCTGAGGTAGCTTTATGTACCTGTATAACTACAAAGGCCCAATTCCGAACCTGCATGACTCCAGCTGTTGTGTGTGTCATTGATTTGTGTAATTGATGTATCAAATCACAGCTTCACAATCACAAAAATGCTGTTTTCAGATTCTGGATTGAGCCCTTAAAGCTCTAATAATACAGGATATATGAATACATTATGGTTCAAGTTCAAATGTGTATCCTTCTTTTACTTTGCAAAGGAGGCGGCAGGATACACAATTCCTGTATAAAATCTATTTTGTCTCGAAAAACAGTAGATAAAAATGAAAAAACTTGATTTAGTGGAAATAAATGATGATTAAGAAACACAGCTTCCATCCTGCTTTCTGGTACTGCAACACATTATACAGTTATAACATGAGATATTCACGCAAAGATAGGATGCTTTTAAATGGAGCTCTATCAATATGCCAATATGCAATGGTGACCTTTTATAAAAGAAATCTTTGGTTTACATTGTTTGCTGATTGTGTCATTCTTCTTCCTGAAAATGTCCCAATGATTGAATCCGCTGCAGAATCCTCTGATTAAAAATACAGACATGTGAAAACATTTGTGCACCCGCTGACCTTTCTACAGTATTATATTTATTTTAAACCGTCTATACAAAGACATGTATTTATTGTTCAAAGCGTAGTATGTCCCACGTGAGGAACTCTTCCAAATAAAAACTTTAAATCATTCGGCTGCTAAATCAACGGGTGCACATTTTCACACGACTGCACTGTTGCAACACAGACAATATAACATACTGTATTTAATAATTTCACCTACACTGTACAGACATCTGTTTGCAACAGCTTTCGAGGAACTCCGCGACAGGATAATTTGGTTTCCATGCATAAAATTGATTATTAATTGTCACTCCATCACCATTAAGTGCCCGTTTATCCTGCTGGCACTTCTTCAAAGTTTTAACCCACAACTCCCTTTACTCTTTCTGTCGCAGGTCAAGGCCACTAATGTGCAAGGCTTTAAGGAGCTCAACTGATCTCAAAGGCTACGTTTCATCTTTGGTCGAACAGGTTTCTGTTATTTCACATTCCTCAGTAACCTTCTGCCGGAGATTAATTGAGAGACTAAAATAAACTTAGGTAGCAAACAACTCTTTGGGTAATAGCGCCACAGTCACCGCTGCACATTGGCTCATAATACAAAACTACATGGCAGACAAGTGCTAATCTTTATCTACTCTACAGCAAAACACAAAATACTACTTGGAACAGAGGTAACTACAGTGTGTACTCAGTAGTACATTATCTTCTAACAAAAATATAGTTTCATGGTGTTCATTCAATTCTTCACTTTCATCTCTGATTAAACACTTCCACTGCCTTTCCAACAATCACTCTTCACGTGTTGCATCCTCCCTCAGAAACATTAGGCTTCGGTTTCCACATCTGAGGGATGCTTTCCCACTTTAAGGCCAATTATAAAGCTTTTCTGTACCGACAGCCACTGCAAGCACTTCTGGTGTGAATCTTTACATGAATAAAAAGGAAGAAGTTGATCAACAAAAAGAGTCTGTTGTAAAAAAGACAGACGTTTTAGGACCTGAGGGAAAACTACAGAGGGGGTTTCCATCTGTGGAGAGGGCAGCACAACATGAGATACATTCATTCTATTAGGCAATTACACAGTTTAGTACGGAGAAGATACCCTGTCAGTGCAGCACGTAACACTACTTTTTACTAAACTTTGTTCCCTGAATTTAGGAAAACAATAAGACAATAACATAAATTCTTAATAGAGGTAGTATAAAACAGGAATAGCAAGGGCAGCTGCACACTGACATACAAAACAAAAGCAGGCTTTCATTATTTTTTCAAAGCATTACTCAATAATGGACAAAATGAAAAAAAGACTGGCTCAGTTCCTCAGCGACATCTGAGGAGATAAATAACAAACTGTGTGTTTTCCATCCTTCAGTCCACACAACAGGTGGAGTGAGAGGAGCGAGCTGCAGCGCCCTTACCATCCAGCAAAATCAGGACACGTAAGAGAAAACCACAAAATGGGATGACCATAGGAAGAGGAGTCATCAGGAAGTATCACATGTAAGGAACCTGAAGCAGTCCATCACATAACGTAGGTAAAAGAAGTTATTAAATATACAGCAGAAGTTCACCCGGGGGTAAACTGAGGTAGATAATCAGTGAAAAGGACTCACACTTCCCTTTCGCTCCAGTGATAAACTCTTAAATAAGGTTAGAAATGTCACTTTTTCTGTATCACATTCTTGAAAGTCGTTTTAAACATTCATGGTGGGTGAGATTTTTTCAAAAACATACACACACAAATAAGGAGAAAATAAAAAAAAGGGCATTCACTGAATGAAAAGAAAGAAGTAACAGAAATCAAACGATCCCTCCATGCCAACGTCGTGTAGTTAAAAGGCATTTGTCGGCTTTCTGTTCCTTGTGTGTCGGACCGGGATAGAGGTTAAGAAAGGTCTCTCTCCTTGTTTCTTTACACCTCTCTCTCATACTGGCATTCAGACTTACGGTACACTTACAGCAGGAAGTAACTGCAGGAGGTTCAGGTGGAAGACGAGAAACACAATACAACTCTTGAGTGGTTGTTTCCCCGCCTCCGACACGTTTGTTCTGTTTGTTCTGTTTGTTCTGTTTGTTCTGAGTGTCACCACAGCTTCCTGTTCCTGTTCCAGCTATATAGTTAAACGATGAGTTTGGAAATATGGTGGAGTAGACAAGAGTTGGGTAATACAATTTAAACCACTCTTCAATATTTTGTGAGTGAAAATGAACCAAAAAAATATGAAGCTGAAGTAAACAGAGATTTCTATGATGTGATCTGTTCAGCTGTTTTCCTTCTGCAAGTGTACTATTGGCTTCACACCCTCACACACACACACACACACACACACCCTCACACACACACACACACACACACACACACACACAGAGACACACACACACACACACACACACCCTCACACACACACACACACACCCTGACACACACACACACACACACAGAGACACACACACACACACAGTCTCACAAACACTCAGGCACACACACTTGGAGAGAAACTGCTGACCGAGAACTGCTCTGCTCTTCACGATGACGGCATCCATTCTCGTCAGCCTCCGTTAACTTCAGCTCGGTCTGACTGTCACCCTTCAGCTCGTCGGACTCCTCGGCGGCGTCGCTGCAGTCCGAGCCACCGCCGTCCTCCGCTGTCAAAGATGGAGGGCGGCTGCTGGTGCCAGACGACAGGTTGGTTATCTCCGTCTCGTCGTGAGAGTAGCGGCCTGAATCGCCGGTTTCGTGGCTTCCCTCACTGTTGGAGGAGCCCTCCGAGTCACCGGCACGCCAGAGCAGAGCTTTCATGGTGGTGGGCTGGTCTGGAGACATCGACAGCTCCTCTTCATAGGTCAGCACTGTGGTTCCAAGCTGGTATGAGGCCGAGCTGTGTCTCATATTCTACAGCACAGAGAAAATGTTCAGTCTTTAATCCAGCTTCTACAAAACCATACTTATTACTCACGGAATGTGTTTCCCTTCTGCTTTATTTGTTTGTTAGAGTATCAAGACATTTAAAAACCTCAACATCCTCCTGACATCCTGCATGGTTCTTACTGTATTTATGATTACCACATAAGAAAAGAACATCTGAGAATACACTTTGAATATAAAAAACACTCCCAAGTTTAAGCTAGAAGGCATTCTTTGCCTGGGAATTAGTACTATTTTGCTCAATTCAGGCTGAGAACCATCTCCAGCAATCAGCACCAATCAAATATGTCTGTTCAAGTTTAGGTCTGCATTTAAACAATATATATAACCAGATATTTGGCTCAACTGAGGACGAGACAGTCTGTTGTAATTTACAAATTAATTAATTTAATTTACAAACGCTGGATTTCTTTGTTACCAAAAGTTGCTGATGATGATGTAACAAGAAGGACGCGTCATTCTGAACTCACCTGGACTGATCTGCTGTCCTTTTTCCCATTACTGCTGAAAGAGAACCATGTCTCTTTCTTCTGCGTGCTGGGCTGAACGGGGCCAAGAGCATTGATCAGGAGATTTGTTCCTCCCTACAAGTGAAAAAAAGTATATATTATAGAAGTATATATTGGAAGAGATGCTCTTGCAGCTACATTTTATGTGGTTTTGATAACATCAGGTTCCTACAGTCATTAGGATCCTTATTATAATTACAATCTTGTGTTTCTCAGATTTAAAAACATATTTAACACATTTTCAAAACATTTTATTTCAGGATTTGAATGTCGTGTACCTTGGCATCGATGAAATGGTTTTGACTGATGATAGGCACGCTCACATCAGCATTCTCAGCTTGTCTCTCAGAGCCCTGATGTCCCGTAGCAGACGTGCTAATTACTCCTCTCTGCGTTTTACCAGCTAAGAATTTCCTGGAGGCAAACAAGCATGATGTCACTACAGACTCCAGGAAACTGGGCCATTAAACAGTATGTACTGGTAGCCGTTTCTAAGTGCTCGGACATACGACGTACCTGTTTTTGCCTCTGCAGATGATGATGAAAGCACAGATGATGATGCAGATGAGAGCGATGCAGACTCCCACAGTGATTCCTGTCATTGACTTCTGATCCAGGTGGTAGAAGCCATCTGAGAAGTCTGTGAAGGATGAAGGCAACATAGCCATAGTATTAATCACATGACACAGCACAGTCTGAAAAAGCCTGCAATATTTATGACAGGAAGACCCCAAACAGTCAGAGAGAAGTGATGTCACTGACCCGAGGATTGTGTGGAGCCACGAGAGAGCCAGGGATCACGACCAGAGGAGAAATCCGCTCGGACCGTCAGCTCCACTGCGTGAGAAAACGGCCCATCGCCCATGTTGTTGGATGCAGAAACTTTCACAAAGTAAATCTGCCCCGGCTCCAGGTTCTCCAGCAGCGCCATGGTGATGGTTCCTGTCGGGGAAATCGAAACAAAGGGAAGAAAGGGAATACGTTTTGAGTTTCCAAAAATGTCCAGAGATAAGAGATAATCTTAAATAAACATGTCATTGTGTTACTGTTGAGATGCACGCACATCTCTAACTCTTTCAGTCAGCTGACCTGAAGAACAGGACTCTGGGATGCAGTGAAAGATTAACATAAAATCAAGCCTTACAGCTGAGAGGTGCTATGTGAGAGAGGAGCAGGGGGTCAGGGGATCAGGGCTACACACATTCCCTTATCCGGTACCACCCAGTCTACACACCACCAGGGTCCCTTCAGAGACTACAGGGGGATGGGTGTTCAGTTTGAGGGGGTGGGGGGAGGGGCTGAGCTGGAGGGGCTTTGTGAATGGCTTCACTTTTGACCCTTCACCAGGGGCAAAGGGGAATAGTGTGTGTCTTTTTTGTGTGTTTCCTGAGGTCATCTACCCTGAAAAACACCTCACAAACCAGATGCAATGACAGCTTTATAACGCCTGTGACGGTGTGGAAGGGTTGCTTCACAAAGAGTTCTTTTTGGAGCAAACATATTGCATTTACAGTTTATATCTCTGTGAACCTGTCCATTAAAGTAATGTATGTTAATTCCCACTATTATTGTCTCATTCTAACTATAAAACAATGGGTTTTGCTCCTGACATAATTATGGACGGTTATGTCAAACACACTTTAAAGTAACTGTGCTTTAGAGCAGGTAGGAACAGCACAGCTACACAGTACATAAAGTCTGTACTCTGATTATTTCAGTAAGTTTGTCTGTGATGAAAACAAATGAAATACACCGTCTGATAGGGATGACACTTAGACAAGACATACAAACTCTAAACATCTGTGGAGTGGCTTATTTCTGCGTATTCTCAATTGAGAATATGACTTTAAAGCTGCATTCATCTGTATTTTTTTGATGGATCAATTAAAAACAGTGATTAATAATCACAAAGAGAGAACTAAAGGCATTAAACACAGCTTCGGTTTGCAGAAAGTGCATCACTGAGACACACTTTGTCTGTTTTTATAAATAGAATTGGTTCAAATAGTCTTTATGTGAAAAGGGTCAATACAAAGTCTTTGTTGTAATCGCATTAAACCTCCAAACTGGTCTTTTATCAATAAGACAAAAGCAGTGAGCTCAATCTGTCCCGGATCGCAGCGAACAGAGACAAGCCTGGAGGATGAAATGAGTTACTGATTTCCGATGGACCGTTTGTGTGGGACTTTATCTCCAGTCTACGCCTTACCTTCTCTTTGCAGCACTTGCCATTCCCCAGCGATCCAGGCATTCCTGGAGGTGTACAGGACGGTGTAATGAGTCACAGCTTCGTTGGGTTCATCGGGGGGTTTCCACGAAACCAGCGCCGTATCCGCTTCAATCAGAGTCACTTTCACATTGGAAGGAGGTTGAGTGGGAGCTGATGGGGGCGGAGGAAAGATAAAATATATTATACAGCAGCAGCAATAACAAACTGTTGATAAAATGTTTGATAACTGTGCACCTACCATCAGGGAACGTGCTCTGATAGACCACGGGGCTCCAGGGGCTGGACAGCTGGTCAATGTGAAGGCGAATGGCAAATTCATACTTGGTGTTGGGCTCCAGATCTTGCACTAAGAGGCTCTGCTCGCTCCTACACAAGAAACACAGAATAAAGGTTTTTAAGGAGCATATTCATTCAATACATACACGTCTTTTTGCCTGGAGATATCATCCAAATGAGTTCAATAGCTGAGGTTTGGGGATATTCATTGTGTAGATCACTAACAAAATACACGGCAAAAACATACATTCAATATATTTAAAAGCTAAGTTCCTCATATTAATCCACGTCATCAAGTTTTACTGTGTTCGTGAACTGGTGCTTTAATAAAGGCTGTTGCCCAGCAGGTGGTGATATGGAGCTGTGGTGGCAGATTTGGTGATAGTAAACATTCCCCAACTATGGTGAGGTCGGCAACGGGACAAGATGTTGGTATTGGAAGCATGCTGGTTTCGTATTCGAGCAGGCTTTGATTGAATGCAGGTAAACAGTCCGTGTGGAGAGAAAAACAGCAGCAACACATCGACCAAAATGTAATCTCAGAACCCACCGGCAACTGTCTGACGCTGATTTACCTTTGTATTAGTTTACAATTGGCTTGTAAACGTGCTATGTGTGAAACAACCTTGTTGTACACATCGTTTCTCAACTCTCTCAAGTTGCTAATCGAACTGTTTACAATGAGCTGGGAAAGGAAGAGGAAGTCTTCCACTGGTTGCACCGGAAACCCCAGAAATACAGCTCCTTGCCCCAAAAGGTTTATCCGTCACCAGACCAATAGCTGCTGGATTCAAAGGCTTCACAAAACCATCAAATCATAGTACAAAGCCCCCACACATGTATTAATCAATAGAGTAGCTCCACACAATGATTGTATCTGCCAGTTGTGTTATGGAGAAGTCCTTACGTCTGCAAGTAGAGCACCAGGGAGGCGTTCTGCAGGCCGACTGGGTTGCAGCGGACGGTGTAGTTGACCACATGGCTGGAGGTGAAGGCCGGTCGACCCCATTGCAGGAACACAGTGGTGGAACTGTTAGTCCTGGTGTGGACGTTGTGTGGAGGAGGTGGAGGAGGCACCAGGCGATCTCTAACAGCTGAGGAGAATTTATTTAATGGTCAAATACAAGCAACACATCATGCTTCAGAGTCGGAGACATACAACAACGTCATTGTGGAACTTACAGACACATCCAGGGGTGCTGACGGTCTGGTCTGCCTGGTAGCCATCTCCAACAAAGTTATAAGCCAGAAGCTTCACGTGGTACTTCTTCCTTGGGTCTACATTAAGAAAAAAACGACATCAAAGACAAAAAAAGATCAGGTCTGGACTAATATATACATGTGTAGTATGGATTTATTCTCATCAACACTCCATTATTCACCATGGACCCGTTACATGAGTCCTACAGCTAACAGGAAGCAGGAGGCATACATGAAAGAGTCCTGGACTGTGTGGGTGTGGGGTCAGTAAGGTCTGCTGGTTTGATGATGTGGTGGGAACCAGAGGTGAGGCGGTGCAACAGATGTTCAGTCACGTAAGTCCTTTGGTCAGTTTCTGCAGCACAGATGAGCTCCACTATCCATCACCCTGTCACCCCAGGTCTTTTGAGAAAATAAGAAGGCCCTTTCTCAGACCTGCTGGTCCGTGGTCAGTGGCCACTCCTATTCAGGTCCAGAATCTGGGGGTCAAATCGACGGACAAAATCCCCTGGGAAGGACGTTGCTGACGGTCAACAGCAGTTGCAGGCCTCAGTGACCCTGAAGACCCCGCGCTGAACAAAAGCCATCTGACCAAGTGTCCCTTTTACCCCCAAAAAGAATGATGTTGGTGGTCTGATTCGAATGTTGCATACAGTATCGATAGTGTGAGTCATATCTAACACAACGGTTAATAAATGCACACTGATCCTCAAACTCTTTGATTAATGTTTCTCCGATAGACGGTCACAGTTTGGTGGGAAGATGAAAATCACTATGAATGCTTCACAAATGATGATAAAAGCATTGTTTAATCTGAGATCTGTTGGGACTTTTAAATGAGTAAGAATGGGACCACATTCCATTCTCATATATATTATATATATATAAATAAAAGTACATTTATATATAAATACATATATAAACATACACATGCATATTTTGCTCAACTAAACTAAAATAATCTCTATTTTTATTCTCTGTTCCTATTATTACATACCCGTCTATCCTGGAGAGAAAACACTACTATTGCTTTATGAGACTTTTTTAGGGGTTCTTGAGAAGAGGCCGACCAAAGGAGATGAATTTGTGTCCATGGAGGTTAAAGAAGTTTCGGAGGGGTGGAGTCAAGCTAACTGCACCCCCACACAGCCCTAAGGAGTTTCAGTGGAGCCAGACCAGGGCCAGCAGGTCAGGCTGAGATTTAACTCTAAAAGAATCTGAGGTCACGGCTGTGGAATATGAGATGAGCCTCTTTTCTGCTTAAAGATTTTCCCTGACCAAAATCATATGGGTTTTTACAAAGACAAATATAAGAATTAAAGAAAATATTAACATACTTATTAACAATATAAACCGGGTAGATAACATCAAGGCGACGGATCTGGAGATATATTTATTTTTCCTGTTGCAAGAGATAAATAAGACTTTTTGTACAATGATTTTCATGCAGAGTTTTCTGCCTCAGTGTCCACTGCTGAAGAGGAGCAGGCACATAGTATGCACCTCTACCCAGCCCCACAATACAATGGGCCTGTCGTAATTATGCACGAGAGTAGCTCTGTGAGGGGGGAAGCTGTGACATCTGGGCCACGACCTTTGACATGGAATCTGGGCAAGCTAAATCCTGCAAAAGGAGGGGTGATCGGGCTCTTTCTGAGGGGGGAGGGTCAAGCAGAGGAAGTCCGTGGAAAAACAGCGAAACATGAAGAGTCAAAATAAAATGCCACCTAATAGGTGATGACAGTGTCCTGATAAGAGAGAACTCTTTACTCATAATAGACCTGAAAACTGAAGCTCTCGCCTTTAAATGTTATATGATCTGACCAAATGAATATACGCTCAACCATAGATTAAAAGAAGAAGCTGTTACTCATCTTATTTATTATGCTTTTCTAAGATACTGATTTCCATTATCGGTTCATACCATACATTCTCACAGTTAATGGTTTGTCCCACTAACAGTCCAAAACCCAATGACATTCAGTGTAAAGTGACATAAAAAAGACTGAAATTATTAATCCACTATTAAAATATATGAATGAATCTACTAATTGTTTCATCTCCACCTGATATAGCAGCAGACGTAGAACTAGATCTACAACATCTTTATCATATTCTTAGAGTGAAGACATTTTCCTGTCCTTCCCACTGGGATAAACCTCACGTGGCTTAACTCCCATAAATTATGTTGTTGGTATTAAAGGGCATATTTGAGCCATTTGTGGTCACCCTTTTTTACAGCCAAAATGCAGATCCTGTTGGCCCCTCAGGTTTTTGTTCTGCCCTCCGAAAGGCCCCCCAGGCCGCAGCAAGCCAGGCCTGAACAGGGGCCGTAAATGTCAACTCCTGCATGAACCCTCACACCACTATCTATCATCTCTCTCTCTCTCTCTCTCCTCCCTCTCTCTTTTGCCTTTACTCACACAAATCAACATGGATGCATACTGACACACACACACACACACACACACACAAAACAATAGTCTTTTAAATTGTTGATCAGAAATCCACTAAGCATGCTTTGCTTTGAAACACAGCCTGCAGCCATGAGATAAATCGACAGTCGTGCGCATCGTGCTGCCCGGTGCCAACAGGTATGAGAGGTATTTAAGCCTCGACCACGAATACGTGTTCTTATCCTGAGCCAAGGAGAGAATACACATGCGATGAAAGGTCACGTTGCCTTGCCATTTATACCCAACCGGAGCCTCTCAAACACATTCCTGTCTCTCAGGGTGTGCTTCCAATCGTCTGGATCAGTCATAAGTGATCATTCAGAGCATGTCCTTCTGCAGCTGTACACAGAGCTTCATCTGCAGCATCCAGCCACAGCCGTCAGTTCACAAATCAATTCTATTGGCAAACAGGGATGGGAAATCCAATTTACAGTTGTGATGAACGCTCCAAACCTTCCATTTCTTTGGTTATTTTCTGTTCATTTCTGAAGTAAATTACTTTTAACTCGTCTGGTTTCACGTTTCTGTTGCAGCCTTTGAGCGGGGCTGTAACACTGTACACTGTCGACTGGGAAGAATTATATAGTCAGCATTTGGTCGTCACAAGGACACAAATCTTAAGAAATACTTCAACATGCAGCTACAAACATTTGTAAATAATATATAATAATAATATATAATATGAACTAATTAGTTCCTGTTCATTTACAAATTTCACTGTTACAATACAACGGAAATTTGAATAAACCAAAGCACTTGTCCATTCAGATCATGTGCTCATTTGTGAGTAAGTATTGACATTTGATCATTAACAATAAAATGGTTAAAATTGGTCAATTGATTACACTCAAAGATTTTGCTTCACTTCATCTGGTATAATCAGCAATTTCAGTGTTTTAATGTTGCTAATGCTAATGCTAGTAAACTTTAGATACAGAAGTAGAGACGCGACTGGTCGATTATCACCTGATTGGCCGATCAGTCTCATATTTCAGTTTTATTGACAGTTACATCATACATATAGGTGCTGTATGATAGATTTATATAGACAGTTACATCATACATAAAGGTGCTGTATGATAGATTTATATAGACAGTTACATCATACATAAAGGTGCTGTATGATAGTTTTATATAGACAGTTACATCATACATAAAGGTGCTGTATGATAGATTTATATAGACAGTTACATCATACATAAAGGTGCTGTATGATAGTTTTATATAGACAGTTACATCATACATAAAGGTGCTGTATGATAGATTTATATAGACAGTTACATCATACATATAGGTGCTGTATGATAGATTTATATAGACAGTTACATCATACATATAGGTGCTGTATGATAGATTTATATAGACAGTTACATCATACATAAAGGTGCTGTATGATAGATTTATATAGACAGTTACATCATACATAAAGGTGCTGTATGATAGTTTTATATAGACAGTTACATCATACATAAAGGTGCTGTATGATAGATTTATATAGACAGTTACATCATACATATAGGTGCTGTATGATAGTTTTATATAGACAGTTACATCATACATATAGGTGCTGTATGATAGATTTATATTGACAGTTACATCATACATATAGGTGCTGTATGATAGTTTTATATTGACAGTTACATCATACATATAGGTGCTGTATGATAGATTTATATTGAAGCAATAATTGGTAGAGAGTTGGATTCTTCACAGCACAGCGGGGTTTACTCTGATGCAGGATGGGTTGCCACACAGGGCTCAGATGCTTATGCACAGTGCTGCAGTGCTAATGAGAATGCATGAGAAAGACATCTCAGAACTGCAAGATACTGAGCTCACAAGAGATGCTCATTGTTTGGCCTACAGCTCGGTTGGTGAAAGGCTGCATTTCCTTTAAGTCTCGGCTAATAAACTATCTTTGTGGCTCTCAAAACCAAACACAATGAGGGTCTTTGATGTGGATGCTCCTCCAGCAATGCTGCTCAAAGCAGTCATAAAACACATAATAAATCTGCCTCCCAAAGCGTCGCTTCAAAACACAGACCTGCAAAGGTCCTTTATCAAAGAGGGAAGACAAATGATTATTTTTATTCAGCCGAAGCTCTATTTGGGATGTTTCTAATGTGGTTGATGATCAGCGATTGTAACTGCTGCTTCCTCTTCCTCCTTCCTGAACATTTATTCAACATTCAGAGCATCTCCCCATATTAAACACACTAATACAACCAATATGACCATAACATAAAATAACATGAAATACATTTAATTCATAAAAAGAAAAACAATTTGACTGAATTAAGTGGATTTTTATCAAACTGGGAAAACTTTATATTTATCTTAGATAGTTTATTAATTCATGTAATTTCATCAGTATTAGTTCATTATTATTAATGTCCATATCATCAGTGGAAACAAGTATTTTGTAGGATTAACTGTTTGAAGTAAATGTCTAACTAACTAAACGCCTGCAGCAGCTAAAGTTAACACCTAAAGTAATTTATAGTGCCTCCTCGTATTTTTTTCTTTCTGATCCTGTTCAAGCACTGAGCTTCCTGATTTACAAGTCAGCTGCTTACCACCTGGTTGACCCCTCTAGCCACAGATGGTCAGTTGTCCAATGCGCTGGCCTGAGCCCCCTCTCCCCTCTCAAACAAAAAAAAAGCCAAAATGAATCTGACCTAAAGGCCAAAAGAGCTGCGATACGTCTCAAACACCATCCAGCAGCTGCTGGAAAGGCCCACACAATGAAATCCTGCACGGAGGGTGGGAGGATGTGTGGATCTGTTCTCTCCTCAACACGCGATGATGCTTCAGACAATTAATCATTCATAAACTTAGAAAAGCTATAGATCCTTAATGCTACTACCAGTTTTAACCACAACAAACAATTTCAGTTAAGCTTTGTGAGCTTATTTAATTGACCGTCAGTACGGGAAAGTCTTTCACTCATGTCAAATCCTCCTATATTTACTGTATTATATACTGTACTGTAACAGCCTAGTGACCCACAATAATGACTAACATATGAAATGTTAGGCCAATTTAGGAAAAAGACAGCAAAAATACACCTTTTTCACATCAAAACCAGCAGTATTGATAGAGATGTGTATGTTAAAGAACTAATGATCACTAATAATCACATCATCCACTGTAAAGGGAGCTTCCAATGTAAATATGAAGCTTCTGTGTGGTGTTGGTGCTCACAGGAAAACCATGGAAACACTGTATGACGTCCTGTATACAAGGTGAACTCACCAAGGCCTCCAATGGTGTATCTATTATCCAAGGCACGCAGCTGAACCGGGGCCCTCTCCGGCTGGCTCTCCTCATGGTAGAACAGTCTATAGCCCTGAACGCTGGCTGAGTTCCTGGGGGCCAGCTGCCAGCGGGCCAAGATAGTGGTGCAGTTTGAAGGCTCCAAATGCAGCTCGGGAGCCATAGGAACTAGAATCAGAAGAGTCAGAATAAACATTTATATTTAGATAACGATAGTCTGAGATGGATGACAACCCTTCAGGTAAAAGTCCATGTGGATCAATAGAAGAAGTACTGCTTTATGGCCATCGTTTTGTCATGTCTGTCTTATGACTGGAGCTGCTCAGAAAACAGAAAACTGGAATCTCTTCACCAAGCTACTGTTTATGTCAGCAGGAGTTTTCTTTGAAAAGTGAAACTACCATCTGATGCTTAACCAGCTGTTTCACACTCAATGCAGACCAGAGACAACCACACCAGCAGTCAGGGAGCCATTTCACACATTTTTAGGAATGAGGGGAATGAAGTTTGCCAGTAGAAGACTCCTGGTCTGAGTTTAGACTGGAGACAGAGGGCTTTAGAGATGGACAGGAAAACCAAATCCTTCCTTCCCCCGCCTCAAAGCTTCAGATGTGGCTCACAACAGCCTATACTCTTTCCCACCCAAAGGCCTGAGTCGCTCCCTTTATGACCCATGACTGAATCCCTCCCAATGTTACTGACAGTGCAGGGCAAAGGTCACAGAGTAACAAATGCAAAACCTTAACAAGATGATTAGACCACGCTCTTCTAGACTCTGTCAAGAAGAGAGAGGTTCAGTGAGAATTCAGCATTCTCTCTGATTTAGAAAATCGCTTCATCGCCTTTAATAAATAATGAAAGCAACCCGAATCCGAATGTTGTACCTCGAGCACTGGATGCCTTGGGAGTGCGGTGGGAAGTCCAGACAGACTGCTCACCCCACCCAACGCTTGTGGCCGCAACAATACGCAGGAGGTAGATGGTGTCCGGCTGCAGCTTTCCCAGGAGATGCTGGGTCTTGTTTCCAGGCAGCTCGACCTGTGAGACTGTGTTTTCAGCACTGGTCCGATAGGACAGACGGTAGGCAGAGACTCGTCCACGGCTCAGCTTGTCTGGAAGAGGCTGCCAGGACACTTGGATGTCAATGGGACTGCGGCTGGTGAGGCTGAGCTCGGGGGCTCGGAGCGGAACTGTGGACCAACAAGACAGGGAGGTTCAAAGAAAACCAAACAAGCTGTACTCTTAGCAGTTTGTCTTTAATAATAATAAAAAAAATAGGAGAACCTTAGGAATGGGTTCAGTGACGATGACTTGTTCCAAACATACAAGATGAATTTATTTTAATAACCATATAAATTAATTAGCCTCCACACCAGCTGAAATCATGAACTTAAAATAAATATGAACTAGAGAAAGCTATTATAATCTAATCATTTTGATCATGTCAATGGACTGGACCTGCTTTTCTAGCTAACGAGCTACTCAAGGCGCTTCACACACTACATTCAGTCACTTTAACCCGTTCACACACACATTCATACACTGATGGCAGAGGAGCCGCCTGCACATCAGGATCTAACTCATTCACACACATTCACACGGAGGAGCCGGGACTCGAACCGCCAATCTTCTGATTGGAGGACGACTCGCTCTCTATTACATCATACTGACGTGACCCTCACTGTGTGTTTCCTCACCATCCTCCAGCGTGTGTTGGAACACATTGTCAGACATGCGGCTGGCTCCCATGGGCATGTAGGCCACCACATAGAAGGTGTAGTTGCGAGCTGGCTCCAGGTCGTCAATAATGAAGCGGGTTGTGTCGTTTCCAATGACAACTTGATATTCCTCGTTGTTCAATCCTGGACAAAGAGTTTTATATCAAAATAAAATAAATCAGTAGAGCTTCTGGAGTTCTCTGTTTTTTCTCAGTTTTTTGTTAAGAAATTCATTTTTTGCATCTCAATTTTTCAATTTTATTTAGATAAATTACAGATTAAAAAATATGTATACAAAGCAGGAGCCTGTCATTATACACAGCCTGCAAAATGGTGTAATATAATATAAATACAAGACATACATTTCTGTGTGTATGTTTTCATAATTATATATGTTGTATGTTATATATTTTTCATGGAGTATTTCATGCATAATCATGTCATTACAAAATATTGTTCCACTACAGTCTTCACTTCCTGCAGCAGGTTTGTTTTTTAACATTCATCTCCAGGTTCACTTGCACTAACGACCGATTGTGTAATAGGTATTTAATTAGAACCGATTAAAAGTCACAAAGAAGGTGTATTTGTGTCCGGGTGAATCAAATACTTGCTCTGATTTCTGACTTGGTAAACAAGGTACTTGAGCAGTAAAAAAATAGCTTCCTCCATCGGCTGAATGCCTCAGTAAGCCTCGCTGACAAGTGTCTTCCTGTCCGATTCACAACCTTCCAAAGAAGACACACTTTTGGACACTCAGTCACACAGGCTAATTAGTTGTGCCTTTCATTAGAGCCTCTATTTAGTGCTGGGCTTCTTTCTCTGTAACCTCAGGTACAGAGCACACTGATACTCTGTCAATGTCAGCCATTCTGGGCGACTGGAGCCAAGGAGGATTGTGTCACTTAATCGAAATCAAGAGCAGAAAATCCCTCACAGATGCCCGTTATTCACGAATAAACCAGAGAGAATTTGTTCAACTTGATCTTTTCATGTAGACGTCCTTATCCCCAACAAAATCCAGCAGGTGTTCCTTTCTCTCTTGTTGAATTCTGTACATTTCACCTCCCCAAAGGAAAGGAGTGGCATTATAATTAAGCCCAGGGCTTGAATGAACACACTGATTTTTGTTCTCAATTGTTGCATTGTTTGAATGTGACTCTTGTTGCCAACAGAAGGAGTTCCCAGGAAAGCTAAAAAGGCCTTTCTGCTGCCACATTACAACCCTTGTGCTTTATGTGAATGGTTATCTGTGAGGCTGCATTTTATCAGGCTAAAGGAAGGGAACCTGCATCTTGAACCTCCATGGGGTCTACAGAGGACTATTCAAGACGTGACTTTGTCATGAAAAAGCAGCTTATTGTACTTTTTTCTGCCCACCAACATAGCATTAACGACACAGAGTCAGCTCCCACAATATACGTTCTGGACAGGAAGTGATACGTTGAAGATTACAAGTTTGAAAATAAAGAAGAAATGAAGGTTCTCATCTCGGCATGCTAGCACATACATACACCCATGGGGTCTCGAGGCTACAGTAGCTGCAGCGAGCATAACATAGCTAAGTCTCCGAATGAACTGTCATGTTTTAAAAAGGAGTGTAAATGGATAACATGGTATAAAAAGACAATATCACTTGTTCTGCTGCATCTGCCACTAACCTAAACTATCTAAATATGTTAACCTTCCACGAGAAATAATAGAAAATCTGATCCCTGTCATCTTAGTTTACAAAACGCTCACCTTCAGCCTTCATGTAGTGCACGGAGTAAGCGATGACTTTATTGGAGTTATACTGAGGCCTCTCCCAAGCCAGAAGGATGGCGGAGCTGGACACGGTTTCAGCTTGGATGTTCCTGGGAGCACTGGGCCGATCCTCAGACATCACCACAATGAGCCTCGCAATGGAGAGAACCGAGCCCTGCTGGTTCTCCGCCTGGCACTGATAGATGGCATCATCCTCAGGGATGATCTGGTTGATGACCAGTTTGCTAGGTGACACAGATACACACAGATAAGGAGTATGCACACATATGGCTTCATGCTGAGGCTTGTGAACCAGGGTGTCATCATTCTATAATTAACTTTAACAAGCACTGACGTTTGAATAAGGAATGGGAGCAAATTATATGCAAACCAACTAAAAACCAAATTTGCACCGCTGTAAATTATTCAGTTTCCTTTCCACCCTAGTGAATTATGTATTTATATTAGCCAACAGAGACTGTTAAACGAGTGTTTCCTGGCACAGTTAAAGGAGTTCGGGTTCCTGTTTTCTATGAAAAGATGAATTTACCTGTTGTACATCTTGATTCGACCATTGGAGTGAACTCTCTCTCCATTCTTGAACCAAGTGATTTGAGGCGTTGGAACTCCTTCAGCCTGACACACGAAGCGGGCGGTGCCGGCACGTGGACGGGTCAGGCTCTCCGGCCACTCGACGAAGGAAGGAGGTGCTTTAGAAGTAGAACACCAATGAGAAAAATATTAGAATCAAAACCAAATCCAAACATATAGAACCAAACGATGGTAAATCCTTACCTAACACAGTGATATTGGCTGAAGTGACCGTGTAGTTTCGTGTTCCAGGAGTGGTGGCTCTGCACATGTAGACTCCTCCATGTTGGGGCTTGATGTCTGTGATGATGAGGTTGCCGTTTCCCAACACTTTGGTGTTGTAAACATCAATAGACTTGCTGTCCGCTCGGCTCCAGGAAATGATGGGTCGGGGATTGCCTGTGGCCATGCACTCCAGGATGGCATTCTGGTGCAGCGACACTGAAATATTCTGTGGCCCGGCGATGATGCGTGGCCTCTGGGGAGGCGGGGGTCTCGGAGCTGCGAGAGAGGCAGGAAGAAGGCTTGAGTGCATGTGATGTGGTGAGATCGTAGAGTTGAGCGAATAGATAAGCCTTTTAACAAACTATTGACGAGTCTACAAATGCTCAGCACACTTACTTTACTCTAATAAAATAATACCTTAGAAGTTTATTAATAAAAAGCTCCACTTTGTGATGATATTGTACTACTAAACTGCATGTTGATGCCCTTTATACACAGATAAAGAGAGCTGGCTGACCCACCTGGGGTGACAGTGAGGGAGGCCTCCGTGCTTCGGCGGCGGCTGGCGATGTTGGTGGTGATGCAGCGGTAATTCCCAGCATCTGCCCGCTGAACCCCATGGATCTGAAGAACACCACTGGGCAGGACTGTGATTCTGGCAGAAATATGAAACAGCATTTACAATATGGAGCGATGACACATTAAACCTAAGACTATATTTCATGTCTCGCTTTATAAAAGTAATCAAAAAACAACAGAGTTCATACCTTTCAGTGGCAAGGGGTAATGTGACCCGATTGAACTCCCAGGTGATGATGGAAGGAGGGTGTGCACTGATTTTGCAAGAAAACCTGGCGACTGAGCCTTCAGTCACCACTATGGACGCTGGCTGGATTGTAAAAGCAGAGATACCTGCAGCAAAACAGAGCAATGAGAGATGTTTTCTCCTTTTATCTCAGTGTGTCAAGATGAGATGGATATACAGCGTCTCCTCGTATTAATAATGTAACGCAGCTACATTTAGCAACCTCCCTTCAGCTTCACACAAAACTCCTTTATCTTGTATAAATGGTGTTTCTACGTCAAAGGAAACTATTTTTCTTCTTCTTTCTTCTTTCAAGGATTCAAGGAGTTTAATTGTCATTGTAGTACACTCTCCAGCAGCAGTTCATTCTAATCTAAAATGACAAATAAGACAGGAATGAATGAAATCTAGTGAATATAAAAATATACATACAGTCATTATTATGTAGATTAAAAAATGATATCAGCAGTTAAAGTGCACAGATTTAGAGGCCACAGCGACTCCACAGTACTAATTATATGTAAACACACACACACACACACACACACACACACACACACAGTTCATAAAGTCCTTAAAGCTTTGCTACTTAGTTTGTTAAACCACTATTAATATAAATCACTTTTATCTAAACACTATGATAATCGTAAAGTGTGTGGATGAATTCATGTTATTATCTATTTCTGAATCTCTTCCTTCCCAAAGATATTGATGTATTTGCGACATCCATCCATCTTAGTGCAGGTCAGACAACTTAATGCGTGTTACCTAAAGCTACAGGCCTGCTGAGTGCTGCTAGGAGGTGATGACTGGAGTGGAGGAGCTCCATCCTGCATGGATAGGGTTTCCCTGAAACTGAGCTGTGGTCAGCCACCAGCTGAACAGCAAGGAAATGAGGCCCAACATAAATTACACTAAGGCATGGTGAACCAAACAGCCAGTGTCTTCTTCTTCTTCTTATAATGATTTAATGCTGTTTTAGCCCTACTTGTTAATGAATGCTCTTTCTGACAGTGGTTCCTCCTGGGCCGTAAAAATCCCCAGAAGCCATTAAGGTCACCATGCATCATCCCCCTCTGTGCTCAAAAGGCTGCAGAAGCCTGAGGTCAATCATTTGTTAAAGTAAATCAATGGCACTGCCGTTTGTGATAGAGAGCTGATCAGAAAACAGTAAGCATCACAGCATGGCACAGCCTCAGCACTAATGTGTTATGTGTTATCAGGAATATAGAAAATAATAAAAAAAGTATGACTTCTACCAGATTACAGTGCATTTAGATCTGTTTCAAGATGAAATACTGCAGCCTGTTTAAGGATGAAACTCTCATCTATCAAGTAATAGATAAGACAAACACACGGTGATGCTCTTTAACCTCCGTGCAGAGCTTCAGAGCCTTCAGACCTCAGCAGAGAAAAAACAGAAAGGAGCAAGAAGCACAGCATCAAGTTGTAGCTACATTTTTCAACCACTGAGTGCAAATTGGTTTTATTCTGCCGCATTGAAGATGCTGCATAGAACCCCAGATACATAACCTTAAGATGGATAAATGTAAAGCTAATTAAATATTTCCAATTTGTGTAACTAAACATGAAACAATATAGCACTTTGTTTTAATATCCCATTATATAAGTAAATGTCTGACTTGCAAATGTCCAACAATAATGATCCTTATGAGTTTATTTTTCTACACAGACATCGATCCCCTGGTAACTTACGAGAACAGCCTACAGGGAATCCCTCCGCTGCCGTGAACACACTGTATGTCCATGAGGGCTGTGATGGATAGCAGCGTGGAAGCTGTGTTGCCAGGTGTTGTGGTGCTAATTCTGACTGCCAAAAACAACATTCAGTGAATTATGACTTTCACAGAACTGACAGCGCCTTCCCTCCAAAGCAGGCTGACATTTGTGGAGGAAGGAGCGCCTCATCAATCAATGCAACATGACTTTATTTATTCATTTATGGTTTACTGGCTAGGAACAAATACAGTATGTACTGAAAAGTATCTGAACACAAACTCTGCCTCCTCCAGTCACCTCAGCACATTTACACCACCTGCAAATGCGGACTGTATAAATTAGCAGCATGGAAATAAAGTGACAGCTCTCGCAGAAACATTACAGATTATATTCACATTATGAGTCCCAATCATAACGTTCACCATAACTAAACATCAATAAATAACTAAATTATTCACCTGTCAAACTTCCATTTTGGAAATGATATCCCAAGAAGGTGATCATCACTGATTGGCACAATCATTTTGGAAGTTTTGTAAAAAGTTATGCTGATGATTATGATGATGATTATGATGATGATTATGATGGTGGATGCACTGTTTCTGATAGGATTACGTAAATGGAAGAATTGGGAGGGAACGAGTACCCGAGTTGATTTGGGATGTATATAAAAGGTAATTGTGCACAGTACTAGAAGTTATTAATTTTAGGTATGCAAATGAGACCCAGGATCCATCCAGTCATCCATGGTCTACCGCGGGGAGCTGATCCCAGCTGTCACTGGGTGAAGGCAGGATACACCTGGACAGGTAAGCAGTCCATCACAGGGCCGACATGTAGAGACAGACAACCATTCACACCATCAGGAGTCATCAATGAACCCATCCTGCATGTCTTTGGACTGTGGGAGGAACCCGGAGAACCCGGAGAGAACCCACGCTCACACGGGGAGAACATGCAAACTCCACACAGAAGGAACCGGAACCCGACCCGGGAATCAAACCCGGGACCCCCATGCTGTGAGGCGACAGTGCTGCCCACTACACCACCGTGCAGCCCCGACCCAGGATCCCATCTCCATTATCTGCTGCGGAGGAGCTGGAGCTCATCCTAGCGGGTATTAGGCCAAGGCAGGGTGCACTCTGGACATGGTGCGAGTCCAACACGGGGCTGGCACCATTTACACTCACACCTGTGTTTGGAGTCATTAATTATCTTAATGCATGTCTTTGGAATGTGGAAGGAAGATTCAAACCCCCTCTTGCTGCGAGGCGACGATGCTTACCGCTGCACCACCATGCAGCCCCACATAGCCACATTTAATGAAATTAGTCCTGAGCTGTTGCCCCACTTAGCCCCGCTGTGACTGTTTGCTGTGAAGACAGAAACAGGGAGAGACATTCAACCCCCCTTCACAGGTACAACCACTCCCACCCCGCGGTGTCGACGCAGGCAAACATTCCATTTCTGTGCTGAAGTGATATGACTGCAGGGCATGAGAGATGAGCTGCACTGATCCTCCGCCTCACTACTTTGCCTTTTAGTCAAATAATGCTGGATTGACAAACAGCGGGATGATAATTGATTATTGATAAACTACTAAGACAAGGAGGAAAATCTATAAGCTCTAAGGTTTGTCGAGCATTGGCCAGAGCACTCCCGGCTGAAAACGGGATGCTGACCTTCTGCTTTGAGCGATGTTTGCCATGGGGCATCTAATGTGCAGATGAAATAATCAATGCAAACATGTCAATCTGTGTGATTTACTTAAACTATCTGCATTTAGTACAAACTATTTTCTCTGTGTTAATTATACTAAATTAAATGTTTCACTTTCACTGTGAGTACGCCTCATTTCCTTACACTTACACCAACTAGAAGAAGAAGAATGGAGAAGAAGGAATTCCTCCACCTATTACCCAAAAGCATGAAGAAACAGTTTAGACTTCCTAGTAATCTCACCTCTGACCTCCAGGAATCCTGGCTAGCACCGACCTCAGAGCCCAACGTGACCCCCCCGAACCAACACTCACTGCAAACCGCCTCCAAATCAGTTCATTCTCAAGGGGTGACATTTTTAAATGCTGTTTTGTAACATTATTTCCTGCTCTAACAATGATATCTACTAGTTACTATAACTATATCAAATAAAACAATACATTTTGTTGAATCACAACTAATTGCATGCTTATTAACTCAAAGTAACAGGGCAGTCCGGAGGTCAATAGCTAAAGATAAAGATATAAAACATATATCACAGGACGTTCTCCATATAGTCCAAACCTGAGAACTATAGCTTCCCATTAGCTCGCAACAGATGGGCCTGCTGATGCCAGCAGATCAACAAACGGAAGGTCAGTGGACAGGTCGGACCCAAACAAAGATTCCCTTACAAATACCAGGAATTAGTTCAGCCCTCTCTCCTCTGGTTACTGTGGTCAGCTTCTCAGCCAGGCCACAGTCTACCTGTGTGTGAGCTACCATAGTGGTGGACAACAAAGCACATTTTACACATGTGTGCTTTATAGATCTCTTATTCAGATGAGGAAACACCCAAACAGGTCCCCAGTTATACTAAAAGATAGCAAGAAACTGACAAGGAAAAGTTTTAGAAAACGCAAACCCAGAAAATATTATGGGATAAACTAAATTATCTATCATTTAAAGAAGAAAGCAGCCCCATCCAAAGCCGTCTAATTTTAACTTCCTAATAAATGTAAATGACGTCATCGACAGTATCACCTTTAATCTGGTTTTAACATTGTGGATGACAAACCTAACCCCTAACCCCCAGATTCCACTCCTTTAGGGGAGACGTTACATTTGATCAGCTGCTTCTGATCCTGCAGACTGCATGCTAAATCAATGGCTGTCAGCGTATGGAGACCCATGAAAAACATGATTTGAATCCCTAAAACAACCATGAAACGTTTTAGATGTGACTGAGTGCACTATACACCAAAATCAGTTCACTTTACATTCACTCTTAAAGTTAAAAAACACTGCAATTTCATGTGATGGAATGGATGTGAGTGCGTCCTTTACAATGTTCAGTGACCCCTCTGAACATTAATAAAAAAGGCTCTTAGACAAAAAGAGGGCTGATAAGCAAGAAGAATTCACACAGGCTGCAGGACAGGAGAGTGACCGCTGGCCTGGCTGAAGAAAAGGACTATTCCCATGAGCAGCGTGACCTCTGAAAGCACCGAGCGGGCGGTGGGGGAGCGGTGTTGGAAGGAGTATTCCTCCCCTCCTCCAACCCTTTATCTCTTCTGCAAAGTTTTCCAATCACTCAACAGCAACCTCCACTCACCACACACAGTGTCTGCATTGTCTTTAATCTCCGTATCATAACACAGAGCTGAAGAAGTCAATGTGTAAATACAGCAACACACAAGTTTTATACTCTGTCATATTACAAAAATACAGATGTGTTATCAAACAAGGCAAGTGAGAGAAAGATGAAAACAAAAGTCGAGCCGCTGACTGACTGAAACGACTAGATGAGCATCCCATATTGTTGTAGGGAAGATTTAAGTCCTGTGCTCTGTCTCACTGCCCTTCATCTATTGAACAATTCAAAGACACCTTTGACCTCTGGGCATGCCTTTGAGGGGAACCATGGTAAACATTCGTGTCCAGCGGAGGAGAAAAACAAGATTCCAAGCTGAGATGTGAGCATCAGGTCATTTCATTCCTTCACACCGAAGCTCACACTGTGCAAGGCTTGCTATTGTCTTATTGGGGTTTCCAAATACTTCCAAAGCAATTTAAAGTAATGCTGTGGTGTCTGAGTATGGACGCACCATTCAAGTAAAATAAACTTTGTACATGAAGAGTGGCAGCTCCTTCAAATAACTCCTTTAAAGTGAACTGAACTCAGCTTTAAATGATATAAGATCTAGAACATCTGTATCTGTGAAAGTTAAACTAAACTAAAACTGTAATCTAGCGTGCCATAACAAAGCACTGCACATGTACACTTATTGTGCTGGAGATAAAAATACATCCCTTCAACAGGTTTTGGATGACAAATGTCAAATTAGACTAAATTACTTTTCATTCACCAACCAATAACATTCACCTTACCATCCTATCATCATGTTTGCAACAAAAACAATGCACTTTCTGTGTGTAATGTCAAGTTAAAATCACTTTGACCAAATTACTGTACAATTAAAATAGATAATAAAAACAACTGATCTCATATGAGTGAACAGGTCGGAACATTCAGGTCATAGAAACACAGCCATGCTGTTTAATGAGGCTTTCCAACCTTAAAATGTAAACTTAAAATCAATCCATGTTAAAATGAATGCAACGTGAACAGGTCCAGCTGTTGTGTTCACTGATATCAGGACAAACAATTGCCTGCAAAGAAACCCTTTTCTTTTCTTTGGGGGGCAACGTGGACAAAAACTCTTTCACCAGAGTAGCGGAGCAGAAAACAACTGTGTGCAAAGCCTCCAGCCCCGGCTGACCTTGTAAGACCCGCAATAAAGTCTGGTCATTTAGACACTCAGGGTAAAGCTGTGGGACTGGGGAAACAGCCATTCACAATGGTGTGTGTGTGCGTATGTGTGGGCACACCTCTCGCTCCAACCCCCACTGCTACCTCCGTGTCCTTCAACTGAGCATTTCTCAGGTATGTGCAAATTTTATGAGCTTCCAGATAGACCCTCAAGCAGGTCTAAGTGCCATTTTAAACAAACTAGTAAAGCTTACTGGCAGCCTTTATCACCTCTTAACTTCAAACTATGAAGCAAGGCAATCAGTCAATTAATTCATAAACTATCAATATTTTTTAAGTACCAGAAAACGGGATATTTATTAGAGTACAAATTCAGAATAATTCAAGTCAACTGGCTGAAGAAACTCACACACCATTGTTATGTAACTCAAGCTAACTGCACGCCATTAAAACAAAGCTAATTAACAATCATTCCAAAATGAAACGTTATCAAGCTCATCATCTTCAAAATCATCTTCTTCAGCAACAAACGGGAGGAGGACTGTAAGAATTACAATCCCAGAACAAAAAACATTTTCTGCCTCATTGTATTCACTATAAAATGTCAAAAATGCATGTTTTAGTGAAAGGGAATGCATTGCAGGGGGGTAACATGGTTTACATTCTGCAAAAAGTGGCACAACAAGATGTCCTAAAAGACCAACTCTGCCTGAAGCTTCCATTAGTCCAGCTCAGCCTGAAGCTCCCCCCTTTAAAACACAAAGCCAGCTCACACACCACTGGAGGAAAAAGCATTCTAGAAGAACAATTCCTCCAGCGATCAGGGTGCAATAACATGAAAGCCCCAGCCTGTGAATAGGGGTCATCTGCTCTTTAGCATCGGAGAGTCGGTATCCTGGACAGCTACTAACCTTTCAAATCCGCTGCCCTTCATTAACATACCAATGGGCATATTCCCTTTCCTACACAGCTTTTCTCTCCCTAACTTTGAAGACTTTGTCCCTCTTCCTCCAACGCTTCCACCAACGCCGCCTCAAATGCAACGCTGAGCAACAAAAGACAACAAACAAACAAACAGTCATGTGTTCACACTGAAATCTCCTTGCATGATTCATGGAGGGTTAGTGAATCTCACCCAATCACTAGTGCAAGTAAATGGTAGCAAACGGCCAGAATACAAGACATGTAGTCCACATGTCCCATCCCCAACCCTGCTATGTTCCCAGTGGGACGGCAGCCTGATACTCACTTGCGATTGTAAGCCGGGCTTTCTGGCTCAGGATTGCACCATACTTGTTGTGAGCAAGGCACTGATATAGCCCTTCGTCTGATTTGTCTCCTCTTCTGCTCTCCACCTCTGAAATATAAAGGGAGCCATTCGAGAGCAGGTACACCCGTTCGTTCTCCATCACTTTTACTCCGTTTTTGAGCCATCGGACGTCGATGGGTGACTCTCCCTGCGCCTGACAGTCCAAAATAGCAGCTTCCCTCCGCATGATTGTGACATCATGGGGCTCCTTGATGAAAAATAACTCACTAAAGCAGAAGACACCTGTAAGAAGAGGAAAGAAAAGCATGTGAGTGAAGGTGGTTTAGCATGGGACCAGCACTAAAAGCAGTAAAACAACTGTTTCTCTTATTGGAGGCTCAGTATCCTCTGGATGGGGATCAGATGGAAGTGTGACACTCATTACAACGCCCTACTCAGGCAAAATATCCCATCTGAGAGGGTCTACTGTCCTACAGTCATCACATATAGCTTTCTTTATCACCCTAATCAAATTACGTATAGCTCCCAAAGTCGCCAGCTGAAGGTGAAACTGTTGATCCTATTAGTCCCTCTAGCTTACACGGAAACCTATCATTGAACTCTTTACGGAATGTTCCATTAATGTGACCTTTGTGGACAGAAAGGACATATTTTGAGTCTTTCTAACTCAATAAATCGACAGAATATATTACACCTGCATCCAATTCAAAGCAATAACACATCCTGCAACATTTTCTCCCAAATAAAAAAAAGGAGCATCATGAAGCATCATCATCATATCTCCCACACCATGTCTGTGATATAACATGTATTGATTTCGTATGGGCAAATTAATATTTAATACTTAATAGCATCTCTTTATATGTATCTGTAGTTTAGAACTGTAGTGAATGGTAGTAATTTAGCAGTAACTTTAGATTAACACATATTAACCATTAACTACTCTATTATTAGCATGAATATTAGTAGAATATATAGTTTTCCATTAATAACTTCCTCATCACTGCTTATTGATAGTGAGTTAGGGAGTTGTTGTAAACCACTTCATAAGAATAATTCATGGTTAATATCAAACAATTAAATTATAATTAACTCTTTAATATAACGTGACATCTAATAACAGCAGACATGAGAAACTGTTAAGTTTGCAGGTTAAACGCCAGTTGCATTAAACTTTAAGCGCAGTGAGCTTCCCGTTCCGTGGAACATGTAACTCCAGGTAATATTATTCACACACAACATACTGAACCCGCTCCTCACCTGAGAGTGGCAGAAAGACGAGAAAAACCAGCATCCGCTGATAAAAGGTCCTCTTGAGCCGCGCCATTTAACTACATGAATGCTCCGTTCATGCTAGCTGCTCTCTCATACTTGTTTCCTCCACATGAACCGCACCGCTACTGAGGAGGAGCAGGAGGAGCAGGAGGAGGAGGAGGAGGAGGAGGAGGACTGGGCTCGACCCTTTACTCTCTAGGATGGACATCCAAGACTAATTAATCACGTCGGTGGATCTGAAGCTTTTAGTCCAGCGACACCTAGCGGTAACTGCAGGTAACGGAGGGGACACATAAGAGCACCTTAGCATGTTGGCCTACTCTTCTGACCAGATCCAACTCAGCGTTACAGTTTAGGATGGATGGATGGATGGATGGATGGATGGATGGATGGATGGATGGATGGATGGATGGATGGATGGATGGATGGATGGATGGATGGATGGATGGATGGATGGATGGATGGATGGATGGATGGATGGATGATGGATGATGGATGATGATAGATAGATAGATAGATAGATAGATAGATAGATAGATAGATAGATAGATAGATAGATAGATAGATAGATAGATAGATAGATAGATAGATAGATAGATATGATTTTGTCACAGCAGCATTGGGTCAGAAAAACTCTACAAAATAACATAAATAGAAAACAAGATAACTTTTGCACCTCCGTCATGTTAATATAAAATATAATGTATTTGATATATATCATGTATCTCAATGCTCGGACTGTCTACTTCACTACCTTTGGCATAATGTGTCATATCTCTCATATTGAATGTAAAACGCCTGATTTATTTACTGCAATAAGATAGATAGACAAGACCGTTAAATGATGCTTAATCTGCACATTACAAATTTAACCCATTAACACAAATACTTTGAATCAGGAATATAAGGCCTTCCTGAAGACCTGGAGCTCCAGGGCAGCTGCCCAATCCAGGTCCTAATCCAGTCGTGATAAAGTCTCACAAAATGACACTAAATGGTGATAGTTTGGTTGTGTTCTCTAGATGTTAATTATATAAAGATGAAAATGATAATAGTAGTTTAAGCACTGGAGGAGAGGTTGCATGTCTCTGATGTGTTGAATGAAGTATATTTTTATAATGTATTTTAATAGTAAACATTGAATTGATTAAAGTGTTTCATTCAAGGGCAATAATGCAGAAACATGAAATGCTTTGTATCGTATCAATACTTTAGAATCAGATCACTGTTTTCTTGTATAGTGCGGGCCTTACACCAATAGGGTTAATGTTTCCTACATCCTTATCAATACAAGTGAACATGTATTGATGAGAGCAGATCTATCAGTATCGGAGACCAACTGCACACCAAACGGTCTCTACAGACTAAAAAAAAATGTTCATGGAAATGAATTTGTCCCTTTGAACTGGGTCCTGCAATTAAGGGGAAGCATTGATAGGAAGAGGACAGCAGCTGTGTCAATGTCGATATTGATCCAATGTCCATCACTTATTGTGGAGTGATCAAACCCCCCTTCCTCCCCCTTCCTCCCACGGTCCTGCCGGTCCTCCAGGTCCTCCCACACCCTCTGTGAACCTTTTTGAGCAGCAGGACTGCAGCAGGACTGCAGCCCAGCTGCGATGTTCAGTCAATCAGAAAACAAGAGGTATGCAAACACGTTTGTGATAAACTAACTGGGCCACTGTTGCAAATTATGTTTATAGGATATTATAAATGCTATTTATGAACTTAGAAAAAACATTTTGAAATATGGAGGATATTCGTGGTTCAAAAACTGCTTCAGTGAACGACATCTTAGTGTTGCTTTCCCCGAAATAAATTCAGTAAAAAGGCGATAAAAGGGTTGAAGAAATCACTGTAATCAAACACTTTTTCCCAAATAGAAACCTAAATTAGTTGCAATATGGTAACTAAGGTGTACATATAACATGTCAGATAACAAATGACTGTTTCAACTGTCCTCTCAAATTAAAGTATCTGCATGAAGAAATGTGCAAAAAGAGGTTCGTATAAATGTAATAGTTATTGGTAAAAGTTAATTTCAAAATTTGGCCTTGTGATATTAATCCAAACAAATCTGACTTCTTCCAACATGTTTTGAAAAGGACATCCTATTTGCTTGTTATGTTCCCCTGTAAAGTACTTAATTACATAACCACATCATACTCCAGATGGGCAGCTCTCTTACATAACGTGAGAAAGTGAGAACCTCCATGGTCAGCCAGGCTCTCCCAAGGGTGTTTAATTAATCAAGAATTCAGCTTCGGCAGCTGCCAATATGGGAGAGTTTGTGGGTGGAGCCTCGGTCAGCCTGATGTGAGCTCGGGTCAAGCTCTGCGGCCGGATCAATGGAGTAAAAGTCATTATCAGGTTATGAATGTTGGTAAGGTCATAGGTAAAGGGGAGTGAGCTCTCCCAGGGTGTGCTACCATTGGCTGAGGCCTGCTCTTCCTGCTGCCACTCATGCCCATCCCCACTGACCCCAAGAAGTGTCCAAAAGGCCGGCCTGAATCGGGTTTGCCCTTTCTACTGACCCCTGTGGAGGGGAGGGGGCTTTTAGTGCCACAACAGGGGGGGTTGTGGAGAAGTTAGGACTTTGGCTGGTTTAATGAGTCACATAAAAGGCTCCAATCACAGAGATGAGTCCTCTACACAGACCCTGCTCTTATTAATAAGGATCACTACTAATGCAGCACACTGCAGGTCAACAAGCACACTTTAAATATCACGCTTATATCTGTTCGTAGCTAAATCAGCTTGAGCAACCCAGGCAGACTGCTCTGCAGAATTAAAAAAGATTAAATGTTTGCCTGCCAATATGATCGGAAACATCCCAATATCATTCATCAGATGTAAGTTTAAATGTTTAAAAGTTGGCTGATGCAATCCATAAAGAATACAATGTTTCTCCTCCAACTGGAACAATTCAGTACTGCAAACACCGATTAGAGAACCACAATATGTTCTCACACGTTGAATTAGCCAACACAACAAAAAGACCGTGAGACGACTCTCGGATGAAATCTGCACTCAATTGTGCTGCAAATCATCTTTTCTATGGGGGGGTTGTGTGAACATGAAGAAAACTGGATAAAGTTTACTTTAAAAAGAGCATACAGACATTTACTGAATGGTTTATAACACACTACGTTACCAGAAGTAGTGAGAAGTAAAAAAAATATAGCAAAAAAGAACACACTGAATAATGTTTTTTATATTTCTTTATTTTTCAAATATAATTATATTCAATTTGGTGTGCTATAGATCATCAAATTGGGATTTAACAGCTACAGGTCGTTCCACCCTTTAAACTGTTGTAAATATGTTGCATGTATGTTGTTGTGTTAATGCACTTATTGGTGTTATAATTAGTTTCTATAATAAGAAAATGTGATACATCAGAAATTAAGTGTTGCTCTATTCATAATTCTTCAGTAGACGATATATAACAGTACTTCCATTTAGATTAAAACATCAATAAACAATCATATTCTATAATACATTACAAACAAAGGCCTCTGTATTTAACTTTAAATATACGTGAAAGAAGAGAATGTGCTTATTTTTAGCAATGTTCACATGTAAACATTTAAACACATGTGCAATTGAAGCATATGATCATTTCCATAGAGCAAGAGCGATTTAAGCAGTCTGCAGGTGACAGATTGGCAAAGACAGAAGTAAGACTCATCGATATTAACAAAGTGCTTCACTGTATAAAAGCATAAAGTATAAAATTGTGTTGTCAGAGACAAGAACCAGCCCACGATATCTTCTTTTATCAACGACCTGTAAACATGGCAGGTAGTGTAAACACATGTTTTACCACTCAGAAAACGCTAAAACTACTGCTGAAGTACTTTTCCTACAAAGGTATAAACAAGTGGTTACTCATTTTGAAAACAGACAATCTGTACAATCAAATCGACAAAGCAGTTTTTAAAGTTGTACTCTTAAAAATAGAGTACCATGCTGCAATTAGACACCCATAATGAGTTGAGGAAAAACAAAATGATATCACTCATTGACAAAAGAAAATAAAAACGACTGTATGCAAATGTGTGATAAGGTCAGTCTGCCAGGTCATGTTCCTGTAAGCCACTGGCCGGTAATATTATGTGTGTATAGATGTGTTTATTCCTCTAATACACAAACAGTTAAACTTGAGTGGATGCTGATCATAACAGAAAATTATGTATTCATGTAGAGCCGCACCAATTATTATTGTTTGCCAATTTTCATGACTTTCACGACGTGAACTGTTTTAACAATAAATGCTTCATCATTTAATTTGTACAGTATATTTATGTGATAACGGAAAAATACTAAAAAATACGGCGATATTCGATGATCTCATGTCAATATGTACAATTATGCATAGAATTTCAGCACAATCTAACACTGCATGTTGTCAGATACAAACTACAGTATAATTAGTTTAGCACTTTTACTGGTCCTGGTATTTGTACATGACTACTATAACAATTATATGATACACTTTCCTAAAGTGTTTCGCTCAATCTTGTATATAACTTGCACATTTCTTGCTACCAATGCTTTTGAGGTGCACATGTTTAGGATTTGCATCAGTGATTCTGGTGTTATGGAATGAATTATGTATTATTGTGTGTATAATTTAAATGATAGGGGAAAATATCTTCACATCTGTTTCTTTTAGGTTGAATTGCCAATTTATCATTCATTGTGATTAAAACTTCCGACACGTTGCTGCCATCACCTTTTAATTTTAACTCAACAACAAAAAACAAAGATTTTCTTTGTAATATTGTTCAAGTTCGGCCAACGTGATGTTTAAAGGGATTTCACCTCACAAGTACCTGATGTGAGAATCAGAGCATAAAGTCTGTCTGAGGCAATTCAGCCCAAATTAAACTAATATATTTAAGGTTAGATGTTTTTGCTATAGAGCATACAGCTTTGCATTTTTGCTTTGTAAACTTTAGAACATGTAGAGGGATTAAATATCCGTCACTCCAGATTGAATGTCCTTTTCCCCACATGTGCCTCAACAGAGGACCAAAGTGAATGTTGTGCGACTGTCCTTCATCTGTCACACAGCCGGCAGTTTAAGACCCGAATCTCACGCACAGCTTGTTTTTCTCATCAACAGCTTCACCACACCGTGCAGTAAAGTCCGCACACGTCTAGTCCACCCCGTCGAAGCCTTGTGCGTTCTCGATGGCGATGTGAAGTTTCTCCCTCAGCTCCTCAAAGGACTCATAAGGAGGCAGGTCCAGTCGGTTGAAGCTTCACGAGGTGAAAGTAAAGACAGTGAGGGAAACATCCAAGCACCAAGTCATAAAAAATACAACTTCAGCTGCTATCTTGTCATGTATAATTCTTCAGGGACAGCCCAGCAATATTATACTGCACCTCTAAAGTTGAGGGACTTCCAAGAGATTAACTAAGGAACTGTCAGTAAAATATTATGCCTGTTAGTCGCTGATAGGCTTCCATCTCCTACACCTCCGTTCATGCAACTTATTTGCTTTCTCTGTGACTCGAACACTGAATGTGACCTGATGTGTCTCACTGAGCTAAATGTACAACTATATCCGACAGCAGAGTGCGAGCCATGACTGCATCCAGCCACTAGAGGGCTTCACAACACCATATCCTTAATTAGGTATTATTATTATTTTTTTAAATTAATGAATTCCTTCATTCATTCACTATCATGGTCACATAAAACCTCAGTGTAAGATAAGAAGATGAAAACACATGTTCAGTGTCTGATATTTAACGATGCCATGAGAACCCCTCGTTTTAGTCAACTAAGATTTCTGTAGTCGATTCGTTATTTTAAATCTTTTTTCATGCAACATATGAGCGTCTGGTAAACACAAAAGTGTGTGATTCATTGGGGAGAGTTTTACTGATTTGATGATTAAATCAACAAATCGATTAATCAACAAAATTTAAAAGCAAATCATTTCTTGCCATGTTATGGAAGGACATCCTTGTTGAGCCCCCCAAAGCCCGAATATATATCTTTTTTTAATCTTGCATGCACAGATTATTATAACAAGGTACAAATAATGTAATATTTAGAGATACTTTGAGCTCTGAACGTCCAAGCCGTGTAAAATTATGTCATTGGTGAACGTTAGAGCTGAACTACAATGTCTGGTCGGCCTACAAACCAAAGTGCTAAATATAACAACAAATCAGTCAGCAAGGAGAGCAGAAAGCAATGTAAGCAATTTGTTTTTTTGGCACAATTCCCCTCTCCTTTTTAAACGTCGGAAAATATTAACGGAAAAAGTGCTCACCATGTGTGGGCTCGGGGGAGTTTATCACGTGTTCCCCACTGCTCAATGGTGAACAGCTGTGGTCCGTTAGACCCTGGAAAACAAAACCATCACACATCAGACAAACACACACAACTTCATCTGGACTGGAATTCATTTACAAAAAATGTCCCGGCCACCTGTGGATCGGAGGTTTTACAGTATAGAGGGAAAAGACGCAGTCATTTCAAATCATACAAGAGTGAATATCTAGAGTAAGGAGCCACTTTTTCACAACAATGCTAGTAATAAAAAGTGTTATCTCACCATAGAGTTCAGCAAAGCCATTCATTGGGACCCTTGACGTTCCTGTCACAAACTGTAAGAGCCTGATTCGCTTTTCTGCATCCATCAACAGCACCGTCTAACACAAACAGATAAACTGATAAATATTCAACACAAAGCTTTTCTTAAAAAGGAGAATAAAGTCCACAGCTGAGCTTGATGGCTCCGGGCATGGAAAGTCTTCTTACTTTCCAAAACCACTGGATAACGACGTGGTTGGAGCAGTAGCTGTTCTTGTACTTGGTGTTCTCTCTCCAGTCATTCACATCCACATCTCCGAGACCGCACATGAGCAGCTGTGGAGGACGAGGCGGCAGGTGGACACAGCGTTATTCATCGTTCTGTAAGGACTCTGCAATTCATCTCAATGGTGTTTTCAGACTCACCTCGAGCTCATTCTCATCAAAGATCTTGATCAGATCTTGTGGTATCAACTCAAAGAACCCCTAAAACACAAGAATATGACTTTATCCTGTTTAATGGTGCCTGCTATGTCACATAGATTTCATTTATGTGATAAATACCTCTTTGAAGGCAGTCATCTGCTTCTGTACCCTGTTCACAAACCTCCACTGCATCACCAGACTGTCGAACACAAAACAGCAGATGAGCATCAAACCATCATTTCAACACTTGATGATAAATAAAAAAGTCTGTTTTTTTTTGTTGCCTACTGGATGTACTCCTTCTTGTTGTCATTTGTGATGACGATTTCTGTGCCGCCCGGCTTCAGTTCATGCTGGTGAGTCTGAATAGAATGGGATATAACATGTAAATTACACATGTCATGATGTGAAGCACTTTGAGTCTGCCTTGTGAATTAAATGTGCTACACAAATAAAGTTGCCTTGCCTTGCCTTACACAGATTTATCACATATTTAAAGTTGTTGAGGCAAAGACGCCATGTTTGAACACACCTGTCCGAACAGCTCTTCGTCAATGGTGAACCTCAGATCCAAGTCTGTCGGGTCGTTTTCCAAAATCCACTTCAAGGAGTTGAAATATTCACTGTCCTGAACAGACAACGCACAACATTAACGTCTCCCAGATTACCCCATCCACTTAATTGTTGGCAGTTTGCGGTGGAAAACTCGACACTCACAACAGACTCCATGTCCTGGAGAGTGATCGGCTTCTGCAGCATCATCTTGTAGAAAGGTCGAATGAAGAAAGCTTTGAAGGACATGAACAACAATATCAGGATCGATAAAATGACACAATTTACTCCAATCCCTTTGTTCTTTCCTCTGCCCGTCGCTGACATTGATACAATCAGGCAGCACTCACCATCCAGCAGTTTGCCGTGATACACGGCCATGCCGGCCACGCGGCCGATGAACTTGAAGTAGGACAGGTGGTCCTCGTTACATAAACCTGAGTTAGGATTAATCTGCAGCGTGTAGTTGTCCCTGGAAGACAACATATTCATGTGAATAAATCATTCCCTTAATCTGCCGTCCTGGTTCCTGCTAAAACATTATTACTGGTTAGCTGCATCTTTAAATGCCACTATTATGAGAAATACACTTCTGTGATTGTAGTATGTATTTTAATTAGTCCTCACCACGAGTTATGTCAATAGCTGCTCAGTTTACATTTCACAATGACAGTGAAGGTGATGATTCATTTGAATCCTAACATTTATGTGTGAATATAAATTCCCAACAACAACAAGAAAAACACAATATAAGGCATGATACATTAAGTGTACGTCTCTGAGTTAGTATTTTCACACATTTCTCTGGACCTCTCAGGCCTAAAAGCAGAGTATCTGTCCTGAATGTCTTTACATTGATGTTCTAGGACTGTTTTGGATGTCTTCTAAACACACCTTCATGATGTATAAGATCATTACAGGAGGTCAAAAAAGAGGCAGTGTTTGGACTCACGTGGCCGAATACTCAAACAGTCCGTAGTATGGGTTGAACATCTCTTTGGACATCAGGAAGAACCACTCCCTGGCCAAGCCACCATAGTCCAACCCCTTTTCACCCTCAAACTCCACCCACAGCCGGGCCTTCAGCAGGTCTGCCCTCTTCACGGAGAGGATGCGTCGGTACGAGTCCTCCAGCACCGCATTACGTCTCATCTTCATCTCGAAACGGTTTGGGATGTCAGCCTACGTGGAAATATATTGCATTCATTAAGAAGAACGTTTATGATCATCTATTATGTGAAGGTGATAAACTGATATTATTGGTAAAAGCAACACCATTAGAGTCGTTTGTTTTTGTTACGGTCGCTCTTACCGGTTTCTTCAGCTTCTTCCGGAAGTAGTCATACTTCTGTTTATAATCTCTGGAATAAGGCACTGCCTGTTACCAACAAAGAACAGCGTTCAGTGACAAATCCATCTTAGACTTACAGTGTGCTGAAGAATAATCTGCCCCATATAATCTATACTCACTGGTCCAGTTATAGCTGAGTTCTGCAACCTGGGATCGTCCCATTGAGTGGTCCTGGTGTCTGTTAAATATAATACATCACAGGCCAATCATTAACATGGAAATGTATACATTGTTTAGTTGTATGAAACATTCTACGCACTGTGATCTATGTAGAATATCCTCCCATCAGAGTGGACCCTCTCCTCCCAGCCAGGCTAGAAAGAAATGAAGAATGACACATTCTTTAATAAACGGGCTTAAGACCGTTCAATAAAACAGACAGTGCTATGAGCACTGAATGGATATTACAACACAAAGCAGTTAAGGTGTAAAACTGTATTTTTGCATGAGATCTAAATCCTAAAGTTGGTACTGTGAAGGCTGAATTTACCGGCAGAGGGCCGAGGTCAGATGGGTCGAGTGAGGGCGTCTTCCTCATCTGCACAGGAATCTTCAGCCTAGGATCTTCCTGCTCGGAGGAAAACAAACAGGCCATGTTTCAGTCCAAGAGGAAATACTTACACCATGCCACACGCTTTTAAAAAGAGGGAACTTTGCAATTGAGACCAGCCCCTTGTGGACATTAAAGGAACTGAAACCCCTGAAAGTGGTTGACCCCCCAAAGTATGACCTGGTTGTGAGGTTTGCTGCTTTCTCACCCAGGTAGTAGTCTTGGTGTTGTGATCAATGAAAAAGGGTCGTCCACTGGGAGCGCTGCGAACCTCCCAGCCAGCGGGCAGGAAGCCGGAGTCCTGTGTGGCCTCTGGGTTTGGGATGTGCTGAGGAGACTCCTCAGGGGACATGGGTGGTAAAGGTGGAGTCAGGCTTTGGGGTACACCTGCACCGCTCTGTGTTGATGTGCTGCTGCTGCTGCTGGTGCTGCTGGTGCTGGTGGTGCCTCTGACGTTCTCTAGTATATGAAGAGGTGTGGAGAAATTGTGTTTAAAAATTGAGCCTCTATCAGATAAATGTGGCCTCTATCAGTAATAATACACTTAAAGGAAACACTCGGTACCTGAATGAGGGGTCGTGTCCATGAAGTGGTTCGGCTGTTGTGGTTGACAAAGTAACGTCTTCCTTTAGTGTCTCTCTTCTCCTCCCAGCCTGGAGGCAGGCCAGCTGAGGTTGGAATTAGCTGTTGAATTACATTTAAAAAAGAATACAGTGATCAACACAGAAAATACCAACAGTGAAACATAAACTCTATACAAGTATTTTTCTAAATTCCACACCACAGGAACCCGTAGCTTAAAGAAAACACGTGAACACTGATATCTGCCCACAAAATCAGCGACATGACCAGTTTGGTAAAACTTAGGAAGGAGTGACTTGAACAGGGAAATACCCACCACAGGATTAACAGGATGTTCCTCTCCCGTTGAAGTCTGGGCATTTCCTCTGCGACTGGAATGGCTTGAATTACTAGCATGATCCTGCAGGACAACAATGGTGACTTGGCCATTAATGTGATAAAGACTTTTCCCATCTCTCACTGAAAATGTGTGGCTCCTTTTAATCTCATTGTGAGACTCTATTCGTCTGACTTTCCCGTAACCAGAACCGTATGCTGCACTGAAAATGACTCACCACCTGGGAGGTGCGCAGCTCGCCAGCTGTGGCCCCGGAGAAGTGAGTGTTTCTAGGCTCGTCGCGGAACGGCAGAAACTCCGCGGGGCCATGGGGTGGAGGTGATATGAGCTGGTTATCAGTGGGGTACATGGTGGACTCGTCCTCTGTTATGATTTCCCAGCTCTAGAACATGAGACGGATGAGACTTGTCAAAAAGACGGAGTGGGGGTCTGATTCAAGGTTAGATCCAACCACAATTCACTCCTTTAACTATACAGTGTTCTGTAGGATACACCTACAAGTTATTTCCTCCAGTGTTAGCACCAAAACCCTAAGAGGACAAGCCAGAACACTGCAGCACAACACATGGCTTCAACATGGCATCTGCATATCAGAACAGACTTCACGTCCTTCCCCTCAGCACGGGGTGAAAACTACCTCAGGAGACTCTCGTGTCGGGTTCTCATCTGGGTCTGAGATCTGTCTGCGTGCATTGAAAACAAGCTCCGTGTCCATATTGTTGTTCTGTCTTCTTTGCATCTGCACATCGCCGTCCCTGTTTAGGACACACACACACTCTATCATTACAACACCAACAGTGACCGTGATGTAACCTTGCTGGTGAGAGGGGAGCAGTCTTACTGGACTGTAGGTCGTCGCCACTGAGTGGTTCTGCTCTCATGATTGACGAAGTAGGTTCTTCCCAGGTTGTCCTGCCGCTCCTCCCAGCCAGGGGGCAGAGCAGGCAGCAGCTGGCTTTGTCTGGGTCCTGACATGTCCTGAGACTCCAGAAACTCCCACCCAGGCTGCACAACATAAACACAGTTATAAGAAGGCAGCACAGGCAGGTTGGAGACAGTATCCTAATGTCAGCTGTTTAAGAAAATTCATTCACTACGATGAACACTGGAGCTTTGAGTTGGCTTAAAAGACATCATCAGCAAACTTTACAAAGGCATGAAGTGGAACAAGAATTAGATAAACTCATGAACTTTGTGTTTTAAGACACACTTAGGGGTTGCAGATGAATGTGGAGATATTAAATGACCAGTCTAAATTATTTCCATGTGTGATGATGCACAATGATACACAATCGCTGCTGTAACTGATTCCATAGATAGAAAATAAGCTAATTTTAGGCTAGGGGTGGTCTATTGTGAACAGGTAAGAGGAATCAGTGTAAAGGCAAACTAAAGCTCATAGGAGATGATATTCCTACTGAACAAGAGCCAAACTTACGTCCGTGTCCTCAGTCTGTTCTGCCGTTTCCTCCTCTGAACCTGGGTTTTTCGGCAGGTACGTCATTTTGAGCCGCAGGTGACCTTTGACTCTGGACTTGTGACTGCGTGAGCAACAAATGTAGTTATTTTTTGAACAAGGAAGAAATAAATATAGTCAAATATGAAAAAAAAAAAATAAATAAAAAGTATGAACTGTGACCTATTATTTCTCGTGCAAATAAACGTAAATGAAATCATGCCAACCTTCGTGGGTGAAGCAGAAAATCCTTGAATGTGTATGGCCTTTCTGTATTAGGATTTTCTGTCTGAGAAAAATAAACAAAATAAAAGGAAATCTTTAGTCCTCCTAACATTTTAACAGATGAATAAATCTACTGGCAGTGTATTTGAACACAGTACTGTATATGTAAAGATACTGATGATGGTGACAGTGTACCACAAGGGCAAACTGTGGGTGTTGTATTTATAATGAAACAAAACCAGGAACATAACATAAACATGGCAGACTGTGTTTCCAAAACTATAGACAACGATGTGGAACAGACACCAGAATAAGGGTGTGCATGGTTATATTTACATGATGACATGGGTGAGGTCCAGAGCTAAAGTTCTAAACAATATAAATTACAACTTACGTGAACTTAAACAAGTCATAGATATCAATATACAAAGAACAAGGATTTCCTGCCACTAAGGACTCACCGGTATCTGATTCAATGGGACGTCCACCTGTCCCAGAAAGTCATCACGTGTCTGACAGGGAGAGAGAGGGTGGGGGGGGGGGGGGGGGGGGGGTCATGCACAGATGTCAGGATCATGACAATATTATCTCCTTCTGAACACACACACACACACACACACACACACACACACACACACACGGAGGACTGGCCTAGACATGTCCTGTTACTCAGCTGTCTTAGCCAATGAAAACAATGTAATATCCCCACAGAACCATGCTGTGTGTCTGACAGTGAATTCTTTGTCTACCACATCAACTACACATATATTTAATAATTAAATTAAACAGAACACTGCACTTTTATACTTGAAACAATGCAAGTCATTTGACTTGATCCATTACCATATATATTTAGTATGTAGCCTCGATAGGAATGTGTTTATTAGCCCACGGTGAATGGCCTACTGTCTTACTGCTAGAGAGACTGGGACCAA
Source organism: Chelidonichthys spinosus (assembly GCA_029853015.1). Classification (NCBI taxonomy): domain Eukaryota; kingdom Metazoa; phylum Chordata; class Actinopteri; order Perciformes; family Triglidae; genus Chelidonichthys; species Chelidonichthys spinosus. Next base: position 1,517,178 of record CM056821.1, on the reverse strand, counting down.
AATAATGTTGCATTTGTCAGATAAACTGTCTTTTCTTTGAACACTTCACACATTCACTGCATGCCTTTAGTGCAGCCACACACTGCACAGTGGGAGTCAGCGTTGTGACCAAATTAACACCTGTGGCAGGTCAAACGTTCTAACAGCAGTATAGAGTGTTTACGTGAACAGATATAGATGGAGGCCTCCTTCGTCCTGCCCTTGCATGTCTAACAGTGCAGTCAAGAAAAGCAGTTAAGTGAAAAGACACAGCCACATGCACACCAGCAAAGCCCCTTGCAGCTCATATCAGTATCTCATCTATATGTGTTTTATTTTTAAAAATTCTTTAACCACAATGGTGTAAGACACAAGTCATCTATTAAAGACTTGCTACACACTGCTAGCAATATTGTTGACCTAAATGTAGCTAAAATGTAGGGTTACTAGTAACAATTATTTTTTTATTATTGAATTATGACTTTATTCAAGTAACCAATTAATCATTTGTTGTACACAATGTCAGAAAATAGTGAAAATAACAAATTCCCCAAAGCTCTAGGTGATAATAGTTCAAAAGAATCAAGTAAGGCAGAAAATCCACTCAACTGAGGAAATCGTAATTTTTCCTTGAAAAATAACAACGTATATTTGTTCTCATTACTAATTAGCAAGTTGTAGTCGCTTTCCATTTCTAGTGGGTGGCTTTAATGGTGGCAGTGCATTTTGAGTCGGGGTAGCCTTTCCTTGACAGTGACGTGTTCTAAACTATTTATATTTAAAGAGGTCTCAGTGGCATTCATGTTGGTAATATTTATGTACACACCAAAAGGAGAGTGGGTGCCAGAGCTTTCAGCCATCAATCCCCTCTTCTGTGGAACCATCTTCCAGTTTTGGTTCGGGAGGCAGACACAGTTTCCACATTTAAGAGCAGGCTTGTAACTTTCCTCTTTGACAACACTTATAGTTAGGGCTGGCTCAGGCTTTCGCTTAGTTATGCTGCTATAGGCTTTGAGTAGGGGGATCTATAAAAATACACTGCCTCTCTCTCTCTCTATCATTGTGCTTTCTCGTCTTCCTGACTGCACCGCCGCCATGGGCCTGTTTGAGGCTTACTAGTATTATTAAGGCAGCTGTGTATTGATTAAAGAAATGCATTAAAATCTGCATCTCTGCTGTTCCTAACGCGTCTCCTCCCGGGAGCGACATGTTGGAGATATAACCATCTAAACCTGGCTGTGCCTGCCACCATGGATGCTACTGTTAATATTAGTACTACTGCTAATATTACTACCAACACCAAATGCAGATGGAACCAAAGAGCCTGGTCTGCTTAAGATTTCTGCCCAAAGTCAGGCTGTTTTTTTCTAGCCACTGTAATGCATTCATGAGCGTGTTCTAGTCCTGCTCCATGTGAAAAGGCTCCTGAGAAACATTAACTACTGTCGTGATATAACACTATAAACATTGAATTGATCCACAGTCCACAGGATTTTTAAAGTTAGAATCTGTGTTCCTATTTGGTGTTTTAGTTTACCAATAGTCGAAGATTTACAAGGATGTATGCAAGTATACAGAATACAAAGTAGTGTGGTTTCACATAAAACATTGTCATGCACTGTTTTCCTCCGCATAAAATAAAGAAATGAAAAAGCCTCGAGTCTACTGACAGACATTGGAGTTAATAGAAACTTCAGTGTCCTGTTCCAAATTATAACTGTGTGGGTAATCTCATATTATGACATTATTTATCCTATTTTATAAATCAAAGTACAATATCTAGGATAACATTTTAGTGTCACATTCACATCAGTTGTCAGCACAGATCAGATCTATCATCATCTCAACTCTTTCACTAAAACCACAGTTTATTTGAGGTTATACTTAAGCCCAACGCCCGTGTAACAGTCACCCACTACTTCTGTAGCTCTTGGAAACCTCAACAATAATATTTATCAGTATAGACTACTACTACTCAGACGATGAGAAACGGAACTATATACAAACAATCACAGTCTAATTGGACAACTGATCCCTCCGTCATATTTAAACTCACTATTCCATAAACATCAATGCATAAACAATTACAGGCTAATAGTGCTAATTGCCCCTGCTGGATTAAGAAGTCAAGAAGGTCACGTCTATATCAGTAACAAACAGGGTTTTCCTTCAAGTGAAGCCGTCTCTTTCCTTGTAACTCTGTGGGAGCTAGGTGAAGTCAGGCCATGCTTAACAAATTACAAGTGTATGCTTTGGGCGCATGACAGGACAGCCCAAGATGAAAAGATAGCCATAGATAAATGTCCATTCAGAGCATCTCTAAATATGACACTATTTACAACTCAGTTTAGCATGTGGCATTAAGCAGAGCTGACCATGGACTGTATGAGGCTGTAGAAAACAGCTATAGATACATGTTTGGGCATCCGTGGAGAAAGCTCAGTGATATCCATCATAGCTGGGCAATGACAAACGGCTTTTAACAGGTGGACAGCGGCTTGTGAAACCTTAACTTCTGAAGAGCAACCAAGCTAAAGTTATTGGAGCAGGCAAACAAAGTGTCTACTTGTATTTTGGCAAAGAGACTCATGACATTTACATTTTACATTTAGCAGACACTTTTGTCCAAAGCAGCTTACAATAAGTATATTTGTCAAAAGAAAGAAACTACAATATTTCATTGCTGATAAAGTAAGAGCTAAAAATAGAAACAAGTGTTAGGTCCTCATCTGAGTTAAGTAGTAGCTGTTCAGCAATCATACCTTAAGAACAACAGTGCTATGATCAAAGTGCTATAGGGAAGAAGATAGAAGTGCTATTTTTTTTGGGGGGGGGGGGGGGGGTCTTTAGTGGGTCATGTTATGTAGAGTCGAGGTGAAGTCTGAACAGGTGAGTCGAGCCTTTTTCTGAAGATGGCAGTGACTCTGCTGTCCTGACATTGGTCAGGAGTTCGTTCCACCACTGAGGACCAGAACAGAGAAGAGTCTGGACTTTGCTGAGTGACATTTGTTTGATTTCAGCGATGGTGGTACCAGCCGGCCAGCTGAAGTAGAGGAGCGAAGTGCTCGCTTCGGGGCATGAGGTTTGACCAGTGTTTGAAGGTAGACAGGTGCCGTTCCATTGATGGCCCTGAAGGCCAGTGTCATCGTCTTGAATTGGATGCGTGCTGCAACAGGGAGCCAGTGGAGGTCACGGAGGAGGGGGGTCACGTGGGAGAATTTGGGTAGATTGAAGATAAGGCGTGCTGCGGCATTCTGGATACGCTGCAATGGTTTAATCGCAGAGGCCGGGCGTCCGGACAGGAGAGAGTTGCAGTAGTCAGGCGGGAGATGACCAGTGCTTGGACCAAGAGCTGCGTTGCATCCTTTGTGAGGAAGGTCCGAATCCTGCGGATATTGTAGAGGGCAAATCTGCAGGATCGGGCCACAGCAGTGATGTTGGGGGTGCAGGATAGTTGGTCATCGAGGATTACACCCAGGTTCCTCGCAGTTGAGGAAGGTAATACTGTGATGCCCTCGACAGTGACCAACAGGTCCATGCGAGGGCAGTCTTTCCCTGGGATGAAGAGGAGTTCGGTTTTATTCAGGTTAAGCTTGAGGTGATGTGCAGTTGTCCAGACAGAGATGTCAGCCAGACAGACTGAGATGCGAGTTGCAATGTGAGCGTCAGAGGTTGGGGGAAAAAAGAGGAAGAGCTGGGTGTCATCTGCGTAGCAATGGTAGGAGAATCCATGCGATGTGATAACAGAACCTAGTGATCTGGTGTATAGTGAGAACAGAAGTGGCCCTAATACTGAGCCTTGAGGGACACCCGTGTCCAGAGAGCAGGGTTTGGACATAGAGCCATTCCATGTGACCTGAAGGTGCGATTTGTCAGGTATGATGTGAACCAGGTGAGAGCAGAGTCAGTTATGCCAAGTTCTGCCAGGGTGGAGAGGAGGATTTGGTGGTTGACTGTGGACCAATTATTTTCTGACTTACAACAAGATACAAAGCAGCTTCCTTCATTTCTCCAGACAAAATGTAGTTGAACAGAAATTTGTCTGGCTGCTCATTATATGCAGGGTTAGCCCCTCCCTCCAATCAAGTCTATTGACTACAGCTGAGCTGGCTGAAACTAGGTAATTGCCCACTCAGTATGAACAGCTTCACAAGAATTTAAACAAGCTATCTAGACAAGAGTAAATGTTACAACTAGCTCTACTCACAGAATGCCTAAACCCAAATCTACAAAAAAATATATTTTTTTTGAGGCATAGACGCCTTTATTAGCAGTGGATAGATCGGAAACATAGGAGAGAGAGGGGGTGTGACAGGCAGTAAAGGACCTCTGGCCGGGATTCGAACCGGGGTCGGATGCGTATGTACGTTCGTACATGGCATGCGCTCTAACCACTTCGCCACCCGCGTGACAAATCTACAATTAGTTTCTGACTTACCAACAAGATACAAAGCAGCTTCCTTCCTTTCCTCAGACAAAATGTAGTTGAACAGAAGTTCAACTGGCTGCTACTTATATGCAGAGTTAGCTCCTCCCACCAATCAAGTCTAAACAGCTGAGTTGGCTGAAACTAGGTAATTGATCACTCAGTATGAACAAGCTATCTACTCACACAATGCCTAAACCCAAATCTACAATTAGTTTCTGACTTACCAACAAGATACAAAGCAGCTTCCTTCCATTCCTCAGACAAAATGTAGTTGTCATGAGCCTAGCAGAGCTGCAGAGACTTTGCTTGATAATCATGACAAAGTTACGTCAACGCTGTAAAATGAGGAAGCCCTTTTCCCCACACATCTGAAACCATTTGCGGTCACAGCAGGAGGCAGTAACACCATGTCTGATTCGTCCGTTTGTTGTGATGATGGAAACCAAACATATTTGTTTTAACTCTTAAAAGGAAAAGAGCAGCTCATCTTTTTCTTGGCCACTTGCTTTATTGCAGTTTTTACCGTTAAAGCCTAAAAGTTAAGATTGGTGCTGCTGGGCCCTTTAATAATGGATGACTTCTCTTAACCCCATGTTATCACTTCTGAAGGAATCTGAAAGCGTTCCAGCTTGAACGAGGAAATGCACCGTGGCAGCTGCAGCAGGTTGAGACTATCAAATCTGGACCCTGCATAATGACACGTAGGTCAAGCTCAACTTGATACTCGAGAAAATTAAATCATAGTTAAATCAGTGTCATTTATACTACATTTGGCTTCGTCAGGTTTTTCCTTATTACAACAGAGTCATGTTCTTCACCTTGCTTATAAAATGTGGCAACAAACTGGTTGTTCATTAACTCGTGAGATGAGGTATACAGGGTTATGAGGGCACTGCAGATAAGAACAGCAGACCTTAAGTTCATAAAAAATCCCATTGTAGGATTAAAAAAAAACCCCAACACAACCAGCTTCATCACAACTCACACATTAAATGCATAATGCATCAGCCTGTTCTTTGTTTTTGTTGCAATATTTAAAAAAAAACATCTCAGTAAACCGGCCACAGTAGCTTGTCTCTGAAATGTCCAAAGATGTCAGATATAGCCCACATAGGTCTAGGGATAGGTAGATTTTGATTTTGTTTGGATTTGTTAGAGCTGTTTATTTGCCCATTGACTTGGGTATTGACTTGTAAATGTAGTAGACACATTAAACACTTTTGTTGGACTGTTCGTAGGCATGAGGTGATCGTTTTTACTGCTGAACTAAAAGGAAACACGTTTCAGAGTACAAAGTTCATTCAGCTACATCCAGTAAGGAAAATTACTAGCATTAAAAAAAAAACCCACAACAATTTCTGGGTGAGACGAACTCTAAAGACAAGCATAGGTATATTGTAATACATGTGCTTACAAGTTATTGAATTTCAATATAGATATTGTGTGTGAATCGCCTTGTTTTTGCTCCGTCGTGGTCAGATACGGTCAGAATGTAAACAAGGTGTGTAGTATTTGAAGCAGATTTTAAGAGGGGGATATGCTACGTGACGAGCTCATGTGAAATTAATATTCTTGATAGTGGTATTTCACAGGCATTTTAAAGTAAGAAAATACAATTTAGATCATTAAAAGTAAATGAACTGGCTAATTAGGTAAAGGAGACCTTCTTACTTGACAACCTGCTAAATGCAAGGGGGGGTCTGACACCTAATACTTCACAAACATTGCCTGGCAGGGGGACCCATAGGGAAGGGAACGCGCCAACCTTTTACTGGGAAAGGCTCACGCTCCCATCCTGCCTACATTACATTACCCCCACCACACATACACACACCATGTCCACAGATGGCTGGCATGAGTGTGCACTGCTCTAGTATCATGCTGTTAAATTTGAATCCACGGGACTGGGCAGTGCTACAGACCACCAGACTATCTGGAGTCAGGGGGAATATTTCAGAGGCACTTTATTTATATCAGCAAGGGGCACCGCTTTTCCCACCACTAAAATTAGCACGGGTAAATACTTAGTCGAGTACTTAGTCGATTACTCATAGCACCAACAGAATAGTAAAAATGGAGAATTGTTCTAAAGTTGTCTTCACACACACACCAACAAACAAAGAGACTCACAAGATGAAACATTTTCCTTCTCATTCATGCTTTTTTTGGGGAAACCAATATGCAAATGGCTTTGCTGTAATGTAACCGAATACATCTGAATGTTTGTCCACATTGGGCTCGTTAATTGCATGACTTAGCTGTAGCGATCTTCTCGGTTACTGAATGTCGCTCCTTGTGGTGAGCCTAATGGCTGAACCAGAGTAAACAGAGTTTTAAGGCTTTGAATGGCCATAGCAGTGAAGGAGAGAGCCATTATCACAGCATTTCTACTCTTTACCGACCAATCGGTACACGGAAGCAAAAGTGACGTCACCTGAGCTGTCAAACCAAAGCCTTATGGAATCTACTTGAACCAGTTAAACAACATTATAGGTGACTCCATAGGGCCGTTTTGTGTCATGCAAATGCTTAGTTGAGAGCCGTCTGCCTCTCAAATGTTGAAGGGACAGTTCACCCTAAATGAAAATTATGTATTTCCCTCTTCCCTGTGGTGCTATTGCAATCTAGATTGTTTTGGTGCGAGTTGACTCGCTTCATGAAACTGCTCACAACAAGGTGTGTGATTATCTTATCGTAACCTACCCATGATTTCTTGAAAGACACATTGCTGTTGCAAGCACCGCAAGCAATATAGTCCCATTGCATTAGAGAGAAGGCATCTATATGGTCAATATCTCCAAAACTTGCATCAAAACAATCTAGTCTGATACATAGCACTATAGGTAATATATAGGAGATGCATTTCTGATTTTTAGTGAATTGTTAATTTCCAGGCATTTAAGGTTGTTCCTGTTGATCAGGCAGCATCAGCATGTTTTAATGAACAAACTTAACACTCACCGTGGTGTGTTGAACCAGGCTCTTTGGTATGTTATTCCCTTCGTGGCTTGTGTTTACATCAGTAACAGCGTTAGGCAACTTAGCTGGGCAGCAAGGAGACAAATGAATATGCACATGTGGAGGGTAAGGGCTACTGAGTTTTGGATTTGAAACGTGACATGTAATCCCAGTGTTAGCGTAGGGCACCTCCAGGGAAAAGCTCCTTTGTATGGCGCGATGACAATGGTTCTCCTCGGGTCGTTTCACTGACTCTGAAGGTTTCGTTGAGGAGAACAAACAAGCAGAAGTACTACGATACAGTTTTTTGCAAGGGTTGTGTTCACCCTCGGGTTGTGTGGCGGAGTTGGGAATCCCAGGATTTTCCACGTCGACGGTAGCCGTGGTTGTAGCTCCCATCCCGGACATCATTGGTCTCTGGTGGGCAAAGTGCACCAGCACGCTGCTAGAGTGACGATTCGATCCGTCTGGAGTTGATGGTAGTTCCCTTATTTTAACCCTGTCCTCCATTTTGCCTTTTGGGTCATCCTGTAAAGGAATATTAAATTGCACCATGTGTTTGGTGTCCCTTAACTCAGCTGAACAGCTTCCTTTAGGGAGACGATGGCCACTTACTGCTGTGGTTATGGACTCTTTGCAATTCACTTCCTCGTCATCTGGTGAGAATTCACTGGCAGATGTCTGTAGAGACGACTGATGAGACCCCCTCGCTGGTGGGAGAGCAGGTAGAGCCACTGGACTGACTGGGGAAGCAGGTGGGGTGTTGCAGGGGCTCTTTGGAAATATAACCAAGGAGGAACACCGTCTCAGTGGGACCTTGGACTTGCAGCAGTGTAGACTCCTCTCCTGGGTGGTCCTGTGCTTATCGGAAGCCTCTGACTCAAAGATGCTGTTGCTGCTACAGTACCCGGCATCGCTGGCCATGCTGCTGCTGCACGAGCCTCCGTCAGAGCCAATGCCCGTTCCTCCTTCACTGGCCCCCGGGTCGCCATCCTCTATACTGCCATCCGGCTCTCCGCTGAGCTTTCCACGGGGCTGCAGTGAGATCTGCAGAATGCTTTTCTTATTAAATCCTCCAGTGTTGACCCTGGGTATGAATACTGAAGAGTAGCGCTGTAAATTAGCGTTGTCTTGTGAGAGACGAGTCACCTTCAAGTGGACAGAACTGTGCGCCAGACTCTCTGCGGGGCTACGAGCTGACACACTGACTCCACTCTCCTCACCATGGCTGCTGAGGCTTTCTGACAGAGGGTCCGTGTTGCTTCTCCTTGACGCAAAATGCAAGCGCAGCCGACGTGCCATTCGCTTAACTCTCTAATCCCTGTAGCGCTGGTGAGAGCTGCATGATCAAACTTGCCGGTAGGAAAAAGGGAAAGCAAAGCAACTGCTTCGAGCTCTGCTCTGTGATCACAATCATTAGCGGCTGTACATTGCCAAAATAGCTCTGGTGACAACCTACATTCCTCTTCAGGCTGATCTCAGCTTTTAGTCAGAGGAGGTCAGTGGTTCCGTTTGGAGACATGACCCAAACACACGACCTTTGAAACAAGAGCAATCCGTGGGCTTTGCCCCTTTAAGGATCTTAAACCCAATACGGAACACAAAATTACACTAAAACGTTAAAGGAAAGCGCTTCCAATGCTGACCTGCTTTATAACCTTAGCTAAACTGAGTTCCAGCCAGATTAATATCCAACACCTCCTGTCTGTTCCAGCTGTCCCACTCCTGTTCACCCCTTTGGGGAAAACAACAACATGGTAGCCCTCTCAATGCATCCGAGAGTGCAGCTCTGGTAAACGGGTACATCTGCCCCAGGCCACTCACTCAAGACTCTACTTCCTGCTGCGGCTACGCTTCTAATGTTTCTACTGCTCTGTGCCCCCACAAATATTTTTACCCACTGCTATTGAATTGCAGGAAATCGAAAGGGAATGGCTTCAACACAATTCTGTATCAAACTGAGGACTGGGTTGCAAAATCCCATCGCACGCAAACAAACCATGACAGCTTGTGAAAATATGCAGGGAAGTGAGCGTCAACGGCAAAATAATTTCGCACAAAAGTAACTAAAGCAAAGAAAATGTTTGGGCATGCAAATGAATAGAGAATGTGTTAAACAGGAATAAAGAAAGCTGTGACATTCTCTGCTTGTCTACAGAAAACACACGAAGACGAGAACGAGCTTGGACGGCGACCCGACACCTGTTATACGACACCCCATGTAACAGTCCGTGCCGGTCTGATTTCCTCCCCATGGCTGCTGACAGTCCGATTTATTAATGGCAACCTATTGTGAGTCAGGCTGGCCTACTTTAGGGGAATATGCGGACACCCAAATCAGTTTCAGCATAAGGTGTAATAGTAAGACACACAGCCAGGATAAAGACATGATTCACCTAAGAACACCGCTGCAGCTGCCTATTTTTTGAACCAACATGACCAGGAAACCATGTGACCATTATCTCATCTGGCCAAAAACAGATTGAATTGATGGGGCTGAACACACCATTAGATAAGACTGGTGACGCATACTACACTTTTAATCAAATATTAATACATTAAAGTCATACAGTATGGTGTAACAGGCCAACAATAAAGCACAGCTACCTGTTACAGTGCAATATTAATTATGACAAGCAATATATAATATCAGAATGGTGTGGTTAGAGTTACAGTGAGAGACAGAAGATGGCTCTGTCAATCAGCAGGTGTGGCTGTAATGATTTAGGCTAACAGGTTGCTAAATGTGTTAACTTGGTGTAACATTAACGATCTGTACTGAATTACCATCAGGCTAACAGTTGTGTGTTTTATTCTTATTATTTATTCTAGATTAAGTACTGTCCTGGACTCCTTATGGGGACTGGTGATAATGTTTTTCTTCCTTACATGAAGCACAATGTAATTTGACAGCTTGTCCTTGTTTCTGTACCAATTATTTATTTTCTTTGGTTTTATGAAATCTCATAATTGTCTGATTTTAATTTACCATCACTGAATCTGTTGTCCGAATACTGTTATCACAGTTTTACAAATGCTTCTAGTAAAAATGTCCAATGCAACCTTATTTGTAAGTGTGTTAAGCTTGATGCATATCTGTTCAGCTACACATAGTTAGGGCAGCAGAACATGTAATTATCGTTGCACTGAACAAAGCCTGCTGACATTTAGATACCTTAAAGCAGGACTTGCAGGCCTGACTAAAATCACCCGGTCTTTGGAGGATAAATTGGTTGTCTGTGGGCACATGTCACTATCAGGACAGGTTGGGACCAGTTCTTTCACTTTTACTTTCAGAGAGGTTTGGAAAGCCGTGGTTGCTTCTCTTCTTTTTAGCCTTCAACTTTCAGTAAAAAACATCTTCATTAATCTGTGCAATGAGATGCACAACAGCTCTTTACCATTTTATCAGTGTTTTCTATGTGAATTCATGGTGGCCATTCATTCAAGGGGAGTAACCATGGAAACGTCTGCATATGGTAATGTCTAGCGCATACCATCTATTCATGCTGTCTGTGGAAGTGACAAAGGGCCTGCTACACAGACATGTCTACCAGCGTGTGAAAGCAGAAAGGAAACCTTAAAAAGTGTCATATTTAGAATTGTATGTGTCCTAGGGGTGTGAGCGATCCGATTAACGATTAGGAAGTTGGCGATTTGATTCAAGGACTAATTTTTTTTTGGGGGGGGGGAACGATTCGTTGATTCTGTAACTTTTAACCAAAATTCTATATCCATGAAATAAACATGCAATAATGCGAGTGAGACGATCTGTATTCTTCTGAAAGGTGAAAAAATAAACAGACCACAGAATTACTTACTAAACATATTCATTCTATGAAAAAGTAGTCCATTGCTCAGTTATTTTGAACATGTTTAAATAGGCTACATGCTGGCAGGGGAGAGCGTGTCATAAAAGTCTTAAAAGTCATTCATCATAATTAAGAATCGCGATTCATAAGATTTAACGCATTTATAACGATTATTGGTGAAGCCAAAGCGATTCATTCTATTTATTTATTTTAGCAGATGGATTTAGTTGGATTGGTAGGACTGACAATCGATTCATCGATGCATCGCATGAATCATTACATTACATTTACTAATGTGTCCGATACTGTGCGTGTCATCCACTGTAAGTGTGTTGTAAGTCACACCAGGAAGGACAACACTGTTAGATAATTGCTCTGTCATGGTGGCACGTGGAGCAGCCCGTCACTCTCCTCATTTACGAAACTAAAGCTAAACCTCCTCAACAAGTAGCAGAAGTAAAATAATAATAGACACCCAATGAAATTGTGGATGATAAACATAATTAAGTTTTAATAAAGAACAATATTCTACAATGAACCTGCTAGGTTTCCAGATGTCTTGCTCATTCCTCCGAGTGTCAGAGACACATGTTCATAGTGCTGACACACCCTCCAAAAGTTGTACTAAATATCCTGCAGCATGACATGGCAGCCTGGAACCAGTCACGCCCATGTTTGTTTGAGATGAATGAAGCGTTTGTGCCAAACTACAAACAAAATAATCAACAGCGTGAAGAAGAGGGTTAGTTTATGCTGACCGTACACGTGTGTTTTGTATGTGTGACCTGCAGTGGGACTGTAGATCAATTTAAATTTCAGGGAACTCTTGTGCAACACGGCGAACTGCAACAAGTGTTTAATGTTCTCCTTTACAAGCAACCACCTGGGAATCAGACATGTTGTACATGGTGGATTTTAAGGGAACAACCTAATGGCTGACAGATCAGGACTGACTTGATTCTTCTGACAATCTAGCCGCTTCTTGTTCACCAAGTAGACTACCAGTTTGGACAGGTTGCTGAAGCAGTGGGGAGGTAAAGAAAAGTCCAAACTCATTCAACTCAACAAGATAGAAAGCTGCAAGATACATTTAAAAAGGTGTGAGATTAGCGATTGGGACTACTTTGTGTGCCTCTCAATGGCTCTCAACCTGGTAATACCTCAGCTAGTGGACAGCTCGACGCTCGACATGGTGTTATCGGCTGTAATCACCACATGAGAGCAGGCGGCTGTGAGCTAGCCAGTCATGCTCACATGCACAAACATGCACATGCACGGCCAGCCTGATTATGTCAACAAGGCAAGGAGAAGCCTGGATAACAACACACACAGAGGGAGAGCCACTTCGTTCTCTGCTCAGGTAGACATTATTACTCCACTATATCTTAGCACATAGTTGTTTGAAGCTTTATTCATAATCTGAAATAACAAGTTAAAAATAACTAGTTCCCAAAATGATTTAAGAAATGGCTTTATACAATATGTATGACTTATGTTTACAACTAAGCAGCCACAAGTAAATAAAATAACTGTGTTGAATGTAAGTAGAGGGTGAGGGTGCATGCACTCGCTACTGAATATGTTACTTAATATACTAATATTGTATTCTGATTGAAATGCTCTAATAAAATTGTTCCAAATGAGTAACTAGTGGTTTGCTCAGAGAATATCCCCACTTATCCTGAGGAATTAACTGAGCAGTTTTTATATCTGTTTTTGCATTCATTTATGGTTTCAATTCATTTAGAAATACAAATTATTATACTCAGAATCTACTTTACAGCTATCAACAATGATATGTCCCTCTATAGAAGAGTAGCTCGTAAAATTGATTTCCAATACCTTGTGGTCATAATCAAAGATTTGTTTAGACCAGTGGACAGAGCTAGTAGCCCTGTCAATGTAGAGCATATCCAGGGCTTTTAAGCATAACACAGTTAAGAAAGACCCCATAAGTATAACTAACTGACATACAGCAGGACTGGTTAGCCACCTTTTTAGCACATTTCAGGCCTACAACGTGGTTGGCTGTGTCTCCTGCATGATGTGCACTAAAAATGAGCTTTGATGGAAGGTTACAATGTATATTTTGTCTTTCACATCAGGAAACCAATCAAATCATGAACTGAACTAGAGCGGCAACAATTAGCCAATAAAAATTACAAAACATTCCCTTGTTCTTTCTTCTCAAATGCAGCATTTTATGTGATACAAATCTTTGGGTTTATAAAGTTGGTCAGATAAACCAACAATTTAAAGACATCTGACATTTTATAAACAGATAAACGTTAAGGAACGTTATCATTATTGGCAGGCCTACAGTCAAACAAGACAGGCACACTTGTAAAAACATTGTAGATGAAAAAATCCCCACAAAACTATACACAGAAAGGTTGAAAATAACTAAATAACTTACCAGGCGGTTCTCATCAAACACCTCCAACAGCAGACGATGCTTCGTGGGATCAACCTGAAACATAAACGATGTACAATCAAACTGCTGAAGCTGAAGTCAATGAAGCCAGCAGCATGATTTTTTTTTTTTTCAGCATTTTATGGTTGCTTACGATCAAGCATACAGTAAAGTAATCAAGAGTCCTGTTTTTTTCCATCATCTTCTGGCACATACATGTGAGAATATCAAGATAAGATCAGCAATAAATGCTTTTCAAAATGTTAATTTAGTTTAAGTTTCACTCACTCTGAAAAAGAATTCTTCATTCCACTTTGGGTCCAGGGACTTCATGTAACATGAAAATAAAATCAAAATATGAATATACGTTTGCAAATAAAACAAGAATAAGCCAATGCAGATGTTGACCCGCTCACCTTTTTGACTGTTTTAGTCTGAAGACTTGTGATTTCTCCGTTGATGGGGTCATAGAGCGACAATCTTGTATATGGATCGCTGCAGGACAAAGAGAGACACATTCAGGTCTGGTGTTGACTCTTATGAAGACACAGTAATGATCTTCTTCCTTCTCTTCATGTATTAGAGGTTTGTGTGCTTCTTCTGCCATGAATCTCTACTTTGTTTCTGGGAAAGGGCAAAACCCTTTACGTCATTGTCTAATCAGATCAAGTACTGCATTCAGACCTAAGATATGTTAACATAATGGTTGCAGCTACTCCATGCTTGATGCAAAGTGACTGAAATTGTGATTTTATGATGCAGCACTGAGACAAGCATTAAAAGTGAATCTGATCATCATCACATTATCCATTACCCAATCATTATGCCACTTCAGACCTGCAGCAATGTTGTGTCATTAGTAATATACTAAGTGGCTGCTGTGGGTTAGGACATTAACAATTAAACGAGTAGACATGAATGCCTAACATCAACAACTCTTGTGTGATTGTCAGATTGCTTCAAGATGTAGAGAAGTAAACATTTATTCATCATTTACATGTATTCATTAATTAAAAGTAGGGCACAAACAAGGTCTGCAAAGAGAATTTGGAGAGCTGCTTATGGCTAATTATGCCTTACAAGATGAGAAGATGCTCCAGACTAACCTAATGAGTTCTTATTACCAAGTCATGCTCACAAATTAATTGCCAGCTTTGCAAAAAGCTATCAGCATATAAAAATACCTCTAAATACTTTAGTTTGTTCTTTTAAGAATTACAGATGTTATCTCCTTTGTTACAATACCAATTTAGCATCACATGAGTTTACAAATTGACAAAACGATCAGAAAAAAATAATTAATTTGATGATCTCAGAACTGTTTAATGGAATAAAATGCATGCAGGTTAATTAAAAGGAATAGTTAGCTGCAGCCCTAAAGCTATACAACACATGCGTTAACTATCTGCAGCTTACCTCGCTCCGAGTATATCTTTTTTGGCCAGCCCAATTCCACCAATCACCTTCACTTTTAGGACTCTGGATTCTTCCTGAAATAGAAAAAAAGACTATTGTGTTTAATGAATATGATAATGACATAAATAGTAATCATGTGCACATGGTTAATGAAAGCCCAGTAGATACTTAATATTGTATTGTGTTACTTACCTGTATACTCAACACACACACACACACACACATACAGTTTGTACATGTATACTATCTGTGTGTACTATAAACATCGACAGCAGGGTATCATAATACAATAGTGACTAGAAGTGATGTGAATATGAAATGCATGCAGTGCACACAGCCGACCCCAATACAATCAGTGTTTACAGGATGATGACGTCACATCCTCCTGACAATAGTTGGCACTGCTGCTCATTTCCCATCATAACCCACCACCCTGTTTTACTGTGAAGTCGGCGTGACCGTGAATCATCACGAGATTTCGCAATCTGATCCACTGGTGATGGACACACTGATGGGGGCTCACCTGGACACACTTAGGAGCTCATTTATTTATTTTATTAAAGATAATTCAGTTTCGTCGCTTTGGTGTGTGTGTGTGTGTGTGTGTGTGTGTGTGTGTGTGTGTGTGTGTGTGTGCGCGTGACTGCTGTGCGCGCGCCTGTTCGCGGACGGGAAACAACCGTTGGCCAACATGGGAGGCGTGAACAGCCCAGGAGCCTGTTGTGTTTCCTGGCTAATAAAGGAAAGTCGACAGCTAGGTCTTTCTCATTTCTGATAGCATTGGCCGGAAGTACAGCAGCTGATCAAATACATCGATTTCCTCCCACAGTGAACACGTTACAGCGAACACACAACTCCTCCTCCAAGTTAACACTTGCTAGTGACTTAGTTAGCTCGCTAACTAACCCCGAGTGTTAGCTATAGTTAGCGTTGACTAGTTAGCCAGCCGGCTAACGACGTGACGGTCTGACGTGAGTTAGCAGCGTGAGTTTACCTCATCCGCCTGAAGTCCTCGGATCTGTTGTGGAGAAAGTGCAGCCATGGTATCCTCGCCCTTCTTCCTCCCAGAGAGCGACGAAGAAGAAGAAGACGGTGGTGTTCCGGTCAGCAGGAGGCTGCTGTGATGTTCGCTCACTATTCCTTCTCTACTATGCTCCTGTAGGTGTTTACGCCTGTCGATAGAGTGAACCTGACCCAGTGGCTAGTTGTGACACCGTCGTCACTTCTTTCCCTCCACCTCCTTCTTTTCCTCCTCCTCCCTTGTTTCCTCCTTCCTCCTCCTCCTCCTCCTCCTCTTCTCGTTACCTTCTTCCTGGCGCTGCAACAGTCTGAGGGAAACCCAGATCACCGCCACTGGCAGGGCACCTAAACGCATCACCAATCTGTCGCTGATCGTAGCCCACGTGACACCTAGAAGAATTCATATCCTGTACATAAAAAGTATTACAAGTAAAGTTGTGTATAAAGTAATGAAGTAGCCAAAAGCAGTGGTGGTACTTAACTAAGTACATATTTGAGGTACTTCACTTGACCATATATATTTATGTTACTTTATACTGCATCTTCACCACATTTCAGAGGGAAATATTGTACTTTTGAACTGTTCTACATTTCGGTCACATAGCAGTCAAATAGTAAAAGTACTATAGGAAATTATTCATCTTTAAGTAAGTATATCTGTTAAATATGTATAATATTTCCCTCTGAAATGTAGTGGAGTAGAAATATAAAGTAGCACAAATGAAAATAAACAAAGAAAGTATGTCAACTTTGTATTTAAATGGAAGGAAATATACCAGTTCTGTTTCACTACTGACAGTCTTCATCTTAGTATGGAGTTGTGACATCAGACAAATTCATGTCAACTATTCAATTTAGAATTCAAGGTTTCAAATTGTTTGTCACCAACAATATGGTCGTGAAATGCTCTGAACTTGAATACATTTGTTCATTTGAAATTCAGGTTCTTCGAGGTTACCGTCGTCATATGTCATATGGCAACTACAGCTCAACCCATACAGGATTTTTAAGGCCAATACTGTATTAGCAGGTAAAACCGGAATTCACTTGTGATTGTGTCATCCTGTCTTATAGCACGTACTCGATCTCCCCAAGGACTTGTCTCACTCTGCATCCAGAGGAAACCAGCCTTCAGCTTCCCAGCCAAATGATGTCAGAGGCGAGGCGGGGCAGGCCGTGGAATTCAACCTTCGGATTCACAGCCAATGTTGTCAGAGGTCCCAAAGTTAGGCCTTCCTCTATTTCCAACACTAAGGGGCAGAAAGAGACACTCTGGACGTGAGGTCATTAAAGTGTCAGTCCGTAAGATTTGAGATGAGTCACCAATTTGGAATTTTGCAGGGGAATGTCACCACAGACATGGAGATCCTAGTACAAGCACTTTAATTAGTGGGTCATGTGATCAATCACCATTGTTTTAACTCACTCTTTGATAGATAGTTACTTAAAAGACAATTAAATAGATGGAAATGTTACGGACTGCCGCTTTAATCTACAGACAAAACGTGTTGTGACGTGTTTAAGTACATCTGCCAAGGTTGAAAATAAGTAAAAGTATCCTAATCTCAACTTTATTCAGTATGTTTCTCACTCTCTTGCCAGCCAGTTTGGAGATCTGTATTTGCAAATGTGAACTTTATTTAGTGCAAAAAAGGACAAGCTCACTCTTTGTGAATTCATTCCTGAAGTGGCACCACAGATACCGGTCTATTTGAGAGCTAAGAAATAATATGACAACTATTTTCACTGCTTCCATGTTTAGTTAGTGTTTGAATCACAGCCTATAACGCTGTATATACATAAAAAAAGAGATCTATTTAAGTCATTTCACGTGAAGAGTGAAAGTTGTCCCACCATATCTGGGAAACAGCTGCTGTAACTTATGTGCAGCCATACTTCTGGCTCAAACACAGGAGGTCTGGAGAAACATAAACAGCTGATTGTTAGAAAAGGGCAGTGAGGCTTTGGGTTGTCATCAATCAAACAGTCGGTTTTCCTCAGACAGCACAGATGCTGGTGTTATGTACTGGTGCACAAACAACAAGGGAGACAAAAAGGCTGGAGCTGGTTTGCAGAACTACGTGTTACTGTTTATCACACGGCAAAACTTCATGTTTTGCACAACTAAAGACATCTTATGTCTCAAGGAATCTTCAGCTTACAAAAGACAATATATTGTTAAAGAATAAACCAGTGTGAACTCAGGTCTCCTTCAGCAGAGAGACACGTCACCTTTGACCTCAACATCGTGTTATTTCAATAACAGTTTAAGGCCCAAAGTAGTAAACATATCCAATACTTCACGACAAAAAATACAATTTGAAATAATTCCAAAATAATACAAACTGTGAAGCATCCATCCAACATCTATCGCTTATCCTGTATTCAGGGTCGCGGGGGGGCTGGAGCCGATCCCTGCTGTCATTGGGTGAAGGCAGGGTTCACCTGGACAGGTAACCAGTCAACGAACCTACCCCCATCCTGCATGTCTTTGGACTGTGGGAGGAAGCCGGAGAACCCGGAGAGAACCCACGCTTACACAGGGAAACTCCACACAGAAGGAACCCAAACCTGAACCCAACCTGGGAATCGAACCCTCTCACTGTGAGGCGACAGTGCTACCCACTACACCACCGTGCAGCCCTAATTTTTTTAAGCAAAAAAAACAACAAACTTTTAATTACGTAAAAGATGCAGAAGCGTGGCTTCCATGCAGATATTAAAGAGACACTGATTCCAGGATACTGATGTACTTAAAAATGTTTATTCGTTTTAAAAACTCTTTAAAAGCAGTATCAACAAGCACTTCCCCTTATAAAAGAACTTGCCAAAATGCAACACCAACAACAGAAAATCCCCTGTACAAAAACCACAGCAAAAGGGCAGTTCTGCAGCTCTGAACCACTTTCACAAAGAGGAAGGGTAAAGTCTTCTTTAAACACAAACAGTGCCAAACAAATAAATGCGTTGTTTGCTTTAACAGTAAAGAGAAACTAAAACAAATAAAAAAAAGGTTTGTTGCTCAATATTAAATCATACTCAAAATTAAATTATGTATTTCAATGATTCAATTTGCTTTTACTGTTTTACAGTTTTTCCAAACCTTATAAAACAATGCACAAGAGTTAATGTAATGCATTTGCAATATATCGTGAAATGAATATTAAACCACATAAATATCAATAGTCTTGTTTCCACATTTTAAAACGTGTGCAAATATTTTTTCGGGATCATTTTCTGCCAAAATCCAGTTCTGAACGGTTTTGAATCTCCAGGATTCTCTCATTAAACACTTCATTGGACAAATCGCTTGTTGAAATAAATAACTGGATATGATACATGGTACTACGCTACAACACTTAAAACGTATGCTACAAAACATCATAACAGTGCAAGTCAGATTATTGCAAATTCACAAGATTATATGGTTTGCAAGGTTACATCCTCTGTACAAACATCACACTCTAAATAAATAGCAAAACAAAAACACACTTATCGCCGGACACACCTCCGATCTGTACGACAAATAACGTTAGTGGGACGGACAAACACTCTTTAATGCTAACACAGAGAAACAGGATGACTTACATCGTCTTTTTCACCTCCATAAAAAACAACTGTTGGTTTTACAAAAGCATCAACAATAGTAAACAAGGAAATGCTAACACTGTCCTGATGTACCGATTCGAGAAAGAAATGTTTTCCAGTGCAGCAACTGTCGCCAATTCAATCACTTATTTCCCATTTTATCCATCAGATTACACAATATAATTGTTAAAGCTGTTGTCAAGCACACAGTATGTCACCCACTATCAGTGCATGTTATTGCAGGTTTATAATGAACAGTTAGTCTTTGGTATGGACATAAGGCTCAGAAACCAAACCCCTCATGGAGCACCCGTGAGGCTCGTCTGTGGATGCATGATCATCAGTGCAAAACCAGACGTTCACATTTCTTCAGAAATTAGCTGCAAGTCTTTTTGATTGAAATCCTCTGAAAAACTCTGCTCCAACGTACAAATCAAACAGTGCATTTATTGCAGATCTGCAGCGCAGTAGGATGAGTGCTACGTTAGGGAACAAACTTTGTTCAAGTGCTCGAGAAATAAGCATTTAATTCCTGCTGAATCCCATTCAACCCAGTTTAATTCTGCAGTTAAATTATTTATTTCCCTTTTTCATTAGTGTGGTTGAGAGTTGAGCCCTTATATCTCATTGCTGGTTTTCTTAACACATCTATGGATTTAAAAATGAAAAAAGAAATGTTATGTAAATTAAAGAGCTGCGTTAGAGTTTCCACAACTTTATAGTTACTTTTTTTTTTCAAACTTTTGCATAATGTGGCTTGAAAATCAAAACAAAGTGCAAAAGTGGCCAAATTCTATTATTCATATCATCATCTTCATATTGTCTTGGGCTCGATAATAAATGTTTTGATTCTGTTGGTTCATTCTAGGAGGCACAAAGTCTGTGATGATTGTCAGGGAGGCCTTTTATAAACAATTAGCATCTCAAACTTGAAAATGTGGATATGAATATCAGATGAAATTACAGTTTGGAAATGTATCACTTCCTTTTATGTTTTTGGTGCACTTAAAGTATTACTTTTCAAGCAATACTTCAAACTGAACCATCAGCGTTAATGTTTTATCATGAACTAATGCATTTATCATTTTAAATCAACCTGCATCCTATTATAAGCTCCATGTCAACTCTTGCAGAAGAATATAATACACTGATTGAACAAAAAGACAAACACGTAAAGCTCTTGCAAAGATAATTTGTGATACTACAGGTTTTTTCTATATCGCACAAATGTTTCAACTATGAAATTATTGTTCATCAGTAAATGTATTTAGTCATCTTGTACATTATACTTTAGTTAGTTAATGCCTACAGTTAAACGATTTAGACACAATGATATAAAGACATATTTTTTAAAAGGCTTATTTATAATAATCTTGCTTCATCAATTTCCACATTTCTTTGCATGGCTCTGTTTCGCTGACTTTTCAGTGAAAGATTGTTATTTTATTTGCTTGTTGGAAATGCTCTTGATCAAGCAACTCGAGGTGACATCCTCTGACTGAATCCAAATGACCAGCATTTTAATCAGAGTGTTGCAGCATCTTTGCAGTTCAGTCTGGCACTTAAAACTGGACAAACCTCAACGTGTCCAGTGTTGCATTATAAAGTGTAAATGCCTGAAAATAAATAACACAAACAACAACCACAGGTTAGCATGTTCAACATGACAAAAAAAGAAAGAAAAAAAGCTTGATTCTCAGCCCATCAACCCAACAGTTGGATGATCTTTGCTTTCCAGCCAGTCAAGTCCACTTGCGTGTGCTGCCTCACTGCTGATCTGCTGGAACAGCGCATCATTCACCAGCTCCTCTGCAGCAGCATGTTGGTATTGCCCTTGCTGCTGGTTGGGATCAAACAGAAGGTCAGTATCCAGTGCGTTAAGGTCATTGATGCTACTGGAGAGCTCCGATGTCATTCTGATTTCACAAGGGAAATCTGCCGTGTCCCTGGTTAGCTCCGACACCTGGTCCATGAGCTGACCGCCAGCAGTGAGGCTGCCGTCCGTCAGGAGGTCTTTCACGGTGCTGCTGAAATCCGACTGCTGCTGTAGTTCTTCTTGATGCTGCTGTGAGATCAAAGTTAACAACATAGACTGGGCCTGTCGATGCTGCTCTCCGGAAGCCGACTGTATATGTCTGTCACCCGCTGAGAAAATCATTTTTTCATTCATAGCATTTTCAATTTGGCAATTTGGCCTCTGCAGCTTGCATGTGCTGGTGGAGTCAGCGCTCATCAGACTGATGTGGTTGTCCCCGCAGGAGAGGTTGGGGTCGGACTCCAGGATCTGGGTGAGGTTCATGCGAGCGGTGTACCTGGAGGGTAAATTATTGAAGCCCAGACCCCGAACGCTGTCATCGTGGTCCCCATCCAGCTTGCTCAGAAGGACGATGTTTTTGCCGTTGCCTTGCTGGCCCGGCGTGGGCTGGACCTCAGTCTCCATCATGACGTTGAGCGGCACAGAGTGGCTCCTCTGAGCCATGCTGCTCACCCCGAGATGTGTCCGGCTGTTTGCAAAGATGTTTAACATCTCGGGGGTCACGGGAGAGTTAAAGGGAGACAACACCGAACGAGGCATATGGGGAAGGTTTCCTGCGATGTTCCTCTGATGCACGGCGGGGCTTACACTGCGACATCGAAACGTTGCAGCCGGCGTGTTGGTGGCTTTGTTATCCAGAGGGGCAGGCACAGCGAAGCCCTCCTGCTTGGCCATGTTGGCTACCTGCTGCTGCACGGGGGAGATGGGAGTCAAGCGGCCAAAATGGCTGTCGTGGTGCCGTGCGTGAGGGACGGCGAAAGCGTGAGGTTTTTGAAAATGGTCACCTATCAGGCCTTGATAGCTGGGGAGGATCCCCATTCCACTGTTTGACTTGTTTAAGCTCCCGCTGCTGCTGTTGTAACTGTTATTCATCCACTCCAGCCGCGTCTTATCCGGGTGGGTGGCCATCGGCCTCTGCATGGGCTTGACTGGGCTGCTGGAGATGGTGCTGCCGTCATGGAAACCAGTGATGCTGGAGTTGATGGGTGTAAATGCGAACGGGTTCCTGCACTCCACTGGACTGGGAGGCACAGTGCTGCTGCAGTTGGAGTGTGGAGTACCAACCGGGGTGTGGCGACTGCTTCCCAGTGCACTGTCTACTGGGGTGGTGGAGGCGATGCGGGAGAAGGGGCTCTCTCTGGTGAAGCCTGGGCCAAATCCCATCATTTCTGGTGTGGGTGTCGGTGTTGGAGTGTGGATGGGGTTGCTGTGACTGAGGGTCTCATTGGTGGACATGATGTTGTCTGACATCACGGCCTGTTGGCCCTGCAGCGCGACACAGTCGCCGAACGCCAGGTTGTTCAGTTTCATCTGCTCCTCCATCTGCACCAGCTCCTCCACGATGCTGTCCTGGGTCACATCTTCATCGAAGGGAAAGTAGTCCATATCCGCCTGCATGGGGAGCTGATTTGCAGATGGAGCATGATTCAAGAAGTCTAGGGGTTCAGTAACAGGGTTGGACTGAGTGTAGGTATGTTGTTGAGCTCCTTCCTGGCTCCCTGTGGCTGAACTCCTGCCATCGCTGACACTGGGATGCGTCAGGAGGCCGGGGTTATGAGGCATCGCATGCACGTTGCCCATCGTGTGCCCCTGCTGTTGTTGTATTAATGCGTGACCGACCGAGGTGCTAGTTTCCATAACAGTGGGAGTGTTTTTCCTCGGCATTGAGCTCTGTGTTTTGGCAACAGAGTAAAAGCCACTGGGTCTGAAAGAAGAAGTGCAGAGTTCGTGGACTTGACTGGACGGGACGGAGTTCATCCTCGTCTCGACCTCCCTGGCAGCTGGTGCACTTTCAGATCTAGTGGTGGCTCCCGGCCTGAGGATGTTACCCACTGTGTTTCCAAGCCCATATCCAAGAGCAGCACCGCCCTCTACTGGCTGGGACATAAAAACCCTTTTGATTGGAGACACGTCTGGACTGAGGCCTGAACGTTTCCTGAGGCTCTTAGTAGACAGGAAACCTTCCTTCACTGATATTTCACTGCTTTCCCCAAATGATGGTGGCGTGCTGGTGTTTAGTGAAGAAGCAGTGCTGGTATACTGAGCGGAGGGATTTAAGTGCAAAGCGCTTGTATTATTGCCGCCATAATTGCCACTCTCCCCTGCTGCCGCAGTGGTAGAACTTGAGAAGGACTTTCCTCTGCAGCTCGTGTTGGATGTGTCCCCCAGACCCAGGAAGCCTTTAGACTGAGGTATGGGCACACTGGCAGCCCTCTGTAAAGCCCCTCCAGCCCTACTCACCATTGCTTCTTGAGTGAAAATTAGACCACCAGGATTTTGCATTTGGCTGTTTTTATGTATAGTTTCAACTTCCATTTCAACATCAGTGGTGTTAGTAGTCTGCCCGGGCCTGACCACCGGGGCCAGAACGGGGACAGCAGAGGTGCTCCTCATGCTTTGATTGGAGCAGATGTCTTCTGAAGAACCACTAATGCCTGCAGATGCCGGCCGCCCAGTGGCGTTTGTGAAGGAGCTGGTGGTAACGCTGCTGTTGGGGGCGAGGGATATCGCCGTCATCTTGACCAAACTCACTGGGCTGACGTGACATGCTGTCATCATGGTCTTAACACGGCTGTTGCCGAAGATGACGGCGGAGGGCGAGGGCAGCGTGATGGCGGACGTGGCTGCAGGTTTGGGCAGGATTTGCGCGTAACGCTGCCGAGCAGTGGGGCTGGTGAGACTATTCTGCGGGGTTTGTTTCACTGCCGGGACCGGCTGGCTCACCATCTGGAAGTTAATAGGCAGCATTTTGCTCTCGACTGCTCCCATTGCAGTGGGAGACATCAGCTCCCGGCTTCTCTGTACCTGCAGAGGGAAGGAAACAGAACAACAAGAGAACATCTGGATTACAAGATGGTACTCACAAGGTTTAGTATCAGACTTTTAAAACTGCTGTCAGGCTGTCAGCAAGGCAGGCCATGTACTGTTTTCAGGTTGGGCTGTTCAGGAATCATCGTTAGTAATATAACTTAACCAGAAAGATGCTAGGATGCAATTTACAAACAACAAAAGCTGAGATTTGAACGGCATCAAGATTTCAAAACAATACATAAACTGATGACTTAATACTGTGGTTATAATGTTGATGTGTTGTTCTACAGCTGTGTAGAGTTGTGATAAAACACAGGACCATTTTCTTGTTGCATCTATGTATCTATGTTTCTTTTATCAATTTAAAAAATAGCATATTTTTCATTGTAAGACGAAGATAATGATGACTACAGCCAAAATAAATAGTGTTTCATCATCACCATCTTTTCTTTCTCCCTCAAAAAATGGTGTTACACAAATATGTTATTTTTAAGGTGGACTGAATACAATCAATAGGACACAGTTCTACACAACAGTGTGCTTCCTCACCGTGACCGGGCTCGGGACAGCGACCACGATGCCTATGGTTGGCTGAGGTGACAGAGGGGTCGGGCTGGCACAAGGCACGCTGTCGTCGGCCCTCCTGGCTTGTCCCTCTCCAGGTGAAGGAGAGTGCAGCTTCTGCTCCTGTTGTTTCCTCTGGATCTTCCTCTGGAGCTGCTGCTTTGCATCGACAGACGGCGAGGACAGCGTCGTCACGTGAGGCTGAAAGGAGTGAGCCTCGGCCGTGGGGACGAACGCTGAAACCGTCTGTGCAGGTTTCACCTCTAAGAAGGGAAGATATGCCACGCTACTGTTAACAGTCAAAAGCAATAACCTCCTGAATATGATATGTAAATATATTGTATAAGACAATAAGGCTTGATTATGGAGCTTCATTGTTCATTTTATTGGATCCCCATCAGCTTCTGCCAGAGCAGTTACTAAACATCCACGGGTCCACACATTAAAAGTGTTCAATAAAACATTCATACAATAAAGAATGTCAAAAAGTCAAAACTTTGGGAATTTTTAGATTAATAATCCATCTGATCTGAATACCACACATCCAACGTAACACACACCTATTAATAATATCAGAAACCTGTTCAAATGACCACATATCAGAAAAACTAATTATTACCTAAATGTGTGAGCACTTCTCTAATACCAACTGATTGCTTTTCATACACATACTGAATATGTTTCACCAGAGATCCCTAATAAAGCTGTAAACTATCAGGCACTTGAAAAAATGTGGGAAAAAACTAGCAGACGAGAATAAAAGAGCAATAGCATGCAGCTACCACCAGATGCCACTGTTGAGCTATTCATTCCGGCTGTCTGACCTGTTGCCGTGCCGGTCATGATGGTGAGTGCTGCCAGAGACTTGTTGCTGATGTAATGGCTGTCAATAAGGAAGCGAGCCAAGTCTTCCACAGCATCAAACTGCCGTTTCAGCACCTTTTGGGCCCACTCGCACACCAGATCACAGGCTGCAAACCGCATATCCTCCTTAATGCTGCTCAGCTGGCCCGGTGACTCGAGGACATCACACTGGAGCTACACACACGACGTGTGGTTAGACACACACACATGAGTCAACGAGAGCTATATGAATTATTATATGCATATTAATAGTAGATGGAGGAGTGCTTACCCCGTCCCCTGGTTTATGGAGATCCAGAGTGGGTAAAGATGGCATGTGAATAAAGGGCTTCTTCCTCAGTCCACTGTAGCAATATGTAAGCTGCTGTTAAGATCAACCACGGGATTCCACAAAATGAACATATGCTGGTAATAAACAGTTAAATATGGCTCATGCTTATCAGTTCAATTTCCCATCTAAATAAACGTTATTAGAAAATGTGGAAATGGAAAAACTGTATTTTCTTTTGTCAGATCAATGAATAATGAATACTTAAGATTTGAGAAATGATTGAATGTTTTTCTCTTATCTGATAGAAAAATATAAAGCTGAAAATAAGAATTAAGAAAGTTCCTAAACTTTCTAATGTAATTAAATAATCTAAAATGTGTTTCATATATATATATATATATATATATATTCATATATAAATGTGTTGCTATTGAACCACTTTAAAGCAAAATCCCTTCAACAGGCAAACGTTTCTGACTTACTCACAAAGATAATTTCATTAACCCGAATGACTGAAGGTTATGAATATTCATCAAGTGTTGCACTTTGACGTCATGAGCAAAATGGAGGAAAAAAAAAATCACAAATGTGTCATGAAGGTCAAGATCAGGGTGACTCTCCCGATGGGCTGTGTATTATGCCTCGGCTCCCGAGGCAGAGGGGGACTTTATTTGATTTCACGTCTATATTTAGAGAGCTTATGAACTGCAGCAGCAGATGGTCCGTGACCAGAGACAGACCCAGACTGTTCCAGTGAAGGATATTTTGATTTTCCTCTCATGCCAAGTCGACGCGCCTTCATGTTCGGGAAGACATTTTTCATCATTTTGCCAAAGTCTGCAGCACTCAGCGGGTGGTAGTTCAGATTGTCACAGAAGCTCCTGAAAGACATAATGGACATAATAAACTATCATGTAGAGAGCACCTCCTGGAGACGGAGACTAGAAAGCCAAGCTTCATCCTTGAACTACGTCACTGCCACGTCAGATGACGCCACAGGAAACAGGAACAACAGATTTTGCAGCTGCACAAACAAGAATCTCCCCTCCAAGAATATAAAATCATCAAGTTTTAAACTAAACCACAGGGTTTGCCTTGAATCATGAATCGAAATCACGTGAACACAACAGATTCTTTTCTGAGCCAAGCATTTCATTTCATATGATGGCTAAAAATGGCCGGTGTTGAAAACGTCTTCCATACAGCCTGAAATGCTAGATCTGGTATCGACGAGGACTTGAGTTGAAGCGTGGGGTCAGGATAACAAGTTACACAGTGAATATCAGCAATTCTTTACAAATCCCACCATTAAAACGGTCACATGCTTTTAACGCAGCGATATCCGATTGGTTCTCAGTATCGGCCCATAGCCGACCTCAGGCATCAGAATCGCTGCCAAGAAACAAACCATGTTATTGGAACATCACGACTAAAAGTCGGACATTTTTCTACCAAAACAGACAAGTGTGTTACATTTTATTTTAGATGATAATGTCAATGTGTTTTAAACCTGTTGCCTTGACCCCAAAATGGCAAAAAAAATCAATTAATGCAGGTTTAACAGTATAACGTGTAACATTAAGTGGGTTTTATTAGAGTAGTAAAAGTGCCTCACAGTTTGACACATTTTAAATATTAACTGATGTCTATAAGTGAAATGTTTGCATCGTGGTCGATTCTGCTTCATCCCCCAAAGGGAGGTCATCTTCAAATGTCTCTTTCATGATATTCTTAGCTGACTTCAGTCGTTACGAAAACTTCTTGAAATTGTTTTGAAGTGAAGCACACAACGTCTCTTTAAAGCCGTTTCACCCGTCTATTCTAAAGGCGCCAGTATTTCTAGAGGGCACTGTATTTCTGATCTAGTAGAGTCCAAAAGGCAGTTACATAACGCTTTCAGAGCATTTCAATGGCTGTCTCAGACTTTCCATTCTAATATTACCGACACATGCTGCTCTCTGTGATTCCCATGCCTGCTGCGTCTATTTATACTGTCACTTCAGGCACCAGTAATTTAGAGGAGAAAGAATCTCCACCATTAGTGGCTGTTATCTATTCAAGAGGTGAAAACCAATGATACACATATAGTTAAAAGATTTATTATATATGTTTCTGTGTTAAATAAGAAACACCTCACTCTGTCTGTTTGTACCTACTTGTATTCGTCATAGACCTCCTGTTTGGGAAGAGACGTCTCTGGATATTCCTCTAAATGGTGGCGGATCCAGTTGAACGCATGCATCTGCTGAGTGCGGCTCGATGACAGGGCGCTCTGGTCACTGAAAAAACACGTGGATCATTGATTGATCGGCAAATAACATAACATTTACATTAACATTTAGGTCATTTAGCAGACGCTTTTGTCCAAAGCGACTTACAATAAGTACATTTGTCAAAAGAAGGAAACAAAGAAACCACAACGTATCATTGCCGATAAAGTAAGAGCTAAAAATAGGACAAGTGTTAGATCCTCATCTGAGTAAAGTAGCATTAAAGTAACATTACTTCATTATTTATCCATTCATTCATCTATTAATACTGTCAGAAAGCAGGTGTGTTCTCACCTTTTCTCAGTAGTACTGCTTGGACCAGAAGGCAACTTCAGGTAGAGGTAGAGCTTTTCAATATCGGAGAACTTCTCCACATCTTGCTGTAGGAAGACAAACAAAAACGTTTTAAAATGTGGCCTCTCTAATCACAAAGCAGCTTCCTGCCTTGGATTTATGTAGAAGTCGTACTGTGAAATATCTCAACCATTATTTGAAATAAAAATTCATGATCCCCGGAGGATGGATCTGACTGATTTGGTGATTCTCCGACTTTTCCACCAAACACTACACCTGCTAACATCTGCATGATAACCTTTTCATTGTGAGCATGTGAGTAGGACACATTTAGCTCTGGAGACCAGGGGTCTCCGACAAGTAGCTTGTAAGCTACATTTAGCTTGCCACCCTTTTCTGACTGGCTCGCTCCATTTTCAAAGCATAGGGTGGAGCCAGAATGAGTCCTAAAACCTGTTTCCTGTGTGTCTGTTAGGACATGGGGGCTTGTGTTGGTAGTTGTCTTTATTGTGGCGGTTTATAGTTCAAACATTAGCCATGACTGACTGACACAGAACTGACCATCCTGAGAACTTCTATGCATATGTTTTATTAATTATTAAATATTGTGCAGGTCTGGAACACTGTGAGTCATTCAGGAGCAAACTGTAACGTGGCTGCATTTATGATCACCCAAAGTGTTGAATGTGTAGCCTCCTGAAGTATGTACTTACTGTATCAGAGCATATCATATTCCCTGATACCGATATAACTGCAAATGGATAATATCGGCTCTAAAATAGGCTTACCAATAAATGGGTCAGGCTGATGGATGGGTGTTCACCAGATGCTGTTTTATGGGAGAGAGGTGAAAACCTCCTGACATCTCAGCTTTAGTTTGGGACTCTGAAGTCAGCTAGAAGAGGCGTCTGATGAGACTCAAATATAACTTTTAATGTTTGGTGAATGCCAAACACTGCATATCATAAACGTACCATCCCACAGTGAAGTGTGAGGAGTCTTCCTGAGGAGAAGCTTTACTCTGACACTGAACCTAGCAGCGTAGACGTACGAAGCATAAAAATGTACAGATGTGTCGGCTGATACAGATGAATAAGAGACACACAGGTGAACTTCTCTGCTGTTAACCCTTGACCCTGAACAGCTACAGGATGGGTGCAGGGACATCCACACACTGGACTCAGTCGCCCTTTCCCTTGGCTTCCCTTGGTTAATCTATTCTGATTCACTTCTGAATAGTTAGGGAGCTGTGACTCTCCCGAGGCCATGAGGAATACAGTTAATACATATAATGCTCATCAATGAAACTAGGCATTAATGGTGGCCGATCGGTTTGATCTGTGAGCTGCATTTCTGGTGTAACCCTACTAAAACCCTTGTTGTGCATCATTCAGATTAGATCGTCGGCTTCTCTTAGTGACTCACTTCCTGCTCTGCTGACTTGGACCGTCATCGTCAGTATGTTAGTGTGTCATCAGCTGTGCACGGTGAACTCAAATCCCCCCTTAAACTTTAAATAAAGATGCTACCAGCATGCAAACACATGATGATGATGATTTTAGGAGTTCAGTTGCACCGTTTTATTTATAAAGCTTTATTTTGTGCAGCTTTGTACACTATGAAGTATACAATCCCTGACACAAGATGTCTCTGAGTGTTTAACATCTAAGTGGGGAGCAGATCGGTGGCAGGGCGGATGATGATGACACAGGGTTACACAAGGTCAAAAGAGACTTTTTTGAATTTCTTTTTTTGAAAGGCATGACAGGGATGAGGGTAGATGAACAAGTCTGCATTAACAACTGACATCATACATTATATATAGAATATTACACGAGGAAAGCTAAAGTCCCGGCCTCATAGTCTCATTGCATGGCTCCACCATGATTTATTCTTTTAGTGATTCTTTTATTAAAAGCTGAAACGTGACACTGGGATTCTCTGCTAAGTTCAATTATATCGACAACTGCTCAGTAAAACTTAACTTCTGTATTACTCAACATGAACTACATGCACATCTGTTTTATCTTAATTTCTTTCTTATTTGTCTTAATTTTCAATGATTTACCAACATTTTTGCATATTTGCTGGTTCTTGTTTCTCAATTACGAGGATTTGCTGCTTGTTTGTTTACATATATGATAATAAGTGAAAGTTTTTGGGGGGTTTTGAACAGTTAGCTGGATGAAACACGTAACTAAAGCACATCATGATGGACTCTTGATGTTTTGTGGACTAAAAGAATAATCAATTCATCGAGAAAATAATCGGCAGATTTATTCTTAATGACATTAACCGTTAGTTGGCGCCCTAGAGCCCATTCATTTTCCCAGAGATGGACCCTTCCTGGATGGACGCTTTTGGCATGAGCGCCACCTTTGGGACAAAATTAAATTAATAAAACATTTAATTGCAACGCTCCCATAGCCTTTCTTTTAGCATCACTCTCAACAGATATTTTATATGTTTTCACCAATAACTAATAAGACCCCAGAAACTGTTATAATGTTATAATAAGTTAATAAGGAAATGTTTGGGCTCCCCACGCCAGAACCTCAAATAATACAAATGTCTTATTTATTTAATTCTAACGGTGACATGAAAAGTTAATCAAAGCTGTAATCCGCAGGTTAAAAACATGTCAAGGAGACTCACCAGGATGTTTTCCACTTTTGATTGAACAGATTTGCTGCAAAACAGAGACAAAGTATGAATTAGTGTGAAGCCGGTGTAACATGAGCACTTGTGTCTAAAGTGAATTTATTTATAAAGCAGAGGAATGTTTGGTATGAGACGACACTCCCTTCAGCATCTCTCAGGTCATGTATCGCTCCGCCACCAACACATGTTGTCATATGTAAAAACAGAGACAGGCTGTGCTAACATTGTCTCCGACCGAAGAACACACTTATTCCTTTGTGGTCGCTGAATTAATACACTTTACTTCCCACTTAATAGTCATGTTCATGGAAGAAATAGATCTTTAAAAAAACCCACTCGTGTTTCTTTTTCAAAATTATGTTAAATCTTATTTTAAGAGGAGCAAATGTTTTATTCTATTGTATATTCTACGATATAAGGAGGCCAGTTAAATCCACTCAGTACTCAGAGATACAGAGCAAATTCACCTTCAACTCTTATTCAGATGCATTCAAAGACAGATTTCAACCAGTGAAACATGAATGAGACACAAATATAGCTTCTCCAGGTCTAATTCGTAATCTGTAGCCGGGTCATGTTGTTGTTGACTGTGAGACAGAAGGCCAGTTACACTTAAAGGCTCTTACTCGGCGACGCCGGGCAGGTCGGAATCAGGAGATGCTATAAGCCGCGACAAGAACAGTTCACTTTAATTCACTGTTACCAGGGAGCCAAGGATTTCCCAGCGCTGAAAGGCCGTCAGTGAGCTGTTTGTAGGGCCGAGTTAGCAGCCCAATGACACCTGAGGCATCCAATTCAACTACAAGAGATAGAAATGACACCGTGGGTAATATCAAGGTGTCATTCAGTCTCTGAGTTGGGTTTCTTGAATGAAAGCCATGGAAGAGTAGTACCCCTCTAGGGACTAACCCTCCATACTAAGACACAGCGATGGAATAGTTGCACCTGAACTTGCTGACCCTGATTAAGACGCTCTCGCTCTACCCGTGAACCACTCAGCCTCAAATGAACGTCAATATTTGTGCTCTAATCCTCTGAAAGGTTAAACATTTAGGGAGCAGGACAAATATTCAATATCCCCTTATGCGAGCACAGTGACGTGTTTCTGTCGAGGTTTTCCCGCAGATCTCTGACCGCTGAACTGGCGTGCCTTCTGGGAGTTCAGCCTTCTGACATTATATGGCTGTTTGACATTTAAACGAGGACTCCAGTTCATTCACATTCAGAAATAAAAGGGTATTTTCAGTCAGAGCACAGCCGTAAACAATAGCAACCATAGACAATATATGCTATTAATTGTTAAAAAGATTAGTTATCCATATCCTAGGTGTGTAACGTCATCATTTTAATGAGTTTTAATACATTAGACTATTAAAGGAACATCTGATGCAGCGTTTCTGGTTTTATTAAGTCAGGTGTCTGTCCTGAATATTTTAAACCGGTAATTTCATAATACTACTCTGTCATAGTCATCTGATTCTGTCTGGTATATTTTCTGCTCTTTTAAATAATCTGGCAAGAAAATAATCCTGGCCACGTCAGGAATGCGTGAGCAATTTTCAAAAACAGATCTTGGCTCTGGACGTGCACTCGTATTTGTATTCGAATGTTAAGCACCGCAAATGTGAACCTGCGTCACGTGGAGCCGATTCAGCCGCTGCTACGGGAGCTCCCGTTGGCTTCAGCATGCCTGCAGTGTTTTCATGATGGAAATAGAGGGAACGTGAATGTCGGGGGCTGCTGCTGTGACAACGCCTTCAAACAAACAATAACCAACAAGAGATGAGGAGGCAGGTGGGAGCCGAGGAAGGGCTGAACTAGCATCCTGTTGCCTTTACTTATAAAGAGAGGAAAGCAAAAACTTTCAGGGGTATATTATCATATATTACAATATCCCATTATTATGATATAACAAGAAGTCAGAGACGAGCTCACGAACACCGATTAAACTGTCAAACCGGTGGGCAGTGGGTGGGGGGTTGACAAACACTGTTTTCAGCTGTTTTTAATCAACATTTCAGCAAACTTTCTCATTTTACAGCTAAACAGTTATTTCTGAAATGTGGTTTTATTTGGAGACACTGGAATCTAGCCGACGCTAATAGGAGGCAGAGGAAGCTGATGATTTTTCACAGTCCCATGATTTTAGTGACATTCTGAGCAAATATGAGAAAAAGTGATTTTTTCTTCTTTTAATTGCAGCATTTAAATGTTAATTTGTCTGTTCAAGGTGGAGTTTATGTCAACACTGTGCTGTACTTGAGTAACTGCACTTAGTTACTTGTCAACACCTGACCCGACATTTCCACTTTACTTCCATCTAATTTCACTAATACTTCACTTCATTTCAGAGGAAAAAGCACTTATTTCTTAATTACATTTAACTGACAGATTTATGTCTAATATTTCCCATACACACGTAAAATCAGTGAATATGAGATGTTGAATGTATGGAAAGTTCAACAGTATTTCAGCTATGATATACTGTAGTGCAATAATACGATAGAAACAATAGTGCCATGCATATTAAAAGACTATTAAATATTTTAAATCTGTGTTCTGATACTTTTACACACATGTTTAAACACAGTGGTCCTGTCATGGATTTCATCGAGTATTTCCCCTTCCTGCCATTTTATAATAATACACACTGTTTCAGAGCGGAATATTGTACTTTTTACTCCACTGCATGTATTTGACATTTAATTTACAGATCCACTATGATCCACTAGATTCATTATGATCCATTGCTGTAGATTAACCGACCAAGCAACTATGACATCATGATTCTTACACATGTAATTCAGTAATTAACACAATATATAATAATATAATACTTCCTCAACAACTACTGTTACCTTCTACTTGTGTACTTTTACTTAATTTGCATGCAAGTACTCGTGATGACGTATTACACTGTACTCCTACATTAGTTATTAAAGGGTGTGTAACCTCCACATCAACGGAGAGCCTCCATGTAAATGTGATATGTGGGGATTTGGAGCATCAGCGTGTGCACCGCAGCATGCGGACTCCTCACCAGATGGAGTTCTTGATCCGGATCTGCAGAGCGCTGGCCTCGGCGCCCTGCAGCCCGGTGAGCAGGCCGGGCAGGCTCCTCGCCCCGCGGTCCGGCTGCTGCTCGGGGTCCTCCTCGGCCATCGCGGCGAGCCTCGGGAGTGACGAGCTGAACTGGGCTGAAGTGTACCGGCGAGGGGGCGTGGACGGCGTCAAACAGCATGGACCGGAGGTCGCTGCGATGCTAACGGGACGGCAGCGCGCCCTGTTGTTGTTGTCGTCGCCGCTGCGCTGCTGCTGCTGCTGCTGCTGCTGCCCGGTCCTCCTCCGACATCCCTCGCTTCCACGTCCCGACTCTTGGTGACTTAAAGACGCCGTGCGACGAGACTACGTGTCGCTGTCCACCGCGACGCGACGCGACGCATGGGTAGAAATAAAGACCCCGACAGACGAGCTTGTCCCCCGGGGTGCTGTGCCCTGCTGTGCCCCTCACGGTATGGGATTTCTCAGCATGTGCTCGGTGAGTAGTAGCTGTCGGGCAAGCGCATGCGCACTGCGACCCACAGCATTAAAAACAACATGTAAGCCGAAGACGTTAAAAAGTCCATTTAAAAATAAATGAATGATAAAGAATGTATAATAAATAATAAGAGAATGTGTGTATATAATATGGATTATTTGTATGTCCTGTGTGTGTGTGGAGGGATGTATATGAAATAATAACAATACATATATGCAGTGTGTGTGTATATATAGGCTATGCATTAAAATGAATACATTCATTATAAATAATGTAGAATAAATAATAAGTGAATGTGTGTATATAATATGGATTATTTGTATGTTCTGTGTGTGTGTGGAGGGATGTATATATATATTAAATAATAACAATACATATGCAGTGTGTGTATAGGCTATGCATTAAAATGAATACATTCATTATAAATAATGTAGAATAAATAATAAGTGAATGTGTGTATATAATATGGATTATTTGTATGTTCTGTGTGTGTGTGGAGGGATGTATATATATATTAAATAATAACAATACATATGCAGTGTGTGTATAGGCTATGCATTAAAATGAATAAATTCATTATAAATAATGTATAATAAATAATAAGAGAATGTGTGTATATAATATGGATTATTCGTATGTCCTGTGTGTGTGGGGGGATGTATATATATATACATATATGTGTATAGGCTATGCATTATTCATATTTACATTATTGAAAACTTCATTAAAGCTCCATTCCATGGGATTTTTCATATTTCTACTCCACTACAGTTATTTAACAGGTGCAGATACCACCTTTCATTCATATTTTAAAAGAAACTAAATACATAAGCTTGCATTATCAAATAACCAGTGGTTCCAAGGTGACATATTTGAATAGAATACAGAAGATAGCAGAAATGATGCAGGCAGTTAAACAGGCAGGCAACAGGTAAAAGGGTTCGGCATTAGAGTAGGGTATCAGAGTGTGTGTGTGCATATTTTCCTGTATTGATTCACATATAGGTGATGCTGCACTTTAATATAAAGCAGCACATTTAGCCTCCTTTTTATGAAATGCTATACAATAGTGTTGTCTTGCCCTAACAACACTCTACCCCTAAAAGAAGACCATTAAAGTCCTACTCTTACACATGAAGTTCAGTTAACTTGTCATAAAGGAGGACGACTTTGCCGGTGAAAACAGATCTTTGTGAAGTCCAAGGGGAAAAATGATCTTGTTGATGTTTTCAGGTTATCTCAGTTGGGCCTGAGACTTGTTTTACTTTAAACTAGGTGTGAAATTTGAAGGAAGACAGAGGAGGACTAATGATTATACTGAATATTTTATGAACAATTCAATATTTTTGAAGAATGACCCTACCAGAGACTAAAAGTCTAGATATCTCAGCCTCTTCTGCATCAGTTTGGACCATCCTTCTTTCAACCTGTCACCTGTGAGTCCTCAAAGTGGGCTAGATTATTGGGCAGATGTCTTTTCCGTAAAGCCAATATTTCAGGACATTAGACACCATTTTGTTACTTTTATAGTAACAAACTAACAACTAGTAACAACTACTTTTGTTGAAAGTTCGCTTTGAAATGTCCGTAAGAGCTACCGTACTGTGCTCCCACTGAACACGTCGTTGCTAAGCAACCGGAGCCTCGTCGTGTCTCTTTGCCACAATGGCTGAAAGAAGTTGTGATAAAAAGCTCCGTCCGTCTCAGTCCTTCGTCTCGCAGGTTTGTACCGTCGCTGGTTCCTGTTTATCCCTCAAAGGTCCAAACAGAACTGTTTATTTGTTGCCTTAAAAGTTTAAAACCGAGTTATGTGTTGAAAAAGGTGAGACACCTGTTGGAAACCAACACCAACACAAGCTAGAGTTAGTAGCTTTTACAAGCTAGCTACTTCCGCTAACATCATGATGGACGACGGTTAATAAACCTCTCATCAGGTCTGTCTCTTCCGGAATATCATAGACTCTAATGTTGAGAGATGTTAATAGAAAAATACACTTGTCAGGGCTCTCTGGTGGACAAACTAAATGACATTATGTGCTGCAGTTTCTTGTCTAATCGGGCAAAATATTAACCTTCGAATTTATCGGTGAGGCTTAGAAAAACTAGGTTAAATGCAAACACATTTATATTTTACAGCAATGTCAGTAAATGTGAAATTTCCCCCGTAGCAAATAAATGTTCTGCTTTGTCTTGTCTAGTCCAAGAAACTGCCGCCCTCTAGTGGTAAGGCTGAGAAGTCCAAGAGGGTTGAAGTGAGACGGCAGGCAAAATCTGGTCCAACAAAGAAGCACACAGATGACCTTTCTGACCTTTCTGCTCAGGAAAAACAATACAAGTAAGACACCCTTTCATATATACAAGTATTTCACTCATTTTTTTTTAAAGAAGCAGTGATTCACATTTAGAAAAACATAGAATATGACTCATTTGATTCTTTAATGTTCTGTAAAATTACAATAAACTGACTCGCTGTATGTTAACAGGAAACTAGGGAGTTTCAGGCCCAAGACCGGCCCCCCTTTCATGGTTGAAATTGAATAAATGAGGCAACAGTTCAGCTCTTAATATCATGTAGTTTTTTTTGTTTATAACATGTTTGAACAAATGTATAGAAATTCAACAATATGTCACTAAGTCAATAAAAATGATTCTTCTTCAATGATAGGTTGATAAGTGAATAAAAAATAATGTCACTTCAATGATATGCTGGCTTAAAATTGAATTAAAACATTTGAAATGAAAACAAGTATATCATTCTTGCTTACAGAGAGCCATATTGCACCGTTATTTTATTAATGAATTGTGATTCGCCATATATTGGCCAATATTTAATATTTAAATGATTTGAATTAATATTATATTTTGCTTGCGAATAGGTTGAGAACGGCTGATATTGGCATAATAATGATCCTGCCACTTGTGTCATCTTTATTGCAGTCATGTAGCCTGGAAAGCCTTATTTATTTCAAAATAATTTTCCATTTTATTTCCCTTTCAGACTCTTAAATGCAGAGCTGGAAGCCAAAACGGCAGATCTAGTAAGACAGGCAGAACAACTTATGGTAAGTTATTGTCAACATGCTAGACATTTTTGTTGAGTAAGGGGTTTCTTAAAAAAGTGAATCTGACTCTTTGTCTTTCTCTGTTTCTTGGATTGTAGAGAGGACATGATGAAATTCTGTCTAAACCCTTATCCACCCTCTTGCTCACGGACATGGAGGACGAAGAAGAGTCAAG
Source organism: Chelidonichthys spinosus (assembly GCA_029853015.1). Taxonomy (NCBI): domain Eukaryota; kingdom Metazoa; phylum Chordata; class Actinopteri; order Perciformes; family Triglidae; genus Chelidonichthys; species Chelidonichthys spinosus. Next base: position 1,479,018 of record CM056821.1, on the reverse strand, counting down.
GTGATACGTATCTCTCGGATATTTGGAGGCTTGAACGAGCCACACGTTTGACTGATGACACTCTAGTGGTTAATTTTCTTGTGACTGCTGCTATATATAGTCTACATTTGTTTCAGTGAAACGCTCCAGCCTCCTTACACACCTTTCAGATATTAATATGAATTAAAGCAGAGATGCTAATTAATAAAAACATTCATTTTGTTCATTATTTCTTCATGTGTGTGTATATCTCCCCACATGTCTCTTATTAATATATCTATCTTTTCACCTTCAGGATGATAAAGCCTCAACAATGCACTGTGCAGGAGCCTGGTGTTAAGGTATCAGTTCAGGTTAGAATGTGTGTGTGTGTGTGTGTGTGTCTGTGTGTCTGTGTGTGTGTGTGTAATGCAGGCCTACATTACATGCTTGTTTTTGCCTTTTCTGAGGTGGTGACCAAAAAAAGAGTCCCTTCAACATCACACAACATCAAACAAGGAAAAGAGCCTCCCTGTAAAACAATGTGAGTTTGATTTTAAACTATTTTTAGAACCATTTACAACCATTTTTACTGAAGAAAATAACTTTGTAAGTCATACATTGTGTTGTATGTATTCAGCATTAACATTCCTCAAAAGTTTAAACATGTTTTTGTTGTATTTCAGAAGCCAGAAACATGATTTAGCAGTCGTAGAAGAGTCAGCAGATATTTTCATAGCAAAGACGATACGCAGCATGGAGGAGATGATGAACGACGAAGAGGCTAACACTGATGACGAGGCTAACACTGATGACGAGGCTAACACTGATGACGAGGCTAACACTGATGACGAGGCTAACACTGGAGACAATGTAGGATCAGGTAATGTTTATGTCCCTTTGTGAAAAGTAAACCCATGCTTATTATTTGTAGTTTTAAATATATTTCTTTCACCGTCATACCTCTGTGTTAGCTCTTTTGAAAATACTTATGATCTGAATGTATTTTACAACAAATTGTACATTAAAAGTTGACCTGTTTGTGTGAATGTTGGGGTTAATGTGGGATCTGAAAGTCAGAGCATGCAATACATTTTGTCATTTTTTGCCATTTTATCTGGTTGTGTTGCTCCTCTGCTTTGTTAAGGCATTTCAGAGGCTCAAATGCGAGTCCTGAAGGCAAAATCCCAAATCATGCAAGAGGAACTGGATCAACTCACCTCTGAATATTATAAGAAGGTGATGTTTGTGGATGAATGGTCCTCATTTATTTGAGATGAGGTCAGCAGAGGGGGGCAGAGCTTCAGCTGATCAGCCGTGAACCATCCACTGCTAGATGACTTGTTCATAAATAGCATATTGTGTTTGTTGTTACAGGATGATGAAAATGCTCAACTTAGTGCCAGAATGAAGGAGCTGGAGGAGGATCGAGCCAGACTGCAGAAAACAACCAACGCCCAGCAGATGCAGATCGAGAAGCACAGAGCGTTAGCAGAGGAGTCCCACAAAAAATGTGATGGTCTTCAACTGCAAGTGTCTGCTTTAAACAAGGTCTATAAAATATCAACGCTGCCGACGTGACACGTCATGCAAACTGCTCGTGTTGCATCACCTGGCTTTGCTCCGTGCAGGAAGTCGACAACTTGAATCGATCCCAGAAACAAGCAGCGGCCGTCCACGGCACGGTGGAGGTTCGTCTGAACAGAGCTTTGGAGGAGGTGGAGAGGTTGAAGACGCAACTCCACAAGATGGAGCAGAAGAACAAGGTTGGCAGATTACAGTTATGATCAACACACAATCTAATTATTCAAATGGGGTTTATTGCAAGTTACATGTTCACGTATAAAATAGAGTTACACTGTAACCGACTTGACTCAAGTCTTTTTTATAAATGCTCATTCATCTGTTGTATCATTTATTTTTATTATTCAGTTAGAAAACTGATTTGTTGTTTCATCTTAACAGTATGTTGTAGAAATAAATAAATTGAGCTAACCAGCAAACATCTTTTTGAATTTTTAATAAATATCTGTGGGCGACGTCTAATATAATATTTGAGGATAGAAAGAGGAAAGTTGTTTAAGCTCTTTAGATGTATATAAAGTACCCACTTCAACTGTATTTCATATGTAATTGTTTGCGAAGGAGACCTCAGGTTCTGTTGAACTTCTACTAATTTTTAATCTTTTTAATCGTTTAAATAAAGGACCAGAGAAGTGAGGAACATCAGAGTAAAGAAAATGTACTTGCTGAAAACAAAATGCTCAAAAAACAGAAAGCAGAACTCATCGTGGGTTTCAAGAAACAGCTCAAGCTGATTGACATTCTCAAAAGACAAAAGGTGTGTGTCTCCAGCTCATAAACCCCGTTAATACGCACCCTGTTCATAGTTTCACAGAAATCTGACTGGCTTTTCTTTTGTGCAGATGCATTTTGAAGCCGCCAAGCTGCTCTCGTTCACAGAAGAGGAGTTCATGAAAGCTCTTGACTGGGGGAAGTCATGAACACAGAGGTTCAGAAAGACTTTACATTGAGATTGAGAGCTTTGTCTGCTAATCATTGTGACATTTAGCTTCAGTTCTCCTGTCAGCAAATATCCAATAAAAACTATATACTGAAAAATGTGGTGGTTGATCATCGTTTGATAATTTAAAATAGCTATATAATTTACTGTAGCCTTAAACTGCCATCTAGTGGCATGCTGTGGGACTTACTAATCCTCTTCCCAGCCATCCTCGGAGAAGATATCTGCCTGGCGAGCTTTAAAGTTCTTCCTGAAGTCTTCGTCAAAGTGCTCCAGGTCATCTTCACGGAGCAAGCCCTGGAAACGGATACACTCATGGTCATACATGTCCGATCTACAGGAGACATGAACCCTTTTTAAACACCGTTCATGATTCATTCACCGCATCATACCTTCGGTAGGTATCCAAGGAGTTTTGTTGCGTGGCATTTAAGAAGCCGCTGCCTCTCCTCTTCGATAATCTGCCGACGCAGCGCCTCCCTCTCCTGCTCAGCTGCTCTTTCTTTAGCCTCCAGTTCCTTGAAAAGAGATCCTTGTTTTTATCAAAGCAGCCAATTCATCTGAACCAGCTGACGTTCCAATCAAAGACGATACACTGCAGTTATGTGTTGTTCACCTCCAATACATGTTTTACTCTGTTAGAACGCCATCTAATATAACAGTAAAACTATTGTTGATGTGCTGAAGCCCACAGAGAGCTGCTTGTACCATGTCAGCCTCATGCTGCAGTCTTCTGGCCTCCATCAGTTTCTCCACCTCACGTTTGTGCTCAAGTTGCTTCATGCGTCGTTTCTGGGCATTCATCTGCTCCAACCGATCGTCTTCTGCAAACTTAGCCATCATGGTGTCCCTGAAGGCCTTCTCTTCCTCTTGCTCTGCTTGCCTCCGCATCGCTTTGAAAGCCATCTGCTGCTGGCAGGTCTGCTGCATGATCAGCCTCTGTCGGATCTGCTTCTCCATCTCTTCCTGTCAAATGAACACACAGTCAAATCAGACTTTGTGAATGCCTCTTGTCTCATAGTGGTCATTTTTTATTGTTTCTGATGAATTATAGCCCAGAAATGACTAATTTCATCGTGTCATTACTTTGTACTTTTGTATTACTGTTACACTGCTGGGCATGGTTGTTTAAAAAGTGAGACAGTAAAGCAATAATACTCACAATATCTCTCTGCCTGTTAAACTCTTCTTGTTCTTCTAAATAAAGCTCCTCACGGACTCTCTCCATCTCTTCACGCTGATGCCTCTCCTCTTCCATCTTCTCCGACAGCTGGGGGAGAACAGACGGGGGGGAGGGTCATTGAATGAAAAGATAAAAGTATGGGCATGTTTAAAAAAATAAAAGTTGTCTGGACCATTTTGTGAAGATGCTCCTTTGCTTCTTCTCTCTCTCTGATCTGAGCCAGTCTGCTCTCCTCCATGTGCTCCTGATGGCTCACAAACTCCAGAATGCGTTTGTTCTCCGCCTCCATCTTCTCTTGCTCCATGCGTCTCCACTCAGCCTGCTGATTCTTGAATTCTTCAATGTGCTGCTGAGTGGCTCTGACCTTCTCCAGTTTCAGCTGCCTCTCCCTTCAAGAGAACATCCTTATTTTGATCATACTGCTCTCTGGGAGGAAACGGATGCTAGCAGACACCTTAAATGAATATGTAAGAAAGGGAGACTCACATCTGATCCTCTTCGTGAATCTTCCTGACGATCTCATCAACCATGAGCTTCTCTTTGAGGAACTCCTTGTACGCCTCTTGTCTCTTGCGCTCCCTCTCCACAAGCTGCTGCTGCTGCTCTCTCTGACACTGCAACACTCTCTCGTGGTGTTTCTTCTCCAGTTTCTGCTCCTCAGCGGCTGCTCGTTCATATTCACTCTTCATTTTGCGAGCAAAATCTGCCTCCTCGCGCTGATGTCAGAGAAAGACCATACATATTTCTGAATAATATTTTTAATTTAGTTAATTAAAAGCCTTTTTTAGGAGGAATACAAATCTGTTTTAGTCCCAAATTAATAATTAATTGATTTAATAACATATATATAACATTTTACAAGACAAGACAGAGAAACTAATAACAAGGAAACAGAAACAAATAATAATAATATAATAATAATACGAAAAAGGACAAACAGCAGCAGTGATTCCAGAAGGAACGAAGGAGGGAAATACAAGGGAAAAAGACGGGAGGAGGAGGGAGGAGGCATAGTATATCATATTATATGATATATTCTATATTTAATAAGTGAGTAAAGTAGGTAAATGAGATAGATTGAAGATTGAAAAAATAATAATACATAAATAATGTAAATAACAATAATAAATAGATAAATAATGATAATAAAAGTGTCAGATTTGTTGATTTGCTTAATAACTAAAATCAGTGAGGATGGTGCTCACCATGGTCTCCAGCCTCATAGCTTCCTGCTCAGCAACCTGTGCAGCTCTTTCCTTACTCAGATATGCATATTTCAGCTTTGATTCCAGCTCTCGAAGCTCAGTGCTGAAAAGTATTTAAAGGGAATAAAGAAACCAAAAGCAGAGAAAGAGAACACTTTGTATTTGTATATTGACCCAGAATATATACAGCTATATATACATATACAGTTAGTCCAGCTAATGAAGTCAGTCTGCATACCTGTTCTCTTTAATATGCTGCCTCATCTTTTCTTCCCTTTGTGTCTCATGCTTGATGCGGGCCAGCTCTTTAGCCATTCTTTCCTCTTGTTCAAGTTGCTTTTCTCTGTTTATTTTCTCCTCCTCTGCCTGCAAGTCAAGTTTATTTAGGATTATCCACATCAGAGTTTAGTTACAGCTAACATGTTGGTCACACAGCGCAATGTTGTGGAAAGCAATGCTTTTTAGAACACCATTAATGCCCACTGGTGGTAAAACAGAAATGGACCATTTTCTGATACATTTAGACTACTTTTCATTAAGTCTAACATCCCACAAAATAATCAGCTTGCTTTAAAAATAACATTTCTAGGATGTCTTCAGCTGTTTCAAACACCCACATGTGTGGGTGATGTCATGTTTTATCTTGTGTTGTATAGTGACATCATCGTTGAATTCTGATGACAACAGAGCAGGATGGTCTGTGGCATGATTTGCTGGCAATAACTTTACTTAAAACCTGATCGAGAGACTTGTGTAACATGACTCTCACCTGCTGCAGAGCGCGTTCCAGTCTCCTCCCCTGGAGCTCCTCCTGCTCCTGCCGCAGGTACCTCCGCCTCTCCGCGCTCTCCTCGCCCCGCAGACCGGCCTGCAGCTGCCGCTCTCTGGCCACGCGTCTGGCCTCCTGCTGCCGGTGCTGCTCCTGGCTCTGGCGCTGAGACATTAGCTTCTGCTGCTGACTGTGGTTCCAGTTACGGTTCTACCTCCGTGGGGAAAAGACACATATAAGCACCGAATAATCAATAGCGTGGACAGTTAGCTGCTCTGTTTGTAGCGGTCAAGCTAACGTTTACGCTAACTTCGGTTCGGCACCGAGGGTTTACCATGTTTCTGGTGATTCCCGCCTCCTCGATTTAACTCGTCCTTCGTCTCTGATTTACGTGAAACGACTTTCCAGTGAGTTTCGAATAGTTATCAGCCGGGTTCTCCACCTTCAGCTATCGCTGGTTCCCTCGGTTGTTAGGAGTTTCGTTGTCCTGGGAACACCTCGTCTCTGTCGGGGCGGCCAATGAGAATGAGCGTTGACAATGACGTCAGGTCCGGGAAAATCAAACGCGGAGTGGAGTGTAAAGGAGACGGCCTACTCTGTTGGTTTTGTATGTTGGTAATGGTCCAAGTCTGACTGGGATTTTAAACTTAATATCCAAAATGTCTGCCTGAAAAATCACACATTTAGACTCAAACCTCTTGTATTAAAGATTTATTTACAGGACAAACAGGCAAACAGTGACCCAGCTGCATTAGTTCATATAGAAAGAAAGTCAGACGCTATCTTTAGGGGACTGTTTCCAAACAGACTCAGGGTTACATTTACAGCGCTGTCATAGACATAGATGCATCTACAGATACTACACTAGTGAAAATCTTTTTAAAAACAGACGGAATTAACCATGACGTTTGAGATATTAAATCGTACAAAGTAAACCATATTTTAGAAGATGAATATTCCCAGAGCGACAGGGAATTCCACTTTTTGTTGAACTGCTGATGCAAAATAAAAGGGCGGCCAACATCTGGGGCATAAAAATAGGTTTGCAGATCCCATCAAGTGTTTTGCTGAGCACCTCCACCAAATGTAATGTTGACATGTATTTTTACAAGCTTGTACTTTCAACAGTTAAAAGTACTACAATGAAATTACAAGGGTATACGTTTATTATTCTGCTCACTCCTCAAAGAGTTGGTTATAAAACCCTATGGCCATTGCTTGGTTTTCTCTTTAATTCACAAATTCTTCTGAATTAATATCTGATGCGAGTATTACCTATATATGTACTACACATTCTTAATACATTAAATTAACCTTCTGAGTGTTGAGATACATTTTACTCTGGATGTATAAAATCAGCTGGTAACAATGTCATGTACCTGTAACAGCAATATTTCACCACTATTTCTGCCACAAACCAAACATTTTCTGTAAACAATAAATATTTTGTTATAGCAACCTCGTATTCAACACAATGGGAGCATTTAGATTACATCTAATGAATGGTTTCAAACATCATACCATGACTGCAAACCAGAGCTTATGGGAATGTAAAAAACTATGTTGATGTCTTAAAAACCCAAACAGATGCAAATGGAACTCATGTTGTTCTCAAATGTTCATTCAAATCCAAAAACTGACATTAGAATTTGTACTTTTTACGCATCAATTCATCACCAGAGAGAATGAGATGATAAATATTCTGAGTTTTACAGTCAAGGCGCTGATCAATATGTTCATCTTTCTCAGTGAAGCAAATGAAGAATAACCAGACAAGGGACCAACGCGGGGACCAGGAGCAGAATACAGTCCTCTTAGTGGAGTTGGCTTTCTTCATGGCGACATCAGCTGGTTTTTGAAACTTAAGTTTAACTTTCTGATGACTATACAAATGATTAAATCGTTTAAAGGGCATCCAAGATGACTATAGTGGATGTATTTTTATTCATAAATACAAAGATACTTGGCAAGTTTGACAAAAGAACGGGGATTCTGAGCAAATACCAGCAGCCACAGCAACACTATCATAGGTTTGACTTTTTTTAAATAAACAATGCCGTCTGATGAAGCAGTTATTCCTAAATACATAACTGTGCAATGTTATGTGCATCGTTTAATGGTTGTACACACATTCTGATTCACTTTGTTGTCCCAATCTCATGCTCAAGGAGCTGCTTTCTCCACATTGAGGCTCTCTGAGCTACAAACCGGCTCCTGACAGAGATCTGAAACCCCGTCTGGTATACAGGAAGACGATGTAGTTGGCTGGGACAACTGCTCACAGTGTCCTTCAGAGGAACCCTCAGTGACACCTATTCCTGTGGGACCCTTTTCTTGATCACCTGCTGGGACTATCGGCTCTGGTTCTGGTTCCTGTTTTGGTTGGTCAACAGTGGGGAGAGCAACACTTCCAGATGTGGTTGTTTCAAGTAGCTTCAAGTCCATTTCCTTTGGTTTTGGAGCAGGCGCCGGCGTCAGGACGAACAAGACTTTTGGAGGCTGCTTGAAGGTGAGTTGGCTGCACGAAAGGAAGAGGACATCATTCAAACGCAGCCTTTAGATCAACGAGCAGCCTTAAGCAATGTGCTTTTAGGGACTGGTTAGCCAAACACCACGCTACCAAACTATAGTAAACAGCAGCACAGGGCGTTTGTGAACAGGAACCAAAGAGGTAACAATGATGTTTAGGGCTGCAATCAACGATTACTTCACGATTAATTAATCTGCCCATTATTATCTCCAGCCCAGTTACTCAAAGTCCCAGGTCATGTTATATTAATATGACATTAAAAGTTTAACAGATACAAATCAGTAAATCTCTATTTTTGAGAGGCTGAACACAGCCTTTTCTGTCATATTTACATGAATAATTACATAAATGATGAATGGATAATCAAAATAGTTATTAATTGATTCATTGACTAATCATTGAAGCTCTATGATGCTATAACATTTTTGGTGAAAGTGTCTATAAAAACAAGTTATCTTCTTAATTAAATAAGGAAGTAGAGGTTTTCTCCAGCTGGTTAATGCAAAGACAGGGGGCGCCATTGTGAAACAAACCCTTTCGTTTTGATATTTTTTTTCTTCAAGGAGAATACAGATACAGATACAGATTTGTAGCTGTAGCAGAAAGAAAACATGCAATTTAATTTAAAATGGACTTAGAATTTAATAAATGCTCTTTGATGATCAACATTGTGAAGCGTTTTAAATGGATTAAAGAGGACCAGATGTAATGTGGGTCGTAGTTTTAACTCACGCTCGATCTTTGGCTTTGAGATCTGGTGGGTTAAAAACAAGAGACAACCTTTTCAATTAATGTGCCACACTAAATACGATCCGTGAGTCAGGTGATACAGACAGAAAAAAGCATACCTTTCTCCGGAATGACTTTGCATTTGTGATTTGGTCGATCCGTTAAATGCTTGGTCATTAGGTCACCGCCTGATGCGTCCACGAGGAGGTCACAGTTGAGACAGACCAGGGTTAACCTGAGGGGAAACACACGTGTTTATGTCCAATTTCAAATTGTATTGAAGTTAATGTTGATAACTGATGAATGCATATGAAGCAAACTTACCTTAATGAAGTGAAATTTTTCTTATGATCCATTTTCAAACATCGGTGTTTGGTTATGGTACTATGATATCTAACAAAGGACAAGAAAGATTCGTCAAAGATTTGACCGATAAATACACTGGCTTTAAAACAGCCTCAATCTATTACTCACCGTATCATATGATTCCCAATCGACACTTTGCAACTCGTGCGATATCTGCATGCACCACAATTAGAAGCCATCGGGAAATGAGAAAAGAAGTCATCAATTTGTGCGTTGCACTCGATGCAAGTGTATCGCCTTCCGTTGACGCTGAAATTGGTAAAGATAGCACAAAGATATTCAAATCAGTTTGAAAATACCTTCATGTTCTGGTTCAAGTCAGATCTCTAGCCGATGTAAAGGATAAATGATTAGAAGTTTTGTTGTTCGGATGTCATTTATTTAATCTGTAGCAATCGGTGTAGGTTCATTATAGCAGATGCAGACCATTAACCAATTAATTTGTTAATTGCGTGCACAGGTTCCTCATTTTATTCTACCAGTCTGAACTCTTCTATTGCACCACTATGTTATCTTATGTCTCCTCTGCTTAAAAGCCCAAATCACATGACTAAAGCCAGCATACTGTTTTTGATTACTGAGCTCAATTAGCCAAATATCCCACTCATTAATTTGTTAAAGAAAGAAATCCCACTATATCTGCTATATACCATATTATTTTAAGCCAGCCTAATGAAGTGTCTGGAAAATTAATTGAAAAAGCAATTAGCTACTTTGTGTGTTGCCAGGCTTTAATAACGTCAATTAATCTGCTCCCACCTCGTCATGAATACCCCCACAAGGTGGAGCTCTATATTAGGGGTCAGGATGGGGTGGGGGTCCTGAATATTCAGTGGATCCAAAGATGGACATGCTGGAGATTAATCTCGTTAATATATTTCATTTCTAATATCAAAGATGTGCCCCTTTGTTGACTTTTAAATGCTGCAGAAATTATCGGTCTGTATTCACAAAGCATTTTGTTTTTCCATAAAATTGCTGTTGTGTTTTGGCTGCCGTGTGAAAAAAAGCTCAGCTGACAACCTGAGACTCCTGAGTGACAGATTGTGTTTAGAAGTCCGGCCATCTTGCTTCTTGCTCTGAGTCGTCTTGGCTTTTCCTGCTCCAGAGATGTTGGACTTCGACTTGGATACGCTGACTGTATATTTGGTCTGCTGGTTGAAAGTGATTTTTTCTGGACTGACAATGAAGCCGGCTGGATCAGGGGAGGTCTGCAGTGTGGGCGTCTTTCCTACGAGGGAGGCTCGAATGGTCACCTGAAAGAGAACACACATTGATGCTGAATTACATTTGTGTAATGTTATCTATTTGGGTTTCTGGAATATAATTTCTATATGACAACAGAGGGGGGTGGGTGCGTGACATAATAAAATGACTGGGTCAGACCTTGGTCCCCGGAGGAAGGCCTTCCAGCGCTTTAGGTTTTCTGAAAGTCTTGTGGACTTGAGTCCTGTGCTCCAGTTTCTCCTTGTAGGTGAGAAAATTCAGTCTGCATTTTCCACAGCGATGGATCCCTTTTTTCTGAAAGAGAAAAAATGTGATTAATAAGTGGTGTGACGAGAGGCTAATTGCTGAGATGTTTCATTTGGATTCACTGAATGAATATAACGAGTATGAAAGTAAACTGCTTTCATAGCCATTAATAGAGCAGCAATTCATTTTGTTGGGTTCCAAATGTACCGTATTTATTGCTGCTTTAGAGCAGGTGAAGAGACGCAGCTTTTATGTATTACAGTAAGGTGCAAAGCAGACAACCAAATCAATTCAAGCTAATCGTACAAAAAGTGAGCCCAAACTCTTGCAAAGATACTTTTGAGGATCTTGGGAATGTTTGCTGATCCGGTTGTGGCCGACACACTTAAGAGCCCTCTATGAAAAAAGTTGTCAGCAATGACGCCAAATCTATATTATATTTTAAAATGACGCTCATGTAAACGTACTGGCTTTACAACAGACAAGATCGAATGCAGCGTCGTACCTGATGTTTCATGTAGTGTTGCATGTATATATGACTACTTCTAAGGACTTTGAGACAGAAGGGACAGAGCAGGTCTTTTGTGTTTTCATGGACACTTCGGAAATGTGTCTCCACTTCTGAGAAGAAGGAAGATCTGTAATTGCAGACCTATGGAATCAGTAAAACAGAATGTCAGAGTCAATAAATGTTTTCCAACATTAAACCAAGTCATAGCTCAATACAAAAGTGTCAGACCTGGCAGACGTAGGGCATTTCCCCGGGCTTGTGGTTGTCCTTCATGTGTTCCAGAAGAACTTGCTCCGACTCAAACGCCAGCTCACATATCTTGCAATTAGCTTGAACAGGAAAGAAGAGAAATTTACAAATGGCCATGCAAGGTTTGAACTGTCAGATTGAGCCGTATAAACAATGATGTTATACTTGAGGATTCGATCGGGCTGTGAGCGCTCTCAATGTGGCACTGCAGCTGGAACGGGGTCAGGTACTGTCGGTAGCAATGCTGGCAGGTCGTGTGGCTTTCCCAGCTCTCGCTGTTCTGCTTTTCCAGCTCCAGGTGGTGCTTCATGTGGTTCATGAACCTGCACAAGAGGGTACGGACACACACACACACACACACACACACAAGTACACACATGCAAGTACACGTTAAACAAATGTAACAATGGTTCAATAGTGGTTTTCAGCAATAATTCAAATAGAAACGATTAACTCAAGGCGATAGACATAAATTAATTGGTTATTTGTTTCAGTCGTTTAAAACGTTTACAAACCAATCAATATGAAGATGTCACGTTGGGCTCTCTGAACTTTCAATGAGCATTTGGTCACTATTTCTTTGACATGTCATAGACCAACAATAGCCCAAATAATCGGCAGACTAATAAGAGAGTGAGGGAAAAAAAAACTAAAACCTCCTCACTGACCAGATTCTAACACTATCATCAGAAACACACACAAAAGCTGTGTGCTCATAATCTAGAAATAGAGAATATTTGCAGTGATTTGAGGAATATTTCCAATTTTCCAAAGTGAAAATAGGAGCATTAAAACAAAACCAATGTCAAGTAGTGGAGGAAAAGTGGATTAATCATGGCGACGGCATGCAGCGGTTATGGTCCAGGTCCCAAAGGGTTCTGAAGATGAATGAAGTACTCTCCCTGCACCTCCTTTTCTAAGCATGTATAATAGCCGTTATAATATCAGCAATTAGGCAGATATTTTGTTTTTCCTAATGATATAGTGCTCCGCGGCTGCAACCTGCGCCTCCACAGCTACCTGCCACTGCTGCCCTGATGAGGCATGGCCCATTTTTCAGGCTGCACATTCTGCTTCCTCAGCACCCCTAATAGAATTTTTTTTTATGTGGATGAACTATGACCTTGACTGAGGGTGTGGTTGCAGTACAAATGTGTTTCCCCATTAAAAGCAGCTTACAAAAGCTTTTTTTGCGATGTTCTGAAGCAATGTTATTTAATCAAAGAAGCAGTTCTTGCTCCACCTAAACTAGCAGTCATTTTTCATGTTTAGGCCCAGGAGGGAAAACGGTCTGATACTGCCATCCATCTGAGAGGAAAACTGCAGTGAGGGCCAAGGAAGACGTCCACACTGTGTCTACTGGCTACAAACAGATATCAGACATCAGCATGTCCTTTAAGTCCCAGTCTGCTTTTTGAGAGCAGATAAATTACTGTAGGTAGTTTTAGACAGGAGGCTCAATGTCGGAAAACAAGTTCCTCACAATGGCTTTAAAGTAAACATGTAAGCAAAATGGATATGAACAACGTGATGATCAATCTGTCATCTAGTGGTCCTCTTATTCTGGAACAAGACCCAGATCAACTTAAACTCCTTCATTTGTGGGAGCCAATATTATAAACCTCTCTGACTGTAGTGTTTTGGTTCTGACACCACAAGAGAGAGGAGGAAGGAGACGCCACAACATATGGAAAGATTACTACCCCATTTCACTGAGGCCAAGCAACACATGATCATACCTGATATTGTTCTTCAGAACTTTTAAACAGCTCTGGCACTTGAAGGTGGTGTTGGGCTTCAGTGGTTCCTTCTTGAGCCCATCTCCTTCAAAACGTCCATAGTAGAAATCTGAGACCAGCATGATGCGTTTGTTTGCACCAATACTCATGGCTGCTGGAGTTTTACTTTCCAGGACTGCACCGCAGCTCTGAAATAAAGAGATGTTTTACATGAAGGAGCCAACGTCCTGACGTCTGATTCATTTAAAGATGCAAACGCATCAAGAGGATTTTTACTCAAAAAGAACTGATGTCTGAATGCTTATATGTGACAAAATCATTTGGAGGCAGCTTGTTTATCAATCCCCGTAAAAGAAAGAAAATATGCCGGATCAGACAAATATGATCTACAGTGGGAGCCAATCTATTCAATTCACAAAACCCAAATCAAAGCTGGGCGACTGAAAACCCACCAGGAAGTAATTCTGAACTGAACGAGCCATTTTAGCCCAGTTTGAGCCTTTGACAGGTGCTGTACTTTTAACAGACTTCATCTACAGATCAGATCTACTTCAAATTTAAATCAGCACAATCTAAAGACCTCGGCCATCAGAATGTTTAAACGGGGTTTTCATGCAACATTTCTGCCTATAGTGGGGTCAAAGGGATGGTCAAGCATGAAAACGGTCCAGTAGAGGGCATTTAGTTCAATCAGCCTCCTAGCCCCACCCCCTACGTCCTGTCCTCTTGCATAACCCATTAACCATTTTTAGGAGGAATCATTGCACTAAGCAGAGAGATTCTCTTTCATTAGGAGTTTGCCCCCCCCCTTCACTTAAGCCACGCCCCCTTTAAGAAGTCATTAACTGTTTTTTCAGCCTCTCATGGATGAATCATTGCACTCGGCTGAGTTGTTTCACCGAGCCTGGCGGAGGGGACTCCCGACATGCGGGTGCAAGGGCCCATTTATCAGGGCCTGTAGCTTTAATTCCTGCCTATGTTTTAATCTATTTGTTCCTGCATTATAAAAAGATTTACCATTGAATTGTAATTCATTTTGAAGATTGTTTTGATTAAATTGCTGGTGTGTTATTCAGTTTGATAATAAATCAGCACATGTATTTCTATGTATTGATTTGGTACATTTAGTTTTACAAAGTTAAGAATTCAATGAAAGTGATGTTGCCTTACACATAGAAGATTCATCTCAGTCTCTTCCGCACAGTGATGCATACAGCTTATTATATAATATAATATTTATATACCATATTTTCTGGTTAATTACAGCTGGGATCGGCAACTGAATACAGGATAATCAGTAGATGGATGGATGGATTTTCATGTTCATTTCCACTCATGGACACAAGACCACAAGATTTTTTACTCACCACCATATGAAGTTTCAAGGTCTCCTGCGTAAGGAATTCTTCTCCACACTTTGGGCACTTTTTCTTTAAGGCCCCATTCTCTGCACAAAACCAGGTAGGTGTTATAATTGATTACAGTAATGAGATTACAAAACTGTTTCATTAAAAGGGAACATTTTCAACCCAATGTCTACCTATCTGAGTTGGGTATAAAGTGAAAATGCCAGCAGTTGCAGTGATGTGATGGTATGAGGTTACTTCAGCTTTGCTAGCTGTGGGGCTCAATGCCACCCTAAAACCTTAGACTTGTCCCCCGTGGAGGAAATTTGTTTCCACAGTACCATCGGTCTAACAGAGTCCAGTTTGAGCTGTCGTAGCAGGTGAATTTTCCCTTTAAATGACTCTAGTAATAGAAACTTACCCAAATCAAGCTTGGCTCTTTTTGTCAGGCTGTCTATTTGCTGTGGTGGTAATGCTCGTTTGACTAAGCTTTGATCTGTGTGAAATAAAAAAAATTATACATTAAGATATATTGTCAACTGATTCATCAACAAGCATGGTGATGTTAAATAGTACATTAGAAAATAATATATAATATTACCTCTGTTAATGTTATTGACCTTTACAGGCACAGAAAAGGCCTGCAGGGGGTGTGAGTTGGTCCGGTTGAGTTGCAGCTGGTGAGGTTGAGCAGAATACACAGCAGGACTCTGCACGTTGGACAACGTCACAATGTTGTTGCTGATTTGTTGCACCTGAGGCCTGTGGACAGCACCAGGTATTACTGTGGCAGAAGTGACCTGCTGAAAAAGATGCTGCTGACCAGCTGAAAGACACAACATACAAACTCATGAGACAAGCTTGGCATTACCAGATTATTACTTTGATGAACAAATGTATAATTACATAACAAAACAGATGAGATCTACTAAGATTTACTCCTCTAAAAAGGTACATTAGACTCAGGTTTACCTGGTACGATTGTGAATGAAGTCCCAGGAGGGTAGTGGCTCCCAAGAGAGGCAATAAACTCACTGTTGTTAGCTAATTGGGGAGAAGTTACAATAAAGCCCTGAAAAAAAGAACAAATCCATACTGAACAGGTTTGTCCATATTGTACATTATTTGCAAAAATATATATTTTAATAGCAACCTACCTGGTTATTAACAATAACAGGCTGCGGGGTCACTGTTGTCAGATTGGATGCTGCAGGTTTCACTGCATTTGAAGCCACACTCAATGGCAGCATTATTGGTGAGGAACTAATAACAGGCAGAGGAGCAGGAGGCTTTATTTCTTCTTTCCTCTGAGGGGGTGGAGGGTTCGGCTTAGCATCCTTCTTGTTATTAGCTGTAAGAACGCACGAAGGCCAATGAGCACTTCAACATGTTATTTTGTCATTATATACAAGTAAGCTTAAAGTCCTAGCAGAGATTGTGTGCAACATGCTGGAATTGTAAGCAAATGCAAACAAAGTATTCATTACAAACACATAAATAAGATATATTTGATTTTAAACCATCAATATTGAGCTAATATTAAATTGGTGTTACTATAACATACAGAGCACTCCAACAAAGATGGGTTCATCATCATCATCTTCTATCAAGTGAACTTCAGGAACTTGTTTCTGCCATGGCTCCAGCTCCTCCTCAACACATTCCATAAACAGTTCAGACATCTTGGACCTGCAACAGAAAAACACAATACATGACCTGAGCACTACTTCCAGTAGTATATAATGGTAGTATATACATATTTTTAGATACTAATATTGCAATGCATTGATAAAATATATGTAACAAGCAATGTATTTATATCACAAAAAGAATTCCGTGTCAACTAAAACACAACTCCAGCTGAGTAAATGGAAATGGACTTGCATTTATATATCGCTTTTCTAAACTTGCAAACACTCAAAGCGTGTCATGTCAACATTCACACACAGTCATACATTAATTGCATAGGCAGCCATACAAGGTGCCATGGTGATCTCCATGGGGCGGAGAGGGATTCAATTTGGCTAGCCAATCACTAGAGACCAACATACAATTTCTAGTAGCAACATTCATTTGCATTCCTCATTTACAAAACAAATACATCCACGAGGGACAGGGATGCGTTGTCCTGTGTGCTCATGTTGTGAGAGTGGATCAAGTTCAACGTGAAATTAAAAAAACAAAACAGAACTAGTCCACGATCACAGGCGATATTGACAAACCATGAATGTCAAATTAATTTGTTAATCAAGGGTCATATCAAATTCAAAAGTTTTACTCAGCAGCACAAACAAAAGTGAGGGCATTGAGTTAATGATTCGGAGATATTCTAGCATATAGATCCAGCGTCTATTCTGAGTTGAAGATTCACAATGCATTATGAGCATGTGGCAGTCGGAGCGTAATGTTACAGTTTCAGACACAAATAAGGAAGGCTTGAGAAGAGGAGGAGGACCATGATATGGTAGGAATGACGACATAGAAAAAGAAGTGTGTCAGAGTTTCAACCTGCAAGAACGAGGCAGCAACCTCCAGTTCTGAAAAGTAAAGCCAACCTGGAAGTGCCTAAACTTGCGTTCTTTCTGCTGGCCATTAGGAGCGGTGACTGTTTGCAAAAATAAGTCTGAATGCATGGAAGTCCATGAGATAATTACTTTTCACTTTATTTATTATCTCAATAAACATTACAAACTTTAGTTTATGGTCTCAATCGTTTGCTTCCAGTCTTCTTCAATACAGCATGACATCCATTCTCGTAAATTATGGTTCCAGTTAGAGTTCCGCCGCAATCCAAATATGGGTTATATCCTCACTCATTCACTCCACCCTACTCACTACTGAACAGGTAGTTCAATATACAGGACGATATAATGAGCACATTGGCATATTGAAAAAAAAAAACACAAAAAAAACCCACTTACGAACACTAGAGTGTGCCAATAATTACGTCACTGCTGACGTATTAAATTAAAACATGCTTAATAATTAATACTGACATAATTTAATGTACATATTTGGCTATTTTGTTGAGTTCTATCAAAATGCTGTGAGTGACTAAATTCCCGTGGTAAGTGGTGATACGGAATAAGTCAAGGGCTTTCATTGTGAAAGCTGTCAATGTGAGGGAAACAAGCATACTTGAATAAACATAATAAACAAACACAAAGTACTTTGTAGCCATTTGTGTTGTGATATGCTGCACTATTCTACTCCTGTCCATCTGCCGTTTTCCCTTCAGTGCAATGCATGATGGTACATAGTGCTTGGTTAGTGACCATTGGTTGTAAGATACCATACTGAGATTAACTGTGGGATACTTAAATCCACTACACGTTGTATAATAATTGTCACTATACATTCGGACAACACATGGCATGCGTTTTCGGACACAGCCAGAATACTTCCGTTCACTGGTTGCTAAAATCCAAGATGGTGACGGACAAATCCAAGATGGCGACGGCTAAAATACCTAAACCAAAGGGTGCCGTCACGATGACGACGACTCCACACACAATCCACGGAGGAAACTGTGTCCGAAATCACTCCCTATATAGTGCACTCACTATATAGGGAGTAGGGAGTGATTTCGGACACAGCCGCTTTCAATTGCCTTCCAAGATGGCGACAGTATTGATTGATATAGAAAATGCTTATGTCCAACTTTCCCCAAGAAAATTGTACATGTCGGTTGCAATTGCCTTCCAAGATGGCGACAGTATTGATTGATATAGAAAATGCTTATGTCCAACTTTCCCCCCAATAAAAAACACTGTACGATGTCGGATGCGACAACGGTTTACTGTTCATTGTTTGCTATAACGTGACAGGAAATAAACTCGGGCACAAGCAAGGTCCCAGTGATAAAGTGACGAATCTCGTACGGTAAAGAAGCTGTTTAGCTTTGAGCGAATATCGTTCCCTAACCCAGTCAATAGGAAAGGTAACGTTCTTAAAAGATCAGTTAAAACATACGTATAAACTTCATCCAAGCCTCGGAACGGTCATTAATTCAACTACCGCTACGATAAGCAAACGGTATGTTAGCGTGGCTAACGTTAGCTCCGCTTTATTGTGTTATCCGTTGGTCCTTTTCAACAGCAGGATGTTTAAGGGTATTAGGCTAAGCATGAGTTTCATCTTTAATGCTGCTGCTATTTAACGGCTGCAGTATCCGTGATGGTTAAACATTGGAATGATGTTTAAGATGGACTTTAGGATTTCAACAGAGTTTCATGTTAATGGCTATGGTCAACGATGCAACTAGATTTGTTGAAGTGAGTATTCAGCCATTCGTTAGGCTACGTTAGCATGGTCAGATGAACCGGGAGGTGGCTGTAGGGACAAAGACTGCACTCAGAGTTTGTTGAACGGGGTTAGTATTTCAGCCTACCTCTCTTACACCCGGCCTCTGGGTCTCAAGTCAGAGCCGCGTCTAGATAACAACTGCAGTCTGGTCCTTGGACGAAAAATACTGGTTCATTTTCTCGGGTCGTATTTCTTCTCGGTGTAGAAGTGTAGCCCGAAAGGCAACGGAAACGTTCACGGTCTGGACCAATCAGAATACCGGACGCATTTCTTCTTCGTCGTCGTCATTGTCTTCTTCGTTTGAGTTTAATGGCGGTTGGAAAACAGCTTTCGGAGGCATTACCGCCACACTAATGGCCAAATCTCAATGCCCCCTTGATGCGCGTTCTCGTTAAGTGCCTGAGGGCTCGGTCGCGCACTTTTTGAGCCATTCATGCCCACAACTTCCGTTAGCCAGCATCGATATATTATATTTACCAAAGTAATGACATTTGATTCAAGTGAAAAAATAAACAGACCACAGAATTACTTATTTAACATAGTTATTCTATAAAAAGTAGTCCTGCATAATATTTTATGCTGAATACAAAAATGTAATGCTCAGTTATTTTGAACATTTTTCATTAGGCTACATGCTGGCAGGGGAGTGTCTTAAACATATTAAAATATTAATCATTAAGAATCAAGATTCATACAATTAAACGCATTTATATTGATTATTGGTGAAGCCAAAATGATTCATTCTATTTATTTATTTAGCAGTTATTATGAAGTTGATCAAACATTAATTTTATTAAGATTTAAGAAGGATAAACAGGCTATTTTTTTCCACGTTGCTCCTTTTCTTTCCAGTTTCCCCCAGTATTGATCCTGCTTTATAAAATATGCAATCAGCATTCATGATGCACAAGAGCTTGATCCACTGATTTAGACCAACTTTTATTAAACAGCTGCCCTCAGTAGCAAATCAAATATTTTTGGTTTCACAGATTAAATACTTGATCTCATTACATTGAATGCATTACAGAGAAACTGGAAACCATCAGTTGTCAACTGCTTTTCTTGTAATCGGGGTCTGTGGGTTCACATCTATGAATAATGATGCAATGCAGTATTTTTATTCCAGCATAAATCCATTTCATCTGGTACAGCGAGAGCCAATACCATCTGACATTTAGACGAAGGCAGGGTTCATCCTGGACAGGTCTCCAGTCTATCACAGGGCTGACATGTAGAGACAGACATCCATTCACATTCACACCTAACTTTAACTAGATGGCTTTTTTAACATTTGGACGTGAAAAATGAGGTGCCGTGTGCAGGGTTTCCCAGACTGTTGCCAGGCTGGAAGAGTCAACAGAGTCACTCGGATGTGCAAGTAATCTGAACGATATTCATCTGTGCATTGGGCACAACAAAAAGTTTATTATTCATTGTTCTTTAGATGTGCCGGTTGATCCAAGTTCAAGTTCAGTAATTTCTCTGGCCGCAGCTCCTTAGATGACGTTGCATACACTTCAGGACTCTGGACACCTGATAAGGACACAGAGTTGTTGCATATTCGAGTGTGGACAACACCGTCGTCCTCTTGTTTTTGTGCGTGTTGACCAGCTGACCAGCTCAGAAGAGTTGAAGAATCTGGTTTACAATCCGTTTGGTTGTCATCTAGAAGAGCACATAGACTAAATCAGACATTTCAACGGAATGCAAGTTACATTTTAGGTGAGAATGTGTGGACTCGTTCTAATAGTCTAGCTTAATACATGAAAGACATACCCTTCATATTTTTAAATATCACTCAAATATCAATATTATGATGATACACTATCAATATTCAACCCAAAGACGAAGGTAGGCATCATGACTCAAAAGTGACTTGATGTTTCTACAAGAAGTTGGTGTAACATACTCAACTCTCCAGTGTCATCCTCTTCTTTCACGTGAACATGTAAAGTGGGCTTTTGCCATGGCTCAAGCTCCTCTTCTTCACATTCCAGTAAAAGCTCAGATTTTGTGGACCTGTAGCAGAAGACAATAACATACTAATATTCTATGCCTAATATACAAAAACAAATGTTAACCCTTTGCATCCTTCAGCAGTGTGACATTATACTTCCTCCAAACAACGTAGAAGCGTATGTGCAAGTTAAAGACAAATGCCGGCGAAAGGAACAGAGGTTCATCATATCATTTTGGATTATTTGGTTTTAACAAGGATGCTCAAACTACTGCTCCTCTGTAATCAAAGGTGGCATGTAAAAATGTAGTATTCAGTTCAAGTATGTATTATTTTTAACAGATGTTCTATAAAGGGAGATAAAAAAAAAAAAACAAAGCAAGTTTGTTCTATTCAACACATTTAGAGATCACATGATTCCCTCAAGAACTTGAGGCCAAAAAAGTACCTTTGAGGAATTATTGGTACGTAGACGCCTTCATCACCGATGTCACCAGCTCCTGGATAACTCAGCTCCGTTGTTTCTACGTCTTTGTCAACAGCACTATCCAAATTGGATCTACGGATAAGAATAAGACTAGAATCAAATGAGCCACAGAAGCTGAATTTAAGATGCAATATATTTCCTGTATAATAAAGTGGAGAATTACAGCCGGTTCTTCACACTGCAACAGTCATCGTCAATGGTGACCTCGATCTCCTCAAAACTGAAAATGACAGATTACAGAGAGGGACACTGAATAAAATAGAGGGTAAAAATGCATCTAGGTTAAGTCCACACAGTACTGACAGACATACAATTAATTAAATGTAAGTCTCAAAAAGATCAACACTAACCTGTTCTGGAGCCGGTCCAGCTCTGATACCACACGTGTGGTTTCACTCTGATATCCGACGTCCTCTACGTGGAGCCGTTTGCCTCTGCAGACATGTTGAAAGTCATTTTCTGACAATTCTTAGGTTGTTAAAGCATGCGGACATTAACACCCTACGTGAAATTAAATCTTAGAAATATAAAATATAATGTGATCCGATGCAGAAACTATAGAGTAGAGCTTATCAGTATTATATTGATATCGTGAGACTAGATATAGTCTTAATTATATTTATATACTACCATATTAACGCAAAGCAATACGATGCTTTATAAGGGTGTTCTGATCGTATAACTGACGTGTGGAAAAAAACAAGGTGAAGTTGGGACTGCTTACCTTTCAGAGGGCGATACACGGCCAAGACTTTCAGTAGGCTGTTGCATACATGTTCCGGTAGAGGTCACCGATATTGAAGATCTCTTTTCATAACTGTGAAAAGAAACCTTTCATTAGACACAGAATCTCATGTGGACATTTTAAGCATGCAAACTTCCCCTTGGCTTGTTTGACGTTTACACGGGAACATCTTGTTTGTGGTGAAAGTACAAACTCAAATTAAAAAAATGATCTTTGAGCTGACACGATTGTGATGTGAAGGCATCGACTGAAACATCTCCATCCATAGTTTGAAACCTAGCTGTGCTTCAGTTAGTGTAAAACCAGTTACAACCTGGCTTTACATCAATCAACATTTCTTGAACAGGATATTGTAGAAGCTCATATATAATATGGTAAATTAAAAGCTTTTTTATCCACCCATGACTGCAAAATGGAGAGCCATGGCTTAAATTACCACTGAGCCTAGGGATGGGTAATGGCACTTAAGTATGTCAGTCCTACCCGGGTCAAAAGACCATGAGAGAAACTGTGCAACATGTCAGTGCTTTGCTGCATTTACCTCAGAAGGCAATTACACATATTCACATACAAGCAGCATCCAAAACGTGTGTCAACATGTGATCGATGAGCTCGACAGTGTTGCCACTACATTGATGTGCTGCTGCTAAAATGTCACACAACCATTAATACCCTCTGCTCTCATGTTTAGGCGAATGCGGAGGAGATTCTCCACACTTTTAAACTTTTAAAGCAACACTAGAGAAGTTTTCCTCTTTACTTACAAGTCCAGCAGCAACAAAGCCAAGTCACCATCCGTCTTGCATTGTGTGGCCTCCTTCAGCTCTCGCCAACGAGTGTGAGCCGGTCCGATATTTAATCTCGTTCGAGCTCTATCTTTGTCATGCTCCCGTTTTCTTTTCTTCGCCTCATCGGACATTATACTCCTCCTTTTCTTTGCAGGCTCTTCCATGACGCCAATTTAAAACTACCTAGCTGCAAGGTATCTTCCACCTACCGTCTTTTGTAACGCTTGCCGTGAAGCAGGTCACATTTGTAGTCTCATTAGAACTACAAAACCACTACCCTGGACAGCGCTAATGCTGCTAGCGTTAGCCGTGCTGCTAACGTTTGTTACTCGACAGTTCAAAGTACTCGAAATGTCCATCCCCGTCAAGCTATGATGCTAACATAGTTAGCCAACTCAACTTACCCGTCTATGAGAAGAGTAGCCAAGTCTGCATCCGTTTTCAAATTATTCTCAGCTTTCAACTGTCTCCACCGTTCAAACGCTTCCCCTATATAGACCCTCGCTTTGCCTCGGTTTTTATCTTGGCGTTTTTGTGAATCATAACGAGCTCTTTTGGGTTTTGTTGCCTCCGCCATTGTAGCTCAGCCGAAACTGGCAACCCGTGGTTGCTCAGCAGCCGGGACTCTACTGACTGCAATGATTTGTAGACGCCGGTGGGTGGCGCCACGTGCCAAAACATGTTTTCAAAACATAAACATGATTTGCGGTCCGCAAAAGACTCATTAAATGCGAATATTTTGTCTGTTCTATTGTTGTTTGTGAGTTCAGTATGTTATATGATCATTATTTCCGAGTCTCTATGAACATAGTAGGATGATGACCTTTAAAATTCGCCCACAGATGACGACGAGGCTTAGGCAGCTCCCCACAGCGCCATGTTGTACCGTCACATACATCACTCACCTCCGCTCGGCTGCTGCCGTCCTCCCGCGGAGACGTGCTGCGGAGGTCCCTCCGCTGTCTTCCAGAGAAAACCGTTGGAATCACGTTGGACTTGAGGATGCGTTGTTTTCTTAAGTGCTGCCTGTACGTCCGGTTCGTAGTCTTCCGGTTTAAAATGTTGGCTACAGACGCTTATGTTGCCGTTTTTGCTAACCGGTGTGTCTTCGTCAAATTCGGGGTTCAGTATTGCCTTCAACCGGTTCCTACGTCGCACCGGGTCACTTGTGGGCAGAGAGTGGAAGACGACTCCCCGGGACCTCGCCTTCTTGTAGCCCTTACAGCCCGTACCGAGCACATGCCCGGTACCGAGCACATGCCCGGCATCGTTACACCGGGAACACCGAACCGAGACGCGCTGATATACACACTGACGACTTCCACCATTTCTTTCATTTCTTTAGAAGCTGACAACCGTCCGCTTCTGCGATTGGTGAACGTGACCTCTGACCGCGAAGCTTTGCATTGTGGGAACCGTAGTACTTCAAGTCAAACTAATACTGAGTTTGACTTACATATATCCCACAGTGTAGCTCCAAACTGCACCCATTGACTGATCTTATGAAAGGTCAAACGTCAACGTCACGGAGTCTGATTTAGCTGTTCAATGTCTTCTGGCTCTGGAGGGGTCGTAGTGATGTCATCAGGGTTTATTCATCTCGGGCTTTGAGACTAATTAGTTGACTGAAAGACTTGTGTCTCTTGTTCGATAATTTATTTATGTCCATCCATCTATGAAATCTTAAAAATAAACAACAAAACATTTATATTTTCATTAGTGAGGAATGTATTGTGGCGTTTGTGGAATCCGAGTTTGTCCAACAGGTGGCAGTCTGGAATTAACAATACAGGGCAGAGGGGCCTACAAGGATGGATTATTTCCTCAAGATTCAATGTGTTTGTTGTCTAAATAGCCCTGTAGTTTTATTCTTAATACATTTTAATGTATAAGAACATTTATACATTTTCATATTTCATATATATTTATACATATATAAAGCTACATAGCATCTATAATAAACATGTTTAGTAATTACCATATTGCATAATGTAATGATTGTGTTTTATGATTCTTAACACTGCTTTATATTTGTTATAGTTAGCTAAATGCATTCAAGTTACATATTTTTCTCAACACACTTGACCACATACCATACCTTGCCCTTTTTCCAACTATACCGTTAACTGAAGTACAACTAAAAAATCACTTTGTGTCACACACAGAAAGTTCCCAGACATGTATGTTTTGTCAGGATCCCTTAAATGTATACTCTATGGATAAATCCCTCAAGCAAATGATAATGTGTACAATATCTCCCCACATCACCTGCAACTACTGACTGCAAGCCTCTGTGTCATGCTGTGGAGTTACTGTGGTTGTGTGAGGGTCTAAAAAGGGCCTCACTCAATAAAACATCTGCATCAGATAGCAAGGACAACCGCTTGAGATGCACCAACAACCCACTTGTTTCTCAAAAGGTTCACATCTGTTCTTTGCTCAAGTTTTTCAGTCTATTTATATACATACTGAATTTGATCCACAAAACATGTTGACATTAATCTTAATACAAGGAAAGTGGCATGTCTATTTATCAAGCTAAATAGAGAGCTAAACTGCTAAAATGTTGGTTGTTATACATCAGTTATTAAACCCCCTAAATTGCAAAAACAACCAACTAACAAAGCAGTTGCTGGAGGTACCGACAAGTTAAATTTGTCACAGACTTTTAAAAGAATCGATCACTTAAACACATCAAGAGCCACAGCGATGTCCTCCATGAGCTGACAGCAGTCCTCTTGTCTGGTTTCTCGCCAGCGCGGAGGGAAAAGTAGTCCCCACACAGTGTGAGTGCCACATGCACGTTGTTTTAACGACCATTTAACGGAAAAAGGGGAGATATTATATATATAAATATTACATATTTCTATAGGCTGTTTTAGGTTGCCGTTAGTAGGCACCAACACATTTTGGCATTGCAAAGCCGAGCTGTCAAAGCTGACAATAACCAGCTGGCAGTGAACACACCTGTAGATAAACTGAGCTGTCAAGAGAAACGGGAAGCGACTTTAACGGTGTTATGTGACTCAGCTATAGATTCACATTCATTTTATGCAAGGATAAAGAAAAGAGTTAGACATGGACTGAGTTATGTGAGGGGATTTTGTTTTCGTTTTGACTCGCTTTCCTTCTCCTCTCAGACCTTCAGATCGACGGACCGGTTTCGTTTTTTCGCCACAGCTGCTGCAGTCAGATTCATATCACAGGGTTTGTGTTTACCTATGGAGAAGTCGCAAATTGTTTCTATATTCCTCTAAAAAAAGAGCAACAAGTCAAAATACAGAACTTTTCGCCGGATTTCCGCCAACAGCAACACCGCGTCGCTCTGGGCCCTTCAGAATAAGAGCACAATCTCAGCAACAACTATGACAATAAAGTAGGTAGGTTAGTCACTTACTGATGTCATTGAAGTTATTTCGCTTTAGAACAAATTAGAAATCATTACTTCATTATAACCCGCAATGTTTCTATGTTTGTGTCTCCTCGAGTAAAGTGGTATACTAGTACTATTACTAGTACTAAGTACTGAATCATTACTTCATGATTACCAGAGCATGAATATACTTCTCTGCACTCTCTTAAGTGCTGTTTAGCGCATGATCTAGAAGTATTCAAGAACCATGCATTTAGTAACCATTATATGAAAAGTAATTTCTGCATTAAGTTTTCATTAATTACTTGATAACATTTCATTAGGAGTTACTCAACTCAACCAACCCATTTATGTGTTAGTTAAAGATGCAGTTAACAGTGCCAACATATTTCGCAATAAAATCATATATATATATATATATATATATATATATATATATATATATATATATATATATATATATATATATATATATATATATAATATATATATAATGTACTTGTTAAGTCCCATATAGTTTTTTCTTTTTCAAACAATAGTCATTGTTTTACGTCATTAATGTGAGAATCCAATTCAAATTGATCAACCACCAGTTTCTGCATCACATCCTGTTCATTACATGCATTCAAAACTGCTTGTGAGTTGGCACATTATTGTTATTGTTATTGATTTTGCCCAGGTAAAACAGACCGGACTGCAATTAACCTACAGAATGCAAATACACTGAATGCCTTTTACTGAAAACCTGTCAGCCATAAAAGCACATAATTGCATTCAAGAAACTGCATGCAGTAGCCTAATGGACCAATAACAAAGGAAGGTGCATCACCCAATACAACCGATATGCTCACAGCAGTTACACACCTGAAACATAGAAAACCATGCAACAACAAAACATAAGATTATTTGATATTTTAATCTTAACACATCTAGAGCAGCAACAGTGAATGAGGTAGACCAGATCCTTCTGCAGTGCTGCCATTAAAAGGTCTTGCAATTTGCTGAGGGCCCCTACCGTCCACCCCACCCCAATGCCTTCTGTGCAATGTATGTGTCTGTCACCTCCAAGTTTCCTTTAAATCCAGTGCAACCAGGGCTCCTGGAATAATGCTTTTTAAAGTAGTTTCTGTTTGGGGCAACAATTAGGACGCAGCAAAAAAAAAAAAAGCTTATAATGCAAGGCTGATATTACACACATTATACTTACATCCCTCTGCTGCATGAAAAAATAAGAGCTTTGTTACAAAAGCCATGGACAATGATTTAAAAAACACAACAATCATGGCAAGTTTTGAACACAATTGTTTCTGACGGAACTTTTTCAGGCACTAGAATGCATTAAATACACCCGTAGTAACGCAGAGAGTGTGGTGTATCAGTGAGAGCCGAGACCGTGCTCGCTGACTCCCGCAGCATCTCCGGCTGCGCGGGACCGTCATGTCACCGTGCTCGGCGGAAGGATACCTAACCAATGTCATCGTGGTGCTGAGGCTTTTGCAAACCAAAAAATGTCTGCCTAAAGGAAACTCGTAACTGACATATATATATACATATATAAAGAGAGAGAGGGGGATATTTTATTGCCGTTTAAACCCAAATGTCGCGTTGAGGCGTTTTGCGAGGAGGCCGGTCTTCACCAGATCACCCTAGTCGGGATTTTAATCGGAAAACAAGGTAACATATCAGGGGAGTTCACCAGAAGCTTTCGGACCAGTGAAAGAAGTTGGGAGTTGGGGAAGACCATCACTGCCTTTCGTGTTCTGGAGCTTTTTTTTTAATATTAAAATATGTGTTTGACCGAGTTGCTTAATTTTGAACCCGGTCGTGTTTTATGTTCCACGTCAGAGAAAGAAGAGGTCTCCTCCGGACTAACGTCTCCACCCGTCGCGGCTGGTTGCTAACGTTAGCTATTGTCAATACAAAATAATGAGCCAGGGACTGCGGCTAGCGTTAGCCGGCTAGCTACGCGACGTTATGTTCCGTTATGTGTTAACCGTCATTATTCTCCGCAACACGTTACCGTCACTTACATCCACTGAGTTCATGTCGGTGTTACAGACATTTATGTTACTGCAGCAATGTGGTGCTGCAGGTATTTAACACGCCATGTCCCATCTGCATACATCTATCTGCTTTAATCAACGCAGGGAACTTAACATGTGCGCACTATTTAACCTGCTGTAATGTGTCCGAGCTGTCAGCGTCTCTGCTTCCAACTTTACTTCACGGTGATTGTCTGTTTATTCTGCGTCCGTAACAGTTCCCTCTCGTGGCAGTCATTTCCTGTGGCACGCGGCTGTTAAACGAGCCAGTCACGCTGTGACCTGATGGACTGTGTTTTCTTCAGGTTTCTAGTTCGCCAGGATGAACCCTCAGCAGCGGATAGCCGCTCTCGGAACAGATAAGGAATTAAGTGACCTGCTGGATTTTAGTGCGGTAGGATGCCTTTTTGTTGGTGTTGTTGTTTTTGTTGTCTTTCTTCTGTTTCTTTACGTCTCAGTGTGTTACGCACCTCTGAGGAGCTCTCTCTTTTAGAGGTGTGAGGATTAGATGGACTAAAGCACGACTCATCCATCAGTAATAGTGTTACTTTGATTTTCACAGTCTGTACTTGTTTGTTTGTTTGTTTTTTAATCATAAAACAAATGGAGCAGATCATGTGAAGGTTTGGTTTCACACTGTTGAGTCTCTGCGTTAATTCTAGGTCCATATTCTCTCCCTTTCAGATGTTCTCTCCACCTGTCAGTGGAGCCAAAAACAGGCCCACCACACTTGGAAGCAGTCAGTTCACTGCATCAGGTAGGAGCCCTCCAACCTATTTCAATAAACTGTCCGTTGATATTCATTTTTAATCTTGCATTGCATGCGATGCCTCCCCTCCTCTCTGCGCTCCGGTGGTTTAAACATGGGCTCTCCATCTGGAGTTGTTGTAGAGTGCTGTAGTAAAAATGTAGAGCAGCTAACACACATTTGTAAATTGTTTTTGTTGATCTAATTAACATTATGGTGTAATACATGAATCGTATTTAACTGTACTGCCAAGGTGTGTGTCAGCTAGGGTTGGGTGATAATTCAATATGCTAATTGGTCTTCGTTCAATGAAATCATTAACACAACATTGTGTGATGCACAATTATGTCGTCTAAATTGATAATAAAAAAAGTACACAGTAACTCAAATTCCTCAAATCTGAATGGACAAGTATCGTACTCATGAGAATACCAGTGTAGTTAAATCCAACTAGTCTTAATCTGAGTACTCTGTATTTGTGTGTATGCATGTAAATGTAGTCCGTTTATAGCTTTGGGTATTAATTAGTAGTTATTTATTTCATACAGTATAAAAAGAGGCTTTACCATGTGCTTATTTCCTACGGACAATATATTTATTAAATTCCAGAAAACATGCCATCATGCCATCATATATATATATATATATGTATATATATGTATATATATATGTATATATATGTGTATATATATATATATATATATACATATATATATATATATGTATATATATATGTATATATATGTATATATATATATATATATATATATATATATATATATATATATATATATATATATATATATATTTATATATTGTTATTGAGATATGCTTTATGCCTCGATAGAAGGTTTTTGCCATCGCCCAGCCCCAAGTGTTCACAACAACAACACAGTCTGTTCTCATCAGGGTTTGCTGTGAGGTGCGTTGGAGGCAAATTTTGAATTGGGTTAATTAATAATTCTGAGTGAGATGCAATCAGAAGTTGAGCTTTTGAGTTTAATGGGATTGCGAGATCCGCTCTTTTAGTTACTCTGTAGTGTTTTTCCTTCGCACAAGTAGGAGTTTGATAATTGGCCAATCACTCTGATAGCCCTCACACCAACATGCAGTCACACACACACACACACACACACACAAACTGAGAATGGTCTCGTCCACAAATCAAGTCTTTTTTTGTTTATCTGTGAGCATCTTGACTTGATGGATGGTTTGGTTTTAATAGCAGGAGTTCAGATTCCCTGCTTCTGGATGACTTCCCAGCTATAAATGCTATAGGACATTAATCCGGAGCACATCTATTGTCTGATGTCCTACTAGAGAAAGCCAACAATCAAGCATTATGTTTTCTGAAAACATGTTTTGTGTGCATCCACAAAGCCTCGTTGTAGTCCGTTATCTGCGAAACGAAAGACACACACTTAGTGGAAACAGAGCTTTCTCACATGAGCCGTGGAGGTGTGAGGATTAATTTTAGAATACCTAATCATTCAAGCGAGGAGGGTGTGTGTGTGTGTGTGTGTGTGTGTGTGTGTGTGTGTGTGTGTGTGTGTGTGTGTGTGTGTGTGTGTGTGTGTGTGTGTGTGTGTGTGTGTGTGTGTGTGTGTGTGTGTGTGTGTGTGTCTTCTTGAGTAAAACAAGGACACTCTACTATAAAATCTACATTCTGCTGATGTTGGTTTTTGTTTGAGAATAAATGTGTCTTTTTATTAACCTGTTGACAACATATTCACTTTGTGATTATCATTTCATACCTGAATCTGGTGAATCTTTTTTAATTGTGGATAATTGAATGTTTTCACAAGCAAGGTTGTTGAGTCATATGTAAACCACATTGATGGTACATAACGAAACGTTGGATTCTTGAAGGTTGATCAGGCTGCAGATAGCTAACTGTTTCTCAGGAGGCTGGGTTTTGCACTCTGTGACTTCTCAAACAGACCCCATCAGCAGCTTTTTGTCTGGAACAGAAAAGAATTGGACACTGTCAGGAGAATCGTGTTACAGGCAAAGCTCTTTGTCATGACTGTGTGTTGTCTGGTGACCAGCTTTAATGCAGTCTATGTGGACTGTTGTTTTCTACCACTATATGATATTTTAAAAAATTGGACGTGACTAGAAAAATTATACGTAATAATAATAATATAAAAAGTCATGGTTGGCTTTAATTCCCTACAAAGATTTTTGTCATAAATGTACTGTTTTGTGTGTAAACATATTTTCTGTAAAAATATCAGCCAAGATTGACAGAACCGTAGATTATCAGCAACTTAAAATTAATTGGAAACTGATCCGACCAGATCACGGTTTTTACATGTTTTGTAGTTTGGATAATTGTTTCTCAGTCGATGGTGTGAAAATCAAAACAATGGTCATCAAAAACAATGGAAAGAATTCTTAATTTTCAAGCTTTTGGTGTTTTTGTTGTTGATGTTGATCCAGGGTTCCAATATCTAGGATCTACAGATATTAAATAAACCATGTTTAATTCATCATCAAACAAGCACCTGCATATATCGCCTCATTTCAGGAAGCTCATTGTATGGCCTGACCAATACTGGAGTTTAAGACATTTTATAATAATATATACGGATCACTTATATATATATATTTTTTTTTTAAATAATTTGTGATGAATATACATACAATGTATATAAACTTGGGATCTGGTGGGGAAACTATGTGGCGGTGACACTGCTGCTCTCTAAAAGTCACATCAATTATGATCAATCAAACCATTATTTATATATTATTACTTGAAAAATGCAAATGAATTATGCAAAACGAAACCTTTTATTGCGTAAGAAATAAGGATGTGCAAATTTCCTCAGCAGCGCGTCGGGCCTGTAGTGGGTAAAACCCTCCTTCCTTCGGCCCCCAGTGTGTGCTCCTGTGTCTCTGATCCTCAAGGAAAGGGAGAAAGCACCAACATAAGTGATTGTGAACATAAGGCAAGTGAGTGTGCAGAGAGAAGTGTGGAAATTGCAGGGAATGAGAGTTTGGGTGATTGCATCTCAGCTGGGCATAGCTAGAAAATTGAAACAGAGTGGGACTGGCAAGACCCCTCAAAACTGTGCCAGAGAGGTATGAATTGGAAAATAACCGCGGTTCATCATTTCTCCCTTCCGGCTGTGTTGTTGATGCAAATTTGATGAGGCCACCGACGGTTCCAGTGTAGCGTAACTGACGATGCAGTGCAGTGGATGGCTGCTGTTGAAGAGGTCATTTTCATTTAGTGGTGTGTAGCGGCAGGTTTGATAGCCGTGACCAGCAGCTAGCGTAGCTTCCTCAGTCAGTTGGATGCTCATATTATGAAGCACAGCTCCAAATGTCCAAATGGCCAAAATCCAACTGGGTTCTTATCAATAACAATCTTCTTTATAATAATCATACTTCAGTTCAATTTATTCTGTTGAATAAATCCATTATAGGGACGATCAATACAATGTGAAACTGCTATTCATTGTTCTCCAGCGCATAAAGCAACAACATCTATTGTTTATTGGGAATTCATATTTATTGTAATTGTATTAAAGTTAAATTTAGCTTTTTTCCTGATATCAGAAAACAAATGGACTTAACACAGTACATGTTGATTAGTGTACTCTGAGAGAAGCTGGAACATCACTGCACTGTATTTATGATTTGTCACTTTCAGACCATATAATAAACATTTATGTGCACTATGACACCGTGAACCTTGGCATGCATCGACATTTATGTTCTATTCATTCTGGTAAAACCTTAGTTTGTCTTTATGGTGTTTTGTTACTATGAGTTTAAAATACTTGCTTAGAAAGTTCAAAATCAGGTTAAATTAAGTGTTGGGCAATGGTGATGAGATCATGTATTGTGATATCCTGATACACATGATGTCATCATAATTGATAATATTTACATCATGTTACATTAATACTCAGTATTATATGTGTATATGAATAATTTTTGCACTACCCTTTTAATTAAATGTAAATATATTGTTATTTTTCAAGTATTAATTCACACAATAGGATGTAGCATGTACATTTTTAGTATTGATTGTGTATTTATTGATCTAATAGAAAACATGCTTTATCTTGATATATATCGTTAATGACGTGCAGCAAATGAATCAATGAGATGACTCGTTGCTCAAGGCATTTATGACCATATACATCCACATTTAATTGTATTTTATTATGACAATAATAAATCCTTTAATATTGACCTCTTCCTCACTGTTGTCCATTGTAATAATAGATCATAATAGTCATGTTTGTTTCTTAGCTTGTGTTGTGACATGCAGATGTCTTTCTGTAAATGAGAGCAATGTCCCCTCTTTCATGGTGAATTCTGGACTTTGTGCAGAATATCTCTCTCAATGACATCATAGTGTAATGTATCCTCAGTAATGGAGGGCTGAGACATCAACTCCGTGTGTGCCTGTGACAACTGTTTGGTTCTTTTCCGTCTGTGTTTTACTTCACATTCATTATTTGTATACATGTGTTTGATGCAGTCATTGGTTTTACCATTAGTGCTGCTCTCAGTTCATTTATACAGGAAACCAAACCAGGTCAGATACTGTTGGTCAGCGAAGCAGGAGTGTATTTTAGATTTGTCACATAAACATCTAACCTGCCTGGCGACTGTGAATGTGGTCTGTTGTGTGATAGTAGCATAAAGGCCTAGTAACAACTAATTACACTGAACATTTATATTGCCATATTCTCATCAAAAATATATAATAACCCCCATCTGTTGCACAGAAAGATAATGTTTTTTGGTCACAGGAAACGTGTTTGTGCTGCGAATCAGGTTCACTAGTTTTTAAATGTCTGACATTTCTCATTTCTCATTTTATCCAAGATGCCGTCCGGACCAGAAGCATTTTCTTTCTTTCCTTTTTCAGCGCTGTAGTTTTGCTGCCAACCGACAGTATGTGTTCTCAGAGGGAATGAGATTTAATAGATTCCTCAATGAAACTGAAGTCAATCCTTGTGTCTGAATGTATTTAATGGTGTTCGGGAGTTTATTGGAAGCATATGAAAACACCAGCAGGGTTTCTGTGTCTGTATTGTAAGTTTGTTCTATTTAACTGAGAGAATTGTTTGGCCAGTTTTAAATGTTTATGTAATCGGAGGTGTGTAAATATGAATTTGTAATAGGACTATTATCTTATTGGGGCTTTTGACTCTGTTAGAATTTTTATGTTTTACGATAATCTGTATTATCCAGAGCCAAATTGATCTGTAATTTGTCTGCCTGTTTTTCCCTAATATAAAACATTTTATACAATTCAAACTCCAACTGAGTAAGCCAAAAATCTGTTGTATTTTTAGGTATTTTGTGACAAAGCATAACAGGCTCTTATTCTCATGAGTGCAAAAAAACCTCTCATCACGCTACTTTCTATGTATGTTTTCTCATCAATAACAATAAAGACACTGCCAAGTTGATTTTTTTTACCACGTAATGTTGATGTGATTAAGGCTCCTTTTGTCCGGACTAGAGGAAAAAGAATCTGCACTTTTAGTTCTGGTCTGGTCTGCATGTTTGGACTGACCTACAAACAGAGTCAGAGGAGTTAACATGACGTCATAGACCCCTTTACAGCCGATGTCATCAAAAATGTGTTTGCAACAGAAAGGGAGCTCTGCCGCAGCCATCCAGACATGTTGGCGTGCTTTAAACTGTGAATTTAAACTGGTGACCTTGACGCCATGTTGATTTCCCACTAGCCGAGTGGTTAGGGTGCATAAAGGCGTAAAGGCCTTGAGCAACAACTCCCTGGTTTTATTCACCTGGATCATTTGATGCTTGTCATTCCCCTACTCTCTTTCCCCACATGTCTCTCTTCACTATCAAATAAAGGCATAACATCTCAAGAAAGGAGGTCAGTTTTCTGGCAACGGACTTAATTCTGACAGGAACGTAGATCGTCTTCTCACTGCGGGCCTATGTGGTTCTGTCTTATGATTTGCATGAGGCGGCATCACTTTTATTTTCCAAAAATCACTAAGCTGAAGTTTTGCAACTCTTAGCCGTGTCACATGAGAAGGCCCCAGTCTTTTTCTTAGCTGACGTTTTGCTGAATTGGGATCTTGGGGAGTGTGCAGCTGGTTATGAATGACCCAGCAGAGACGGCGAGAAAGTGGTATAACTTATTATAAACATTTTGTAAATAATGAACACCATTACCTGGACATACTTCTGTTCCTTGTCATACATAAAATGTGTCAGGCTATACTGTGTATAGAATTATGATGGTTCACGGTCATATCGACATAATCTGTGTGCATGAACTTAGAAATGGTCACATATTAGGAGAGATATTTTATATTGTGGCAAAGAAAAGAAGTAGTTACATATTCAGCCTTAACACGCGTGTGTGTGCAGAATCCTGAAATCTACATACACCTATTACTGAGGGCCACAGTATATTCAAGGGATAAAAAATATCCACCATAAGGCCTGTAATATAAAGTTTTTATATACCTGCATTCAGCTGGTCCAGTTGTAAGGCTTTGTCACATTCACTAGCCCCCTGGTCTTCCAACCGTGAAACTCTGTCCTTATTAGTTCACTATAATCTCTTTTATTAAAAATATAAATTATTATGTTTCTTGTCAATATGTTATTTAATGTTAAGAAATTACCTGAAAGGTGTCTCTGATAGTCTGTTGATTTGCATGCAATAAATGTAATGTTCATACGGACAATAAACATTACATTCATTGTTCATTTAAAAGGTTTGATTATAGCTGCGGCACACTGTGTGAGAGTGAACTGGATGCCATGTTTCCAGTCGCATCTTTGCAGAGGGCTTAACAGCAGAGCAGCAGCGCTTCTCCCAATTCATTAGACCTAAATTACAGACGGTGCGTTTGTGTCGTTCCCTTTTTTCCTCTTGTGAGTAATCTTATTGTGCGGCCTGTCTGTTCTCGGAGAAGAGAGGGGACCCTTGAGCCGTGGTAGGAGATGGTAATCGGACGAGATGACAGCCAGTGGCCCACAGAGCGCTGCCCATTGTTACATGCAGTATGTAAAAAAGGCTTCAGTTGGGCGACAATATGTCACATGTGTTGTTATAGATCCAAGATTTAGACCCATGTCTTTCAGTAGCACAAGTTTCTATTACAGCTAATAGTGAAAGTGAGACTAACGACTTATATATATATATTTCTCTCCATAAAGCCACCGACAGTAATAATGAAGACTTTTGAAGAGGAAATGAATCTGCTGTGTGCTTGCAGCAAAACATGTTTGTCAGGTTAAAACTTAGTGTATATCTCAGTGTGATTTCTGCTAAGAGAAATGTCACAGACTTTCTAGTTAACTATATAATTAGATTTCTGTATAAGAATTGATTGGATGACAGTTGGAAGTGAATTTGTAATAATACTATAAATTGATCACCTACACTGTCAATGAAATTTGTCTTTTATCACATCTGAGTGGCCTTTTCATCACTTCTCTTTGATTTTACGGTCCTGAGTCTGAAATGAATTGCCTTAGCGATGCATGAGAAGAACCGTGGAGCTGCAGTCGACCTGGTTGAGGGGAATCAATAGCTAGTCTTCTGTTAGCTGCTTGCTGAGCTATATTTTGACTTCAGATAACTAGTGATTTCATCTGTAATCACAGGCGTTGCCGTACAGATTCTACTTCTGCTTTTATAGAAGTTGTTCTTGGATTGTGTGCTCAACCTTCCTGCACAGATGTACCTCAGCACATATCATTCGTTAGATTTTTATTGTAGAAATATATTCCATATTGAAGTTTTGTTTATTGCTCGCTGTATTGCTGTATTATTATCTTTCTTCACATACATGATTTCTTTAAATCTGATAATTCTTTTTATTTATTTGAAGTTAAAGATGAACAAAGGCTATTGCATTTTACTGAGACAGATGCAATTACAACAGGGACAATCAATAACGTTGGCTTTTACTGCAACACAATATTGTTGCAAACAGCAAGAACAACTGCACCCACAAAATATTTTTACAGACTGTATCTCATAAATCAGATTCCAAAGATCAAATATCATATTTTCAATAGATGCCAGATGGTCTTTTCAGTTGGTTGGAGTTATTGATTGTATTTGTTTATCTGTTTGACTTGTGAAGCATAGAGGTTTTCTTTCATTTGAAGATGAGTTTTAGTGCTCGGCTGTCTGGAAGTAGCCTGGCGAGCATCACTGCCACATCATGAAGTCGTAACATGCTTTTTGTTTATTATTTATTTACTTATTTTTTATACGTTGTAGCACATGGAACAGTCCCTATTGGTGGTCATGATTTATGTAAAGCAAACTAAATGACACCATGGAAAATATTTGTTATGTGTCATGAAGCTTAACCTTTGATAAGATTAGTCATTTTTCTTATTAATGTCCAAACTGGGAGAAAAACATAATAACATTGTAGAATTCCTCCCCTTTCATGAGCATTAGATACGATTTCATGACTTCAACTATTACAGTTTATACTTGAGTGAGATGTTAATCAAACCTTAGATTTTAGTCATCAACTCATGGCTATTTATAGATATTTCATATAGAAAAAAGAGCATTTTCCCAACACCATATCTTTTGTCCATGTCCATATTCAATGTTCTAAACTGAAAACATACAGGTAAACTTACTCACAGGGTCACTGTGATTGTAAACATTGTGTGTATTTAGTGACCAGTATTGTGTTTGTCATGTTCTTGATGAGTTCTTCATTCATATGAGACGTAGAGAATGTAGATATATTTGTACATATGTGAGTAACCTTGACTTGCTGACAGAGTCGTGCGTCTCTCTCTGACAGGTATGGAAGAGCGGACCAACCAAGCGTCTTGGGCCCCAGGTGGCGAGTCCAGTCCCTCCTTTGAGTCCTCCCGGGTAAGATGACCCTCATCTTAACGCCTCTGATTGGCCTTTCTGCTCCACAGCACATCATTTAACACTCATTACATCAAACCTGAACACTCACAATGTTTTAGGCTCACCTTATCCAGACCACCAGTCAAGTTGTATGACCTGCAGCCGACATGTTTCTCTGTGACAGAAAGGATTTGTTCATGTACTCGTAGTGGTGATTTCTTTTATATCCAACCAAATGTGTTTTTATGTCACAAAATATATTTAACAGGAAACTCAGTTACTGTAATCTGATATTATTGTGAAAATATTTAAAAGATAAAACATTTTGTACTGTAATTTACAATGAGATATATTTTCACAAGCAGCACATTTGAGAAACTGGAATCATAGAGTTCACGGTGATTTAGCTTGAAAAACTACTAGTTGTGTAACGGTACACTAAATCCCCGGTTTGTTACGTACCTCGGTTTTTGGTTCACAGTTCGATGCATTTTTGGTACAAAAGGGAAAACAAAACAAAAAAGAAGATTACTTTTTTGTTTTATTGATTTTTAAACTTATAAATATTTATTTAACAGTTGCCATAATTATTTCTTTCACAGGCAATAAATCACAGAAATGTCTGTAAATGTAAACGTGACTCAGTCTCCACAAGGAATGAAATCCTTCATCAAAAGACCTGTTGATCATTATAATTTATGCTAATGGCTCAGACACAATGGTCTAAAACATACACTTGAACGTACACCAGCAGGGCTCAAGCACTTGACCATAAGCTGTATGTCTGTATTGTCTAGGATTGGTTCCACCTCTATGTAGATGTGTGTATCTTTTAGCAGGCAGGCAGTAACAAGCTGTTGTTGTGATATCTGAAACCTGTCTCTCAACAAGTGGTGACACAAACCGATGCAGTGACCCTGCAGGTGATTCATGGTTTTAAACAGGGTTTGAATGGGATTCACTTTCCTCCATTTGGCATCTCCAATGCCATCGGTTTGTTTCTTTACCAGACAGTCATAATAACACTAGTGGGAGTAAACGTCCTTCATGATGTCTGAAAGCTCTGTTTTAGACTTAATTCATAATTCACACAGTAAATTGTAGAGATTCACTATTACATGTAGCGATGCTGAAGAAGAGGTCTACACAACACACAAAATAGATGTTTTCTGTAGCAAACCCAAACACTTCTGTGTCCATGAATAATTGTCTTTCCATTGTCTTGTCCAGCCTCAATACTGTAAATTGTGTTTCACATTTTGTTTGTGAACAAAAAAAAAAAAAAATTTAGAATTTCTCTGTTTATGGGACAATGCACAATACATGTATTGCACCAAAATGTCCAATAAATGTGAATTGTATTTGTATAATAATAATAATAATAATAATAATAATAATAATAATAATAACATATTCAAGATATTAAACTGCATGTCTATTGTTCTGTGAGAACATCTCACTGTTGAACAGTGTGAACAACTCTCTGCCTGTTTGTTTGTCCCCGACACATTGGTTGTTCTAGATGCCCTGTATGAATTTCAGTTAATGTCAATCTCCTGTCACTTTCCATTAGGTTTCAGTTAAATGTCAGAGCCACTCGGGCTGCATTACCTTGTTTATTCCTCTGTGCCCTTCCCGAATGAACATCTACAGGCTATGGTAACATAGGCAGCTTGATTTGAAATATAAGACAGAGACGCTTGAGATATCTGTGCTCCAGGTGCATATAAATGAGTGTTTCTGACATTGCAAGGCACAGCATCAGCCAACAGACAGCTGTTTGCACCGCCATACGGCGTGCACTAAAACATGCACATGCCACTTTCTCCACACACACAGCTGCATGCACACCTTCTCTTTATTCTGACTTGATTTATATAACCTATAAAATGTTCCATCACATATATTCTGTTTTAAGAAGTAAGCAGCATATCTTATAAACCCTAGTCTGCGATAATATGCTGACATTATTTGAGTTAAAATTACATTCAGAAAAGTAGCATATAGCCATCATTCACTAATGTCAAATAAAAACATAACATTAAGAATTCTTGATGGTTTTGACTGACTTCAGGATGGTTGAAATCATTTTTCGAGACGGTGATGATAAAAGTTGTTGCAAAATCAGAATCGGCAGGCCAAGACAATTGTAATCTGGGCATCACTAATGAGAATCAAATAATTGATTTTAAAAAATAGAGCTCTATTCACGATGTCTGTCCAAGGCTCTCCAAGAAAATCCTCAGTGCTTCATCTTTCAGTCTGTTACAAAGGGAATTCAGTCTTGTCCCTGAGCTTATTTAAGCTGGTGAGCTACGAGTGTGTGATCAGTCAATTGTGAACAGTCCCGAGCCCTGCCGTGCTGACCTTGGCTCCCAGCCAGCCGCTGTATCCTGGGCAGCTGTGGCTGTAGGCTGGCGGTCTGACAGTCAGGGCTGTGCCCACCACTTCCACAAGACAACCCCCACTTCCCCAGTGCCCTGCCCCGACTCGATACTCGACCTCACACGCATCCATCATGACCATATTATCACTTCCAAAGCTGCCACATGCACCCCACGTTCACCTCGGACAGAGTGTGAAGGAGATTACTTTTTAAATGTTGTGGCAAATAATTGGATGACAGGATGTGAGCTCGGCCTGCACACTCCGACAGCGATCTGACAGTTATTTAGCCAATAGTGGCAATGTGGCCCCGTGGCAGCCATGACAGCGTGTGTTAATGTCTCAGATAGATATAGGCCACCAGTGTTAGGGAATGATGAGGAATCTGTGCTTGATGATCAAAACAGTCCCAGAGGTGTGTGTCAATGCAGACAGACACACACACACACACACACACACACACACACACTGAGCCCAGATTGACAGTAGCAGTCATAACAATCAAAGAAGACTTGTTGTTGAAAGATAAATGTGCTCATCACCACCAAGTGCTTTCTAATGTTTATTCAAAGAAATAGCTATATCAGTAGATCAGTACCATCCTCATCTGTTTGTCAAATGAAAGGCTAAGAGTGAAAACTGGAAAGTAGCTAGCAGTTACTAGGTAATGAAATAGTCACCGTAAAATGGGAATTTTGGTATCAATTACTTTAGATTTAGAGGTGCTGATAAATTATTTTCTTCATCTTTGGACAAAGCCAGTCTCACTGATTCCCCGTTTTCTTTTTTAACATCAAGGCCCTCTTATATTTCAGTCTCATCCGACTCACTATCAGAAAGCAAATAAAGAGTATTTTCAATTTTTTATTTTTCAATTTTAAATGTTCCTTCAAGCTTGTAGTTTGAAGCATTTTCCTTGTTTTGCTGCAGAAGATAGGAGATGTTTTTTTTTCGCCTGCTTACGTTAGCTGTGTATGTGTAAGTCCGTGTTTGTTAGTTTGCTAGAACCTCTCTCACGGGGCTGTTGTTGTTATTGAGTCTGCTCATGGTGTGATTAACAGTGTGAGCGGCCTGGCAGGAGCACAATAGGGAATCTCTGAGGATTCCCTCGACACAGCATAACACTCCACTGCCTTTGAAATTACTCCATCACCATCCACTCACAAAAAAGATGGATAATAAGATTTGCTTTTTTCCCACTGTATGTTGAATGCAAAGGGTATGAGTTGGTGAAAATAGCTCTATAGAAATGCAAGCCCACTGCTGCTTGGTCCCTCTGGTGGGAGTTAATGTAGTTTGGGGAGATGTATTTGACTGGAGCACAGGGGGATTTTCACTGGGCTTGGGATTAGCACTATAACGGAGTATCTTTTATTACATGGGACCCCAACTTTCAAAAACCATACTGTGACCGATATTTAGACCTAAGTCCCAGAAGCTGATTACTGTCATGAAAAGGCACTGTTAAGCTGCGGGAGAAAAAAACAAAATTTCAAGCTGCAGGTTCCTGGGAATTCTGTAGGATTGCATCTCTCTGTTTCCTCCTCTTCTATGTTGCAACACCTTCTTATAAACTCTGGGATGATATATAATTCTGTTATCATAAAGATGAAATGGTTGAATACAAAGAAAGCTTTAAGATATTTGGCGTTTAGGTTGGTAATATGAAGTTTATGAGATATTTATTATGATGTGTGTTAGAATCACTATAAATATTAATTAGCGAGGACTGTATTTTAAAAGAGCTTGTTATCAGATTATAGTCATGGTTTTAAGAAAACATTAAATCGCAGAAGACTTGTAAAAATTGGCCAATAATTAGTCTCACTATACCACTATAGCATAAAATAAACTAGCCTATAGGTCCTTTTAGTGCCGACATCATGTAGGCTAGTAGGCTAAAGTTACGCATCCAAAATGTCACATTACTTTGTTGTCAAGTGGCCGAATTGAGGGAGAATGAGTTCAATTTTATTTTTTTATCGCATACCTTTTGAGATCAAAACTGTCATTTGTGGTTCTAGCAAGCTGCAATACAAGTAAAGAGTTTCAGAGATGGCGAGAAAATTAATAATTTAACTTAGCATTTTGCTAACCTAAGACTAACTAAGAAATGAGCTAAAGCAGATGTGAGCTAACGCAGGGGTGAGCTAAAGCAGAAGTGAGCAAATGCAAAAGTGAGCTAATGCAGGGGTGAGCTAATGCAGAAGTGAGCTAACGCAAAAGTGAGCTAACGCAGGGGTGAGCTAAAGCAGAAGTGAGCTAACGCAGGGGTGAGCTAATGCAGAGGTGAGCTAACGCAATGGTGAGCTAACGCAGGGGTGAGCTAAAGCAGAAGTGAGCTAAAGAAGAAGTGAGCTAGCGCAGGGGTGAGCTAAAGCAGAAGTGAGCTAAAGCAGAAGTGAGCTAATGCAGAACTGAGCTAGCGCAGAAGTGAGCTAGCGCAGGGGTGAGCTAACGTAGGAGTGAGCTAAAGCAGAAGTGAGCTAAAGCAGAAGTGAGCTAATGCAGGGGTGAGCTAAAGCAGAAGTGAGCTAACACAGAAGTGAGCTAGTGCAGGGGTGAGCTAACGTAGGAGTGAGCTAAAGCAGAAGTGAGCTAACGCAGAGGTGATTTCATGCACAGGTGAGCTTGCTAAATTTAGCCTTCTGCTAACCATAGCCACAGCTATAAGCCTTTGGCAGAAGCCAAACTATTAGCAACATTTTCTCTCCATGTCTGAATAGCTTGGTTAATATTGTGGAAAAACAACAAACGTCTTTATTTATATGGCCTCAGCTTCTCCTTACTATGCACACTTGGTTTCTCTGTCAGGTGTGTAAATGTCTGGCCACTTCTCAAATAACACTTGTGTCCCGGAGAGTGACTAAACGTATACAAGGACATTTTCTTCGGCCATTGTAAAGAATAAGCCAACAATATGTTCTAGTCAGTGTTAGCTAATACAGATTAGACTGTATTGCTTTGCTCCTACCTACAAATCTCCATGTTTCAAATGTTTCAGGGTATAACATACAAAAATAGTGCTGAAAATAATAAACTGAATACTTGTATCTGCATGGCAAATAATGGGGTATTATTCATGTAAACCAACTGTTCAAATGTCGTTAACAGAGATGTAAAATTCTGCTTTCTTTTCATTCTCTATTTTTGACTATTACACAATAAAGTGACAGTTCATTAGTTTAACTAATCAGCTGTGCTCTCCTCTTACCAATTAGTAGTATGCCATCTCACTCAATTAGTGAAGTTGCCCAATAATGTGCTTAATATTCTGATCTTTTCCCCCAGGGTTTCGCTGACAGCCCTCATTATGGCGATCATTTGAGTGACAGTCGAT
The DNA here is from genome assembly GCA_029853015.1 of Chelidonichthys spinosus. Taxonomy (NCBI): domain Eukaryota; kingdom Metazoa; phylum Chordata; class Actinopteri; order Perciformes; family Triglidae; genus Chelidonichthys; species Chelidonichthys spinosus. The sequence goes on along the minus strand of CM056821.1, from coordinate 1,435,412 downwards.
TAGTGTCCCATGAAGGATTGTCCCAAACACCTTTCATGAACTCCAACATAATGGGTAAGTAAATGATTCTCTTCAACTCACCCCTCACATGCCCTTTGGTAGTGGAAAGACATCCTGTTACAAAATTGTCTGATTGAGGTTAAGGCACATCATGCATCTGGAGGTAGCACTACTGAAAGGCTTTTTAGGCTGCAGGGCTTTTTTTTTTTCATCTCCTGCTGTCTTTATTTCGCCCCTTAATCCCCCTCCCCTCTCTCTGTATCGCCCTCTTCCTCCTCCTGTGATGACCCTCCCCCAGGCTAGAAGTCACGCCTTCAGTATAGCTTTGCATCATAAGAAGCTGTCACCTAGAGATCAAAACCAGCCGTGGCAATTTCCATTGGAAGCAGGGTAGTGATTTTTGGGTGTGAGGTTAAACAGGCTGTTGTAACAAAGATCTTCTCTCTTAAGAATCACTATATGTTTAAATGATTGTAGATTATTTAATGGTGTTCAAGATTTCTTCTTGTCTTTACCTTTAAATTTGTCAAATCGTGTCCTGCTTCATTGAACCACTAGGTTTCCTGATATAAATGAGGACATTTCTATATCTGCATTTTATATTTACTTTTCAGAGCTAGTCAAGTTCAATTCTGCCTCTTGGGTTGAAGAAACTGCCTGTTTTAGCTGTTTATCCATTACTTTTTAATTCTTGCTTGGGCTTTAGTTTTTTTGCACACCCTCCATCCATGTGGTGTTCAGGCGTAACTGCTGTCAGATTGGTGGAGACATAGAAGCTGATAGTTTGTTGGCTTTTGTAAGAATAAAAACTATGAAAGATTGATGATTTGTTTGTTTCCCTCCTACGAATCCTCCTACAAATACGTGTTTTTTTGTTTTTTTATTTTCTATTTTGATAATGATCACACCAATACGCACTTTTCAACTACATACAGTACTCCATTTCTGAATACGTTCTGCTATTATAACAATTAAAAACTGGCATCACTGTGATGTGTAACCACTTGACAGTTTTATGGTCATTATGTAATGACCCTGGAGACTGGCGATTTGTTCCCAAATGGGTGCTGCAGAGTATGGATGTGATCTGTTGCAGTGATATGGATAACACAGACTGATTGCAAACTTGGAATTGCCTGTTCTTATCTCAGGCTTGGAATTCAAGATGAGTATGGTCTTGTTAAATTGTTTTTCCACAGTAATATCTTACATAGATTAAGAGTTTTCAACACCCTCATTAAATCATGTCTGAAGGGTTAGTTCTCATTAATGAACACAACATTTGCACCATTTAAAAAAGATCAAGTCAGGCAGCATCTCAACATTATTTCCTTACATTTCACTGGTGTAAACAGACGCACACTGGGGTTGTAGTTCAGGCACACATGTAGACTCAAAATGCCGACTGCCAGTCTGCAACGGCATTTATAAAAGCCAGCTGGCGGATTTAACTGTTAAAACATCAAACAGCAGGGAAAAGGATTTTTTTTTAAAATTCTTTAGTGACTTATTTATTTTTTTGCTGGAGTGGCAAAATGTTAACAGTGGAAACACTGTCGTACCGGCTTTGCTGTGGTCCAGCCAAAAACCAAACAGATGACTCTTTTCACCCTCTTTGGCAGTTTTAGCCTTTCTCAGTGTGTTGATTATGATACATCGCCAACACAATTGTAGTTACAAATGACAGAAATACAGTGTAATACTTGTTAGATAGTGTTTTACATGAAGACACCCGAAGAAATTTGACAAAGGCAGCTGCATCGTAATTCTCTATGTAGGAAAAATTCTGATAACTTGAACGCTGTAAAAACACAACCAGTGCAGCGCAGGATAAAATGATTGTTGTCAGGATGGAACATCCTAGTAAATCACAGTCCCCTGTAGCAACACGCCTCACATGTACTGTACGTACATCTCCATAACTGTTGTTAACACAGCACTGTTTTTGTGGCCTGAATCCATTCTAATTATGCTCTTGGCTTGCCCGGTGCTTGTGAAGTGTCAGTGAGTGAAGATTCTCCCAGTCCTCTTGATAGTGGTATTTACTATTACGGCTCCTACGCATCAAGCCCACTTAAGAAAAACACAGCTGACAAAGTGCCCTGATCAAATGCTTTTCAACTTACGTCACCTCACTTCTTCTGTTAAAAGATGCACTTGAGCACATTGTAAAGACTACAGCAGATACAGCGGGATGTAGGTTCTTAACCTGCGAGAGAGAGTAAATAATAAGTTAGTTGTCTGTATTCATACATTGAAAATGACCCAGGATTGCAGATAGAAAAACAAACAAACAATTCAATTCAATTTTATTTATAGTGTCATATCACAACTCCAAGGTGGCTATATACTGGCTATATCTTTAGACAGCGAGCTTCGGAGAAGTTTAGGCCCAAGTACAGTAACTTATGTTTTATCTGATTTTAACATCAGGAAATTGCAAGTTATCCAGGTTTTAATATCATCAATACATGCCTGGAGTTTACTAGCTGGTTGGTTTCTTCAGGCTTGATTGATAGGTATAATTGAGTATCATCTGCAAAACAATGGAAGTTTATAGTGTCTTCTAATAATATTGCCTAGAGGAAGCATATATAAGTTGAAAATAATTGGTCTGAGCACAGAACCTTGAGGAACAACTGTAAACAATGCAATTCTGTTTACATAAGCAATGAAAACCAATTTGGAAAATGTTTGATGAAAATGTGAATGTGGTAACGTAGTGATCTTCGGTCAGCTTGGTGTGTCAGGTCCAAAGAGGACCTCTTTGTGTACCTCTTATTCAATGTATTGTTCCTGGCAGGAAGTGCCCTCTTCCTAACCCTAATGACATACTTTCCATGTTAACATAGTTTAGTTTATCAGCACAGTAGATCTGAACCATACTTTGTATTAATAAAATTGCAATACTGATGAGAAATTTCCTGGAAAGAGCACTAAAGCCTATCAGTCTTCCTTTTAGTGTAGTCATTTATCTCCCGTTTATCAAATAATACTGCTGCTTGGCCTAAATAGCTTCAAGATTACATCATTTTTTATTTAAAGATATTTTTATTGAACACAATGGAGAACATCAGTCTGGAGAGGAAAAAAACATATCTTAAGATCCAATTTGGGGAACGGACCACTGTGAAAGTCTGATTCTCTGCAACCACTGCTGCTTCTAACATGTGCCCACCAAATGTCAAAACAATTGGAATAATGTAGATCAAAGAAACCAGAGACAAACAACAAGTAACAATGCATTATGTAGTGTTCTGATCTTGCTTATTATGATTTGCATGTGGTTTATATTTGGAATACTCTAGAAACACTGGACCAAAAGTGAACCTCTGTACTGCTAAAACTTGGCTACAGTGCAGTGATTGCAAGAGCAATGGACAATATCAATAAACTGCTCTGTGTGTAGCATTGTGCTAGTGAACAGCACAACGTAGCTTTTTTTAGAGTGTGGTTTGAGGAGAGAAGTTCTGTTTGATTTACCGTCAGAATTGTGACCAGTAACCCTTTGCACACAGTGGGACGGTAGAAAACAGGAATTATGTCCGTGTATATGTAGCTAGAATAACCAATACAGTTCAAACAATTTCATTACAAAATCCAGCTTTGGTTCCAGGTGTTTGAAGGAGTGAGTGAGGTTATTAAATGGCTGACACGGGGGGCTCACATAGAAGTGTGTGGGGGTTTGAAGCTGAAGGATGGGGTTTTGGCTGAATGCCGGGAACCACTGACTGCTTAAGGATGACACCATTCTCCCCAGTGGCCGACTCCCATGTTGGTGTGGATCAGATGGTTTGGCCCTCACATGGATCTTAGCTCCACCCTCTTGGGCTACAATCCTCTTATTAACCCACACGTCATCCAACGCATGCTGCTGCACAGGTGGCAGCCACATTGTTCATGCTTATTATTATAGGGCACTATGGGACATATTTGTCATAGCCATGTGAATCTCTTTGACTCATTAGGGCTGCACGATATGAGGAAACAGCAATGCCATTCTGCTGCTTTCAATATACTGCTAAAATACAGCGTAATACTTACGATCCACTATACAGTCCCGCAGTATGCACTGAGCTGTTCCCCAAAGGAGCTACGCTACTCTTCTAGCATGAGTCATAATCCTCAAACCAGTTATATGTTTTATGCAAGATGCAGTGAATGTTCACACAAAATTGACCAAAGTTTAACTCCATGCGATGCAAAGATGGGAATATGCAGAGTCACACGTGCAACATTAGCATTCACTTTTGTGCCCTTCCAATCTATTGGAGCAAAGGCTGTGTAAAACATTTGCTTCTGGTGGTGAATACATTTGGAGATCTACTTTGAGTGAACTTTGAGCGGCGAAGTTGCAGCCCTAACCAATAGCAAAGATGTGTATGTGGTTGACCCCTCTTGCCATGGCCCAAATTCTGTATATTGCCTCGGCAGGCGATGGTCCGGTCTGTGTGAACGAGTCGTTATTGTGCAGCCCTACCGCCCACTGCATGCATTGAAAGAGGCTAAGCTCAGAGAGTCTACCGACAAATAACTTGAGGAGAGAGACAGACAAACTAGAACGTGTCCCACTTCTAGATGTACAGTCTTAACAATGAGAAGTAATGGCTGGGAAATTACTTTGATGGTTTTAAAAAAAAAATCAAAGCACAGCGTCAAAGCTTGGCTTCTGTTTGCTCCTTCAAAACATCCCATTCATTCACACAGTTGAAATTACAGCTTATGTGTGATTGTATTTTTTATGTAGATCCGATTGTGAAAGAGTGTAATTTAGGTGCGTGTATTTGTTGTACATCACTGATTGGCTGACAATTTCAACTCATTGTATGACTGGGTCAGGATCTAAGACAATTCTACAACTAAACTACTCTAGGATTACATATTTGTCTTTTAAATTGTTTCATGTCACAGCCGAGAACTTTAGTGAGTGTAATTTACTCAACTTCCATTCTTTCTCTGTAGGAATCTGCTTACATCTCCATTTTTAAGGTAGTAACACTTACCATAAGGTCTTCTGCAGGTATTGCAGGGTTGTTTCTCATTCACTTGTTCTAATTGTGTAGCCAGAGGGAAAGCCAACTGTTCATAGCAGTTCAAGTGGAATGGTTTGTATAGATCTAATTTCCTGCTTAAATTTTCCCTGGTGGGGTTAGCTCGATGATGGGAAGCCAGTGGGGGAGGTTGATTTCAAGCACCCTGGGCAATTAACACAGGCAATGAGCTAAAAGAGCTTCACTCTACTCCATTACTTCACGCTGCATTGTGATTGAATCTGCGTGTGTAAGCTGTCATTATTTACTTAATGGCTTGATATTATATTCCACTTATAGGAAGCTTCTTGAGTCTCAGGCATACCCTCGTTGATGCTTTAAAGTTGCCATGTAAATGAACAAGTTTGATATAGTTATTCACAGCTGTCTGTCAAAGTTTGTGGCCTTTTATTGTAATACATAGAGAAAAGTCTCATAGGGAGATAAAAAACCCTATGAAATCCACCAGTCTCCCATTTATTTTATATTTTTAGGCTAAAATTACTGCCAACAATTTAATGCTTACATGTTCTAAGTCAACCTTTCCACACAGGATCGCTCTCCGTCTACTTCAAACTACTTTTCACTGGCCAGCTCACTGCATATCCGTGGCGAAGACCGCTTTTCCATCACTTCATTTCAGCCATGTGCCTGAGGGTGTGACATCACAACTGCTGAGTCGTACTTTCATCCTCACGTTTCTCTGCTGTGCTTCATACACATTACTCATACAGCTTTAGCCCTGCATGAAAACTAATCAGCTTAACGCTGTCATCAACACACACATACCACCGCGTGCATCATTCTCCCAGCCTGTGGACGTATACACGCGGCCTCAGTGTTACTACCAGGAGCCTGGGACCCATAGCCCACAGCCAATGACAAGCTTTAAAGGCTTCACGTGTTTGTTCAACACAACGTTAGCAGTCACAATCGAACACTTTCTGTTATTGTTACATAACTGCTGCATTGCCATCGTCTATTTCCATCAGTCAGGTGGATTTTTCTGTTGCCATGGAGTTAATTATTCAGTAAGAAAATGTCTAGACAGCACAGTACTGATGTTGTAGTTGTAATACGTTACAGGCTCCCTGTGTTGTATTATAATGTATTTCAGACTGCACCCTAACACATCACGGCCTCAGCAAAGAATTCAATTAAAATCAGTTTGAGCTGTGCATTTATGGCATATTTGACAAAACAGTGTATTTTGCTTACAATCAGAAATGTGTTTATGTGATCAAAGGAACCAGAGTCTGTGTTGGTGTAATGATGGGCATGCAACCTTTTATTTAAAAAAGATTTACTACCAATAACTTGTAATGTTGCTTACTGTTATCATGGTGGTCCTTTATTATGATGGTAGTCTGCCAGCATCCACAGACCTTCCATGGGAGTCCATAGCAGTATGCTCCTAGACAACATTTTTTATTGTAATATGACAGTTTTGCAAGTAGTTCATATCCATATTATTGGCCTGAATTGATGGATGTCATAAAATGGTAATTATACACTGTGTATTTATCTGTGCTCTCTGGGTAGTTTAAAGCCATAATGCGTGCTGGTAAAGAGAGCGGAATAATTGCTTGATGCGGCAATTCTTTCCTGTCCGTGTCTGCAAACTAAACAAAAATATCCTTTCTTGTCTTGGTTACGTTTCTTTTAAAAAACTTTCTAAAGTTGTTTTGGTAACTTAATATTTTAATAGAGATATAGGGCATTTTACAACCATGCTACACTAGGTAGTCTTTTGCACTCAAACTTAATGAATCTCTATCACTTTTCCCCCTTTTCATTTCTAATTGTTCCTCAAGGCTTTTGGTGAAGTGTCAGATCCCACCTTGGTATCCCCAGAGTATTTTTATTGGGGCAGGTGTCGTGTGCTAATGCTCCGTCCCATGAGAGACCCTCCTCAGACCCAGACCCTGATTGTGGCCAGGTGCTGTTCAGGTGTGCACTCAGTTTCCTTTCCACTACAGTGTGGGTCACAGGTGCTGCCAATGCTGCTCCCTGTCCCCACTCTGTCATTCACACCCGGACACACACACACACACACACACCACACACAGGCTTCACAGTAAGTTCTTTTTGCATATTCACTTTAGCAAAAGTAATATGTACTGTTTACAGTGTATGACCAGAACAGAGAGCAGAGATGAGGAGACGGAGATGTGCAGTACAGTTTTGTGGATGTAGCCGGTCATTATGCAGAGCTGCAGGGTGTGCTTATCTATTACTGTGGTCAGTGGAGTGTGAAGAGCTAAAGACGAATTGAAAGGGCACAAGTCCTTTAGCTCCATCCACATGCCGCCCACATCTCCCCAAGCGTTCCAGCCCTCCCTGCCCTCGTGCTTCTTTGAGCCCATCTCTATCCTGCCCAGCCCTGGCCTTGCCTTCCCTAGCCCCCCCCAGCATGCAACTGGCTGCACAGCTGCTCAGGATCAGCTGTAGTCTCAGTAGACCTGGGGGACTGTCTCTCCAAAGTGGAAGGAAGAACATGGCTATGGCCAAGGTATGATGACGTAACAAGTCGTCACGCACCTCGATTGCATTTATATTCCTGTAGCTTGTTTGGCTGCATCGTTTTTTGTGAGACATGCTTGTTATTTAACTTGGTGACAAGGCCAAGAGCAGTGGCTGATGAAGGTCTGGGTTAGGGTACTTCTGCATAATTGTGTGTATGTGCACCTCAGATGTTTGCACAACAAAAAGCATCACATTCTGTCTTTAAAACCATTTTGTGATCTTTGAGTAGTAATTAAAAAAGGTTAAGATAAATCCAAATCTTGTTGCTAACATCCATTGTGATTGTTGGCCTTCTTGTCCCACATCTTGCTCTCTTGCCTTCTAATTTCTCTCGCCTCATACAGCCTGCAGCTGATGCCAAGAAGAATATTAGAGATTATTTAATAAAAGCACAAAGCTATAAGGGAAATGATTCATTCAGAAGAATAACTGTTGGTGAAACAATTAAAGTGAGCTGCATTGCCAACATCATTGAATATGTTAGCATTCTTTAGTTTTGATATAAAAAAAACCCAGTGATCATTTAGTCTTAACATTGTCTGCCTTGAATATCTTTGCAGAAAGCAGTACTTACTGTATAGAACTGTGACTTGTATTAAATTAGATGGCTGGACATATTTTTAAAAATGATCAAATTATCTAAACGTTGATGCTTTATAAAACTAAACAGATGTTATTGAGAGCATTAAACCTAAGCTACAGTTGTTTTTAATGAAGACCAATCTGAATAAATAGCTCTGTGTCAATAATAGCTGAATATGAGTCACTCTACACACCTGCTGCACACATAGCTGATCTCATATTGGTGCATTCATTGTTCGTTTTTCCATTTTAGATAAGAAAATGTTGTTGGCCTTTGTGTAAATGAAAAAACTCCCAGTAAATTATCAAGAGGCATCTTATTAGTTCTCCAAATGTTTTCTTTTTTTAAATACCACAGTCATCCAGTAGAATGGTTTTGCACGGATGAATTGGTCCCTTCTTCGTTTCTTTTTTTCTTTTAAACGGAGTATAACATCATGGAGGATGCATGAAAGCCACCCTGATTCTTGCACACTCTCTGGACTATGGATATGTCAGGTTTTAGTTGAACTTTGTAAAGTTTCCCTCACCTAAAGCTTTGCCTTGTAACGTTGATGAGTCCTTGGCCAACAGTTGCTTGTTCATTCTGGTGCCCACCGCTCCTAACCCCCCCTCCTACGTTTCCACGGTCACTACTGCTCGCCCAGGCATCCTGTGTCCATGCTGGGTGTGTTGGCAAACAAAACACTAGATAATATGACACTCCCCTCTTGTTGGACTGTAGTGGATTGTGATTGGTTAATGAAATGCAAACATTTGTTTCGCCTTTCCTCCCACTTGACGGTGCCTGGCGAAGCCCTGAGAGTGTGAGGTGTGTAGAGAGTGGCACGGCTCTGTGAGGCTGCTTTCTTTTTCAGCCAGGAATATGGGGGTGGGGGTGGGAAGGTACATTTATTTATTTCAAATTAAAATCAACAAAACTCTTTTAAATGACTGTTTTTTGCCCACATACAATGCCATCCCCCCCACAGAGCATTCATCAAAAGATGTACCCCCTTCGGGCTGTTTGGCTGTTTTCTTTAGTGCAGGCTTATGTTCTTAAAGGGCTGCAGAGGGTTTCTGTGTTAGGAAATATGCCCAAAGTGCTTGGAGCTGGATCAGCATTCCTAACCCATTTGTGTATCCTTACTTGTCGTTCGTCTCAGATCTCTGTTGTTTCACTGTTCAACAGTTGTTTGGCATCTAATACCAAACATCAACACACACTTTGATGTCACACACTGACTTGATTGACTAATATCCGGCAAGGGAACATTTCTTTAGCTTATTAAATGTGCTCTTGCCTCCCTGGACAGGCCTCTCTCAGTCTGATCTGAGAGGGACAAAGCTGGGGGAGCTCGCATGTGAATGTGTGATGCAGGGGCGGAGCATGTCAGCATCCCCATCCAAGCAGCATCCATTACAGTGTTGGTGTTCACGTGGTGGGCGACGTTATTAGGGAGCTCATCCTCTTTCTCCTCTGAGAGAATGGATATGTGATTATGAAGTCGTCAGCCATGAACCACTGAGGCTGTGGAGGAGCACCCCTCCTCATGGGTCCTCAGGGTGCCATTGATTGGTGACCATGTGTTTGTGCCTGATAGACTGTGAAATGGTGTGTTGCAGCACGGCTGTGTCACACCTGCGTCCCACCAAGGTGATTGATTGGTTTGGTCATGTGGAATGTTCCCATCTGGTCCGCAGTAATGCATTTTTTTCCCTCATTCGTGAATAACAAGCGCTGGCAGGAGAATAGTTGGGCTTGGAAAAAAGGCAAAGGCCAAGCGAAAACATTTTCCCCTTTACACCTCCCCCTCTTTGCTTTTTACTGAGTTAGACAAAATTCAAAGACCGAGCCATGGCACCTGATTATCCTGGGAGGGGATAAATACAATCAGGAAATCCACATCTCCTCTCTCACACAGAGATGGATTTTAGGAGAAAATAAACTGTTTAGTGCGAAGGGCACCAGCTCCTGGAGTTCAAAGTTGTACTTCGGGGCTAAAGAATATAAAACCTTTGATATCTTTGATCAGATTCCTAGTCTAATCTAAAATCAATATAGGTATAATCCCCCCTCCCCCAAGCCTAATGCGTTATTTTGTTTTTCACTCCTGCATTCCTCCTGGTTTGATTTCTCTTAATCCTGGTCGCTCTCCTTTAATTGATCTATTCATTCCACCTAATGGCTAATTACACATCAGGCTGCATGAGCAGATGCATTAATCATCATAGAACATAATAATCAGTGACATTTCAACAAAGAAAAAAATAAATATGCAAATAAGAACTCATTAACATTTGCTCTTGCTGTTTTGAATAATGTCACTGCTGACAAGGCTGCAACGCAGGAATTAACCTGCAGCTCGGGCGGGGAGACATGTTTTCTCAGTGTTTTTGTGACTCCATACTGGTTTTCCTGAGGCTGGGCTGTAGACATTCACTCCCAGCTAGAGAGGGAGGAAGCTGATGTGGTACCCCGCCAACCTTCCCTGTTTCCTCATCCACCATGACCTAACCTCTAACCCGGCAAGCTCTTATTTACTGTCAAACAGACCCTGGTGGAAGCATCAAACTGCTTTGACAGGATGGATGTACACAAACTCTTGAGAAAAGGAAACAAAAGGGTGCTTTTTAAAAGGTATGAGAGAAAAGTGAGTGCACATCTGGTTTGTTGTCTCTTGTTGAGAGAGGAATGTATAGTGGCGGCTGTCGAGCTTCACTTCCAAGGCATCCAGATAGGCTAAAACATGACTTTATAAATAGAGTGTCCTCTTCACTTTGTCAGAGAATCACATCCTTTTATTCTCTAATTTTCATGGAGATCAGAACAGAAATAAAACGACACAAAGTTGTCAACAGCATTTAGGTGTTGGAGCTTTAAATAGAGGGTCATAATATTTCTTTTTGCAATAAATAAGTCCTGATAGAGGTCTGACATTTAGAAATGGGCTATTAACTTTATAGTTTTGATGTTTTGTGGTTAGATTGCCATGGAAGTCATCACATGGGAACATGAGCAAGGCCACAAGGATACACAACAACAACCATGTGTGCTCAGAGAAAAAAAACGAACCGAGTCAGCTGGCGTGTGAAAATTCATACGGTGTCAACATTAACAACATTTCCTCATCCTGTGTGATGTTTTTCTGGTCTCATGGCTTTTCCTTGGAGCGGGGAAAATTAAGTTGTTTTCTGGATGGCCCAAAAACAAAAAAGGCTCTTGGAAAGCACCGGAGAGTCAGTGAAGCACGCTCACTAATTGGCTGTGTTTGTGGCGAGGGCTTTGAATTGATCCCTGGGGATGCTTAGGTCACTACCTCACACGTTATCAGAATAAGTGGCTGCACTGCAGCACTGTGATCAATAAGGAGGCCCACTATGAATGACTGGCCAGTTTGCTTTCCCCTTCCGTCGGATTTCAGCACCTGATATTAACTTCATCCCCCCTCATGTTGGTTGAACTTTTTTTTAAAACTACTCTTTCATAGATTTAGAATTCAATTAAGTCCAATTATTTCTACTTAATTTTAAGTAAATGATTGTGGTAATGCGAATACATATTATATGTTTGCTAAGTCAACATTATGTTGTATACAACAGCCAATAGAATATAACAAACATTAAACAATTTCATGCATTCTTATTGAAATAATTGTGCAACAGAGAAACTATTATATATTGCAGACACCATGTGTACAAGTAAGTAAAAAATATTACTGGCATTTGAACATATTGAAATTGAAAGGTGCCCTGATGCTTCTCTGCTTGGTGAACGGGTCTGTGGCATGCTTTTCTATGTTAGGAGTGAGTTTAACAATATAAACTCTCAGTATAACAAAGTGTACGTTAACACCAAAGTGCTTTCGTTGCAGAAGATGCTCAGTAGACGCTCCTCTCAGGGTCATCCATCGTGTGGTCTGACACCTCTTGTCATACTGTGGTTGTTGCAGAATAAAGTGAGTGGGGTGCCGGTCAAGAAGCAAGTGTACGGTTGCTGGTTTAAATCTGTGCAATAGTAGAGAACATTTGGTGAAGGGAAGTGAAACAATACTTCTTTATGTTAAAACTAACTTTGAGAACCACACTGAAGCCCTATCGTGTGTGGTGTAGCTGTGTATCTGATGTCTGGGGCAGTATGATATGTAAGTGCAATGCAAAGTGTTGCAAGAACTCAGCAAATAAGAAAAGCCAAACAAGAGACCTGGAGCTACTCGTCCGAACCAAAATGGACAACCAGGCAAGGAGACCAAGGACCTAAAGGATAGCTGACTAATGTACTTACTTGGCTGAAATGAGAGAGATTGCAAGAAGAATTACATGTCAGTGTAACTTTTTTTAGTTTGGGCTGTGTGGGTGGAATGGGTAGAAACAACCCTCTCCTGATAAAAGGCACATGACAGCAGCCTGGAGTCTGGAAACTGTGAAAGATTCAAAGCATTAGATTATTTGGTCTGGCTAAACAACAACTGATGTCCAAGACAACGTGCTATATTTAGCAGCAACTGGGTCCAGTCTACTCCAAGGTGCTGGAAAGGAGGGTTCGGCCGATAGTGGAACCTCTGACTGAAGAGGATCAATGCAGGATCCGTCGAACAAGCTTTTCTGAGCTTGTGTAATGGTGCCAGTCACAGTTACTCTAATGTAGGCAAGAAGACCCTGTAATTACTGGAATAAATACTATTGCATACTTTGGATTGGTTGAAGTTGGTTACATGGAGGCACATACTGGAGGTTTTGACATTCATAAACAGCCAATGAGCAGTGTTATAATTCAGGGGATGAAAAACACTGACGTTTAGTATTCGCCACACAATGTTTGCTTTATGGGAAGCTAGCATACTGTAATCTGTCTACCAGGACAAACTCTGTTGAATATAGATTCTTCTGCAGTGAAATGTTTCGCCGGCACAGCAATGTGCTAATTAGCAGGTTTACAGAATGTTTAAATGATTAAGGATTGATTTTTTCCCTCATTAGATTGATTTTTCATTGCATTGGGGATGAACTGTGTGATGGCAGTCTGCCTGCTAAAATTGATATCACTGATGGTGCAGTAATTAAGCCATTTTACTCATGTTGCTCTTTTGCATTTTGTATCTTTTGCATGCGTTTAAGGCTGATAATGACTTTTCTTTGCTATCATTCACTGCAATTTAGACTCATTAGTAGGCCCGTGACACATAATGAAAACAGGCGCTTAAGTCCTGTGCAGCCCTGCTCAGAACAAATGGCCCTCCTCAAAAGAATAATCATAATAATAGTGTTGCTCTAGTTGTGAGGCTGTGATCACACAGGCCTGCTCAGAGGAGGGAAAACAAAGTATTGGTAATAACAAGCCTGGAAGTAAATTATTCTGCTTTGTTTTTCTCACAGTGGGAATAGTCTTTGATTTATAAGCTAGCGTGGCAAACATATACTTCAATGGGAACTTTGCGATTTAACTACTTGTTTTGGGAAATAGAAATTATTACAATGACCTATTTTCTTCACAATGAGTTACAGTGTGTGTGTGTGTGTGTGTGTGTGTGTGTGTGTGTGTGTGTCGTGTGTGTGCGTGTGTGTGCGTGTGTGTGTGTGTGTGTGTGTGTGTGCATCAGACAGGAGATTGTGTCACTGTATGATAAGGGTATATTTTATTTAGCTAATTAAGGCTCCTTGCTTTAGAACCGACCCACCCTGCAATGTGTTCCACTTGATGTATCACTTTGTTCTACATTACTTCAGCATAATAAATATACATTCTCCTAAAATTTGAAAAGCAATTCAGCTACATAGTGGCACACTGTTAATCTTGGTGAGACTTTTATAAGCAGTGCTTATCTCGGGTTGTTGCTTTGTTATTAAGTGGAGATTTAAACATAAATCATAAGAACATAAGGGATAGGCTTTAAAAGTGATGACAGCCTCTTGTCAGATTGTTTCTTTAATATCTGTTTCATTCCTAAAGAAGCTTGTTTCCAGCAGGAGAAGAAGAAGACATAGGAGACGAGTTCCAGCTCTCTGCTGAGGGCAGAGATGAGATACAGGAGATACAGTCCAGCAGGACAGTCTAAACTAACTAAAGAGACTTGTCCATGATCTCTGTAAACGCTACTGACGTTAATCCCCTATTTGCTGCCACGTGGTCCGGCCCCCCTTGAGGACTGCTGCGTCCCTTTCCTCTTGCTGGCTGATTCAGGTCATCTGAGGTCGGGCAAGGAGCAGCGTCTGAATGTCGTTGTGGTCACACAGGTGCTTCAGCTTCTCAGAAACGTTTTGGTGCTGTTTGCATTGATAGGTGGTGGCATTTTGACAGACTTTGGACTGTGATTGGACACTTTGTGTACTATTCGTGTCGTTGTTTCATCTTCAAAAATCCGTAGTAAAACTGAATTCCCACATTTAAAAGTAAATACAAAGGACTAATTATCCTTGACAATGTACGTACAATTGGTGTGTCAAATAGTCCAAGAACCTCATCCTTCTATTCTTGAGTACGGAGAGTCTTTCCATGCTAAAAGGCAGGCGATTCATGTTGAAAGAAATCTACTTTCAAAGTGTAGTAACACTGTGGTTTTGATGTATTATAAGTACACAGAAAGGTTAATAGTAGCTTTAGGTCCTGACAATTATCATTTGAAAATCTGCATTTTTGCCTGCTAAACCAATTCTGTACATTTTTAAACGCTGTCTTGTATTTAACAAATCTAGGCTGATTACTAGTAAAATAGTTAATCCTGTACTTTAAAGAGAAAAAAAAAAGTTTGATTACATTTCTAATGTGTATGTGTTTGTGATTTATGCAGGAGACAGAAAGTAAGGGCATGTAATAGACTGAATCTAAATTTGGATATTGCATCCATTTGCACAATGAAACCTGGATACAATCAGCGCTGTGTTTATAAAAATCAAGTTCAATTTAATAACTCACTTATGGAGGAAGGAGGAGTGCTTGATCAGCAGATGACGTATCATGTTATGTTTATCTGTGTAATTGAGTATATATATTTTTAAAGTTGCATAAAACATGCAGCTATGATGCTTTGTGATATTTATGCAGTATTTATGCATGGTCATTTTACTCAATGATTCCTTGGTTGTATGTGTACGTTGTAAGTTGAGTCTTCACTGAACGTCTTAGTAGATTTCCTTTAGTCCAGGTTCCATGTCCGCATCTGTCTGCCCCGAACCTACAACAGTGACCATCAATTATTCACATAAGACACTGTGTGTGTGGCAAAACACACGCTGCTGCCAATGAATGTTTAACTCCGTTTCTTCCGCATGCATTTTAGGAATGAAAATTAATTCCACTAAACCACCTTTAGATATTAGACAGAAAATAAAGAAATGAAAATTCTCTGTCAAAAGAATGTTTCATCATGGTGACAAGATAGTGAACGTTGGTGGCAACCGACAACTTAATCCTATTTCCCTTTGCAAGAGCGATGGCTCAGAACTCACATATCACATTATTGTTAGAGGAGAAGCAGCTTTGCCAGTTTAACCATCTCCCCTGATTTCCTCAGCTCCCTCCGTGTCTGGAGACAGTCTGCACAGATGCAGAACAACTGTCTCCTGCAGGACTGCCTAGATAAGCACAAGTGCATTCTCTTAGACGTGCCTCTGTTCACCTGTGCTGGTGAGAGCAATGTTCACATCAGTCATCGTGTAACAAAAGATCCAGGCTATGCAAGTTTTTAACTTACAAAAAAAGATTTACCTTTTCCCAAGAGTAAACAGAATTTAGTCCCAGTGCTTGCTTGTAATATTTGGATGTCTGACAAAAAATAATGTACTACACTGTTAAAGTTATTCATCATCCTCCCCGAGGAGCACTCATTTGTTTGTTTGTTTTTCCGGGGGAGTGAAAGTGCTGAGTTTGGATATTGTGATGTGTATGATTCATGTGTGTAAGTTTTATCCCCCCCCCCCCCCCTGTTGGCTGCTCCGGAGTCGTCCTTTGAGGTGTGCACATCGAAGGTGACACTGATAGGACTCCCTGAAAAGGATCACTCTGTATTTATTCAGTTTTTTTGTTTTCCAGAAGTGGTGGTTTTAGCATTTGTCAAGATTCAACTTCAGGTTCCACTTGTCCAAACGATGGCATGTTTGTTGGAGAGTACGTATTGTATGTAGAACGTTGTTGAGGGAGTCTCATTTCTATGAAATGCTATTTCTTTTTTACCTCTTTGGTCTAACCATCACCTGCTATAACTGAAAGATAACAAACTCAGTATACCTCTTAGATTTGAACACTCAATCCCCATCGTTATAATTACATACAAGTCATTAACAATTAAGTTAAGAACATCTAACAACAGCATATTAATGGGTCGTCTTGCACCAAACACTGCAGAATAAAACAATTAGACACGGCATCGTCTATAGTTTGATATTAATCCAGGGTCGTGAACAGTTGTTATTACTGTCCTTTATGTCTTTACAGGTAAATCAGACAGGGCTCCATTTCCTGCTTATGGAAGGAATCCTGGAGCATCCAGCAACCAGGTGAGTTCAAAGCAGATCTATAATAATACATACATAATAAATAAATCTACGTTCCCCAATGCCAATGAAACTTGACCAAAAACAATGTATGTATGTATGAATGTATGTTCTAAATTACGCTGTATAGGTCTTATCCAAAGAAGAATCTATTAAAAATAGATAAAAGCTCAACAGACTCAAAACTTCAGGTTCGTACAAAAAACCTTTATTTACCCCTGAGTTTTTACTGCTTTTAAATGTTCCTGAGATTAGACCTGGCCTCTCTTCCACTGGTTCCAAAACGGGAATCCATGCCTTTATTTAACAAACGGTGGGATTAGTGTAAATCCATCTATTCTTTCTAAATAAGAGCTCCATTCATTATAACAACCACAAACAAAGCAGTTCGGCTTTTAGTCTGGGAGTCCATAACTTTCTCACGTAAGTGTACTTTCATTCAACTCTTTTTTTAATTTATTTTAGAATTAATTTCAATATCTTACTCTTTCTAAGAGTTTCTAAGTCTTAACAAGATGTAACCCCCAAGCCACTTGAATTTGAGAAACTGAAAGCATCCTAGAATATCGAGGCACTGCCCTTCAGGTGTCCGTATATCCGTTATTACACTAAAGGTCACTGTGATTCTGCAGCCGGAGCTCCTTCAGAACAATCTGCCTGAAACCAAGAGGAGCCTCTGTCATTTAAAAAACGCCTATCAATTTATGATGTTTTTGTTATGAAATGTCTTTTTTCTATTCAGTGTGAAATTATTTCACAACACCCGACTAGATCACACGGAGTTAAGACTCTTTTGATAAGATATAGTGGAAATTTAAGAAGCACTTTTTATTGATGGAAGCATTTTTGAGGAATACCATTTAATACATTTTCAGTGTGAGCTGGAGGAAATGTGCAAATCTGCAGCTGCAGAGATTAATGGATTCTCGCTGGTCAAAGAACACAAACAGAATGACTAAAAATATCAGTTTTTTTCTTGGAGAATCTGCAAAGAAATGGCTGTATGCTGGGAACAGTCCCAACATCGTAAAGATACATAACCATAACAACTGGTAGAGTTACACAGCAGAGCATTTACATTCCTTTTTATCATAGTGTTGCCTTATAGACTTATTGATTTATAGCCTATTTGTAACCTTTCAGTGTGTGTTTTGTCAACCCTTTATGCCAAATAATTTAATAAGACGACTTGATTTCCTGATAAATGTTTGTGTCACAAAATGCAAAGATTACAAACTGATATGACTAATAACAAAGTATTTAAGCTGTAGGACTTTGATTTTTCTCATTTTTGCATGAATATAACTATTTTTCTTGACTCCTTGCGGTTCCTCCCTGAATATCTACCATAGTGTCAACGAGGCCAGAGCCAGTGTTGCTGCAGGGATTCAATATCATTCAACTAACAGTAGAAGTTGTCATTTTACAGAACCTGACCTGATTTATCTGTATTTTATATAACATTTGTGTTACGTTGACAGTTTACCATGACCTAGGTCAGAGAAATAATTTACTTCATAGAACATTTCATAGAGGTTGGTTTTACACTAAATGGAGGTCTCCGTGGTTACCGTGTCAATCCTCCGCTGATTCCAAAGGGTCCTGTGAGGCGAGTTTACAAGCGACCCTGAGTTGGACTCCTCGCTCACGTGATCCCCGTTCTGCTGGTCTGCAGCCGATTACACTAATTAGAGCAAGGTCTTAATTGGGCTGTTAGCCCAGTTTGTCAGGGTTGTAGAGGTGAAACAGATACTGGTGATAGGATGCGAGGAGGAGCCTCCACATTCTGTCCTGTGATGCTGAATATACAGGAGTTACATGTCACACTTAATATATCCATTACAACAATAATGTGTAATATGTGTAGTCATTGCGATATTATGATATTTGCTTTTTACAGTAAACACTTAATGCTTGCATGCTTTGTTATTGTTACTGTTACACTCATTTCTGACGATGACGGCTTTAATTTGACACATTTGAGCTCATGTCTTCTCTTTCAGACGTCTTCTTCTGTAAGGTCGGATGTCGGCTTGGCCAGTCCTGGCCCAGTGGTGACCCCATCAGGGAAGTCTGCTCCTCTCTACTCCTTCACTGCAGCCAACCCTAGAAGACGTCCTCTACAAGACCCTGCGCCCATCAGTCAGTGCCATCTCAATGATTATAAGATAAATGCCCTGAAAATGATTTTTTTTAGAGTTTTCTCCTCATTGACAAGTGCAGCTTTTGCAATATTCGAATGAATCAGAACCTCAAGATAAACAGAATTCAACTGAATATTTCTTGTCGCAGTTTCGCTCAAGTCTTAAACTAAATGAAAGGTATCTTTCTTTTAGATATTAATAATTAACATGTAATATAGTCACATGTGAAAGCAGTCATGATAGACTGAGTGCTGTTGTTTTTTTACCAAGTCATTTACAATTGGTGTCTGAAATATTAACTTTGTTTACACGAAAATCACAATTTTATCACAGATAATAATTCATACTGAACGACCCCAGAAAGTAGATTTTTGAAAGTGACTTCTGGTTTATTTACAGCACATTCACGGTTGCCTCTTTTTTTCTTTTGCCTTTTGAATGACTAGATGTGCTTTCATCTCTCTACAGATACTCTCCAAACAAAGAAGGTTCGCAAGGTCCCTCCTGGCCTGCCTTCATCTGTGAGTGGAAGATCATCTACATCATATATAAATAGATTTCACAGTGAGCTTACTAAAGCAGACAGACACACACACACACACACACCTCTCTGACTTTTTATGCTTATTATTATTGTTGTAACATTAGTATGTCTCAGGAGGGTTTTGTGTACAGTAGTTGTGGCTGTATGTGTGTTTGCGTACATCCATGATTGTGTGTGTGTGTGTGTGTGTGTGTGTGTGTGTGTGCGCGCTTGCATACACGTGTGCACCTCGAGGTGATTGATTTTCAGAGCTGCCCTGTCACAGTCTAGCCTCCTCACAGCCTCTCCTGGGAGAGAGAGGGGCTGTCAGAGCGGATCCCCAGCTCTGCTCTTTTGATGTTTAATTAGTCATTACGTAGCTGAACAGGAGGACAGACAGAGATTAATAGCACAGAATATCTGAAATTTCTATTGGTAATGATCCCGGTGGAGCAGAAACCATTAGGATGCAGAGAAGTGTGGAGCTCAGCTTGCATTCGCTCAGACAGGGGGTGTTGGAGTTCATTAATATGCATAAATCAGTAAGTCAGATGTTCATTGTTAAAGCCCTGGTGGATTGGCAAAGGTTGTATTAAGCCTTGCCTTAAATTCCTGGAACTACAAGACAATGCTTTTTTTTGCTTTTATTTTTAATAAGAAGCAACTGCTTTACCAAAACCCCACCTATTTTATTTCCTCAAACAGTCAAAGGGTTTACTTTTCTTTTTTTTTTGATGAGGGAGTCTGAGACTGGATTTGCCTTTCAGAGCTCTGATAATCGTCACCTCTGCTGCCGTTACTCCGAAATCAAATATGGAACAGGCTGTGCAACATAAAAGGCTGGCATGTGTTTTGTTTCTGGATTTGTATTTGAAAAGAAGTTTGTCAGAGCATGAGGGGGGGAAGCAGTCCCTGACAGCAGCAGGAACGTGTGCTGCCTTCCTCTTAAGTAAGTGATATATTTGCGGTTTGTCAGACGGAGGGCGGGAGGCACAGAATGGTTGCCTCACGGGTTACATCTCTTTGTTGTGTAAATGGACGCCGGGCTTTTATTTGTCAGTACTTAACACATGGGCACAGGTGCGGTTCTGTGACTCATAGGAGTACAATCAAGCAGTACAATGCTGGATGGGGAGAAACAGTGGCAGAGCATGGGATGAAATACAGCTTCTTCTTGTCACTCAGTGCTGCTCAGAAGATAAAGCCTGGAGCTGGGAGGAATTATCCCAGTCAGCCTTTGATCCCATTTGGAAGAATGAAGATGGCAGTGTTGAATAACGGGTTATAGGTCTCTTATAACCTGCTGACAGAGAAAGGGAAACATAAAGCCCTTTTTTGATAGGTGGTATATGTGGGCATGTTTGAGTGGGAGGTTGTCTGGCAGCTTTTAGGAGGTGTTAGGATATAGAATTGCAGGGTCAGGTGAGGTATTAAATGGTGCAAAGAGGTAATTGTGGACCTTAAAAATGTGTAAAGTGACTGATCGCTGCGTGGCTAAGGATGGTTATCAGCCAGGACCCATGTTTGTGTCTCTGGAAGCAGCGAGGGCAGTGTTGAAGAAGCGCTGAGGGGAAGGCACACCTGGAGTCAGAGCTCCTCTGCCAGAGGCAGCTGTGTGGAGAGCCTGCAGCGTACCTGTAAAGCATGAATGCAGCTGCAGATGCCACTGAAAGCTTTTGCTTGTGTAAGCAAGCGTGAGAGCCTCACCAGGGAACTGAATAGCTGCTTAATTTAAAAAAAATAAAATCAACACTGTGCTTCCTATCATTATGTCTAGTGCTGGGAATTTTCTTATTTATTTATTTCATTCTCAAATCCCCTTTTTCCTCCAGCTTCTTGCTTCTCAGTCTAAAAATAAATGTTGCAGTTTTGAATCAGATGGGCAATGTAAGTTGCAAGCCCCAGCTTGATGCGTGCATGTGTGTGTGTGTGTGTGTGTGTGTGTGTGTGTGTGTGTGTACACTACATGATGGAGCTGAATCAAAATATTTACGGGAGCACATCCTCTGTGCATTTAGGCTTTGGCGCTGCAGTGCATCAGGATGTGAAGGCTATCTAGACAGGCCAGCTGGCTGATTGCAAACATTTAAATGTTTCTTCGTCTTACATGTAGACAACCTCCTCCCTCAGCCACACACATACAGCATGTTCCTCTGTGGGCTGCTGGATGTGTCAGACATGGGATACTGCAGATGTGGCTGTAATTGTGGGATGCCTATGCCTAACGAAGCCTCGTTATTGAATCATATGTATAAACTGAGTGCTGAGACTGAAGGACAGGGCATGTCCTCGTTGGACGGACAGGCTGCGAGGCTGAAGGATGCTGATGGGCAGCTGCGTGGGCACCTGTCTGACAGGAGGACTGGAGACAGGGAGAGATGGGGGGTTTGTGGCTTGTGGGGGAAAGTTGCATCTTGTAGGATATTTATGTTGAGCTGCAAGGGCATGGTGTGTGTGTGTGTGTGTGTGTGTGTGTGTGTGTGTGTGTGTGTGTGTGTGTGTGTGAATGAGTGAGGGTGTGTGTCCCCCCCCCCTACAAACCCTTGTCAGAGGCACAGCGGCTCGATGTGACACTTCCTCCCTGGCTTTAGTGACGATATGGCTGCAGGATGGGAGAAAGAAAGTGGTTGGCTGAGACTCCGATCCCCTCGGGGACTTTTGCAAGTGAGAACCCTGAGTGTCGATGACAAAATAGATTGGCATTTGCTTTTGACAGATCACTCAGACACCCTTGTTTCTGAGAGATTTGTTCTGTGTGAGCTGTAAGAAAGGAAGCCTGCTTTAGGCGAGGATCTTCCTTGCAGTGCTGTCTGGTGCATGACATTCAAGAGATACTCTCTCTCTCTCTCTCTCTCTCTCTCTCTCTCTCTCATCATATTCTTTTCTTTTTCCTTTTTTAAAAGATCATAATGGTGTATTACACCAGTAACCCAATGTTCATGATGCTTAGAAAGGACCTCCTTTTTTCTTATTTTCTCTGACCCACAGCAGGCCATAACATCAGGTGTGGGTGAATAGACTGGATGGAATACATCAGTAAATCCCTGTAAACAACCAGGATCACCAGGCCTTGATACGTCTGGAGACAAAATTAGATTGAACGGCAGCCCAGCAGAATGACGTAAAGCATGCACAACAAATGAAATTAACATTGGAACCGGGAGGGTTTGCAGTTTTTATGCTTCTGAAAACTACAATTGCTCTGGCTGTATGTCATCATAAGTGACTGACAAAATCAACTGTTATTTAATTAGGATTGACTTGTTAGTAAAATACATTCTGTGTCACTTTTTAACAGATATTTCTTGACTGTTGAATGAAATATGAATGAGGAACCAATAAGGGAAGTCCCATTTTAGATCATCATTTTGCCATTTTACTTTAAATGAATTTAGTTTGGTAAAGTACACCTAATGTGAACATTTTTTAGAAAAATCACCTATTTTTTAGCACTTTGCATTTTCCACAAATGTCTGGTTTACAAATTTATCTGAGTTATTTTTATTATTAGACATCCCCCAAGATATACTACCTATATATACATTCATTTTTATCATCAAAACAAGTACAGAGGACTTAGTTTATTAAGTGGATTGGGTTTATTATTGGGTAATCCACTAATTGACATTCTCTAGTGCTTAATTTGATCAAAATATGCAGCTAATTTGTTAAATGAAACATGTAACTGGAGAATGAAGAGTGCTCTTAAATGACATCGTGTATAGTTTGCCTGCCATTGCCAGAGTAACCTGATTTTAACCTTGAAACAGATGTACTGTGAAGGGTTTGTCATGCTGCCAGACCTTCTGAAATCATCATGATCATCGTTGTGGTTCTCTGGTCCTTACCGGGGTTGAGTCCCGTTACTCTCCCCGGGCTCACCCATATAAGACCATCGGCAGCAGACAAGCTCATCCAACATATCTCAGTTCAAGATGACAAACCAGACATGTAAGTGTTGTGTTCGCTGTCATCCAGTGGGTCTGTGTCTTCTGGATGTGTAAGAAGGCAGGAAGGTCCCCGATAGTAAAACTACTCATATTCATGGCTGTTGTGCAAAACTCATGAGTCAATCTCATTTTTTATTCAATGAAACTTTAATGCTGTAAATTGGGTTTTACTGAAGTGTGTATTAGAATTGTATTATGTGTATTCTGCATGTTATCACAATGATTTCTTCCTGTGCCATAGGCAGATAACAGTGTTTTAGGCTCCGACCTGACCCTTAGTGTGTAAGCTCCCCGGTGATGCCCCCATCAGATGGCTGATTAGATAGACACCCTTGGTTTGACAGGGATGATGCTGAGCAGTCGCGGCCACCTCTGGGACCCTGGCCTTTGTTTATCTTTGTTTAGGTTGCTTAAATTCACCGCTGACATTAGAGGCTGCCGATAATGGAATAGGCAAACAAGCCAGAGGCCTGACCCCTTTCATCTGCAGAACAAGGAGTTAGAAGGACAAAGAGTACAAAAATACAGCACACGTTAAAGTCATTACTCACATTCGGGCCTGTTGTAAATTATTCATGTAGGGCTTGTGTGAGTTTACAGCATTAATGCAAACCTTGATTTCAGATCGCTGGCAGGCTCAACAACACAGAAAGTCAACAGTTGGCAGAGTGTTTGTTATTTAGAAACCATCTAAGCCAGGCTTGCTGTGACCTGGAGAGTACATCATTGAACCACATGTCGTCCCTGAGGTTCTCAACTCCAGAAGGGTGTGTGTGTGTGTGTGTGTGTGTGTGTGTGTGAGAGGGATAAATCACACCAGTCCATTGTAAGTGATAGCGGGTGACCAGCGTGCTCAGTGCAGGATGTGTCACTTAGTTGTTTCCCTTGTTTTGCTATTTCCCATTTTAAATATAAACCACCTTGAACTATTAAAGCATCATCAGTTGATTTCTAGTTTCATAAAAACAGTCTTTGTGTCTCTAATATGTTTAGAAAAGGAACTATTCAGCCTATAATTAAGAAATAAATTTTGCTGATGTTTTTAATATACCCATTTGTATTTTTATTCCACTGTACTTAAGTAATAGTACATGAGTACACACAAGCCAGCAACTTGAGTACTGAGTTGTGAAAGGGTTGAGGCTGAGGATGTTACTGCTGGATAGGAAGGTCAGGTGTAATTGTTGTAGAGAGAGAGAGTTCTAATGGTGGCAGGCAAATTCATCTAGCTTGAACAATAATTTATGATCCTAAAATAATCCCTCTCAGTCACTTCTGACCCACTAGAACTGTGAGGTGGTGTCTGTGTCTGCAGAGATCCTGCCTCTGCCTGTATCTTCTCTTTTCTTGGTACTTTGCTGTGTTCGGGACTCTTCTGGGTGTCAGCGAAGAGCATTTGAACCCCACTTGGGTGTGTAACCCTCAGCCAATAAGCAACACCGCTGCCTTGCCACGCCCATCTGCATACTGAGGTATGAGCTGTGTGGCGTTCTGAGCAGGATTAAGCGTCTGGATGCATTAATTCAGAATCTGGCACCTTAGGTTTGTGTCGAGGTCTGGATGAGTTTATGTGACTGCACTTATTGTTCTGATTCACGGCTTTGTTCCTTTCCTCATTCACTCTGATAATCTACATGTTGTTCCTTTAATCATATTCACTTCAAAACGTTGTTCATGTCGTTGGGTCTTTTCTGAGTCAACCTGGTGTAACTTTCTCCAGTCTGGTCCTTTTTGAGCGTCTTCGTTCTGCAAGAAGAGAACAATCACTTCTCATTGTTTGAAGTTAAGATGAAGGCTTTGAAGTTGAACTGAATCTCCGTCTCTCCATATCCCTCTAAAACAAAAGAAATCTGATTGAATGTGAAGAAAGTGACATGTTTTTTCAGGAAAATATTTACGGGTCTTTTCCAGGTTTTTATTTTTTTCAACAAATGGTTTCGGACAGATGTCCAACATGTGTTCTAAGTTTTATTCAGACTTTTACGGCAAGTTAGTCGTTGTTTGAAGGGCGCTGTGCCAAATTATTAATGTGTTTATGACTTTCATGCAGCCTTGGAAGCAGGACTTTAAACATAAATGCATGCAAAATATACACCAAAGCCAAATGATAATGTGCAGGAATGACTTTACTGCCTAATGAATGCCCCCAACTGTACTAGAATGCCGTTTAACATGGACATAAGCTCAGCATTCCCTTCTTTCTCATAGGAGGAAGGGTTTTCTACTTAGAAATGGAACTTGTCCTCATTAACAACCGTCAAGAGTTTAGTATCAGGATGAATGTATACAGCTGTGTCTCTCATAGTTGGCATCACCCCTTCCAAAAAATATTAGTGACTAAGTTTCAGTTGCACTGCGAATATTAGGAAAGTAATCAAAATCCTGGAACCTTTTTACTCATTATGGACTTGTATTGATCCGCCTTTTAATCATTTATGTTAACAACGTGAGGCACTTTGGAACATTGTTTTGGGTATTTGCTTTTTAACAATACTTTACTATTTTTTAACTGTGATTGTTGGATGACGAGTTAAGCCTTTTTTTAATAGACTGACGGTTATTCAGGCTCACTGTCCTGACAGGAAGTAGTATAACAATAAAGTCAGTCCAATTCCATACAGGACACTTCAATGAACTCACAATATTTATGGTCTCATAGGGTTTAGTTAAATATGCAAATAATGAAAACAATAAATTATATTTCACTTTAAACATTAAAAACTGACATTGTTTAAAAGCTTTAAGACAATAGTAAGAAATAAGTCTAGTTGAGACACAAAATTTACATATGCCTGTCTTAAATGATTATTGAAGCTCACTTAAGAAACAAAACAATCTCCAGGCCTCATCGTCTCCACACTTCTCCATCGTATTTTACACTTTGACTGTATGACAGTAAAACAGGTCATGAATTGCTTTTTATGTGGCATTAAGAAGGTCTTAAATTTAACTTGATGAGAACCATCCCGGGAGGGTGGGGTCTGAATGCCCCATGTGTCCCCCCTACCCTCCCCAGAGTCAGCCCTCTCTAATTAGAACCAGAGCCTCTTACAGGAAACAATCTTCCTGTCTGATGACATCATCGCTAATTCCAATGCAAGATGGGGGTGACCTCAGCCTTGTGGATTTGCTCTGTGTTTTTCAACACCCAAACAAATCCCAAGGAAAGCACCTTGTGATGACTCGAGTGTCTTTAGAGAGGGTAGTTTGGACAGGTGGGCGGAGCCGAGCTGTCCCCTCCTGGACCGGGGATTTTCAAAGTCTGTACCTCTGACAAAATCTGACAACGATGACCATGAAAAAGCTATCAGCAGTTCCAGTGTGTAGTGTAACCATGGATGTACAAATATCACAGACGTGATGGTTCTCAGATGTTCTTTGATGGGGATTTATGGATGTCGGGCATAATGACATCCTTGAAAGGTCACACTGAATTAAAGAATCTGTGTTTTCAGAGTTATGTACAAACTTTGATGCAGATTGTGGTTGGTGGTTTTAAAGTACCCTAACTGCCTCTATGAGCTGCGAATCGCAGCCACTGCTGCTCCTCCAGCTGCTGTTGGTAAGGAGGCCAAATCAGTGGGCCAATAACTAACTTCCTGTTGTTTTACAACACCGGCATGCACCTGTCCCTTTCAGCTCAGGCATGCATCTACCTCACATCCCTACACGCCGGTTCAACACCTCACAGTCTTAAAAACCTCCTAGACTGATGCACTTTAAATGAACAGAACATCTTCATTGCTTCACATGCATCCTCGCTGTGTCTCCTGCAGTCACTATTAAAAGAAATAGGCTGGCAGTTCCCCGAGTTATGTGTTTATCATTTCCCAAAATAATTGCTGTCTCTTCCTGCTCCCATCTACTTCCCTCGCAACACGGTGCCATGTGTCTGGACTTGTTTCAGACCCTTCAAACACTTCTATTGTGAACATATTCCTTGAATCATCAGCTTGAAACAGCTCCCGATATGAAGCAGAGCTCGTGTTTTCGATGAGTTTAAAAGAGTCCTAGAGAAGAGAGGGTGATAAATAATAACAGTGCTAAAAGGAAAAGAGTAATAAAGGTCTAGTTTTCTTAGGGAAGTGGAAGCTTTCATCTCTCTATAACAATACTGTTCTCAATGAGTGTACAGGCCTGTGTTTAGCCCGGGAAGCTTGGAGTGGCAGACATGAAAGGCTCCAGTCAGCCTGCACAGCCCATCTATCCTCTCCTCTCCTTTCTTCTCCTCTCCTTTGCCGTCCCCTCCTCCCCCCCATCTCCCACATGATAAAGGTAATAGGGATCTGTGTGGCTTGCAGTGACAGTAAACCACG
Source organism: Chelidonichthys spinosus (assembly GCA_029853015.1). Classification (NCBI taxonomy): domain Eukaryota; kingdom Metazoa; phylum Chordata; class Actinopteri; order Perciformes; family Triglidae; genus Chelidonichthys; species Chelidonichthys spinosus. The sequence continues at coordinate 1,407,872 of CM056821.1, read as the reverse complement.
GTAAGATGGCTGTCGGTGTTCTGGCCCCGGTGCCCCCAGCATTTCGGAAACGAAGCATCATTTTCATGTTCGGTCATCATGAGCCCTCCTTTGCAGCTGTTGCATGTTTTACATCTCTGTGTTCCTTCTCAGCTAAAGGTCTCACTCTGCCAACACCAAAACTCTCTTAGAAATTCCATAAATGTAGCTTGTCCATCGTTTCTTTTCTCTCTCATGATCTGGATTTGTATTCATGGAGCTGATTTTTATTTGCCTTACATGTCGAGGCTTTGCTTTCTCTCACTAATAACTCCTTCTTGATGTGTGAGCCATATGTGGGAAAAGAGAAAATGTGTTGCCATAATTTTACATCCCTGTTAAAATCATCGCAAAAACAAAAAGATTAGACACTCTAGATTAAAGCGTGAGGAAGATTACACTTTTTATGCACTCATTTGGACGCCTTTTAATCCCACATATTAATGAAATCCTGTTTTCAGAATTAAATTATTTCAGTTCCAGTTTGTCGAGGTCCCCCTGCAGAAAATCTTCATTTTTTATGCTCGGAATTAATTTCCCCCCCCCTGTTCTTCTTTCTAAATCCGCTCACACATTTGTTTTCTGTCCCGCCCAGTTCCCTTTATCTTCTCTACACCCACCTCCCCATCGCCTCCCCTCCCCCTCGTCCTTTTCCTCTTTGCCTCAGCACTTAGAAGCTTAAGAGAGGGATGTACCACATGAGCCACTCCCTTCTGACAGTCACCCCTTCCCACAGCGGGGAATGGCACAGTCCTGCTTTGCATAAGTTTCCTCTGAGTGGGTCGTGTGTGGAGGCCAGTACTGCAAGAATTATTAAACCCTTTTGAACGGCTTGGATGTATGTCCAGAGAGAAAGCTGCTGTGCTGCTGTAGCGTATCTGTATCTCTCCAACTGTTAAAGCTATAATGTATTGCGCTTACCCTGTCCCAGGAATGTGCAGTAACTCTTTGATGTATTACTACAATGGCAAATCGGTGAGTAGTCTCTGTGGAAATATGTGAGTGGTAGTGAAAGAAGTGTGTGTCTGTCCTTGGATTTTAGTATTTTATTTATTGTAGCATAAGAGCACTCTGTTCCTGTGTGTGTGTGTGTGTGTGTGTGTGTGTGTGTGTGTGTGTGTGTGTGGCTCCTCTCTGATTTTCCATTACATCAGTTAATGCTGTGCGACAGTACAATTAATTATATAACTCAAGTGTCTGAACTGTTTTGAACTTATTTTATCATTCGTTTGTGCTGCTTTATACTCCCAGCTGTGTAAAACGAGTTAACATGCTCGGCCACCAAAAAAAAGTTATGCCATTTCAAAAACTTTTCTAAATAAAGAAATGAAACCTTTTGGTGGAAAAAGCTTTTTGCAGCCTTGAATTTATTTTAACTGGCTGGTTGCTTCAGCTCCAAGGCTGTTGAAATAATAACAAGTGGGAGTCTGGGAATGATTAAGGGGAAGAGGCTGCCTGTTGAGGTTAGACTTTCCTGTTTGCAGATTGAGCTCTAAGCACCAGTGTTGCTGTTATTCCATCTGTTTTTAATCACATTGGCATTCTTGACACCGCAGGGAGCCTAATGTGATTTCTGAACTTCTCTGTAATGATGTCTTTGATTTTTGTTACTCTGAAAACATTTATGTGTGAGTATTTATGAATCGGTGTGTGTGTGTGTGTGTGTGTGTGTGTGTGGACTTCACTTGGACTTGATGGAATTGGAAATTTGAATAACTTTAGTTATTGATGTAAGAGTGGGTCGTTGGCGGTGTGGTGAAGGTGTTGCTTTGAAATGAGTCCTCCTGTATTTATTTTCGGTGTAATCATGAAAAACATTGGGCTTACAGTATGAATCTGCTCAAGGACACAGTTCTGACTGGATAAGTTCTGTAGTTCAGTAATCCTTCAGCGATGATCCTGTCGTAAGCAAATCACACAGGCCGAGTTTCACCTGTCATTGCCTGCGCTATTCTTGCTATAAGACGGAGGACAAATGAAGGCAAAATGAATAGCGTTGTCTTCTGATATCGTACTGAAAAGGTAATCTTCGACATGCTTGTGTTCCAACTTTTGCTTATAACGTACTGCAGCATTTCCTCTTTGTTCCCGCTGCACAAAAGTTGACTTTGATCTTTTCATATTAAGTATTAACAGGCTTGTGTTGTAGTTGATGATGCGGAGAAAATTGATAGCATGTGGACACAACGGGCAAACTTTATGATCAAAAGCACTTCTAAGCTTACTTTTTTTCTGTTTCCCTTGCAAGGCAAAAAGAAAGGTGCCTTTCATTATTTGCATCAACGTGATCCACATTAATTTGTTATAGAGCAGACTCACCATCTGGAGCACTGGGAGAATTCGCACTGGGCCATTGGCTTGTGAGCTGGTGGCACGGAACCAATGCAGATGGAGATGCTCACTGATCTAACTTCCGTTGCCCATTAGTAGTAAAAAAATTAAATTAAACCTTTTGTTAAAGAAGAACGGAAGAAAGGTGGAATGTGGTGAAATTAGATCTGAAGAGGAATTAAACACAAAGGAGATGCTCTTTAAGGCGCCTGGTGTTGCTTTATAGTGCAACAGGTTCTACCATGCATGTGGACGATAGCACTCACTGTCACAAGCTAATCCTTACATGTGTTGCACTGAAGCGTGCTCGCTTATGTGCAACACAAAGTCAGAGTGGGGGTAGAGTGTGTGTGTGTGTGTGTGTGTGTGTTAGCCTATCATATCTCTATATTGTATGAAGATGTATGTTATGAGTGGAATTAAGACTTAACATTGATGCCAAAATCAAATTTTTGTGATATTAATGACTGGAAAGTGTTATTGTCCAGTTTGGCTGCTCTATTTTTAGAGAACCTGACTCCCACAGGCTGATCTGATGTCAGCATCTACTCTTGGTTAAAATGTTTAACTACTTTACTAAAGAAGAAGAACACCAATCAATTACTTATTTGACGAAAGTAGAGGATTTGCTTCCTAAGATATATCTTTAAAGCTGCTTCTGCGACCCGACACCGGATAAGCGGTAGACGGTGAGACGATGAGATGAGATATATCTTTATATTGCTAATATAATATAGGATTCAATTATATATATGTTCCTGTCTAGCTTATAGCATTGGCAATGTCTGCATCTCCTCGCTCAAAGCATCTCAACAGCAAATGTTGGTTTTCAAGACCATTAAAAACATGAAATATCGACCCTTTATTTCCCACAAAGCATTGGCAATTATTACGCAGACATTTTGAACAACGCCCTTCCAAGCAGGCTGAGTGGAGCAGTTGTTTGAGGAGGCATTCTGTCTGTTGTGCATACTAAGCCTTGTAAGTGTGTGAGATTTGGACTTCCCTGGAGATATGGTTCCATTCCAAATAACAAAAACAGGACACGCCATTAACAGCGAGTTGGAGCTCTTCTCTTTGAGCTTCTTGGCCATTAGCCTGATGTTTCCTTAGTTGTTGTTGGGTTTTTATATTTCCCTTCCTTTCCTGTTATTACATGATATCCTTAGTGCAACTTGACAGCTTGTGTTTTGACACTGGATATTTTGATTAGGGTGGCATGAAGTTCAAAGGCAGGTGAGACCCGGGGTTACAGGATGCATTCACTTCTCAGTTGAGTCTTGTTGAAAGGGACAGCAGAACTGATCTTATAACTCAATACAGAAGCAGTAGCTCAAACGGTTTCTACCATCACCACCTTAAATTATACGTCTATCAGGAGGTTAAATGATTACCTCATTTATCTCATTTATCATCATTCATTTTCCAGCAACATCTTATTTTCCCCTGGCAGACTTTGGTGTTGACTGATCTGTACATTTGGTGTTTGATGATACAAGGATGCCCTGTTAATGCTAGCAAGCCTCATTTTAAGATATAGCAACACTGGTGAAAGAGGCTGTATTTTTTAATTAAAAAAGCCAACCCCGCCGATGCTGGTGTAGGTCTGTGTCGGGGTGCTGATCCATGTGAGTGACGGCTTGTAATTAATGGCCTTGTAAAAGGAAACCCAGGTGGGCCCTCTCTTCCATAGGCCGCCGGAATGAGGCACCCAGTGTTTGGGGATGGTTTATTAATGCTTTGACTGGTTAGCCCAGGGTAAAAAGGACAATTAGCATTATCCGCTGCCATATGCTGCACATTGAGCGTCTCAGAGAGACAAAAGCCTGGGCTCCTGAGTCGGGGCTAACCTGAGATCTCCACGGAACTCCTATCAACCCGGGGCACATGTGTAAACCAGAAGACCCATGAGAGCTCCACCCCTCCCAGAGCACTTTAATTACACACCCGGGCAACAACACGCTGGAGTCCAGCTCACTCAGCGAAGCTGTCTCACTTCAGCTGCTCGTTGTATTGATCCTGTATTCACGTGTGTGAGCGAGTGATTCCTATACTGTGGTTGTTTTTCAGCTGTATGGCATATTTTCCATCAGCACCGTGTCATGAAACCACTGGAGCAAGTGAACAACATCCGCAGGCGTTTGAGCAGCAAGCGGTCACAATGCCAACATGTGAGTGTGATGTGAGGCCAATAAAAAGAGGGGTTCAGCATGCAGAGGGTGAGACACGGGCTGGAAATGTGCAGGTGGAATTGAGCCGGCAGGTCTGGCTCTGATTAGCGTTACACCATGGTTGGGTCATCCAGTCCTGTCTGTGGGACGGGGAACGTGTTCGCAGACTCTTGCCCTCCATCTGGAGAGGATGAAGTCAGGGACCACATCACTCGTGTTTGGCCTCCAGTCTCTTTGATCCTCCCGCCTAGTTTGGCACACACATAGCTGTACAACAGCATGGCCATTGTGCCTCTCCTTTCACTGTACCACCACCAGCTTGCAGGTACAAATAAAAAGAAAGCAAAGCAGGCTGTTTTTTTGGTCGCACTCATTTGGTTTCTGCCTCCGTGGGATTGCTATAATTTGTCAACCATTTAGACGATGCAAGTAAGCGGGTATCATTAAACTTCTATTAGAGGTTGAGTTGATCTGAAATGCAAATACCCCTGATAATCCACTCCTCCCCTCACAAGCCTGATTGCGCGCTAGTCATTAAAGTGTTTGTGGTTTTAGGGGCCATATCTGCAGTGCATGTGTTTTCCCCGGGCGTGTGAGATGCCATACTTTTATGTACCCAAACTGTTATTTGTGTAAATTAAAATTCCAAAGCTGAGAGTTTTTATAGGTTTCAGCATCATCGTTCTTGACAATAGTGTTGCTCCAGTATTAATGCTCGGCGGGCCGCAGGCTGTCTTAATAACAACATTTCTGTTCTCACGCAGGTGTATGCACCGTCTCCAAACTCAGAAGACTACAACAGAGATTCACCTTCTTACTCGTCTCCCAAACCCTCCAGCAGTGTGTTTGCAAGCACTTTCTTTGGTAAGGTCAAATGCAACTTGTTTACTTCTTGGTTTATTGAATACTAAGAAAACGATCCAGTTTTTAAACCAAAGGTTTCAAAATTGTATTCTTATCTTCCAATATGTTCTGTTGTTGTGAAGAGTCGGTAAAATCTGTGTTATTGACTTGATAATGTGGATGATTTTAACAACAGAATTCATAATAATAATATTAGGTAATATAAGAGCAGACTTGTGTTCAGGATCAAAGGGACCCTGAGTTTTAAGCTCGGGGTCGGAGGTCGGCGGCTGTCAGGCACTGTGTCTACACTGATTGTACACAATAACACACTGAAACGATCCATTCATTCCCTTCAGATGGAACCCACAGCTCGTCTGACCCTTGGAACTCGTCCAATGGGATCAGTCAGCCCGGCTACGGGGGAATGCTTACCGGGTCTTCATCTCACATGCCACAGTCGGGAAACTACAGCAGCCTGCACTCACACGACCGTTTGGTAAGCAGCACCTCCCAGCTGGGGATGGGCATACAAACAGGTGATAAAGGAATGCTAGGAATGTAATTCGGCATCACACTGATGTAAGAGATCCATTGTGTACATTATTTTTCAGCCCGAGCTCACAGAGAGTGTGTGTGTGTGTGTGTGTGTGCATCATAAGATGTTATCTGGTGATTATCAGTGAAGACACTACCGACCCTTCTTTGTCAGTGTTTGATGTCCGCCCGGCTGCCTCAGCTGGCCGGGAATCAGAGGCTCCAGTTACCCTCCAGTTACTTTTGCTTTATCGCAGCCCGGGAGATGTCAAGGAGAATATAACACACATAAACATTTACATTTGTTTTTAAATCTTCCAGAATTACCCCGCTCACTCGGTTTCTCCAGACATCAATGCCAGTCTTCCTCCCATGTCCAGCTTCCACCGAAGCAACAACAGCACTTCACCTTTCACCACCGCAGCGCACACCTCGTCCGTCAACACAGCCGACGGGGTCATGGGTACGTTGTGGTGACTAATTCAACCCCCTGATGTCATCGTCGCTGATAAACCATTCTGTAAAAGTCATTCGTCTACTTTTGCTGTTACAAAGCCTCCCTCTGTGTTTTCTTAGCTCCTGCAAACCGGGGGAACGCCACTGGAAGCTCACAGACTGGAGACGCATTGGGCAAGGCTTTAGCCTCGGTGAGTTCCAACCCCAAATTTATTTTACCATTCATTCATATCATCAATGAGTTTCTCAGATCACTGGTGTCCAGGATTGTGGTCTTATTCTTATACAGCATAGATACTCATACAGCGCTGAAACACAGGGAGTAACTGAACTAAACACAGTTAGAAATGTAGAAAGTATCCTAACACCAGGGGCATTATTTGTCTTATTCCAGTAGTTACCTTCATAGTTCCTCAACCTTCAATTGGAATTATGTTCCGTCTCTGAGATTGTATTTTTATTTCTGCCTTGTTAAAAATCAGAGCTGTGTTTGTTTTCACAAAAGTTAAAATTTCACCCAAATCTCCTTAAATTCTGTTAAACATGCATGGACAGTTAAAATGGTATACGCCCTAGCACAAGCTGAACATACAGGAGCAATATTTCTCACTAGAGCAAAGACAAAATATGAGAGTTTAGGGATGGTAATAACAAATTAAGTCCTTTATATTTCCAGACTCAATTCTATTAGCATGACAAAGCTGGAGTGAAATGGACACGGTTGGACTGGGTGGGGGTCGTGTAGGGTGGATGGAGCAGGGGGCACAGGGGAGTTTCTAACTGCTGTGGCTCAACTCCATGGGCCGTCCTTTGTAGGGCTTTTGTTCTTCGCCCTTTTAAATTGGCCGTGCTTATTGGCCCCACGCCGCCTGCTGGAGCGTGACTGATGATGAGGCGTGGTTTTCATTTATTCCAGTAAAATGAGCCATGTTTCATTTTGAATGCAGTGTTAGTCGAGTGAAAAGAATAGAATGTCATATATTGTCGGGTCAGAAGCCACGGATATAAACAGCTGGGCTTTCAGAAGAAATATTTGGATACGTTTGTGCTCTCAGAGTAGAAAAAGCATAAATATCTGTTCCTCCCTGTAGTCAATCCCTCCTCCTCTACACATCAATGCAACCGCTGTCCTGATTGTCCTCCAAGTTGATTGAAAAAGCGAAGCCCAGAGATCAAGATGGAATAAGGAGATTATTAATAATAAGTGCATTCTATCATCCCCGCAGAAGTCAAACGGTTTCCTGCAAGCTCAATTTGATCTTGACTTGGAGGAGAAATCTCCGTGGATCTGCAGTTTTTTCTCTCTGTTAATTAGTCAGGATCCAGCAGTAATACCCTGAGTTCTCTGAGACATGTCCCATTATGGCACAATATCCTCTTATTACAGGGAGAGAGAGAAAACGTGTTTTTGCTTTAATCCAGCATTTGTTTAAACAAATGAAATCCCTGTGGAAGTTCTGAAGACGTAATCTCCTCGCTCCCTTGTGACGCACATGCATCATCCTAAAACTCAGTGACCTCGGTGTAGCCAGCGTTAGCAGAATAAACGGACTCGGATCGTCTGTTAGTGTAGAATTAAAACGCCAGTAAACCAAACCTAACTAAAAGGCATCTAGTTGTCCTCTCCACAGAGTTTAGAAAAAAACAAAAGTAGGTTTTCATATATGGTTCATTCTACAGTATCTGGTTGAGGCTGAGATGCAGCCCTTTGAGATTTACTGTTGTTGGCGTTTGCACCTTTTGAAGCCACAGAGGAGTAATTATGAACATTTCCCTGTCAAAGTGCAAGTTTATACCTAACTATTAGGATATTAGTCACATTTTATTCTTGTTATATTTGAATTGGAGCCAGCAACATGACCTCAATTCAACCTGTTAGACATTCTTATTTGCATGCGTACTTAATAATGTATATGTATGTAATGTATATGAAAATGTCCATTTTGTATACATTACTCTTTTTTCCTGCAGTCATAACAGTGATTAAACGTAGCCAACCACAGATATTCTAATTTGCCCAGTAAAGCGTCAGTGTAGTATTAATTTCTGTTAAATGCACAATAATTACTTTGAACCTTTTCCAATAAATTCTAATTCATTTATTGGAAAAATTAATGAATGGTGTTTTTATAGAAATAGATATAGGAGCACGATGCAGGCAAAAGACATCAAAGTTAATTTTGTTTATTGTTAATTTTGCTGTTGATGACTCACACAATATATGGACTTAACATTTTTATATTTAATCTGTAATTCGGGATCCATTTTTTGGCTTGAAGATGGGTTTATTTGCATTAATAATGAATGCTACTTATTTTCTGCTCCCACAGATTTACTCACCTGACCACACGAGCAGTAGTTTCCCATCCAACCCATCGACACCTGTGGGTTCTCCTTCACCCCTGACAGCCTCAGCAGGCGCTGCCTCAGCAGGTAGCGTGGCGGCTGCTGCCGGCACGCCGTCTGGAAGGCCAGGTAGAGAACCATTGTTGCATTTTATCTCTAACACACCTCCTATGCACTGACACCAGCTATTTACAGTAGAAAAGAACATGAACTTCTCTGAAACTACTTTGTAATTTGCAGTGAAAGACAAAATTATTGTAGGCTTCGACCTGGAAAAGCCAAACTAATTAAGAGCCTTTTATGAACATGAATTTCTATTAATTGAATTAGTTTAGCTATATAGTGCATTAGCTGGATTAATTAAAGCTTAGAGAAGTGGAATGAAGTGTGGAGTTTTCCTTAAAACTTAATTTAAGGAGCTGTAATCGTTCTCTACTCATTCTCCATGCTTTATCTATGCCAGGGACATTTAGTAAAAGACAGCTGAGGATCATCTAGCAAGTATTTGAAATCATACAAAAATATTTTTTTATTATATGTGCAACAAACTTTAATCCTGAGCAAAGAGAAGAGATGCTTTGTACCAGATTTGTCTCCGAGCTGCTTTCTATTTGCAGTCCCTGAACTCACAAAGGGATATGATTTGTACTACAAGCTTTAAATCAGTGCTGCAGGTTCCACCTGCAGATTAAACCGGTACCAGTACCGGATCTGCTGCTAACACGGACCAGTTTTTTGCTAGAATGTGTATTTCATGCTCATAAATTTAGATCTAGCTGACAAGTGTTTTTGGAATAGCATTTAAGATTTGTCCTGGAATGACAGTGTAAATGAAAAAGACTGAGGCTGTGGCTTTTAAGGTGCTTAAGGATTTGAAAACCTTTTAATGAAAATGTTTGAAGCGGGTCTTGAATACTATTTTTGAAAAGCTTTTCTATAGTTGTTATCCAAGTTTTTACGGCTTATAATAGTCGCCCGTGGCACCCGCCCCACTTTGTAATAAGACTTGGCGGCCGCTGTTTTATGTCCACTTGATTTTTGAGGATTGACAGAGCAGCCTCCCTCTGGATTGTATTCATGTTGTGCAACAATGCAAGAGAACACAATCAGGAAAGCATTACATAGCTTTACCGTCTTCCCACCCATGCAGAAGAGAGAACACCAGAAGTTTGTGGTATAGTGGGGGTTTACGGTAAGAAGTGTGTAGGAAGGATATCGTGGGTTTACAGAGGTGAGAGAGTAACGGAGAGTGAGCGAGGCGAGACATTAAGGGAAAGCCCACTGTGTTGTCGTAACGGGCAGTTGTGTCATGTGCGGTAATGGAGTGGCGACAGCTGTCTCTACGTATGCCCCCCTCGTCCTCAGCTGTTGCCCTGCCCCATGGACAGCTGTTCCCCCCTACACACACACACACACACACACACACACACACACACACCAGACCAGGCTGCCAAAGGCCTTGTCTATCTGCCGGTGGCTGAAGGAGTGGTGGCTGTGACTCAGCTGATGATGAGGACGATGACGGCCTCGCATAGGGAGATCCCCCCCTCTGACCTATTTACAGTATGCCACACCTGGCAGCATATCAGTAGGAGTTAAAGTCCAGTTCATCATGTAATATTTATTAATATTGTGAAAGAAATCATATTAAAAATATATTTATGTGTAAGAAATTTGAAAGAATATCATGGGAATGTAAGAAATGTATATCTCTTGGCTAATTATTCACCCTTGTTACGCTTCTGGGGTTAGAAAAGGAACGCTAGCTTGAAATTACCACAGAAGTTGGCTTGCTGTTGGAAATCCATTCATCATTAGGATTACACCAATAAACAGCACATTACTCAAGACTGGTTTGTTCAATTAGTTCTCGCTGGTGCACGTGGGAGTCGGAGTCCCCGGGCTAATTTTTCACTGCCGCCAGCCTGCAGAGGTTTGTGTCTCACTCACCTGGGAGAAAGATGGTTTTTCATTTCCTCTTCCAAAGTCACTGTTAATACAAATCGGATTCATCCCAGGCTGTGAGTGTGAAGAAACAGGAAAACTCCAGGAAAGTTTAGTGAGATATTTTTCATGGGAAGGGATTAATGGCATCTATTCTAAACCGTTTCCTGAATTTAAGGCAGATGTTCATTCATGGACTCATGGACTCATGGATCACACAGGCCTTGATTCGTGAAACCAAACAGTGAACATGTTTTAAAAAGCAAAAGAAAGACACGTTGAACTTGAAATGTGATGTGCAGATGTGGATTCCTTTTCCTTCACTAATTTAACCATCAAATCAGCTTGATTTGCTTCCCTGTTCTGGCCCATAGATTTCCTTGTTGGCTCAAATAAACGTGCAAAATCAAGCTAGCTAAAGGTTAATGGTAAACTCAAATGCAGAGTATGTTAAGTGTCTCTGTATTTAAATGATGTGCTTCATTTGGAATTAAACAGAGTAAGAGCACAGCAGAATATTTGGCTTCATGAGGTTTATTCCAGATGTGTTTGCAGGAAACATTACATCACTTGTCAAATAGATGTTTGAATGACAAAAAAAAAAGAAAGAGAAATGGCAATGCTGGCAAATGTAGTGGAAGTTTATTAACTTGACTGATGATTGGAATTTCCTTTATAAAATACCCTGATGGAGGCAGTTCTTTGAATCACTCTGATGCCTTTGGAGACTCAAAGTTTCCAGCGAAGAGGAAGTGTGAAGCTAGCATTTAAAATCCGATCTCTCTTATTGTTCTCAGCCTCTCGAGGCTTCTCTTGATGTGCAGATGCAGTGTGCATTTCAGGGTGGAAGTGGGAATTAGATGAACCCTCCGCTGGCTGTTGTGCCAGGATGCAGTCCAGCCATCAGGAAGTGATGCAACTGAGAGACCGAAATATCCCCACACAGAACAACAAGAATGAGGAAGCCAGGATGTCAGTGTGTTATGACTGCGTGTTTTAGTGTTTTAGTGTACCGAGTGGAGCAGGATGGAGCTGTCGGCCATGTTGATATGAAACTGCATCGGAGGATTGCTGATGCTGATCTCTTTCTCTCTACAGCAGGCAACCAGTGGCCCCGTGGCGGTGGACAGACCCCCTCCTCCCCAAATTATGAGAACTCTCTTCACTCACTGGTGAGCTCCCTGTCGGCCTCCGTCTTCTATGATGGATGCTCACTTTATACTCATATAAGACTGAGCAAGCATTTCAGGGAGATTCCTGTCTGCCAAATGTTTTGCTGAGGAAGGGGGGGTGGAGGGATAACCAATCTGAACAATACCTGTCCCTCGGGGCTTGCCATCTGTCCCCTACTCCGTGGGCCAGGATGGGGAAGACAGTTGGGGGTTGGGTTTAGTTCAGCGGGCTGGTGTAAGGGTGGCAGCTGTTTGCTGAACAATCCCACGGATTCCTTCGCTGCCATGCGAGCAGGGCTGCAGATCACCTTTCATCCAGCCTACTACCTGATGCTAATGTCAGGCCTTTATGTTTACTGCTGAGTGCCTAATTGTAGGTAAACATGTTGAATTATAGAGCACTTGGTTATAACAGAAACAGCTTTATATGATAAATAAAAATGTAGCAATAAAGATAATAATAGCAAAAACAAACAAAGGACCGTGAACTTCAGCGTGGAGATGCTTCCTCCCACTTTGCCTCCAGCATTGTGTTGTTTCTTCATGGACACTAAAGACAAGTGATGTAAATGGATGAAATCAGATATCTTGAAAAGTAGCTGCTGATTAAAAAAAAGTGGGGAAACCTGAATTTGTGTTGTGTAACATAAAGGCAGCACTGCAGTAGATGGTATTTATATCTGTATACACTTCATTCTGTATGTTCTGGGTTTCTCTGACGAGGAGGGAAGGGCAGTTTTGACAGGGGAAAAAACATGAGTAGACTGAGACTTTTCAGTAATGATGATCTGGCGGGTTGTCTAAAAACCCAAAATTTATGGTCAGACGATGGTTTATTTATTTTATTAAAACGCTGTCTTTTGAATATCAAAATTTGGAATTTACACAAAACACAAAGAAACTTTTGTGCGTTGTATTAATATAATGTGGAGGATATGTATTTGTGTAAAGTGAAAGAAAAAAGAGAAGAGACCAATAGGAAAGGGGTTAAAACATCCTTGCAAAGTGAATGGTCAGCATCTGTGTGCTTCCTTCCAAATCCTGCCCTTCGTATCTGTGTCTTTACAAAAACAATCTCCAGCCACAGTGTGTTTCTGGTATTTATAGATCCTGATCTTTTTTCATAATCCTGTCTTATTCTTATTTGACTTTGCCAGAAAAACAGAGTTCATCAGCAGTTACATGAGCATCTCCAGGATGCCATGTCTTTCTTAAAGGATGTCTGCGAGGTACTCTTCCCGTAGAGACTCATATGTGTCCCATGCGTCTTTGCATTCCTCATTTTGTTTTTGACTTGCAGTCCACATACCTCACGTTGAAAGCTGTTTCATTGTTATTGCCTTTGTTGCCACGTTGTCATGTCATCTTTTAGCTGTTCCAGTTTGCAGTAATCAGCGTATTCTTACACTTTAAATGGTAAATTAATGGTTGAAGCCCTCCATGATGTGCATGAACAGAAATGAAGGCCTTTGATGACTTTTACTGCTCAAGCTGAAACAGTTCAGTTGATCTTGCATTTGATTTGTCTTCTTTATCTTGTGTTTCAGACGTGTGTGTGTGTGTTGTTTTTTTCTTTTCAAGTCCACTCCATACAATCAGCGTTTTCCATTTTTGTGCTAATGTGCTTATACTAAGCTGCTCTGTCCTTCTTTTTCTCCCTTCTCCCTCTCCTTAACCCTTCACTCCTCAATCCCTCCGGTCTTCCCAGTCTCGGATGGAGGATCGTCTGGACAGACTGGATGATGCAATCCTTGTTCTGAGGAACCACGCAGTGGGCTCCACCGCCAGTCTGCCCAGCGACATACACAGTCTGCTGGGACAGGCGCAAAATGGGCCAATCGCAGCCCTCGGAGCAAACTTCCCTGCCTCTGCATTGGTTCCAAGTCGGACAGCAGCGATGGTAGGAGAACTTCACACGGGTTAATGTGTTTTCAGGATATTGCATGAAGTGAGGGAGAACATGTTGGTGTTGTTTCAGACGTCACAGCGCCACCTGTTTGAAAGCGGTCTGCTGCTGTGTGTAAAAACTCAAAGTTATCCGGACATATTTTCCATACGTGTCATGGCTGGCCTAAGGCTCACCCTGCGCTTGAGACTGGCTGTATTCACACGGGTAATAGAGAAATGAGAGAAACAGCCATAAAAGAGTGAAGTTCGGCGTGGGATGTGTTTGTCTTGCATTGAACGTCCTGAGAAACAGAAGAATGCAGGATAAATCATCCATCTGAGCTGTTTCATTCTACACAGCCAAGAGATTTAAACACTGCAGGAGAAGTTTGTCCATCTGTAAAGCAGAGGGGATCATAGAAATTCACAAACAAACAAAAACAATGCTTTATCTGTTCTAACGGGTTCAGATTCCATACCTGGAAAGATATTTAAAGTCTTGGTCCTTTGATGGAATTGGATATCCTCCCATGATTAGTATGAAGTTATATATTACTTCCAGATGAAAAACACTATCTACGGTACATTTGTACTTTTCATTATTAGATAAATGCCTCTTACATTTTCCAAAAGCCAATAATAATATCTTCATATTGCTTGTTTTGTCCAATGGATGCAAAAAGATTCAGTTCGCTATCACATACGACAAAGGTAACTTGGAAACTGGAACGAGACAACATTGTTATTCTGTTGACTTGTAGATAAATTAGATCAATCTTGAGAAATCCAGTTTCCTGTGAACCCAGTCATTTTCTTCTGACTCCCTTTTGAAAATGAGTGTATTTTTCCAGATTTAGACATAAAGAAGCTGCCCTGTATTTGAGTTAAACTCTTAATCAGGATTTCTTATGTCCCTCTCTGGTCTGCGGCCTGAAATCTCCTCTGTCAACATGAATGTTTCTGGAATCCAGTAGACGTCTCTCGTCTGGTGTAAGGCTCTGTGTTTTCCGTCACGCTGGTGCTGAAGTCGTGGAGCTTGTTTTGTCCGCTAACAAGAATCTTCCCGTGGTTGTCAAAGGAGCTCAGTTTGATGTGTTTGTTACAGAGAGAGTTGTGTTGACCGACTGTGAGATAGAACATACTGTGTCTGCGCTAACACAGCACTTCCTGTGTGGGAAGAAGTCCCCTCAGACGGAGCTAACCAGCCTCGGCACGGCACAGCCACAGCCTTTTTACCCCGACTGACAGCCCACACTCTAACCCCCCCTCCCAGCCCTTTTCATCACTTCTTTTTAACAACCCAGGAAATCTGAATCGTTGGAAACGTGTGTCTGAACCCGTGGCCTCCACCCAAATAGAGCTCCTCAGCTGTATGGTAATCAGGCCCAGCCATGAAAATGGCAACGTTCTTTTCTTGCCAGGGCCCCGGCTTCCCTCCTCCTCCTCCAGACAAAGAGTTGTTTGGACACCTGTTGAGAGCACAGCAAAGATTAGCGTAGCGCTGAGGAAAGGGAGGGTCTCGGGGCGGCGGGGTTAACAGAGGCCAACAGTGACTGGGGATCACATTCCTTTAAGGAAAGGAGGGGACACCCTCCACCCTGAGTGACGATTTCCCCGCCTATCCCTTGTTCTCAGAGGGGAAATCAAATAGCTGGAGAACATGTGGTGGACGTCAGCAAGAGGGGGATTTTGTTGTGCAACTCGATGGGAGTTGACCATTTTTATGTTGTGAATGTGGAGCAAATAAGAAGGAAATATTCAGACTATGGAGTGGGTTCAGCTCCACGTCCTTTGAAGCAGAACACAGAAGGATTTGTTTCATTTCAGACACAAGAAACAGATGTGTTGTGGTTACGGAGAGCCCAGCGTGAGAATGTCACAGCCCCCTTGGTTATGTATTCTACAACACACTACTGGGAAGCAAATCACCCTCCAGTGTCGGAAACGACGGGCTTGAATGAATTACGAAGTCCTGAATGCCTGATATATTTGCCCTGCATGTGAATAGTTAAATCTTTCAAAATAGGATCCGATCTAAATGTGAGAGTTTAGAGTGCGTTATTTGGCATTATACAGAATCTCATTGATGACCAACTTCCTTTTTAGATCTCCCATCTTAGCTTGTGTTAATCGCTCTTCTGTATAGTTTCATGCTTCATCACCGGAGAACGTTTGCTTCCTTTTGTCGACAATGAGCATCCTGTCTGTGTTGCACTAGAGCGGTGCCCACGCTGACGATGCTGCCAGCCTGAACAACAGCCACGGGGGCCTCAGCAGCACCAGCTCCACATCCACCGCAGAGCTCAACCACCAACTGGAAACCTTCAGAGGTCCGACGCACCAACTCAGTCTGATCGACTCACTGCTGACCGTTTGTGTGTGTGGTGTTTGACCTTCTGATGTACATTGTCTCCTTCAGGTCTCACCGCAGCATTGGCTGGCCATTTGCCGGCCGCCCTGGAGCTGAAGTTAGAGAAACAGGACAAGGATGACATCGATAACCTCTCCGCCGATGACAAGTCGGATGACGAGAACGACAGAAGAGATATGAGGACACCCAGAGCAGGCACGCGCACCAGGTAAGACGCATATTTATACACAATGAAGTGAAAGAATTCAGGGTTTGAATTTTGACATTCTATTTACTTTTGACATTTTCTAAAGATATAACACACAGAGAGAGACCCGAGCAGTAGATATCAAATCAGTGACATTAATCTGTGAAGATTCATTACATATAAAAGTGAGAGACTTCCATTCTTCTTAGCTTCAACGTATGCTTGTTTTGTGTGGCGTGATTTTAACCGTCGAACAGTTCTTTCTCTCACAGTATCACCGAGGACGAGGACCTGAATCCGGAGCAGAAGGCCGAGCGCGAGCGCGAGAGGAGGATGGCCAACAACGCCCGCGAGCGCCTACGGGTGCGAGACATCAACGAGGCCTTCAAGGAGCTGGGTCGCATGTGCCAGCTGCACCTGAAGAGCGAGAAGCCCCAGACTAAACTGCTCATCCTCCATCAGGCGGTGGCTGTCATACTGAACCTGGAGCAGCAGGTCAGAGGTCAGTGTCCCGCTAATGAAAGCCTTGTTTTAAATACACCGGGATACTTACTGTATGGGATAAGTGAATCCAGACAAACGTATTATTAACAGCTTAGTCGGTATCGGACATGACACTGCTACATCACATCAATACCAAGATCCTGTACCACATCACCACTCGGGGAACTTCTGGGAAGTTGTGAAAGTGTGATAATATGCATCTCATGAATGAATGCTTCATTCCTTCACTGAAACGCTGGATGTTCATTTCTATATATCTTCACTTACGACGCGGTATGATAAAAAGAAAGGGAGGAGATAGGGAGGAAACCTCTCACTGTTCTTATTGAAAGAAATGAGAAATAACTGCGTCCTCTCTGAACCAACAGAACGGAACCTGAACCCCAAAGCAGCCTGCCTTAAGAGGAGGGAGCAGGAGAAAGTGTCCGGGGGCTCCGGGGACGTCCAACAATCCCACACGGGGGTCCATCCAGGCCTGACCGACGCAGCCAACCCCATGGGCCACCTCTGAGCAGCAGACAGGTAAACTCACTGTTAGCCATGTTTATCCATCTTAGGATGCAAAGTCATTCATTCTGACTTCATGGCTTAACCGATGGAATCTGTTGTAATTGGTTTTAATTATTTAATCTTTACATTAGGATTGTATTTACTTATTTATTCTGTCTATCAAATAAAAAATTCCTAAATTTAAAGGTGTCGTCTTCAGATTGTTTGTTTACCAACAGTCTAAACCCTGAGGATCTTCTATTTAGAATAGAATAGAATAGAATAGAATAGAAATGAAATGGGACGATACAGTTGACATAGTTCCAATACAGAGAATGGAACTGATGCTGTACAGAGAGTTTATAGCTATTGCTGATTTTCGACTCTTGTCCCTAGTTGGGCTACAAACCAATAAAAGTCTTGGAGAAGCGAGGACAACATAATATTTGGTATTATAAACCACTGGTTGCAGATAAATTCACTGATTTAAATGGATTGGTTGACTAGTTGTTTCAGATCTACTCACCAAGAGTAAGGAAGCTTTTAAACCATCTGTTAATATTAGTTAGGTGTTTCATACCTTGTGTGATTCCTGACCTCTGATCAGCGTCTTCCCTCCTCTCTCTCTCCAGATCATCCACATGGTTTCTGTCCCGTTAGAGACGGTGACTCTGCTTCCCAGTAACAGACAGGACTCACAGTTTGTGACACCAATCGGAGGAGAAGCAAAACTACGAGACAAACACAATCCAATCCTAAAAGACTGAAGAAGATTCAAGCATCCAGCTCCCTTTGACCCGATTCCATCTGCAAATTTCTCCCACAAAGAGTCGTCTTCAGCAACACATCGCTGTCTGCAAGAAGTGTTGCTGCTTCTGAACAATCAGAGACTTCGCAATCTCCTCCGACCGTACGTGGAAATTGCCTCGTGCCTAAACTGAATTGACAAATGCATTGTAACAGCAACCGTTTATGTTTGTCCGTTTCTTTTTTTCCTTCTATTTATTACGGTATTGAGTTATAAAGTGTATGTCTAAAGGGAACGTTGAGCAAGTATGCTGCTTTTCAGTTTATCTATAGTTTGCCACAATGTGTCACAATTCAAACCGAGCTGCCCACCTTGGTAATCTGTGTCCGAAATGAGGGTAAATATTTGGGATTTGAGATTAATTTATTGGCCATTCTAGAGGGATATTTTTTACCCAACTGAAAACGATTATTAGAAACGAAGATGACCCATTAAAAAAACAAAGAGGATATATTATTTATATTTATATTTTATTCGTTCTGCCACTGACCACGTGTGTAACTCCCATGTTTTTTGTAGTTTAGATCGTTTCTGTGCTACTGACCAGCAGAGTGCCCGATCACATTAGCATGAACACCATTGTTTACAGCGGTGACAGGTGAAAGGCAAACTCTAGGTTTACTGAAAGCTCAGATGTAGTTGTGTTTTTCCTCAGTAGTGAAAATATTTGCAAACCTTAGCATTCCCTGCATATTTTTAGTGTCTTAACTAAAAGAAAGGGGTTTCATCGTCCTTCCCTTCGCCATATAGTGTTAAATATAAGCAGTGACATATTTCTACTTTGTTTAGCCTCCTGTCGTCAGCACAGAAGTGGCTTGTTTTTCGGACTCAGTTAGTTTGTAATAATAACCATAAAAAACGACGACGACCACACTTGTTCCTGGCCTGATGAACACATCGCTTCATTTTCTTTTCATTTTAAACTTCAGTTATGCTTATTTATCATGTAAAAATCATGTCTTTAAGCCTCCAGCATTATGATGTCCAGGTTCAGCAGATATAACTTTTTCAGCATGATTTCATCCGATATACAAAGAGCCAGACTAGATATTTAATGCGTTATGTTGAATATCGTAGAACCGTAGCACAATAACGAACAAAAACACTTTGTTTAAAGACATCGTTCATGGCTTTAATTTGTTTTCCCTATCATTGTGCATGCTTTATGTCTGTCTTTGGTCCTGAGACTTGCTTTTTATTCCATTTATTTCTTTGTATGTTGTCTATCATTAACAGATCCTTCAGAATGACTATTCTGTACAAAAAAGGGACTGACATTAGAATCAATGATGCCACTCTAAGAGTTTACATTAAATTTAAGATTGTTTTTGTGAAGAAGAACATTAACATTAACCATTTGTTGTATTCTCTGACTGATTGTGGCCTTCATTTCAGTATTCATGAGCTTGTGTTCATGTTGGCAGACTTTGATTGAGGCTGTAATGTTTGTCATCTGCTCTTTTTTCAAATGTCCTTTATGTTCTTCTGATATTTCTTTGCTCCTCTGTTTGCCAAGTTAGACTTTGCTGTATTCCAAGATCCTATCCCGTGTATAATATATGAGAAAAAAAGAAAATCAAAAGAAAAAAAAAACATTTGGCTTATTTTTCACTGTAGTTAGTCTTTTATACAATAATACTGTAAGAATATTTCTTGAATTCTAAATATTACTCTTTCTAGATTTTTGAAAGCAAAAGTTTTGAGTAAAAAGTTTCTTACTTTATTTTACTATATTAGATAGTAAAATGTATGGTTATTTACAATAGCCTGTCCATCATTACAAGACATTTACAAATGGCATCTCAAGAACGTGAAGAAGCTAAATTGTTGCTCGTAGTCTTCGTACGAGCTCAGATTCTGAAAGTGCGACCTCCATCGTATACTTCACTCTCATTGTTGATCGATAAACGTTCTTGTGTCAAATGAAAAGTTATTGTCGATGCACATCAAAAAAAAAAATTGCGGCAGCGAGAATTTGAATTTTCTGTCTTTTTCAACAGAAAAACACAATGTATATAACATTTATGTTCCAATAAATGTGCCATCTTTTTTTAAACCTGATTGTATGTGAATTTATTTCTCCCACTGAGTGGGATGACCTTAGGAACATGGGGGTTAATCGAGACTTCCTTTTTTTAAAAAAGGCCACATTAGTGTTTATAGTGTGCAACTCATTTTTGAAAATAAAACCAGTGGACCATTTTAGTCTGTATGAAAAGTACTATGAATATCTGTTTCTATTTTTAATAAAGTCAGATAGCAGCGTACCGTACATGTCCTACTTTCTTTTTTACATTTAGGTTCATGCAGGATGAAGAAGAAGAGCTACAGACACGCCCCCTGTATTAAATTAAACTCCAGCAAACAGAAACAATCATGAATATTAATCAACAGGGGAACTTTTAATTTGTATTTTACTCATATTTAATATATCTTGGAACATAAGCTGCTTATGTTCCAAGATATATTAAATATGAGTAAAATACAAATACATTACATACATACATTTACTGAGTTTTCACATCCATATTATAATGTTAATAATATAATATTATTAATAAATAATAATAATAATAATTTGATTTGAAAGTGCAGGCATGACTTTGATGCAGCCATTATGAAACAACAAGCCTAAATTGTATTTTCCATGAATATTGTGGTGGAAGTTCTCAGTCTGCTGCTTCGACTGAAGTGGAAGAATCCCAGAAGTGTTGTGAAACTGCTGCTCAAGCCTGGAGGACTGTTGTAGCGTGAATCTCAGACACCCGATACATCTGCAGAGAATTATCCTCATGCAGATGTGGGCGTGGGAGCACTCATCACATCCTGAGAGGTCTGATTAAAGTTTTTCTGACAGCGTGACACGCTGCCAACTGCTGATGCAACATAAATCATGCATGTCATTTTTCTTTTTTTTTATATTCCCCACGTCGGTGAGACAGAACATAGAGCGTTGGGCTGGTGGTGATGATGAGTGTGCATGTTTTCTGTAGGACTGGGACCATCATGTCTGAAGACTGGCTTCCTGTCACGGCTGCTGGGTCAGCTGACAGAGTCCTTGGCTCACCTCCTTGAAACGCGACCAAAGAGCCTGCAGCTCCTCCTGCTCCCAGCAGTAAGATCATCAGCCTCACCGCTGCACCAAACATTCTTCTTAACGTTGTGTTTTCAGCTTTTCCAATTTATTATTACATGGGTTTAATACAAGCTTTTCTCTGAAGGACTTTCATATTTCCCTGATACAAATCACAAGGTTCTTTTCCTGGAAACTTCCTCAAAGTTACTACAAAATTAAACACCGGTATAATAAGTGTTACCCTTTTTGTTTTTCTTTATTTTTCCCTTCATCTTCTCTGCAGCGTGTTGTGGCTACAGAAACAGCATTTGTTGTTCAAAATATTAGTGCATGACGGGTCTAATTAGTCCAGCTCTCACGATCAAATCCGTTCCACTTTATCAGAAAGAGAATACCCACAGCAATAGGAATCTTCTCCGTGTTTTCCTGCTTTCCTACACACACACACACCCACACACACACACACTCAAGCACCAAAAGAGTTTGCGTCTTGCAGCTACTTGGTCAACAAGTTGACGCCAGCAACATAGGCGGACTGGTCATATTTTAATTTCAGATGTGAAATCATGGACGTATGAAAACAGGTGACGGCCCCTCCCACCTTGGACTGCTCCACTTTTGTTCAATGTGATTGGCTCAGCCTGACCCTCGGCCGGGTCACTGACTTCCCTCTGAAGTTAAACAGAGAAAAGCAAAAAATGTTGAAACAAAAAGAGATGGAGATGAGAAAGAAATGGGTGGCGTGGATCATTTAAGTAGCTGACGCCCCTGTATCTCTCTATGATACAATTACAGGGTCTTATAGACGACAATGATAGGAATAATAACAGTACATTACCAAATGTGGGAGTAAAGGACACAAAAAGCCTCTGGGTTAGTGCTGTTGCTGAACCCAGTTTGGATATTTGTGGGTTTTAAAAGAAGGGAGGACGTTAAAATGATTGTTAATAACTATCTAACTATACGTAGCTCCTGGGCTGTGATTTAGATGTAGTTTGCACCATCTTGTGCTGAGGTGCTGCACACATACACAGCTAATCCAAAGGTCTCAATACCAGCACGGTAAAATGGCATCATACCTTCTCCTGATGTTAATAGAAATGCTTCAGCTGTCCTAAAAAGAAAAACGATTTGCTGAAAAGAAGAAAAAAGGAATTGTAATTTGTACTTCACCTGTTTTCTGACCATTAATAATGGTTTATCATTGATGTTTTCCTGTCACATTGATACAGATCCAGTTAAATTCTCTTGCAATGTTCCAACATTGTTCCTGTCATAAATAAAAACGAAGATTAAATTGAATGAGCTGGACGTCTCTGGTGCATGTCAGTCGGGTTGATTTGCCGCTGGAAAGCCTGCAGACCTTGTTTTAATCAGGATGAGACTGAGCTGTTTACTGAGCATGCCCAGAGGTCCCAGCTGTGGCACCGCGGTGGAGAACAGGGCTGTCTTTGTGTGCTGCTGTAACCCGGCACAGTGAACTGGGTTCAGATTAAAGGCCGTCTCTCTGGACGCCAGTGCTGTTCTGCTACAGTTGCGAGGTTTATTACTGTACAACCTTGAGTTTATTGTTGCTGCAAAATCTCAGTGTGAGTCAGAATCAGCATTTAAACTTTCGTTACGTTCATCACTTGACTGAAGGAGGTGTGGATGAATATATATATATATATTTTAATTTAATCTTTTTATTGAACATGTTAAAACAAATAATAATATAAACTAAATAAAGTGAATGAGCAGTAAAAGGAAAGCAAAAAAGAAAAACAAGTAAATGGGATCCTCAGATCCTAAGCGATAAATACATGACTGAAATAATATAGTTCATGTTCAAAAGGGACAGGAAAAAGTTAAAAACTTACCTACCCCCTCTTATTTTTTTAGAATTATTTATAATTATTAATCATAAACAAAATTAAAAATTCAGTTTGAATTTGATTTATATTTGGTACATCTACCATTAAGCCATCCCATCTATCACTGCTTAGTCTTGTTTGCTTAGTCCTGGACTTCCCCTTAACACACACACACACACACACACACACACACCGATTGAGACCATAAACTAATGTTTACTGAGATAATAAATCATATTTCAGGGTCATTTTTCTCATAGACTTCTATTTTGTAATCAAAGGAGTGGCCCTCTGATGGACAGCAGAGAAAATGCAAGTTTAAGGCATTTCAGTGTTGGCTTTACTTTCATGAATCTGAGAGCTGGTTGTCCTGCCTTCACCTCATGTCCGCTGGGATCCGTGACCCTGAGAATGCACTTACAGATACAGGATGGATGGATAATACTCTGTCTAAGTATCTGTACATCATCTGACATGTTTTTTTTTAAAGTGTAAGTTTTCTTCGTCCCACTCAGCATAACACCTGGTCCTGTTTGATTTTACATGATAATGCTGGACTCACAAGAAGCTCCTATCTATGGTGACGTGTTCACTGCCCTCTCTGTAGTTACATGCATGCAGCAGAACCAGCAGCACCGGATCTCATTAACTCCCTGCATCCAGGTCAGCCTTCTATCCACTAGATGGCGCGCTCGGTGTTTAAAGACATGCAGCTGCAAATGGCGTGAATGCAGAGTGCATATAATTAAACATCATAGACATGGAACTTTTGAGGGGAGCACATTTATGTATAATTCTCCCAAAGCATTAAATAATTCATAAATAAATATCCACTAACGAACCTAAAGAGTGTAACTTGTTATTTTAAACTTTTTTCTGAAACTTTCAGTAATAAATAAAGACTCATAACTCAAAATGTACGAGTTTTTTAAATGTATTTATTTGTTTTTATTATGTTGGCTCAGGTTCCCACGAGGGAATATTAAATTAGGCCTAGTATTTGCCTTAATTTGTCCCATTTAAATACAATTACCATTAATTTAATAACTCTCTGTGTTTTATAAGAGGCTCACACAGGTCTCGCCTACAACTGGTGGTTTTTCTGCTTTCTGGGTCCAAACCGAGCCGGACCTGGACCTAGAAGAAGTCCTGCCAAGGCTCGAGGGAGGATTCGTGATGTAAAACCACTGATCCCGGACCAGCCGACTGGTTTTTGGGGAGTGGGTGGGCGGGTTTGTGCGCTTGTTTTAGGAGGCGGAGCGGCCCGGAGGGTCGGGACTCGGGACGTCCTTCTGACTCCGTCCTGCTCTCCGTCCCAGAAAACAACACACAACTTAATAAGTCATCACGCAGCGACGTCGGCTGGTTTATCTTACAAGAATCAGACGAACGTAAACGTCATAATCTACGGTACGTGGGCTCGGAGTGAAGCGACGCGGTGAGTACGTCACGGCTGTGTTGCTCTGCTTTAATAACCGTTAAACTAGCACGTTGAACAGAAACGGGAGGACTGAGGGGTAAACTTGGGGAAGTTGTCGGTGAAGCTCCTGCTGATTCCACCTGTTGCTCCGAGCGGCGATGCAACTCACTGCGGCAACTTCAACCAGCGCCGTTCCTCCACCGATCTTCCTCTTAAACGTCACTCTGACGTCGTTAAAACGCTTTAAACTGTGTTTGCGGCTCCGTTTAACCTGCAGACCAGTGACGTGACTTCTAACGAATTATCCTCCGCTTCACCTGTTCGCTATCTTTACGTTCACCTTCCAAGGTCGGCTGCTTCTTAACTGATGTGTTTGTCCTCGCGGGGTCACGTGGCTCGGTGGACTACAGACACGGTGTCTGGACTCTGAGAACCAGAGGAGATAAGCATCTGTTAGATCTCTGCAGGACCAGAGCCGGGCCGTGAAGGCAGCACGGTGAGGTCACAGTAAGGTTTCCTGCTGCTGCTCTGGAAGACAATGGGAGGAAGACAAGCTGGACACTTATTGGAGGGGACATGTGACACTAAGGATGACATGGTCATTGTCTGTCTTCAGCTTTAATCTGGCCTCAACGGCACTCTCCCTCCTCCCAACCCGAACCCTCCTGGACAGGACACCGGCCTCCTCCTTCCTTCCCGTACAGGACATTTGGCCTCCTCCTCCCCTCCTCTACAGGACACCTGGCCTCCTCCTTCCCTCCTCTACAGGACACCTGGCCTCCTCCTTCCTTCCTGGACAGGACACTGGCCTCCTCCTTCCTTCCCGTACAGGACATTTGGCCTCCTCCTCCCCTCCTCTACAGGACACCTGGCCTCCTCCTTCCCTCCTCTACAGGACACATGGCCTCCTCCTTCCTTCCTGGACAGGACACCTGGCCTCCTCCTTCCTTCCTGGACAGGACACCTGGCCTCCTCCTTCCCTCCTGGACAGGACACTTGGCCTCCTCCTTCCATCCTGGATGGGACACCTGGCCTCCTCCTTCCCTCTTGGACAGGACACCTGGCCTCCTCCTTCCCTCCTGGACAGGACACTTGGCCTCCTCCTTCCATCCTGGATGGGACACCTGGCCTCCTCCTTCTCTCTACAGGACATTTGGCCTCCTCCTTCCCTCCTGGACAGGACACCTGGCCTCCTCCTTCCTTCCTGGACAGGACAACTGGCCTCCTCCGTCCTTCCTGGACAGGACACTTGGCCTCCTCCTTCCCTCCTGGACAGGACACCTGGCCTCCTCCTTCCCTCCTCTACAGGACATTTAGCCTCCTCCTTCCTTCCCGTACAGGACATTTGGCCTCCTCCTTCCCTCTTGGACAGGACATTTGGCCTCCTCCTTCCCTCCTCTACAGGACACTTGGCCTCCTCCTCCCCTCCTGGACAGGACACCTGGCCTCCTCCTTCCCTCTTGGACAGGACACCTGGCCTCCTCCTCCCCTCCTGGACAGGACACCGGCCTCCTCCTCCCCTCCTGGACAGGACACCTGGCCTCCTCCTTCCCTCTTGGACAGGACACCTGGCCTCCTCCTCCCCTCCTGGACAGGACACCGGCCTCCTCCTCCCCTCCTGGACAGGACACCTGGCCTCCTCCTTCCCTCTTGGACAGGACACCTGGCCTCCTCCTCCCCTCCTGGACAGGACACCGGCCTCCTCCTCCCCTCCTGGACAGGACACCTGGCCTCCTCCTTCCCTCTTGGACAGGACACCTGGCCTCCTCCTTCCTTCCCGTACAGGACATTTGGCCTCCTCCTTCCCTCTTGGTCAGGACATTTGGCCTCCTCCTTCCATCCTGTACAGGACACCTGGCCTCCTCCTTCCCTCCTCTACAGGACACTTGGCCTCCTCCTCCCCTCCTGGACAGGACACCGGCCTCCTCCTTCCTTCCCGTACAGGACATTTGGCCTCCTCCTTCCCTCTACAGGACACATGGCCTCCTCCTTCCCTCCTGGACAGTACACTTGGCCTCCTCCTTCCTTCCTGGACAGGACACATGGCCTCCTCCTTCCCTCCTGTACAGGACACCTGGCCTCCTCCTTCCCTCTACAGGACACCTGGCCTCCTCCTTCCATCCTGGACAAGACATTTGGCCTCCTCCTTCCATCCTGGACAGGACACCTGGCCTCCTCCTCCCCTCCTGTACAGGACACCTGGCCTCCTCCTCCCCTCCTGGACAGGACACCTGGCCTCCTCCTTCCCTCTTGGACAGGACACTTGGCCTCCTCCTTCTCTCTACAGGACATTTGGCCTCCTCCTTCCTTCCTGGACAGGCCCTTGGCCTCCTCCTTCCCTCCTGGACAGGACACCTGGCCTCCTCCTTCCTTCCTGGACAGGACACTTGGCCTCCTCCTTCCCTCCTGGACAGGACAACTGGCCTCCTCCTTCCCTCCTCTACAGGACACCTGGCCTCCTCCTTCCCTCCTCTACAGGACATTTGGCCTCCTCCTTCCCTCTTGGACAGGACATTTGGCCTCCTCCTTCCCTCCTCTACAGGACACTTGGCCTCCTCCTCCCCTCCTGGACAGGACACCTGGCCTCCTCCTTCCCTCTTGGACAGGACACCTGGCCTCCTCCTCCCCTCCTGGACAGGACACCGGCCTCCTCCTCCCCTCCTGGACAGGACACCTGGCCACCTCCTTCCCTCTTGGACAGGACACCTGGCCTCCTCCTCCCCTCCTGGACAGGACACCTGGCCTCCTCCTCCCCTCCTGGACAGGACACCGGCCTCCTCCTCCCCTCCTGGACAGGACACCTGGCCTCCTCCTTCCCTCTTGGACAGGACACCTGGCCTCCTCCTTCCTTCCCGTACAGGACATTTGGCCTCCTCCTTCCCTCTTGGTCAGGACATTTGGCCTCCTCCTTCCATCCTGTACAGGACACCTGGCCTCCTCCTTCCCTCCTCTACAGGACACTTGGCCTCCTCCTCCCCTCCTGGACAGGACACCGGCCTCCTCCTTCCTTCCCGTACAGGACATTTGGCCTCCTCCTTCCTTCCCGTACAGGACATTTGGCCTCCTCCTTCCCTCTACAGGACACATGGCCTCCTCCTTCCCTCCTGGACAGTACACTTGGCCTCCTCCTTCCTGCCTGGAAAGGACACATGGCCTCCTCCTTCCCTCCTGTACAGGACACCTGGCCTCCTCCTTCCCTCTACAGGACACCTGGCCTCCTCCTTCCATCCTGGACAAGACATTTGGCCTCCTCCTTCCCTCCTGGACAAGACATTTGGCCTCCTCCTTCCATCCTGGACAGGACATTTGGCCTCCTCCTTCCATCCTGGACAGGACACCTGGCCTCCTCCTCCCCTCCTGGACAGGACACCTGGCCTCCTCCTCCCCTCCTGGACAGGACAACTGGCCTCCTTCCTCCCTCCTCCACTAACAAATTAATTAAAAAACCAGGATCAACTAATCAAAAAACTCAGGAGTCAGCAAATACATACCAGACAAATCTTTATCATATTGATGCAAACCAATAAAATGAAACATCCAGTACTGACATAAATCTATCCTCCTCACTGGTTTGTGTTTTTTGTAGCGTTGCCCACTAAAGCAACCTGACAAGACGTGAGCAACAGATCGTCTCTCAGTGAGGGCCGGCCAGTATAGTGATATGACATTGATGTGTGACTAGATATTACCTTAGATTTTCATTACTGTAATATGGCATACGTGATGTTTTTCCCTGGTTTAAAAGGCTGCATTACAGTGAAGTGGTATCATTTTCTTACCCAGGTGTTTAATATCCACCTACTCAGTATTTATCTCATCTTGTAAATATTTAGTAAAAGCACTAAAATGACACACTATCAATATTCAAGTATTTGGTAAAGGAATACTGTGATCTCTCCAAACCCATCATCGTGGTCTACTTTTACCAAAGGTGGCTCATTTCATGTGATGTATCCTTTGTTGTCTTATCAGTCCTTCTTCCAGCCCGTCTTTGTGTTGTAGCGTCGGGGAGAATGGGATGCTATCAGCAAGGCAAACAGGAACCTGTTCAAAGCCCATTGTCCAGTGAAACACGTGTTGGCTGCTGATGCCTTTGTTTTCACTGGCTTCCCAGGCGTAAAGAGCCTTCAGCAGCTCACTTTAATATTTGTACACAATTTAATGTTTATTGCCAGCTGTGTTCTCACGGTCGTGCTGCAAATCTGTCCACCCGACGAGCCTGCAGTTGTTATAAATGTGACAAAAGTCACTCTCTTTTCACAGCATATCCCATGAGTGTGGGCTGCAAATTATCATTTACAAGGATCAATTACACACTGTATATGCACACACACACACACACACACACACACATAGTGTAAAGATGACAGAGCTCCCACATTTCTCTCCGGTCCGACTGACTCATTCAAGTGTTTTTCTGCAGTTTCTCTTCACTTCTTTAACCTGAATTCTTTGTCATGCATGACAAACAGTCATTTCCGATGGGCCATACCTGTTAGTCACGCACCTGTTAGGCTTCTCTAAACAGTACCTGCTCATTTTGACAAGAATGTGGCTGATGTTGACTCATAGTTTCAGAGATAATATGGGTTCAGAGATGTTACGAGCCACACAGGGAGCTTATTGTCTCATCATTTTTCAGTCAGAGCACATTAGCTGAGCGGTTCGACAGGAAAGATCTCCGTGGAGAGAGAACATTGAGACTCGTGTAAAACAAGAAAACTAATGAAAGCGGACGACATAATTAAATGCACGGAGGCTTTAATGTTTCATTAGTGGCTGAGTGTGGAAACGGGGAAACATTTGTTGATATCACGGAGTTACGCGTCTCATCTTTGACTAATAAACCTGTCTGAATCTTTGCTCACAGAGGTGGACCAGCTGATCCAGGGAGAGGGATTTACTTTCCTTGCACATTCCTGATGGAGTCCTACCGAGTGACTGGCATTCCTAACAGCGGACCACAGCGGGGCCACGCTCAGCTGTCCCGCCCCTCCAGGCCCCACAGCAATGGAGCTGGTACATACGGCCTCAGCATCCGGGTCCAGGGTATAGACGGACACCCATATGTGGTTCTCAACAACCAAGACAGGGCTCCTCAATCCTTTCTGGACCCGAACAGTAACGGGTACATCGACACGGAGGGCTCGTTTATTGAGAACTACCAGGAGTATGATTTCAGGGGAGGAAAGGAGGCCGGATCCAACAGCCCCTTCATGGATTACAGGTCTCAGAAGATGATGCATCACGCCGCGCCTCAAAATGGAATCACAGATTCACTCGGAAAGAAACCATCCTCCCTTCTTAACTTTCAGAAGCACCCTGAGATCCTGCAGCCATATGATCCAGAGAACAACTCCCTTGGCCTTGATGCTTTCCACAGCCTGCCGTCAAGGCCTCTGTCGAGCGGGAACCAACACCAGAGTTTCCCCTCCAAATCTGCCGCACATGTGCCATCCAACGCCAAGTCCTCAAGCCTGGACCGGAATAAATCTCCTGTGCAGCAAGAGAAAAGGCAACTTCCGTCCCAGAGTGAGACAGTGGTCCATCCTAAACCAAGGTCACAGCCCCAGCCTCAGACCCGGCCACAAGTGGCTCAGCCGCAATCACAACCTCGCCTCTCCCTGAATCCACCTGAGACCAAGCCAGGCTCCAAGACTCAGCAGCAACCGGCGACTCAGACCCAGACGGTGTCGAGTCCCACGAGTGAGCAGAGCAAGTCATCATGCCGTTCCCCCACTTCTATGAGCAGCACCAACTCCAGCCTGGAGCGCTCCCGCCGTGAGCCCGACGTCCTTCCTCTACGCAGGACTGACTCCAGCGGTCCGGTTCTCCAGTCTTCGTCCCGTTCCCGCCACTCCTCCACATCCTCCACCTCCAAGGCTCTGCTGGAGGAACAGATGGAGGCCCTATACGCGGACACCATCAACCGCCACGAGAACCGCCGCTACATCCCTTTCCTCCCGGGTTCAGGCAGAGACATCGACACAGGCTCCATTCCTGGTGTGGACGAGCTCATCGAGAAGTTCGACGGCAAAGATGGCAGCCCCCAGCGCCGGGGCAGGGCGGGCCGCAGGAACAGGATCAACCCGGAGGACAGGAAACGCTCACGCAGCGTGGATAGCGCCTTCGGCCTGCGAGGTGGCTCTAGCTACGTGGATGGGTTCAGCCACCAGCGAGGCACGTCGACAGAGCACGTCCTGCGGCCCTCGCAGCTCCGTCTGCAGAAAACCGCTGGCAGCCAGGACTCCTGGATCACGGCTGTAGATGATAAGGGCGACGCCAGGGCTTCATCGCGGGTCACCAGTGCACCCGGCTCCCCCCAGAGCACCATCTCTAAAGGTGCAGGCACCATACAGGGCTACAGAAAGCCACAGACTCGCACCTCTTCACTCCCATTCAAGAGTAAAGAGAGTGAGGAGAGTGCCTCCTCGGCTGGAAAGGTCTCAACAACATCGCTTTCAACATCGCTATCTAGGCCTTCTTCCACCGCAGACAACAAGGCCGGTACGGAGGCAGACGTTCAGGTAAATGGCAACCTGTCTCTTCTTTTACTTCAGCTGTAAGCACATCATCCAATAGATGATCGCCTGTCTGTCTTATCAAAATGAGAATCTGGAGCAGAATGCCTCTTTGGCTTTTGTTAATATCTCTTATTTCACTAAGAGCTCATTTCCTGTCATTTCCAGGCTACACCTGATATTCTGAAAGGTCAACAGGAGCTTTCACAACAAACACACGAGGAGACAGCTAAACAGATTTTGTTCAGTTACCTGAAGGATGGGTGAGTTGACGTTTCTGTCCATACTTCTTATCAATGTGGCCTCTTTTTAGCTGTATTTGCTCATATTGGTGAAACTCTTCTGGTCTTAATCCCATGGCTGTTAGTTGAATCGTGAACATATTGTTTTACTCTAAAGCCCTAATCCAGTATTGCGCCATACGGCAATGCATCACGTAGGAAGAGGCTGTTCTGTGTTTGTTGGACTGTTTGTGATAAAACGTGAGGAATGTGCTCATCTTACCCTCCCATCCAGGCTGTGAGAGATCCAGCTGTTTGGACTTTGTTCGCTTGCAGAATCCCACTTTCTTGCTCTGCTTTCTCTTTGCTGCAGCGTGAACATGTTCCGTTTGCTTCTGTAATCAGACACTGTCAAGGGAAGGCATGCTGGGTTGAAAGGTTAAATGCAGTTCAGGTTTTAAGTGACCCAAATATGGTGGTTTATGCATTCTTTACAGTATTTATACCTATAGTAGTAAATCACTGGCAATAATTGTTTTTGAGAACGTGGAAGTGAAACATAAACATAAATGTACTTTTGTACAGATTTTACAGTTAGAAACAGATTGCATGTTTCTTCAGCTCTTGCATGTGCAGCAATATAATGTAGAAAGAGGGCAGGAAACTGCTTGGGTGTGTCGGGCCACAGGTCAGGAGTTACAGGACAAAGGAAAGGAAACACAGATGGAAGTGCTGGGGCTGAAACTGAGCTACATTCCCAAGGCCTCCGAAGACAAACATTCACCAACAGGGGTTAGAAAGGTTTAATGAAAATCATCTGTTTTGAGGAGAAGAGAGGTTTTGGGGGGGCTTGACTGTCTGTGTGAGCCATGTAATTTATTGAAATAATGCATCACTGCTGTCATGCAAAAGTGGTGTAACTCCAGTTTTGTGAATTCTGATCTTTTCACTTTAACTGGAGGATTAATCATTCTTTTTTTTTTAAAAATCCTCCCAAACGTCTGGCGATAAACTCAGAAATGCTCAATGATTAATGCAAACGACAAAAGCTGCTTTCTCAGCTTCAGAAAACTGTTTTTTTTTGGTTTACTGACAAGAATAATACTGTCAATAGCTTACACATTGTTATCTTTTAGATATAAGACATAAACTATGTTAGATCAGAGAGAACGGGGCTGAGGCAGAAAATATGTGGGTGTGGCTGTTTTTCTATCCAGATGCTGTCAATCCAGGCTTCTTAAAACACATTTTTGGTTTCAATATGTAATGTGTTGACCATGATTGTTTCCTGTATCATAAATATTAAAATATATATTACGAGGTGATGAAATAAGACTCTATTATGCTGCCCATATGTTGGATTCTTGTGTTTGATGCTCCGGTGCCTCGTAGTTCATTAGGCGGGTGTAATGAAGCTGTTTGTGCCGTGGGGTGACACATCAAAGCAGCGTGATCCTTCATGACCCTTTCTAAGCCGGGAAGTTCTTACTCTGTTCCCAGAACCGTCTGGAATTAATCCCTGATCCCCCAAACACGCAGAAAAGATGTTGTTTTTTACCTTTTAATAGTGTGTGTGTGTGTGTGTCTCTGTGTGTGTGTGTGTGTGTGTGTGTGTGTGTGTGTGTGTGTGTGTCCTCAGAAGCACTGATACCGATGAAACGACGAAGAGAAAGGTCAACCTGGTCTTTGAGAAGATACAGACGTTGAAGTCTCGGGCCACGGCGAGCACACAAGGCGACAGCAAAGTAGGACATTGTTATATCGATGCAACTAACCCTTAAAGTGCTCTATAATCTCTGCAATCTTTACATCTTTTTATATTCAAATCATAAAGTTGGGCTTGTAAAAGTGCACTTTCCCCTTCATATAGCTGCAAACTTACTTGTGCTGACATGAATTTAGTAAATTCTCCTTTTACATCCTGTTTGATTCAAAGCACATTTATGGAACCTTTTAAACTGTTTGTTTCTCTGAGGCATAGCAGAAACTGGAATAGCATTTACCTAATAACCGCGTGCTGATTCCATAGTCCAGATATTCAGCTTGTGATTGGACCCTAAAACATCTGTCTTCGTCTGTCAGACCGTGGACTTTGCTGCACAGACCAAAGCTTTGCAGGAGCAGAACGATGAACTGGGGAAAGAAATGGCCAAACTGAAGAGACAACTGGAGGACCAAACCACGGTAACGGCAGTCTTAGCTGGCGCTGTGCCGGTTAATTTCCTAACTTGTTGTTTGAGAATATCCTGAAGAGATGAGTTGTGACTGCTGGTCTTCTATCAAAGGTGCGTCATAAACAACCTTTTCAGCTTCTTGAAAACCTGTAATTCTGAAGTGAGTGGGTGTTCTAAGACAGTTAGTGGGAATTGTAAACACTGTTATTTGCTACGCATTTAGATGCATTTATGCTCATCTTCGACTCAAACAGACCCTGATGAAAAAAAAAGACCACTTTGTCATGTTTTAGCAAACAAGTGCAGGAGGTTCAACAGATGTGTGCGCTGTGTTTGACCAACAGAAGAATCAGGCTGACAAGAAGACCGTAGCAGGTCTGAAGGAGCTGCAGCAGGAGCTGGAGCGGAGTACGGAGGCATGCAAGCGCCTGAAGGAAAAACTAGCCAAAACGGAGGTGGAGCTCCAGACCACGGTGGAAGAGTACGTTCAGTCACAATTCTGGAGGATGATGGGTGATCAGCGTGGAGTAATCAATGTTGGGAAGTGGCTGGTTTGGTTTAGCGGCCGTCTCTGATGGAAGTGTTGTGGTGGGAAGCCGTTGAGGGATCCTGATCTTGACCCCTACTGTTTTGTTGAGGATCTTACATAGAGGCAGCTGGGAACAAGGACTTTATGCCCTCCTGGTGAGATGAAGAATCGGTGTATTAGAAGAACCATGTTGCTGTTAAAACCTTCCCCAGCTCATAGGATAATAATAATAATAACTATTAGATGAGTTGTCAATAGCTTTATTCTTCTTTAAATCCAGTTTTCAGTTTCACATTTACTGTTTGTTTCTCAGGATGACTGGTGTAACACTAAACGTCATTCGGTCTTCATTCAGGTATTCATTTGAAGCCCTGTGTTCTGTCGGCTCCACATGAAGACCGGTGCAGGTGTGTGGGTGTGTGAGTGCTGTACTGTGTGTGGTGGTGACATGTCACATGGTTTGTCAGGCTGTTCCAGGTGAAGATGGAGAGAGAGCAGCACCAGACGGAGATCAGAGACCTGCAGGACCAGCTGTCTGAGATGCACGACGAGCTCGACTCGGCCAAGAAGTCGGCTGCAGATGACGAGAAGGACGTCATCATGGCGGTAATGCAGTCATCGTTGTTGTAGAGAAGAGGAGAACCTCAACCAAAACCACCACCGTGATAGTTAAACGCTGCCTCGTAAACCAGGATGCTACAACTCATTGTTGTTACTGATTCTTTCCAAAAGTGGTTGCAGTGATAAACGTCTGTGTAACCAAAGACGAGAGCAAACTTAAGAGTCGAAGTTTGCAGTTCGACTTAAGTTCCATTCTGCAAATTCTCAACTGAAAAAAAAGTTACCAAACCGTCTACCTTTTTTTCTGCAGGACATGATGCAACTGAAGTTGGAGATGCAGGAAGTTCTTCTGGCCAAGGAGGAGCTGGAGGAGGTGCTGAGGAGGCGAGAGAGGGAGCTGACCGCTCTGAAAGGAGCTCTGAAGGAGGAAGTGGCTGCCCATGATCAGGAGGTGGACAAGATGAAGGAGCAGTATGAGAAGGAAATTAGTCGCCTGCAGTCGTCATTGGTGGAGGCCAAGCAGGTAATCGGCCTCACGTTTACTCCCCTCTCCTCCAGTTTGACTCCCTGTGTCCTCCTCCTCCTCTCCTCCTCCTCATTTTCTGTGCTTTCACCTTCCCCCACACCAGAAACACACCCTGTCACAGTGTTGAGATAAGCAGCGCATCAGGGGAGCTGTGTATTGTGTGTGTGTGTGTGTGTGTGTGTGTGTGTGTGTGTGTGTGTGTGTGTGTGTGTGTGTGTGTGTGTGTGTGTTATACTGTATCCAGAAGAACGTCGTCACTTTAAATCTGTATGACTTTCTTTGTGTGGAAAGGAAAGCAAAAAGAGCAGGAAATGACGTTGTTTATCGTCTCCATTGCATTTTGAGAGACGATGAATTTCCTCATGTTCATGCTGAAAGACAAGATGGCTGTTTGATTTTTCAATATTTACAGAGTTCTTCTCCCATTTCTCTTAACCCTTTAAATCCTGTTTCTACTTCAACATGCATGATTTCATAACGTGACGAGCAGATGGTTTTGTGCAGATCTGCTGTTTTTCATGAGTTGGTTTAAACATCCCCGTTCATAAACAAAGCATCTCCATGGGGATGGATCTGCACCTACAACACTGTTTCTTTTCGAATGACGCACGTGGAAACGCTGGAGTTGCATCAACAGAGCAAACTGATAAAATGAAGCGGTGTGTGAGAGTTAAATGTAGCCTGTCATCACTTTTCATGGGAAGTCTTTCTCGCCAGTGGAGTGTGGAGGCGTTATCTCTGCCTGTTCCTCTACGGACGAACGTTTTACAGGAAGAATGATGTTTGATCGTAACATTAATCAGTGTGACATATTTAGGAGTTGCCTTACTGGAAAGGTGGACATTGTAGCTTATTAAGCCTCAGTTAAAAGCACGTTTTTACTGCATTCCATTATTTCAGAGGGAGTGATTAGAGTCCCATTTCTTCAGAGCAGGGGGAGGGTTGTTGT
Source organism: Chelidonichthys spinosus (assembly GCA_029853015.1). Taxonomy (NCBI): domain Eukaryota; kingdom Metazoa; phylum Chordata; class Actinopteri; order Perciformes; family Triglidae; genus Chelidonichthys; species Chelidonichthys spinosus. The sequence goes on along the minus strand of CM056821.1, from coordinate 1,371,978 downwards.
TGCAACATGGAGGAAGGTGAGTTCAGATGAGACGAGCAGCAGGCCGTGACTGAAGACGCATTGTTTTCAGGCTGTGTTGCTGGTGTGTCCTGTTTGTCTCAAAGAGTGGAAGCGCTCCTTGTTCTGGGCTTCCTGCAGGTCTGCTGGGGGTCCGGCGGAGCTCCGCAGCAACGTCTATGAGGACATTTCCCTTTGTGGAAACCGAGGCAGCGCTCCCCCGAGGGAGCGTGTCGTCGGGGGTTCACCCTCCGTGCTTTGTGAACACTTCACAAGATGAAGTCATTGTTTGTTTTCTCTTTTGAGCTATAAAAGAGTTTGCACTCATTTATGTCCTTGAATTAATGTTCGGTCCTCAGGACTTTGTAGATTAGAAGATTTATGATGCAGAAACATGAACTCGTATTCATTTATACATGGTTAGCTATTTATAAATGCTGTTTCTGTCATGTCTGAGAATAAGATCTGACAGGTTGGCATATAAAGGACATATAGGTTAAATCACTCTGTAATCTACAAAATAAGCATATAGACAGCATGTTGATAATAAATGACATGATTTAAGGAATGAGAATACAGTGTGATGGGCAAAGAATAGTCGCCTAAAGTCTCATGTACGCTTCTGCTTCTTCTTCTACGACAAAGAGAGCCCGATTGAACTCATCTTTTATTTATTTTTTGCGCCCCATCTCCAACCAGCCAAAGGCCTTTGAGCAGCTGACATTTGGGTTGACTAGAGCAGCCGATGCCGAAGAATGTGAGAAACTGGAGCACTGAGTTGCTCTGCATTCTAGTTAATTGCAGTGGCAAGCCATCACTAATCTAATGAGCGGCCGTTCCTGAGCTGCGTCGTATCCTCTTCTTTTCTGTGCCCTGAAAGAGTTGGGGAGGGGGGGTGTAATTGCGGACCCTCAGCCGATAATGAATGATGAGTTTGTTTCGCACAATAATAGCAGCGGGGGTTGGGACGGGCTGAGTAAGTGGGTCAGTGTGCTGGAGAAAGGGGATGCGTGGCTGACCCCCTGAAAGGAGCGGGGGCCTGTTTTGTGTCTTCAATGGAAAGCTGCATTGTGTTTCGTTGAGCTGAAATCTGTGGAATTTTATCGAGGTTGGTCATACTTACTTGAGAAAATCTGAGTTTTACTTGCCTGATTACTTATGCGGCTGTAACAAAAGGTGCCTGCACACTTGGAAGTGGACTCGTTCGTGTCAGCTTTGCTGGTATGCAAAAAATGTGGAAATATGAGGTGCCGTGAGGAGAGAGCAGGGTCTGTTCCTGTGAATGTCAGGGTGGAAGTGGAGACTGTGCACCCTGCGGTCCTCCCCCTTTAGCCTGGCTCTTTTACAGTGCACCCGCTTGGACCTTTTCCCCCATTTGTGTCTCTTCAGGGTGCTGGAGTTGCATCTCCATCCCCACAGTGCTCCGGATCCTCGGTGTCGGAGGCTTTAATAGGTCTCGGCTGTCCTCTCCCTGCTGGTAAACGGTAAAGACAGAGCCTTGTGCTTATCACACCTACAGCCCCGGGCTCTGTGTGTAACACGGCCATATGGTTATCTCGCTCTCATCTGTAAACCTCCATCCCAAATGCTGCATCTTTTCATTCCCCAACGCCACAGTTTCCACAGCGCAGCGATCTCCTGCACACCTAAACGCAGTACATTTCCTGGCCTGTATCTCAGCCGGCCCCTCCGACTAATCTCCACCAGTGTGTGAACCCGAAGTCTCACTGTCTGATCTTCAAACTTAACGCGGCCCGGAGAAGATATCCCCCTCCGGCTTGTTTTGAAAGCAAAGGCTCCGGCGTGAGTCTGTGCGTTTGATGATAGCGCTGTATTTCTGAGCGGAGCTTTAGGAGCTGACTTAGCAGGCGAAGAGGAGGAAGGAAGTGATGAAGAGTTTCTGGATCTTGACTTCATCTTGATGGCAAGGAATTAGCCAATTATCCTTGTTGGCCTTTGAAATAGCTTTATTGATAACTTTACTGTGGCTCAGGTGGTAGAGCGGGTTGGCCAATGTTCGGAGGGTCGGCAGTTCGATCCCCGCCCTTGTGTCATGGTCGTTGTGTCCTTGGGCGAGACCCTTCACCCAGCTTGCCTCGTATGAATGTGTATGACTGCTGTATGTCAGGGCTACGGTGGTTTACCACCACAGGAATGACTGTGTGTGAATGAATGGAACCTGTCTGACGGCTTTGAGTGTCTTGAAGAGCACCATTCAAATCCAATCCATTATTATTATTATTTATAGATTGATTACATTAAAGTCCCAGTCGGCAACATGTGTTTGATCATATTCCCTGAAGCCGACACTACGCTCAAATAGAACAACATAAATCATCCGGTTTTAGAAAGAAAAGCGTGCCTCTACGTGCACGTAGAGCCTGTTGTTCGTTTTGCAAAGATCAACAGCGCCCAATCAGCACGCAGGGCTGTGTTCGTGCACACACAGAGCCCCTCCCCCCTCGGGTCGTTCCACTATCACAGGGGGGAGGTGGAGGGAAGTAGCAACAAGCTTCCAATTCCTGGTTAAAAACCCAAACGAGGAGGTCCAAAACAACCAAGGAGAAGAAAACACCGGTGGAAAAGAAGGGACAAAGAAAGATGGCGACGGTGCCCGTGATAAAACCAGAGTCAACATCGGACCCGCGTTTCAAAGGTGGCGTGATCTAAGGGAGTTCAAAGGGCACAGAGTCGAGGGGAGGAGCTCGGTGGACGAGGGGGAGGAGCTTGGTGGTAATGGGGGAGGAGCTCGGTGGTTGTGGGGGAGGGGTTTGGTGGTCGAGGGGGAGGAGCCTGAGAGTTGGAAACATTTAAAATCTGACAGAGTGCCTCCATCCTCCAGACTTGCAGACTGGGACTTTAAACGATCTAAAAAAATGAGAATGAAATCCAACAGCAGTCAGAAAAGCTTTGGCTCAGAACGTCCCGTCTGTGAAAGCAGGCAGCGGCTGGATTTGAGTGTTTGTTGTTCCTTTCCCTCGCTGCCTCACTAATCTGCTAAAACAACTCTCAGATATCAAGTTAAACACACCAACCATCCACTCGTGGTTAAGAGCTTCCATCCATCACGGCTTCTAAACCAGGCCGTGTCTTTTCCTGTGAACTCGGAGGCGATTGTTCGTTTTTCACTTCACATGGTTGTATTTTATGTCCTGCCGTCTTGTAATCCACATGACCATGAAATAATGAATCCGAATCTGGCAGTCTGTTGACATTTTCAATGACATGTTGATTGTGGATTTGTAACTCCGCCAGCTGACCAGTCCTGACGATGGATTTTGGACGTGACTGTGAACGTGTGAGCCGAGGTCTCCATGTTTGAGTTGTTAGTTTCGTGTGGATTTGGGCGTTTCTGTTCTCACAAGTTTATTCAATCCATGTCTTTTTTGGCCTCTGCTGTGGAAAACTGGACCAGGAGTGTTCTCCCCTCTTTGCCTTTCTGCCCAGACCTTACTAAGCGTTTGATGCTGGTGTAGGATTGGATCGGCACGGTGGAGCCTGAAAGTCAAAGTCTTTAGGCTTTAGTTTAATAAATACTAATGGTTTTAAAGATCTTTGCTGAATATTTTACAGAAAGTAAAGGTTATAGATTAGATGATCCTATACTTTTCATATACAGAACCCAGAAGAAGAAGTTGTGAACATCAACGGGCCCAGTACGATCTCGCCCCAGTAATCCCCCAAAATAAGATTTAATGCTAATACTTTAAGACTACAGGAAACATGAGTCTTTAGAAGAGTCAGGGAGGGAAAAACTAGTAAAGATCATGAGACCAGGGAGAACCTGAGGGCCGCATCTCCAGATCGTGTGTTCACCTTTTCTGATGAAAATCTTACAAGCTAGATGATGAAGGCCCATCAAAACGTTGTCATATCTTATAGCCACGCCCTCAAATGTACAGAGAAACTAAGTGACTTTTTTAAGGGAGAAAGGTCCTTTTTTCTACATCTAATATCAGAACCATCTTGCGGAGCATCTGCTTGGTCACAGTCTTAGTCTCTATGAAGTCCTAGCAAGCTTAACGTTTGCACAGAGGCTCTTTTAAAAGCTGGTTTCTGTTTCCAGTTCTCTGGGGACGAGGAGAGATTTGATTACGGCCCTCTGTCCACCAGAGAGCTGCCCGTGCTTCTCAGCTGCCACATTTTAATTTCTACTTCAATCCTTCCTTTCAGTCCGTGACAGGCCTTCTGTTCCACTTCAGGTCTGGGTCCCTTCTTTAATGAGGAATGTATTTGTAACACACACTTTGTGCTGGCAAAGCAAACTGAGACTCCCCCCCCCCCGCCACTGCTTCTCCTGATATGAGGGTTCAGCTCAGATAATGTCACACCGTACAGTACATGACCCGTTCTCTGACCAGTTTTATTAAGATGTTTTTTGGATTTGTAGCCCCTTTTGGCAAAAACAACAAAGGAATCTAACTTGACACCATGAGGCTACATCACTTTAGCCGTCAAAAAGCTCAAATCCACGATAAGTAAAAAACAGGATCAGTGACATTTTATCTCCAGTTACCAAAAGCAGCTGATTGGCCAATAAACCTAAAACACATGTCTGCAGCACTCTGCCGCAGGCCGACGCCTACAAAGGCTCGTTATTGTCTTTTAGACTGAAGTACAGCTAGAAACATTGTGGTGATTACTCCACTCCTTTAAACCTTATTGGGTAACATCTTCCTCGCGTGCAGGCTCGTGAGTGTCCGAGTTAAGAAGCGTGATGAAGAGTCTAGAGATGCCTGTGGTGTGGAGACGGCAGCGTTGATTCAGGAGAGCAGTCATGTGATGCTGAGGTGGAGCTGATGATTTTACTTATTTAGAAAAAGAGAACATCATACAGATTAGTTTGAGGGGTGAGAATCTTTGGCTTCACTTTGATTAACGATACAGTAGTTGGCGATCCGATTTGAAGGACAATTTTTTTGTTGTTGTGAAGATTTGATTCTGTAACTTGTAACCAAAATTCTATATCCATGAAATAAACATGCAATAATGCCAGTGAGACTATCTGTATTCTTCTGAAAGGTGAAAAATAAACCACAGAATTACTTATTTAACATATTTATTCTATTAAAAAAGTCCTGCATAATATTTTATGCTGAATATAAAAATGTAATGCTCAGTTATTTTAACATTTTTCAATAGACTACATGCTGGCCGGGGAGAGAGTGTCTTAAACGTATTAAAACATGAACCAATAAGAATCACGATTCATACGATTAAAGACATTTATATGGATTATTGGTGAAGCCAAAACGATTCATTCTATTTACTTATTCTAGCAGATGGATTTAGTAGAATCTATAGGACTGACAATGAATCGTTCCACCTCTATTGGTTGGTGATGAAGATGAGCTTTGACAGCACAGGAAGAAGAAACCCGTTGTAACAAAAAGTGTGATAAATGTAACGTATCATTGTTGTTGTTGTTGTGCACCAAATCCCAGGTAGTGTGTTTTTGCAGCTGCTGTCACATTGAAACGTGTCGTTGCGCTGCACGTTATAGTGTTGCACCATTCTGTTGGGTTTTGTGGAACAAATGTTTTCCCAGTTTACCAGATGGTGCGCTGGAGGAAGTCATATGGAAACGAATCCCTCCGATATGTTTGTCTTCAAAAAGGAAAACAAAGCACAGCAGAGAGGAAAAACACGTCGGGGATGGGGGAGAAATGACAACACGCTAGCAGCTGGCGTTGTGGAAAATGTCTTGGATCGGAGGAACGGACGGTTTGTTTGCAGCAGTTCTGAATGATATTTATATATTATATTATATTATATATTCTCAAAGTGGGACCCTCAGTGTCGAACTGAGTTATTTATACCTCAAATGTTTCTATGAAAGCTTGTATTCAGGATTCCGAGTTTATTTATATACTATATACTATACATATACTATATACTTTTTATTTAAACATTTTAAACATTTTACAAAACATTTCCTGACATATGACTTTGAAAATGTGTGATAGACAGATGTACAGTAGAATGAGTTAAATAAGTAAGTAAATAAATTATAAAATGAATAAATAAAGTAAAAGGGGAGAGAAGGAGGGGGAATATATAATAGGATTGCGAGTTTAAATGGCGTTAATACTTGAATATACAGTTTATACAAATATGGACTTTAACTAAGGCAGGAAACAATGTACACTTTTACCGGTTTCTTGCAGCTGTATTTATCGTTCGGCTGCAGCTCTTTTGTTATGCTGGAAGCTTTTTTTGGTGTGAATAACCGACCGAGCCAAGACTTCCCCACAGCACACGACGAGGACACACACTTCACTTCAGGGCTGGCGACGCGCTTCAAAGAGCGCACAATGTTAGTTAATATGCAACAGTATGCAAACACTTTGAGCACACATGAGAGACCAAGTCAAGCTTTGAGTTAGCGTCGGGGGTTAGCGGTGTGATATTAGCACATGTTCTCTATCATATTTTCACGGAAGTCAGTGTCGTTGGCCGCTTTGTTAAAGTTGCTTTTAAAGAGGCGATTAAGAATCGTGTTATGTCCTTGGGCAAAATACTGAACCCCCAACTGCTGGTGTGTGAATGTGTGTGAATGAGTTAGATCCTGATGTCCAGGCGGCTCATCTGCCATCAGGGTATGAATGTGTGTGAACGGGGAAAAGTGGTGGAACGTAGTGTGTGAAGCGCCTCGAGTAGCTAGTTAGCTAGAAAAGCTCTATATAAACCCACTGTATGAGATAATTAATTGTTAATAGCAATATTAATGGGGATTGTAATATGAGACGTGACATTAATGTTGTCTTAGAATGTAAGAAAAGTTGACGTTAATGTTTGATTCATCACATAATTTTCTTGTAGTTGTAATCTTACTTTGCTTGGGAAGGATGGGCCGGCATTAGTTCAGAGTCTCCGGTCCGACGGCCCACTGTGTGGCTGGCCAGAGCTCCAGTTATTCTTATTTCCACCTGCCCATCTGACCCTTTTGTTGTTATGTTATTGGCTTTTGTGGCGTTTTGACTTGGTGGCCGTGACGTCATAAGTGTGTAAGATCATGATTAAAATCGCTCCATCAGGAGGGAGAGTGTAATGAAAAGGAGGCTACCGTCACGCGTCCCTCCCCTCCCCTTCCTCTGGGTTCAGCAGGGTCTCCCTCTCTCTACCCGGGTGGCTTTGCTCTGGTCTGTAAGTGGTGTGACCCGGTGTGGGAAGTGGGTTAAAAATGTTAAAATGGAGCGCCGACAGAGTTAATGCTCTGTTATTGCACTGGACAACTTTGATACGTGAGTTTTCAAAGCAACGTGAGTGGAGCTTCTGTAACCCGACATACTGCCAGAGACCTGATCCTGGTCTCGGCCCAGACTGCAGACGCATCAGTCCAGAAACCTGCAAATGGGAGTCAGTTCCCAGTTGATGAGTGTGGACCATGCTAAGGTGTTGAGTTATTTTTTTGTGACTGTTACTGTAAATTCTTAGACTATTTGATTTCTATGTGTTGCCTCACATTAATTCTCATTAGTCTGGCTCCTCTAGAGTCGTTAACTCTGTATTTGTACGTGGTTGTAAATGTCCCAGTCAGAGATGAGGGCGGGTCAGTGGGGAACAGGTCTAACTGGCCTGCTCCCACTGAAGCAGGGCGGCACCCGTCACCTTTCTAGAGCAGGAGGTGCGTTTATTCACAGGTGATGACGACAACACCAGTTGATCAACCAGCAGCACCTTTCAACTTTGTCACAAAGAGCATTATGGGTGAAGAGTAGTAGACTTTGGATTTCAGCAGAAAGTACATTTTGCATTTGTAAATAAGTAACCGCCTTCCAAACGTCCTGTAAATGCCCAGCGACACTAACTACTCACTACTCACTGCAGCGCTGTAGCTCGCCAAACGCTCGCCTTCTGCTATTAAAACGACAGACGATCTGCTGTGATGACCTGTTTCTTTGTGCGTTTTAAAAGAGGCACGTGAATGTTTTTTTTTTCTTCTTCGGATACATCAATGTCAAAGGAAGGAACCCATATTTCATGAGTTCCTCTTCCTGGTGACACGTATGTCATGCGGGTTCTGCTGGAGAGAATAACAAACCAGTTTCCAGTTCTACTGTTTGTGTTGATGCATTTTCTTGTGTGTCACCAGCTGGGTCACAACTGTCAGTTGATTCTGCAGAAGGGTGTGTGTGTGTGTGTGTGTGTGTGTGTGCACGCGTGTTGTGGATGTTCATGCTTTTGTGCAACACACACATGCAGTGACGCTGTTGGATGTGCAGAATCATCAGTATCACCTTGTTTATTTCATTTCATATTTAGTGTAATCAATAACTGTAGATGTTGCAGATCTTTTGTTGGAGCTCACTGTACTGGGAGGAAAACAGGAAATGACCCAACCTGTTTCTGAACATTCCACCTCTAAGTCCCTGCCGTTGACTGAACGCGTGTCATTGCAAACCTGTTATCTTTCTTACTGATGGAGTCGTGTGGTTGCTGTCAGCTCTTTGTCTCCTGTTGCACAAACCTTTTTATTTCCGTCTGTCTCCAGCACAGCCCTCCACCCTGAAACACCTCCATTCATACATTTGGACACAGGAAGAGCTAAAAAAAACCCTCCCCTTTAACTCAGTCAAAGAACGATCTCATCACAGTGCATCAGGTTGGAAAATGTTGAATCTGGCGACACAGGAGACCGACGGGTCTGGCTTTCATGCCTGCTGACTTTGTGTGGTCCTCCATCAACAGAGGCTAATGGACGCTCAGATTTAGGTGCTTTTATTAGGAAGTGTGAGAGAATTACAGGAGAACACTGTTATTCAGAGCCTCCACGGCAACAAAGGCTCACTGAGTGCTTCACATGGCTTTTTGTTGTGCATGAAGCGTTTGAGAGAGTCTCAACTGTTCCACCATGCATCATTGTTCCACTTTCTGTCGAGTGTCACAGACTCCTGCTTCCTTTGAACCCAAGCCTCGTGTCTCGTTCTCGTCTGCAGAGCAGCGCAGCTGTGGTCCGTGAGAAGGCCGACGTGGAGGCGGCCAAGGGTGCAGTGGAGGGCCAGGCAGGACGGCTGAGCCTGGAGGCCGAGCGGCTGAGCAGGCGGGCGCAAGAGCTGGAAAATGAGGTGGCCAAACTCAACCGCATCGTCGACGAGGCCAAGCTGCAGGAGAGCAGGCAGGGGGACAAAGCTGGCCGGCTGGAGGTGAGGGGTCAAGATGCAGGAAGAGGACTCAGTCACAGAACCGCTGGTGGTTTTATTACTGGTGGACTTCTACACTGGCATCGTATTTATTGTCATATATGTGCAAAAAAACCTAAAAATCTCTTTCTTTCTATTTTTACATCAAAATCCATGTTTTCTTCTTCCTGGAAATCAAAATATGACTCATGTTTCCATCAGCACGTTCCAAACAATATAATAATGACCTCCATCCTCCAGAGAGAGAAAAAGCAGCTGGAAGAATCATTGGCTGAAATTAAGGAGCAAGAAGAGGAGGTGTCGCGTGCCAATCGAGCACTGACCATCCGGTTGGAGGATGTCCAGGTGAGAGCGGCAACACCTCGACTGCAATGCACGTCAAGAAATTTCATTTGGCTGGTCGGACACCTTTTAAAACTGTGTCCTTCTGTAGAGGAACTTCTCCAAACTGAGCGCTGAACACAAGAACTTGGAGGAGATGTTCGAGGACGAGAAGATACAGAAGGAACAATTCAAGCACATGAAGAACGGCATGGAGGATGAGAGGAAGCTGCTGGACAGAACCGTGGAGAAGCTTCAGAAGGAGGTGAGTGTGGTGTGAGCTTCGTTTCTCAGATGGCAGCGTCTAATGTGGTAAAATGTGTTTATTTATCTTTGATTCAAAGGAATTTATCTTAACGAGTGAGTTATTTAACATCAATGCAGAAACACAAAACTGTATTTTACTGTTGAAGATGAAAAATGAAACACAGAAATGAAACACTCGTAGGGAAAGCTAGGAGAACGTTTCATTTCATCATCTTGGTTGAAAATGCCAAGTGGTTCTGACCCCACATGGTCTTCATCTGTGCAGAAGTCGTCAGAATGCCTGAAGTACATTTTCTTTTCTGAGACCACTGAAGTATTTTTTTAATGAAGGGATTCTGAAGGCTTCAGGTTGGATTTGTGGATTCATTGCTTTGTTCCCTTGCATTTCTCCCTGTCTCGCCTTTTCTCCCTCACTGTGGCTACAGATGAATGATATTGTGGTGGCGTCCCAGTCGTCCACTCTGGAGCTTCAGGAGCAGATTGATATTTATAAAGAGAACAACCGTCGGGAGCTGACGGATCTTCAGAGGCTTCTGAAGGAGCGAGGACAGGAGCTGGAAACGTGCCTGCTGGCGACCCAAACCCTGCAGGAAGAGGTATGGAGGGCTCATCAGCCTCCTCTGATGTCACAGCCACAGATTTGAACGCTGACACGTGCTTTCATGGTCAGAGTGGTCAAATCGAGGCCATCATTAGTCAGCCCGATTGTTTTCACTCAGCCAGTCTGACCCCTCCCACAAACACCATCCTTACCTGATGTCATCACTCAGCATTTCTGCTGTCCTCTCAAACCCAAAACATAATATTAAAGTGGAGCCGTTGAGCTGAGTGGAGCCGTGGAAAATTTATCTCCATTCAGAATTAAAAGGGAAAATTCCTTTAATAAATATTGGATGGATGTGTGGCCGTTACAACATAAGGCTGCATTGTTTGCATTGAATTCTTCCTTGTCGGCACTTCAGAATGTGAGGAATGTTGAGGAACAGATGAATGTGAATAATGGATGATAGAAAGAGGGGAGTTGTGTTATGTATGAATCAAATATTTATTTAAGGAGGTAGGGTAGTTGAGATTATATGACGGTGCCCACACAGAAAGGAGTGAGTAGAAATGCTTCACACGTACAAAGTATGGTTATTCTCATCTGGCTTATTAGACGTAATAATTAGACGTTTCCATCTGAATCTTGTTGTGGAAGTAAGTCAATTAAATAAGGAACGATAAAGAAAATAAACATACAAATACACTAATAATACGTAGTTCATCTTTCCCATCATTTCAAGAATGTGTCCTTTTCCAGACTAATAGAAAAAGTAATTCATAACATCCTGAAAATAACATGAATGATGATAATCCAATCATCCTGTATGTATTTCTGAATTTTGCCACTTTCTACCTACCAGCTGCCCCTCATGGTGCAAATACAGGGTCTCCAGTCAAAGGCAGCTCTCAAACCATTATAAGAAGGGTTTTCAACCCTGAGGTAGTGAATGCATTAACTAACCATTCAAACAAGACTTCGTCTGTAAAACCCTTTTTAATCCAGGTTTTATCAGCTGATCTAAAACTTTCTAGCAAAGAAAAAAGAAGAGTAATGACATTTCTTTCTAACTACCTGTGGGAAACTGCAGTCATGACTTTCAGCCTTTATTTGACATGCATTACATGCTGCCACTCAGTTTCATACAGACTTACTGATCTGGATGTTCCTGGGCTTTCAGCATGTGTTATGTAGGACATAGTCAGCATCCCTTCTCCCTGTCTACATCCAGCTGCTGCACAGGAAGAGGAGGATGTCACTGTTGTGATATCATTGTTGTTAAAGCTGTGCTGGCAGGATTCACATCCTACTCTGGACTGGGCCTAGTGAGTCCAGTTTTCCAGCTTAAATGCTCCCTCCATCTCCACCCATGTGATCTTGGCAGACTACACTAACATTACAAGTACAGGCCACTTTCACAGTTCTCCCTTGAAAGGCTTTCTTTTCAAGAGAGGCCTGAAGGCAGGTTTCCCTCCCACAGTCTGCTTTATTATTTGATGAATTAATACAATCATGTATTTGTTTCTTTGTGAGGATGCACAATTATCCTATTACATGTAATGTCTTTGTGTGCTCAAATTTAAGTGTTTACATGATGAAATGTGTAATAATTCTGCACCAATGGCCAAATATTTGATCTGGGTTACATGATGATTTCTTATTGTCTTAGCATTAAAGTCCCAGTCGGCAAGTCTGGCGGATCAAGGGCAATCGGTCAGATTTTGAATGTTTCCAACTCTCAGGCTCCTCCCCCACGACCACCGAGCTCCTCCCCCACTACCACCGAGCTCGTCCCCCTCGACCACCGAGCTCGTCCCCCACGACCACCGAGCTCCTCCCCCACTACCACCGAGCTCGTCCCCCTCGACCACCGAGCTCGTCCCCCACGACCACCGAGCTCGTCCCCCTGGACCACTGAGCTCGTCCCCCAAGACCACTGAGCTCCTCCCCCTCGACCACTGAGCTCCTCCCCCTCGACCACCGAGCTCCTCCCTCACGAACACCGAGCTCCTCCCCCTCGACTTTGTGCCGTTTGAAATCCCTTAGATAACGCCATTTTTTTAAACCAGATGATTTCTGTTGTTCTATCGGAGCGTAGCGTCGGCTTCGGTGAATATGATCAAACACATGTTGCCGACTGGGACTTTAAGCAATGGGGGTGATTTTCCGGCTATGGGGGACACAGCATGCTGAAGGACCACGGGGGGAAACTAGCTGCACTTAATTAATTTGTCACTCAAGGGAACAATGTAATAATTTCCCGAAGCAGCAACTAAATACATACATACATACATACACAATACAATAAATACATCGCTGAGGGTCACTGAATCTCTACTAGACCAGATTCACTGACCTCCAGGGGTCGACTACTGTATAAAGATGTGGTCTAGGTATTTATACAGGGTAATTAAGTGTGTTACCAATAAGAGTATGTCGATTCGTTCCCTTGTAGTTGTCACACCGGGAGGAGGACCTGCGGCAGTGTCGGAGGGAGCGAGACGATGCCTTGCTCAGGGAGACGACCCTGGAGAAGAAGTTTCATGACCTGGAGATGGAGACCGAGACCAAGGCCCACGCTAAAGATGAGAAAACCCGACACATCAAACTCTTGGAGGTGCATAATGATGTCAAATAAAGCCACTGTTGAGGGTTTTGCCAGCCTCATGACAATCATTTAGGATACTGGAACATCTCAGTCTACCTCGGTGGTGATGTGCATGATTAATAAGTGAAAACACATTTGATAGCAACACTCACTGACTGTATGGATGTTTCTGTTTGCAGGACCGGGTCTCACAGCTGGAGATGGACCTGGATGAAGAGCGTCAGACTGGAGACCAGCTGATGAACAGGATAGACCGAGGAAGAGAGCAGGTTAACACATTCTCATTAGTGCTTGTGAGCTGCTGTCTATGTGTGCTTTAGTTCACACTGACGTGTGTCTCCATCTCAACCTGTGAATGATATCCAGATCTCCCGTTGTCTTCCACCTCTAACATCATGACTGTAATCACCGCTCTGAACGAAACACGTGATCTCCAGGCAAATATCATTCTTACAAAGTCAATTCCCGTGGTTTATATGCAGGTTGATGGGTTATCGTATCAGCGTTTGTGTCCTTATATAAGTATCAAACTTCCCAGTTTGTTTCTGGTCTGTTTAAAGTGGATGGATTATTGCCTCGTAAGATGATCTTGCATAATCATTCAGGTTGGCCGCCTGCCAGCGGGGTCTAGGACTGCCCATTCCAATTTTCATGCTTCAGTCACAAAAGATCCCTCTTAATGCGTCGCTCGAGCCAAAATATATGAGCTGCCAAATGTCTCAGGTTTTCAGGCTGTGGAGTTCACTTGGAACTTACATTCAGTAACTTCATCTTGAGAACAAAACCAGTTCGAAGTCAGTTTGTTTTACATCCTTCCTCCCCGATAAAGCCGCTGATGGAGTACGACTTACCTCAAGTACATGTGCTCTTAGATTGTTTGTTCACAGGAAAGTGCTGACTCATCAGAGGAGGATGTTGATTCTGGAGTTTTTGAAATAACACGGCTGTATTGCAGCCCTCCTGATTTTATGTAAATGCAAGTTGTCTTGTGTCTTATGGGGGACCTTTCGGCAGTCCGGCGGATGGAGGGCACTCTGTCAGATTCTGAATGTTTACAACTCTCAGGCTCCTCCCCCACGACCACCGAGCTCCTTCCCCTCGACTCCGTGCCCTTTGAACTCCCTTAGATCACGCCACCTTTGAAACGTGGGTCCGATGTTGACTCTGGTTTTATCACGGGCACCGTCGCCATCTTTCTTTTTTTCCTTCTTTTCCCCCGGTGTTTTCTTCTCCTTGGGTGTTTTGGACCTCCTCGTTTGGGTTTTTAACCAGGAATTGGAAGCTTGTTGCTACTTCCCTACGCCTCCCCCCTGTGATAGTGGTACGACCCGAGGGGGAAGGGGCTCTGTGTGTGCAGGAACACAGCCCTGCGTGCTGATTGGACAGGATGATCCGGGCGCTGTCGATCTTTGCAAAACAAACAACAGGCTCTACGTGAACGTAGAGGCACGCTTTTCTTTCTAAAACCAGATGATTTATGTTGTTCTATCGAAGCGTAGCGTCGGCTTCAGGGAATATGATCAAAAACATGATGCCGACTGGGACTTGAACCAATAAAACTATGAGATCCAAACACAGGCCTGTAAAGCTTGTAATATGCGTAGAGACATCAAGAGCGGCTTAGTGTGTTTGAGTATTTAAAACCTTCTTAAATGGTTTCCGCTTTTTAAAACATTCCTGGCAGCGAGAAGAGAGTGGCTCTGTGACAAAGTGGCATTGGTTCAGCGTGAAGCTGAGGTGGGTTGTCAAGGCAACGCTGCAGCTTTGTGCAGTCACAGTGGAGAGCGTTTTGCTTGTGGTGTGTGTACGTATGTGCGGAGGAGAGGGGGGATGCATGGCTATGGGATGGAGGGCTGCTGGGGTTGCAGCAGGAGGAACACCTGCGTCTCTCCTGGCACCAGGTGCTCCTCTGCTGTCTAAATGAGAGTAATCTCCCCTCTCCTCTCCCGCCGTCTTTCACAAAGCAGATTAGTTTCGCTGTATGTTCCAGTCTGCTGATTCAGCTCCCTGAAGCACCGTGCTGGGTGCACCAGTTATAGGGCCCATCGTTCATCAGAGCAGCCCACTGTCACCCGCTAATTGGCATAAAATATCACCAATTCCAAACTCCCCTCACAAAGAAAGAACCATCACGGCAGTATCGATTCTCTTTTCATCCTTTCTTCTTTTGAAGCAGACTATCAGAGAGCAGTCGTGTTCACGCCGTACGGCCTCGGCGAGTAGATATACGACGACACCAGATTACTATCGAAGGAATAGTATGACATTTGGGAAAATGTGCTCATATTAAAGTGGATGAGAAGATCTATGTATACCGCTTCATATCTGTCTGTTCAATAAAAGGCTGGTAGCCACTTATCTTAGGTTATAAAGACTGGATACAGCCTGGTAGCAAAATATTAATATTCACATCAGCCCATGTAATACCACAACGACAAATCCATGTTAATCAGTGAGCATCAGGGTACTGGATTGTGTATTTCCTTTGCCATGGTAGCTGTTGACCCCTGTTTCCAGCCTTTATGCAAGTTAAACCAGCCATTAATAGTAGATCCATAATAATTTATACTAATATGAGTCCATCTAGTAGTCTTAAAGCCCACAGCTATTTTTCTTTTCTTTTTTTTTTTTTACATAAACTGCTGTCAGTTATTTAAAAATATATATATATATTTCAGTACAACCCTGTGTCACGTGACATTTTAAAAGTGGAATGCAGCCGAACACGCAGAAGCAGCTCACCAATTAACTGAGGCGGTTTCAGCATTAACTCCTGTTTAGCGCTTTGAGTCACTGAGAGCTCCAGTGGCTGCTGATAATAACTGTGTGGGACGGTAGCCATGACGCTGTCTGGACTCGGCTTGACAGGTGGAGCAGATGAGGAATGAACTCCTGCAGGAGAGGGCTAGCAGACAGGACCTGGAGTGTGACAAGATGGCTCTGGAGAGACAGGTACACACTCTGTCTGGAGGAGAACAGCTTCACACTGTGTTCCTCTACCAGAGCAAAGCACCCACTCATTCCATTCATACGTCTTTTTGTCATTTTCATCCATTCTCACATCTGTTTCCAATCCATATGGTTTTGCATTGATACTATGGTGATGGTAATATGGCAGTAAAGATACATCCGCCTCACTACTTCTCCCTTCATGACCTCTCTAGTCTAAAGACCTGAAGAGCAGAGTGTCTCATTTAGAGGGCTCCCACAAGTCCAACAAGGATGGGCTGGTAGCCCAGCTGGAGGACCGCCTGCAGGAGCTGGAGGGGAGGCTAGAGGGGGAGGAAAGGTGAGTCGGAAGCCCCCGTGGGGAATAGAGATGAGCTGTGTGTATGTTCTGGAGTCAGGGTGAAGGAAGGGGAACCTTTTAGGTGGTAAAGTCGACTGAAAAGTAGAGTTTACACTCGGACACGGATGGATTTGAGCTACGATGTTTGCACTTATATAGAAGAAGCAAAACTTTTTAAGAAGATCAAGTGGAATTTAAACGATACAGTGACTTGAATATATCTTATTCTGAGAAATAATCCAGCTGTGGGTAATCAAACCTTGTAGGGACTCTGAATGTAAGTCAGACGATGTGCTGCAGCGTGACTGTGTGCCGTTTGATGACGCGTCGCTGTGTTTCAGGGAGCGTGCCAACCTGCAGCTGGTGAACCGCAGACTGGAGAGGAAGGTAAAAGAAATGATGATGCAAGGTGAAGAAGAACACCACACAATGCAAGATCAAAAGGACCAAGTATGTAACGCTCACTCTCATTAAACCTAATTTACTACTTGAATGAATAGTTTCAGTGTGACGTGCGTGTTGATCCGTGTTGAACCCGGTTCATCCTGTGCCTGTTGGTCCTTCTTGCAGTTGAATCTGCGTCTGAAGTCCTTCAAACGGCAGATGGATGAGGCTGAAGAGGAGATCGACCGACTGGAACACAGCAAGAAGAAGCTTCAGAGAGACCTGGATGAGCAGCTGGAGGCCAACGAGCAGCTCCAGAGTCAGCTCAAAGCTCTGCGAAGTGAGATCAGGTAAAGGAATATGTAGTTTGTCATCCAGAACAGACCAAAATGAGGAAAAGACATTGTCAGTGTCCTCGTTCTAATATTGCTCCGTGTCATCCAGGCGTAAGAGCACCTCTGCACCTCTGCTCAACACGCTAGACGACGATGACGACGACGACATCAGCACTGATGGGGAGACGTACTTCAGCTCGTCATTGGGGTACAAGCGCTCCTCCAGTCAGGACAACATCCTGTCCACCTTTGCTTTGTAGACCAAGGCTGAGGTTGTGGATCAAGCTGCTTCGTAAACATCACGTTGGGCCAAACAGCTGCAGCTCTTTGAAAAGAACAGATGCATATTTTACACCCAAACATCTGTGTGATTAATTCTGAATACAAACCCGATGTCTGCAAATTCTCTCAGTATTATTTGAGCAGCTCTGAGATGAACGTTCCCGTAGAAATGAACTGTATATACTGTTTGATTTGGTAATTTTACATTCCAACATGTCACTTCTTTTCTGAGTGAACAAAGGATTCCAGATGTTTCTTCTAGCGTTAGTAAGCTTGAAAACACACTGTTTGATGCACTGTAAATCAATGCTACCAGTACTGCCTTCGTGAACAATATGAGGTTACTAACCCTCAGTTTTTTATGCCTATCAAGTATAATAAATCTCCGTACAATATCTGAATATTCCTTTTTATATCATTCAGTCAAATTACATATATTTACCTTTTTTTCTCTTTTGCTTTTTTATGAATGAAGATCAAATCTGAGTATATGAAGTGCTGAGTGCCAGGTTTTTTTATTATTATTATTTATTCATGGTTGAATACACACAATCCTGGCTCATCGAGGGTTTTAGGGTTGCTGACAGTGAACGAGGGATTTTTACACATCCATTTTTATACAGTTTTATATGGTTTGATACAAATAATAGTTCCATGAAAATCTCCTCAACAGGCCATTTTAACGCAGGTCAATCTCAATATTAGTGACATCACAGTATTGCTTCTACGTCGACTGGAAAACGCTGCTTCGTGATAATTCCTAAATGAACTTTCTGTCTTTACTGTGATTGTTGGTCCTGAATCCGACCTACAGCACTGAACAAAGCCAGATCCTTTTAGACTGGAAACACTTTGATTGAACTTTAGCTTCTGGTGGTTTCTCTCCTGATTGGGGCGGTGTTGATGCTGAACATGGATTACCTGTTTAACCTCATACATAATGTTTCCCACTGCGATGCCTTGTTCATGTGCAGGCCTCCTTGAACTGAATTAGGGACTTTCTTCGGATGAGAAACTGACAATCTGAGGTTTTGCTACACTGATATTTTGCACTGTTTGTTGGCTTTGTGCTGAATATTCCCCAGTGTGACGCCTGTGGTGGGAGTGTTTGGAGTTGAATCGCTGCCACTATCTCTGTGTACACATTAGTACGTTGTTAAATCCTGCTGAGACTAAAATAAAGTTACTTCCACTTACTCTCACATGCTTTTTCCTTGTTGAATCATTCCTGCCAACTGATTTCATGTAAAGCTTTCTTCCAGACATTAAGAGGTATAATTTAAATAATTCATTGTCATGTTTTTTTCATCAAAAACTTTGAATACCTGTTTTAAAAATCGACTTTCTCCTCCATTGAAAAAACGATTTTAATATTCATTCATTCAAACGTTTCGATAGAATTCGTTTGAGTGTTGAGTTAAAGTAAAATGTTTTGAGGCAGGTTATCTGATCCGTCTAGTGATGGTTGTACACTGATTTCATTCCTCTGATAACATCTCTGTGGGGTCCAAGCAGCTGTGTCAACAGCAGCCCTTTACCTTTCATTCATACAGATAGTTGTATTTGTCGTCGTACAGCGAGATACAACGAAACTCCGTTTGGCAGTTTCACTCCAAAGCAGCGATTAAAGGACTCTAAATGAGAATATTTATCAATAAATAGCATAGTAACAAATAAAATAAATACGAGTCCGTGCTCAGTGGGTCAGTGTTTTTCCTGCTGGAACATATGAAGCATATAAACTGTGTGTTCGGGCCTGATCACCTTTCAGCTTTGACCTCCTTCGGTCTCTGGGGTGAAAATAAATGGATTCCTGCTGTCGAGCTGGAGTCTCTTTTTACTTTGGTATTAATGAGTCCTTTCGGTTCATCAGTGTTCTACACTATCTACTTTTGTCATGTTTTAAAATGATGAGATGTTTCCCAGTCTGGAAATGTTCTTTCCAATCTACAGCAGAGCAAGGAGGGGAACAGACGGGCTTTCTTATTCGCTCTTGCTGACGGGCTATTGTTGGCAGGGCATGACCTTCATTGGTTGCTTTTCTGTGTGGAACAAACAAATCAACCTTTCAAGTGCCACAGTATTATCCCCCCCCCCCCCCCCCCCCCCCTCTCTCTTGTGTGGAGCCAGGCAGTAAACTAATAGGGGCTGCAGGCTGGATGGCTTAAGAGGGGAAAGTTGTGTATGCTTAACAAGGTGATCATTCTTGGGATTCCTTTATGTGCTTGAGTGACTGCTGAGAAATAAAGAGGGAGGCAGCTGGGACCGGAGTGTTGGAGGGAACAGATTTCTAAACTCCTGGGTTTTAAAAGCCTCTCTTTTCTTTCTTCTCACACTCTCTGTTTCAGCTTCTAAACAGTGAACATACAAGTTTGACAAGTCTTACAGGCATCCTGAAGAAAACGTCTGGTTAAATGGAGGTGGACAGAAAAAATAAAAACCACTGGCTCTTTAAAATGTCACAGTGCCATGCTGCCCCCTAGCGGCAACAACAGCAGCAGCTTTCATGGTCCTGAGTCAGATCTCCTGAAGTCTAAGAGGCCGTAGAAGATCAGAAATCAACAGAAACATGGTTATTAATAAAATAGAGATTTGAGTATGAGTTTTTCAGTAAACTGAGGTGAATTTGTACATTTGCAGTTTTGTTAATTGAGTGCAAATAAATCTGTCACGCCCAATGAAAAATGTTTCTGTGTAACATTACGATCAGTACAGCAGTAATAATGACGTGAATGGTTTGTTAGCAGGAGGCTGTCAGACCTGCAGACCCAGAAAATCTGTCTCCCAGTCAAACATGTAACTCACTAACACTTCCACCTGGATCAGGGAATCTCACTGCAGGTCTTTTGTGAGGCATTATTATGATATTTATTGCTGGTTTACTGCATGTAGCACACATAAAAGCTATATGACCCTTTGGTCTGACCTGAATCTAGTCGCTGTACTCTGTAATAGTACTTTTAGATCAACAAACTCAGAGTTATATGGAGTTTTTATGTTGACTCATACTGGTAACGCTGCTCAGGCTTCAGTACAGCAAGGTAAACATCCACCGCACGCCTCAGGCAGTAAATATCTCAGTACAGCAGGACAAACCTGCTTTTAAGGGTTTATGAGTTTTGAGTCACTGTCATGTATCTGAACTCTTCTATGATCACATAGAACTATGAGCTCGTATGTATTTATGGAGTTGTTGTGTTGGTGCGTCGGCAGATTCTTCCAGACAATTTGAATTAAATCACCTCAAAGATGATCAGATAAGCCAGATTGCCTTTGCATTGATGCAACTGTGTTCTTCAACACGACGGTGTTCAATCATCATAGATCTTTAAAAGGAAACAGAGAGGAGGATAATTGATCTGTTACACAGTAATGGTTTTAAAAGGGGTATTACTACCGTGTACAAGTACATCCACGTGTGTTGTGTATTACACTGAAGCGTCAGCAACTAGCCAGCCCCATGTGCCCCTCTGCTTTTGGATTAGATCACTGAACAAGTGATTTACCAGACTATCCATATATAATTTATCATTTCATTTATCTTTGCATTGAGGCGTTCCTTTGGGAAAAACTCTATTCTATACATCAGTTGAAGGTTTTTCACAGAAAAAACATTTCAGCCACAGACAGCAGTTACAGTCCATAACTTAACTTCCAGCTCAGCAAGGAGCACGCTGTGACTTTGTAAGAAAGCTTCATATTAACTTCAGCTGAACCTAAGAAGTCATTTTCACACAGAATGTAGATTTCCTGCCTCATTGCTAACATGATCAACTGTTAATGGAGCCAAGACAACTCTTCCATTGTACATATTCAACATGAACTGTGGAGCTCCACGTCTGTTTGTGCAGCAAACAATACAATCACCCTTTAAATTCCCTCAGAGCATTGCTATTGTGGAACAACCCTAAAATTGATCCAAGGAAGTTTCTTTTTAAGGTTGCCACGCGTTTCTGAAACCAGCATTGTGAAGCTGTGACGGCACATTAGTCTGTCAACAGGTGTAATAGTGCTTCTCTGTCAAACAGTCGCTAAACTCAACCTAAATTCCACAGCGACGAGGATGCTGAACAGACAACAGCCATTGTTGTTGGTTTCAACAGTGAAATCCTACACAAGCAACTTGTCCCACAGGAGAGGAGATCAAACAGCCGTGACCCGCATGCAGCAACAAACAATACACACAGGTTATTATGGGACGCGATGAGCTCCGTACGTACTTATTATATTACTTATTATTGTCTTCCAGTGCAGAATAATTAGTCATTAGCCACACAATAAACAATAATACAAATACTACACTCAAGTCAAAGACATTAAATAGCCTAGAAACGACACAAAAGTGTGAGTACTATTAGCAAAATGTACTTAAAAGTATTTGAAATGTCCCCTGTGGGTGACCTGATGTATTAAAGTGTAAGCACAATGATATTGTTGTTGCTGTTTTCTAACTATTCTATACAATAACTAGCAATCATTACAAGAGTGAGTCCTTCATAATGTCCCTTCATAGTGGCAGAATCAGATACCTTGGTCTATCAATACTATCAATAATCAATCTAATGTTCAGTTTAATCCATAACAAAGCATCGCTTTTTTTGAAGCTCAACAGATTTTTGTCGAATCTTAATAAGCAACGAGTGACTAAAGCCCTCAAATGATGTAAAAGTAAACTATAAAATACAATATTTCTAGTCATTTAAAGTACAAATACCTCACATTTGTACTCGAGTACAGCACTAAAGTAAATGTATGAAGCTACCTTCTATGACGGCGGTTTACATGTCGTATCCATGAAATCATGACAGGTTGGGATGTGATGTTTGTTGGCGGAGGTTTCCACGTGGGTTTCTACGTGACGTTGGACTTGGACTGACTCACTGACTCACTGTTTGATGTCTGGTTAATGATCAACCCCTCAGAGCTGTAGAAATACCTCTTATATTGTTCCGTAAAATGTCCTTTTGGTATGTACTGACATATGTTGACATCAGCTCACAGCTGATCTTTGTTGAAAGAATACACAGCTGAAGGAGCTCTTGCTTGGCGACTCCAGCCTTTAAACTTGACTCTTTCATTCCTCTGTGTGTCTCCAGTTTCTATTAAAAGGGAGTGACTGCAGGCCATTCATATGAAGAATGTGATCTGGCGGTCAGGACGACGGACTGCTCCTCCAAGATATCCGTCAGGATGAGTGAGAATTTAAACTGAAGAGCATTAAATCTTCCCGTAACTGAGTGAAGCTGTATTTGTGAGCAGAAGGTACCATTAAAAAATAATGATTGCTGGCTTCCTTTTCATCAGATCCACTATCAACAGTATTAATAATGTATTGGCTAACCCAACCCCTATAAGAAACCTCCAGCACCTGTAAACCTGTTTATGATGAAGCATTCATTTCATAATTTTATTAAGTAAAAGCACTAATGTTTAATTGGATCATTATTTTTGATGTGTTAATATTTAAGCAGCACTGTTAATTATATTGGGGTGGAGCCCATTTGAACTCATTCAAATAATATTAAGGACTTAAATTTGCTATAAAACATTATATATGATACGATTGTCTAAAGCTACTTTGCTACTTTAGTACATTTCCTTCTGAGATGGACTCAAATATAAAATAGGATGAGCTGAAAAGTATAGTAAAAGTACCTTAAAGTTGTACTCAAACACAATGTTAGAGTGTATGCAACGTGTTTGACCAATAGACCAATATTATGAAGTGGACATTTTGTAATAATTCAAGCATTATTAAGACTTTGAAAAGCTTTGCATGTTAAACCATATCAGGAGGATTTGTCCAAGTGTGAAGTGAACAGTGAGTTCCAGCTCCTCCTTTCAGCCACTCCTGTTGATAAGAAGGGCTCCACCTGTCCCAGCCCGGGTGAGAGGCCCCGCCCTGGGACAGTCCTGCTCTCAGGGCAGGAGGCACACACACACACACACACACACACACACACACCAGGAGAGCAGCTGAAATGTGGCCCGACAGGTCTGATGGGAATGCAGAGAGAGAGAGAGACAGAGAGATACAGAGAGAGAGAGAGGCTGAGTGACTGACAAGTCTGTCAACCAGGAGCAGTAAGAAGCAGTCTGGCTGGAATTAAGACAATGAACGAGTTGTGTTTGTGTTGCTGAGTGTGGAACTGGATTGCACCTGATCACTTCACCGACGGAAACCTCAGGGCCCTGTGGACTCCCATCACCACCACCAGCACCACCAGCACCAGCAGCACCACCACCAGCACCAGCACCAGCAGCACACTGGACAGACTGGAAGTCCCCTCCTCTTCCCTGGCTGGAGCCCGGGGCAGATGGTCGCTCTGAGAGTCTGAGCAGAACTCAGGAAGGAGCAGCGAGAGGAAGGGAGGGAGGAGGTCCGGAGAGGGAGCAGGAGAGGAAGAGAAACGAGGAGTGGACAGAAGAGGAGACATGCTACGCTACGGTTCAGGACGAAGCGTCTCCACCACCACCACCACAGAGGACTCTCCAGAGTCTTTGAGTGAGGTAAGAAGTCTCAGAGAAGCCAGGACACTGAAATCCCTCTCTGTCTCCCCCTTTTCTCTCCCCCGTCTCCTCTGTGTTGTGCAAACAGTCCAGTGTGTTTTTCCTCCTCCCTGTTCTGTTTGTCCCCGTTGTGTTAAAGTCTGAATCCACTTGTTTCTGTCTGCGAGCAGTGAGACACTTTCTCAGCCCAGCTAACACGTTCCATGTACTCCCTGATCGTCTGAACGTCGGCTTTAGGATGTGTTCACACACAGGAGCATGTAATGGGAGCTGAGAGGAGGCAGGGCTGTCATGTTTGTTTAAACAGTTCTCTTATAAAACAGGCCTTTGTACTTCACCGACCTTTGAATTCATCTCCATTGTTTTCTCATTTTAAAAAAACGCCTTTTATTACCTAGTAAACTGAGTTGGCTTCTGCATCAATGTTTGTTTCTAATTATTCTTAAAATAATAAGATCTAATTGTACAAATGTTTGTTTGTTACACAGCCAAACAAAGTCCCCATTGTTACGATGCATTCATATGCAGCGTTTTCAAACATTTACATAGACTTTGTTTGCTGCTGTGTTTCCATTGACCATAAACAAACCCACAGTGGACCGTTGAGAGAAATCTGCCAATCATTCTAATCCTCAGTTTCAGTGTCAGCTCGTCTACATGTTCTCATGAAGAATCATGCAAACATCTACTTGTGTGCAGAACTTAATTTGTTTGCTTTTTGTCTTGTTGTGTTTCTCAGAGGAGGATCAGACGCCTCAGGTTAACTCTACACGCCAGCAACAATGCAAACACGGAGCCGAA